>OX326958.1:61721365-62921365 GCA_946800325.1 Luzula sylvatica
GTGTATAATTTTCAGTAAGGTAAGGGTTTTTATGTAATTGGATAATTAAATACTTACCACCCAATTTTTGAGGGATTTTTTGCCGACTCTCTTGTGTTCTTTGCATCTATCGAAAAGATTCATTGCCTTCAAGGCCTCTTCTTCTCGCATAAATCTCGTTAAATCCGCAAAATATAAATACCTTAAAATTTAAAAATATTATTACTTAAAAAATGAAGGAATTAAAATTTGAAAATAAAATAAAATAAAGAAGACCAACTTGGAGCCGGGTTTGGCAACATTGCGAAAGATTTTTCTAGCTGCAAGTTGGGCCTCGTGTTCGCTCAAAATATGCATTGAAGACTCGTCACAATCTTCAAAATCCCCATCTTCCTCCAAAATCTTCTCGTCCAAAGTAGCCAAAGCTCTGTACCTCACAATCCTCATCAATCTCTTCATATTCCAAGCTGAAATATTCTTCTGATTTAGCTTGTGAAGCTGGTCTATCGTAATGCCCCCATCTTCTATCTTATTTACCGACATTGCCCTAGAGAGCTTTATATTCTTGTTGTTCTGATTATTATTATGTGGGGGGTTTTTCTCTTGGAGGTCGATTGGCATTTTGGCCCCTGCTTTTTGGAGTTTTTTTACTTCTGCCATTGTTTGGGTCTCTTCGTGAAATGGCAGGCCTGACAAGGTTTCGATTATGTATTGGTTGAATAATGTCTCTTGTATCCTGTCAAAATATATACTCACGTGGAATGAAGAGGCCAATACCTAAATAAAAAATTTAATCAAATTTAAAAATATAAATTACATAATTGATTATTGATTACCTTAATAAGGAGGGTTTTGACAAGGCGAAGAATCGTCGCAACGAGAAGGCAGAGTAGAATTTTACTAACGTAGGGTAAAACAGGGCTTAGAGAAGTTCTCTTATTGAATAAATATCTCCAAGAAATAAGAACGAGACCGAGCCATAGACAATTTTGAACGGCACTTCTCACTCCATAAACGAAATATAGAACTCGTTTTCTGAGCAAAAGGCTTCTTTCGATGAGAAAAACCGCCATTCGAACAAACCAACCCGAGACTAGGCGACCACACATGAGAACTAAGATCAGTACCTCCCATTTCCATAAACGGAGGCTCCAGATTGTTCGTCGCTGAAGAACTGGGAACACCAAGCTGCAGGTTAGGGCTCCGATTATTAGGATGAGACCCAGCCATTGGAGGATTGTTAAGATGCTGATTTTCGTTTGTTTTAGTTCGTCCGGGATGTCAGAATCCATGAAGGGATCGTCGTCGTCTTCATCTGCAGGTCCGTATTTGGGACGTGGACTGCCGGATTTATACTGTCCTGAGGTAGGATGGAGGGGTGGTCGGCCGGATCTCCGATCAGGCGAGGGCGGAGGAGGCGACTGATAATCCATCAGGCGTGATTTGGTTTTGTTTCTCGGCTGAACCGACGTTCGTTTGAAAGATGAGTTGGATGTGCAACTGACGACCTCCGCAACATCACGATCCTTCTCCTTTTCATCATCAGAGGACTCGGACGAGGAAGAATCGGGCGATTGATTCGGATTCACGCGAGGCAGGGGAGAATCCTCCCTCTTCAAATCATTCATTTCAAGATCCATATCCGGAGACATCCTAGCACCAGTAGCCTGACTCTTGCGCAAAAACGAACTAATCAACCTCGAAGGCGGATCCTCGGTGGACCAGCTAGGATTAAAAGCAGTTTCCTGTGAAAAATGAAAATCGTAGCTACCTTCATTTCGGCCGTAACCATCGATTTTGACGACCACCTCATCATGACGATCGGCATTGTGATCCTGATTGTTAAGCTCTGGCAAGGACGAACTGTGCTTGTGAGACCCGTGGGATTTCATGGAGAAAAACCACCACAATGCTGCTCTGGTGAAGGAGAAAGGAGAGTGGAGTAGGGTTTATAGAAGAGTGTGCACTGTACTGTGGTAGCCAGGTGGCCGTAGAAAGCAAAGATCAAACGAAAGACTAAAGGAGCGTAAATTATTGGAGGCGGTGGGTTTGTTCATACGGGTTCGGAGCCCACCGGACCAAATCATGTCCACAGATCCACATACCTCCAAAACAATTGGATTTAATCATGATTTGCCTCCGTTTGATTGAATTTTAACGTTCCGTTTAACTCGTGTCTTACTCAGATTAGACAAGGCTCCTCCATTTTGGAAATCTCAATCTGGCGAAATTCTCCCTCTCCTCCATGAAAAGGACTCCAACCATACCACCATTAAGAGACAGAGACGTGTTCACCATCCGTATGATTACATTCCGCCTGTTCTCGCCTCGTACAAGTATGCATTTTAAGAGATCTGAGCGTGTAATTCCATTGCATCTCTCCATTGAAGATGAAACTACATAGTTCGTAGAGTCGGCGACACTCATCCGGAGGCTCCGGCTTCCGGCCCGACTATGACCCGATCCGGTGGGATTTGGTGATGGACGCAGCAAAAAGGGCAGGGAGGGACTCGTGAGTGAGTGTAAGGCATAGATAAGGGCTACGCCAAGGGCTGGAGAGGGCGCGGTGACAGGGTTCCAGGGAAACAGTAGTACAATTTTCACGGAGTGAAATTTTACGAAGAAGAAGATAGACGGAGGAAAAATGTGGAAAGGAATGTAATAAATTTCTGATATTTTGTGAAATTAAGTTGTAGTCTTTCGTGTGTTAAAACTTATTTGCTATAGTAATTATATGTTATTCTACCAATTATTATAGAAAGTATCACTAATGGGATCATAGCCTTTAACTTTTTCAATAAATAATAAGAGCATTTATGACAATAATATTTAAAAAAATAAAATCGAAAAATAATCTTGTTTATTTATTTTTTTGAAAAATATTTTATAATTAATTCAAATTGAGTTTTAAAAATTTGATGACATCTCGGTGAACTAATTAGAAAATGTACACTTAAGCAGGAATATTAAAAAAAAAGGTTCGGAGTATGTCCAATGCTCACCGGACCAAATCATGTTCATGTATCGCTTGAGCCGTCAGATCTCATCAGACTAAATTATGATGCGATTAGATCTATCATAGGGATGTCAATGGGCCGGGTAAAACCCGAACGCGCGGGTATCCGACCCGAACGGGGCGGGTAATACCCGAAAAAAAATACCCGCGGGTCGGGTTTTACCCGAAAAATACCCGCTCCGGGTTCGGGTACGGAGGTAATTCTTTACCCGCGGGTATACCCGAACCCGAACCCGAAAAATACTCGAAAATACCCAATGATATGAAAATTTGTGATGTTTCATAGATTAATTGTTTGTAATATTTGTATTTTTAATGTATTTTGTAAAAGTTTCTTGTTTTATGTATATAAAATTGTGTGTGATTTTACGTATTTGTATAATAATTTTAAATTTTTTTTTTTAGATTTTATATAGGTGATTTTCGTGTAACGGGTTCGGGTATACCCGTTACCCGCGGGTATTTTGGTTTCGGGTTCGGGTATGGGGAAGGCTTATCCGAACCCGACCCGCCCCGTTGACATTCCTAATCTAACATCTCTTTATTTCCTCGGTTAATCAAATATAGAAGGGAATCTTGCTCCAAATAATTATTGCCGTCAATGGTCTCATAGCTTAGATAGTTGAGTGCTCTGCACAATAAACCCTCATGTTGTAGAGGTTGTAGGTTCGAATCCCGACGGCATCAATATAAACAAAGAAAACCTATAATGGCCACGATTCTTGGCTTATGATTCTCTTAAAAAAAATAAGAATATTGTCTTATATATTCTCCTCAAATTCTCTCTTTCGTTTTACTACTTTGATCTAATATATTCGAGGTCTCGACACATTGTCAAACTTTCTTCAAAAAAAAAAAAGTGGAAGGCTTCTCTCTCTCATGTGTTTATCTTGCTCATTTGGAAAAGACACTGTTTTTATTCTTCGTCACCTAATTTATTTTATTGCTTATATATGTTTAGTTCTTTAGATAAAACATGTTATGATGTTTTTGTTGGCAAGATTAATTCTTCTCTCGGCACTTATATTCTTCTGATAACATTATATTAATATTCCTAAATTATGAAGTATTTTGCAAACGTCTAATATTATATTAGTATATATCAAATTTATACACATAACAAATCATGCTCTGATCCAAATGCACGGATCATCAACTTATTCATAACATCCAGTTCTCTCAATTCATTTAAATTATAAATTCAATCTAATATGTGTCCAGTTACGTAAGTGCAATAGCCTCCCATTCTCGGAGTATGAGTATCGAAATATATACATACATAATTTATAGGTTAGCACAAATTGCAGCATTTTAACTTTCTTATCTCCTTATTTGGTAGTTTTCTCTTCGTTTTTAACTTTCTTATATTTTTGGGTGGCGCTATTGCAAGAGCCAACATGGCTAAATTGAGAGCAATTTCAATTTTATTTTATCAAATGACCGTTATACCACCGTTAATGGTAAATTGATGATTGATATTTCTTATATTTATCTATTAGTTTATCACTTTCCATAAATCATGCAAATAAAATCTTTCATATATAAAACATATTTTTATTCTTAATTTTTTCATCATAAAAAAACAATTAAATTGTAACATGTCATATATATTTAAATATGAAAATTAATATATTAGTTAGATTTAATTTTTCCATAATATTAAGAAAAATATTTTTGCATTATTCATGGAAGATATAAATAATGGTATATAAGTATAATAAATATCAATCACCGTAAATAGGGGTATAGTGGTGATTTGATTAAAAAAAATTCGAAATCGCTCTCAATTTAGCCATGTTAGCTCTTGCAATAGCGTCACACATATTTTTTTGTGGAGTCAGTTTAGAAGTTCAATCAAAATTTGCCAGGTCCAAAATCAAATAATAAAAAATTAGCACTCCACATAAAGGCGAAGAAGACTGCCACATAAAAAAATAAATGACTAAGAGAGAAGAGAAAGAAGCATTCTACTTTTAACTAGAGTAATTATGGGAAACAAGATTCACTTTTATATTTGACAAACGGAGGAACTAAATAGACGTTAGATCTAATATCATCGTAACTTATTTTGATGAGATATGACGGCTCAAGACGTGCATGGACATAATTTGATACGGTGAGCATTGGACATGCTCCAAACCCTAAAAAAAAATGAAAGTAGCAATTTTTTGTTGCAAGGAACTTATACATGTTCCCATATTGCATCCTCAAGCATTGTATATCCTAATTAATAATTAACTAACATGACAATTAACACATTCATATAAATAATAATTAATTAATGCATAATTAATATTTGAATTGTCAAATTTGAATTAATATTAATTAATTTTAAATTATATATTTTTGAATTATCATGTTAATTATGTGTGTCAAATAAAACTTAGAAAGTGTAACGGAAAATCTTGGAAAAGATACAATATTGGAGGGTGTGCCTGCACAAAAGAAATGTGGAAATTTTATTTTGCTCCAAGTTTTCCCCACAATATTTTTCATATTCTATTTAACACACATAATTGGCATGATAATAAAAAAAACACATAATTAATATTATTTAAAATTTATAAATTCAAATTAGTGGTAATCATATATTGACTGATTATTAATTATATAATTTGTGTTTATTATCATTTAATTAAACATGTTAATCAAAGCATAAAAAATGCGAAAGGTAAAATTTGGATTAAATCAAAAGATCTGTCAATTGATTTTTGAAACCAGATTTTGATTAGTTTTGGAAAAAATTTCAAGACAAGACTATTTTTTGAATTATTTTTCCAAACAAGATTACTGTCAGAAATGCTTCTCTCTCTCATGTGTTTATCTTACTAATTTGGAAATGACTGTTTTTATTCTTCGTCACCTAATTTATTTAATTGCATATATATGTTTGATTCTTTAGATAAAACATGTTATGATGTTTTTGTTGGCAAGATTAATTCTTGTCTCGGCACTTATATTCTTCTGGAAACAATATATTAATATTCCAAAATTATGAAGTGTTTTGCAAACGTCTAATATTATATCAGTATATATCAAATTTATAACATTCAAATTTATACACATAAAACATTATGCTCTGATCCAAATGCACGGATCATCAACTTATTCATAACATCCAGTTCTCTCAATTCATTTAAATTATAAATTTAATGTAATATGTGTCCAGTTACGTAAGTGCAATAGCCTCCCATTCTCGGAGTATGAGTATCGAAATGCATTTTAACTTTCTTATCTCCTTATTTGGTAGTTTTCTCTTCGTTTTTAACTTTCTTATATTTTTTGAGTGGCGCTCTTGCAAGAGCCAACATGGCTAAATTGAGAGCAATTTCAATTTAATTTTATCAAATGACCGTTATACCACTGTTAATGGTAAATTGATGATTGATATTTCTAATATTTATCTAATAGTTTATCACTTTCCATAAATCATGCAAATAAAATATTTCATATATAAAAAATATTTTTATTCTTAATTTTTTCATCATAAAAAAACAATTAAATTGTAACATGTCATATATATTTAAATATGAAAATTAATATATTTGTTAGATTTAATTTTTTCATAATATTAAGAAAAATATTTTTGCATTATTCATGGAAGATATAAATAATAGTATATAAGTATAATAAATATCAATCACCGTAAATAGGGGTATAATGGTGATTTGATTAAAAAAAATTTGAAATCGCTTTCAATTTAACCTTGTTAGCTCTTGCAATAGCGTCACACATATTTTTTTGTGGAGTCAGTTTAGAAGTTCAATCAAAATTTGCCAGGTTCAAAATCAAATATTGAAAAATTAGCACTCCACATAAAGGCGAAGAAGACTGCCACATACGAAGATAAATGACTAAGAGAGAAGAGAAAGAAGCATTCTACTTTTAACTAGAGTAATTATGGGAAACAAGATTCACTTTTATATTTGATTTGATACGGTGAGCATTGGACATGCTCCGAACCCTAAAAAAAAATGAAAGTAGCAATTTGTTTTTTTGCAAGGAACTTATACATGTTCCCATATTGTATCCTCAAGCATTGTATATCCTAATTAATAATTAACTAACATGACAATTGACACATTCATATAAATAATAATTAATTAATACATAATTAATATTTGAATTGTTAAATTTGAATTAATATTAATTAATTTTAAATTATATATTTGTGAATTATCATGTTAATTATGTGTGTCAAATAAAACTTAGAAAGTGTAATCGAAAATCTTGGGAAAGATACAATATTGGGCCGTGTGCCTGCACAAAAGAAATGTGGAAATTTTATTTTGCTCCAAGTTTTCCCCACAATATTTTCTATATTCTATTTAACACACATAATTGGCATGATAATTAAAAAAAACATAATTAATATTATTTAAAATTTATAAATTCAAATTAGTGTTAATTATATATTGACAGATTATTAATTCTATAATTTGTGTTTATTATCATTTAATTAAACATGTTAATCAAAACATAAAAAATGCGAAAGGTAAAATTTGGATTAAATCAAAAGATCCTTCAATTGATTTTTGAAACCCGATTTGGATTAGTTTTGGAATATTTTTCTAGACAAGATTATTTTTTGAATTATTTTTCCAAGCAAGATTACTGTCATAAATGCTCCTAAAAAATACCGCTATCCATTCAATGCAGCTTTTCTTTCTTAAAAAGGACCTTAGATCCCCAAAAAAACATTATTTTAGAATTTGAAAATAATATTTTACTTAATAAAAATGAATTGTTTTTTAATTATAATTTAATTATTATAATATATTTTAAAATTATAATAATTTAGAAGGTTCAATTTATAGTTATAATTTATTTATTTATGATGTATTTATTTTTTCATTTTTAGTTAATAATTGTTATTTATTTACTTATGATGCTTTTTTATTTATTTGTGATGATGTATTTTTTTAATGATTTCGATAACAGATCTGCATTCCGAATTGTCCATAAGTTGTATACATAATTTCAGTTTCATTTGTGTCTTTTCACTATATTATATTCAATAAATCATTTGTTATTTTTTTTCAATCTTTTATATTTAAGACATTTTTGAACAAAATCCAATCCTCCTATCTGACTCGGCCGACTCTGGCCCGGCTCGACCGATTCTTACTCTCAGAATCGCACGATTCCGATTCTGACTTTCATACTTATAGATGAAAGGCTCGGGCATGTTTGATTTGAGGGATTTTGACTATCCATGTATTTCTCTATCCATATATTTCATAATCCATGTGAGTTGTTTGATTAGTTGGATTCTAAAATCATGTATACACAATCCATTGTTTGATTCTTGTTTAAAATACATGATTTTTATTTTTTTATTATAATTAGTTATGAAATGAATTTAATAGATAGATTAAATATCTCACGTAAACAAACATAAATAAAATATTATCGATAAAAAGTTTTGAAATTAGTAATTCCACAATTTGTTATAAGATGCTGGAAAATTTAATTCTTTGTTTGGTTGGTCACAAAATTGATAAAAATCATTAAAATGTAGAAAAAAAATCATTAAAATTGATAAAAAATAATATTTTATTCTACCCATGTAATATTATTATTACAATGATATATAATATAATATTAACAATATAGGTATAATAATATATTATATGAATTTAATAATTATAATGTAATTATAGTATTGTTATATTATAATTATTGTATATTATTATATAAAATATATAATATTATATCCATAAAATTAATATAATATAATATATTATTTATAATAATATATAATTTTATTTATATATTATTATATTGTTACAGTATTATATTATTATATTAATTTTATGGATTGAGTTAGACCACAAATACATCGAGAAGAAAATACAACATTGAAATACCAACTTTCAAAGTGGATAACACTATCTATGGATAATATTGAAATACCAAACAAGAAATTTGAAAGTTATCTCAAATATGAAATACATATCCAACCTTATCCCTCAAATCAATCATGCCCATATTGAAGTGTGAAACAGAGTTGTATATTTTTTGAAAGTATACAGTTGCTAAGTTTCAAATTATTGTTATATTTACATATTCATGTATCGAAATGATATAACGTGTTTATATACAAGATTATGTTTTAAGTGTATTTTGTACGTTTCGGTATAATTTTTTTTATTTTTTTTTTGCGAGAATTACATTTTAGTATACACTAGGGTAGAAAAGTAACCGAAGCCTCTTTCTGCTATCGAAATAATAGTTTGTACCAGTAAATAAACGAAATTATACTTGGAATCAATTGAAGCCTCTTTCTGCTATTGAAAAAATATTAACCTCTTTCTAATCTCACAAGACTGTTCACAACGCTGAACTTACGGCCAAGAAAATTCAATATGTTGTATATACTACTAAAAATACAGTAGAAAAAGATTTCTTAATTATACAGTCTAACTAATCTCATCGTCCTCGGCTATAAAAATAAATGGCGAATACTTACCGTATTTCTTCCATCAAAGGAGACTAAGACAAGATGACCCTCTATCCGCACTACTTTTCAATTTGGCGTTTCACACCTTGCAATGGATTATCAAAAAAGTTAGCCCGCTATTACAAATCTCTTCCAAAGTACCAACAAGCATATTACAATACGCGGATGACACAATAGTTTTTGTTGAAGCACACCAAAACAAACTAAAAATAATATCGGAAGCGATGAATATCTTCATGAAAATATCGGGTCTAACAATTAATTGAGAAAAAACAAGCTTCTCGGCGATGAACATACCATGCAAGTTGGATAACACAATTGCGACCATTTTAAGATGTAACAAAAAAGATATGTCAATACAATACTTAGGGGTCCCACTAATTTTCAAAATACCAACAAAGATCCAATTCCTACCGTTGATAAAAAAAAAAGAGAAGATACAAAACAAGGTGGGGACGTGGAAAGGAAAGTTACTTTCCATGGGTGGAAGATTGACCCTCATTCAAGCAACTTTAGCCTTTATTCCGACATATGTAATGCAAACAATTAAACTATCAACTTGGGTAATTAATGGAATTAATAAATGCTTGAGAGCAGTTCTATGGAAAGGAAAAGAAAAATGTAACCCCGGAAATTGCCTAGTGAATTGGGACAAAGTTTGTTTACCAAAAAAATTTGGGGGACTTGCAATTCCAAACATTAGATTAAAAAATGATGCACTTCTCTTAAGAACCTTATGGAATTTGGACAGCAAGAAAGAGGGACTTTGGGCGTCATGCCTAAATACCTTGTACGGTATAAACAATACACAAGATCTTCAAAACTATCCGAGGCAAAATCTTTCTTTCATCTTGAAATATATTCAATCTTTGATTCCTATATACGGAATGGCTACCGAAATAGACACAAATTCCAATAGAATGACTTGGAAATGGGCGGCTTCGGGGGCATATGAGGCCAAATCCGCATATTCGTTCTTAATTAATTCGGGTATAATATCATATTGGCAAAGAGAGTTGTGGGCTCTACAAATTCCGCCATAAGTCAAGATTTTCCTATGGCTAGCAATCCAAGGAAAAATAAATACATGTGATGTCCTCCAAAGAAAAGGTTGGATTAATGCGACAAATGGAATCCTTTGTAAACTGTGCGGAAGAGTCAATGAATCGGCGGTACATCTTTTGATTGAATGCCCGTATACGATCGCGGTATGGAGGAACATAGCAAAATTAACCCTAATACCGGCCAAATACCAACCCGGGCCTTCAGTATACGAAACTTGGAAGTTAAATAGAGCAAAACTAAATACGGACTGAAGAGGGGATTGGGACCTTCTATGGTCCTCCGCAATCTGGTCCGTATGAAAGCGGAGAAACAACACAATTTTCGGATCGAAAAACTTCTCACCTAAAGTCTTGGCAGGAAGGATATTGTCAGAGGCACAAACGTGGAGAAGGGCAAATCCGAGAAGGCGAAAACTGAGATAAAATTATCAAAACTCGGCTAGGTTTAGTTTTACTATTTTTCTTTTCAAACACTTGTAATTAACAATTTTTTATAATTATTTATAAAAGATCGAATACCTTTGGTATTCATTCAAAAAAAAATTATACATTCTAACAAGTAACAACCACGAAAACTCAAATAATACGAGCAGCACTTTCATCAATGGTTTACTGTTCCGTTTTCCGGATTTCTTCTCCCACAACCAACAAATAAGTAAACAAAGAGATATATGATAAGCCCAAGTCCGAATTAATAATTATCAAATTTAATTAGCTCAAATAATTTTAGATAAAATTTTATTCTAAGAAAAGTAATTTAGGGAATAATTTAAGGGCCAGTTTTATTCTAAGGAAAGTGATTTAGGAAATAAGTTTATGACAAGTTTTCTAGTTCCTTGTATTCCAAGTTTATTTAGTTTATAAATATGACTTAGATGTTTAGCAAATAAAATTCAGAAGAAAATATAAAAAAACTTGTAAGAGTTCATGAGAACAATAGAGAAAATTATTAGTTGAAAATGCTATTCGAAATTCTATTTGAATTCGTGAACCAAACATATAGCAATCCATGGCAATGAATGCTTGCAATGACGTTTCGGTGCAATTTTTTTGAAAAATAGTTTCTCATCTCCACTGCTATCTTTCTTGCGCCCTTTCTTTGGAGATTGATTTTGATCGCTTCGAACTAGAGGAACAAGGACATTTCTCCATTGTTGGCCATATTCGGGATAATTTTCCCAAAATCAAATAGAAACCTTTTTATGGGGCCTCAAGTTTGTGTTCGCATGTGTGAGATCTTGTAAATTTGTAATGTTGTCTGTTGTACACTATATTATTCTCAAAATCATGTTAATACACATAAATACATCCTAAATTCAAACCATAAAACTAATTATTTCACCTCACCATCGATACTCCATATCATGTTCTCTGAGAACGCTAATCATTTCTCGCACCACGAGTCCCCTCCTCTCGAATCTCATCCCCTTATCTTGGAAATTAATCTTCTATCTCATGCATATCGATACTTTCAACTTGTTCATGTCTTCCACGTACGTCTCTCAATATCACTTGCGATCCAGGATACCGATGCTCCTTTTTATTCTCCATAAACCTTCGAACATCAAAAATACAACAAATTAATACTTTAAAATTAATTAAAACTAGCTATAACCCCGCGCAATTGCGCGGGGCACGTTGATTTGTTTTTTTTTATGATTTGTGCTTTTTCTGTATTTATTTTTCGACAGCGTTGTATTGGCCAGTGATTCGATTTGTGTGGTGTTGTGGAATTTTCAAACTGAGAAGGACCGAAATGTAATTTTTCAAACTGAAAAGGACCAAAATGTAAATTAAAAAGGACCAAAATGTGAATTAAAATTTTTTTTCGAATTAAAATGTGTAAATAAAAGAGGATCAAGATGTAAATATGAAGTACCAAAATGTAATATTTTAAGCTTGAAAGAACCAAAACAAAAATAAAAAGGACCAAAATATAGTTTTTTCAACAAAAAAGGACCAAAATGTAATAAAAAAAGGACCAATATGTAAATTAAAAATTTTCTTGCAAAGAGGCCCCTGGACCAAAATGTATTTTTTTAAACTTGGAGGACCAAAATGTAAAAAAAAAGGACCAAAGTGTAAATTTTCAAAATAAAAAGGACCAAAATGTAAATAAAAAATGACCAAAATGTAAATTATTATTTTTTTTACAAAAAGACCCCTGGTGACGTGGCTCAACCAGGAGACAGGAAAAAGTATAGAATTATACTAATTATAATGAGGGAATTTTTGGAAAGTAGTAGAAAATGGAGGTGCAATGTTATTTTCTATTTCATTTTGGCGATTTTGTCTGGTGGGGTGGCAACATGAATGGTGAAATCGATCGAGTCTCCCATATCGGGATTACGTTAGTAATTGCTTATTGGTTTGATGACGAGCAAAAAAAATAAAAGTGAAAGCAAACTTGTAATAATAAAGAGGATTTTATTATTTTTATTGTCAATAGGTATATATTTGATAAACGATACAAAAACAAACAATAGAAAAACAACCAATGTGTGGAACCCACGTATCAGTCAAACAAGAGACAAAACAAAATCTCCCAAGGCTTTGCTTGGTGTGGGGAAGGGAAGTGAAGGTGAATTATTTTGGTGCTTGGTTTTGGGATAAAGAGAGGGAAGGGAGGGAAAGAGACGGAAAATGGATCTATCAATTATTGTACCAAATGGAGATGATGGGAAAATATATTTAGAAAAAAAGTAATTATTTTCAAAAATATCATATTTAAAATATATATATAGTGTAATTTAGAATATATTGTAATTTATAAGTTTATGGTATCGTAGTTTTTTAAAAATAATTTCAAAATAAAATATATTGTGATTTAGAAGTTTGTGGTATCATAGTTATGCTTAAAATATATTATAATTTAGAAATTTACGGTATCATAGTTTTTAAAAAATAATTTGTTGTATTTACATAAATTAATTTCAAAATAAAATAGAATATAATAATTATAATTACATCATCTCCATTTATCTTCACTTCCTCTCCCTCCAAACCAATCATGAGTAAGATCATTATTTTAACCTTAGAATTTTCTTTCCTATCCTTCCCTTGCTTTACTCCTAGGGCGTGTTTGCTAGGTCAGTTTTGTGTAGCCGCAGGAAACTCATAGTTGCAGGAAACCATCAAAACCATCAAAAACTCGGTTTCCTTGACTTCCTAGTCACCAAAACTCTATGAGCAAACAGGGCCTAAACCACTTGGTTTGGAGGTAGAGGAGAGGAAAGGAAGGAAGGGAATAAATTTCCATGGTTGGTTTGGGAGTAGAGAAAGGGAAGGAAATGAAAGAGAAGAAAAAAACGAACATCTCAAGTAATGCATTAAATAGAAATGATAAAAAAAAATATTTAGACAAAAGTCAATCATTTCCAAAAATATCATATTTTGAAATTTATTTAATGTTTATAATATTTGGTATATTGAAAATTTATGTTATCATAATTTTAAAAAAATTAATTTGCTATATTTGTACTCTCCATTTACTTTTCATTCTCCTCCCTCCAAACTAAGCATGAATAAAATAAGTTGTTTACTCTTGAAAATTTTAATTTCTCCCCTTCTTCTCATTATCCCAAATCAAGCAAAACATGATTGAAATTGAAAATATTATATTTAATAACCATTTTCAATTATCAGTTATAAAAAAGTCACTTATATATTTTTGTTGGGACCAAATTCAAGCCAATACTATGATTTCGTCCTATAACAAAATTCATACTTTTTGTAAGTTCAATGGTTTCTTTATCCAATAACAAAAATTGAGGGTTATTATAAACGGAAAGTAAATAACACAAGAAATAGAGGGAGAAAGTCTTTTATTATTGGACTGAAATTGTCTCTACAAATGAACCACACAAACCATCCTTATATAGGAAACACAACACCTTTTCTTCAATGTGAACGCTCCAGTGTGAAACCTCCAATGTGCATCTCTCCAGTGTGAAACCTCCAATATACATCTCTCCATATCCATACATCTTCCTTAGTGTCTAAGCTTTTCACACTTGTACATATTATATTAACATACATTCATATTTATAACACTCCCCCTTGAATGTATTGATTTCGTACGCATAAAAACATGCCTCGTTAAAACCTTACCAGAAAAAAACCCCATGGGACAAAAATCATGGTGAAGGAAAAAGAGTGCAATATTATTATCAACATAAGATGCCTCATTAAAAACCTTGTCATGAAAATCCGGTGGGACAAAACAATGACCAAGGACAAAAAGAGTGCATTGCGTATCATTTTCTCCCCCTCATGGATACAAATATTTTGAAAACGAACAATTTGACAAACTTATTTGCTCGTGATAAAAAAAAAATCATTCTAAAAAATATTAAACATATTTGTAATCCATGACAAATATTTATATTTATAATAACATAATCGTTATTTCCATAACTTGTCTTTTAAACCTCTTCAGGGGTTCTAATAATCAACATATAATTTATTTGCGATAATACGCATCTATCAATTTGATCATAGATATAGACATATAGTCTATCGTCAACATTAAAATGATCATATAAACATGCTCGGAATACTCCAATGCATACAAAGATCTTTGTTATTTAATATAATATGCTTCAGGCATATCTCTCGAGAGATTCAATAATATGCTTCATGGTTTCTAAATCCTTCAGGGATTTTTATTATAGTATAATCAAACGAACATATGAATAATCTATTATAATGTATACATGATAGTTGTGAGTAATTCATGGACATTCAAACTAAATTTACATATATAAATAAAAATTCATCACCACGATGAGGTGTTTTTCGGACTTCGGGTCCATCAACTTCACTTTCTTATGTGAATTTCAATTATGCCCAATAATTGTATTTGTCGACATTTTTCAATTGATTTTATCATAGATCCTCGTTTTTCTTTATCAATTGTAAGTGCATATGCAATTTTCTCAAAACTATAGTTTCATTTCGATTCCATCTTTTTCATGTAGGGACATAATTTTGAGATCTCATTATTTTCAACAATTTCATTGTTGTCAGGTACCTGAACCTTTTCAAAGGTTATTCATTTATTTATGTCCTCTACGAACTAATATTTCAATATTAATTTCCAAAAAGAAAATATATTTCATTAGAAATAATAACAACTTCTATTGTGCCAACTTTTTATCTTGCTCTTTATTATTCCTTTGAATTTATAATGTTGGAACCGCATGATCGATCACGCTTCTGGCGTATATCATGTTAGAATTTGGACTTCATATGATTGGAGATAATATGGGGATTTTATATTGGGGGATCAATATCAAAACCAATGGAAGCTTTAATTAAATAGAACATGGAGAGAGAGAGAGAGACCCCCACAGGGGCAATTGCCCCTTTTTATTTTCTTATAAATTTTTCTCTATTTCGTACAGTACATTCAAAGGGTTTAAATAGAAACAATATACATCCCCTAAATACACCCTTTCAAACATACATCCTAATCTATCTAAATTCTAGATACTTCTATTTGAATAGACACCTATTTATTACAAGATACATCCCCCTTAATTAATCTAGACACTTCTAATAATTATTCTAATTATCCTGCCCATTAATTAAATATATTATTAAATAAAATATTAAAACATTAATTTCAATACTCCCCCTTAATGTTTTTTTCGTTATTTTTTTTTCTCGATACTCCCCCGTGATATTTTTTCCGTCACGCTCGTCTATATATATTTTTTTTTAATTGCCTTTTTTTTTTCTCGATACTCCCCCGTGATATTTTTTCCGTCACGCTCGTCTATATATATTTTTTAATTGCCTTTTTTTTTTGAATCGTCCTTTTCTGGATCATCTTTTTCGAATCGCCTTTTTCCGAATCGTCCTCTTTCCGGATCGTTTTTTCGGATCGTTTTTTCTTTTCGTCGAAATTGACTTCTTTCTTCATCGAATTTGAGTTGCAAAATTTGTGGGAACCCGAACATACCGTCTCGGGTTGTCGTGGCCTTCTCCTACTCCAAATTTTGCTAAACTCGATAAATCGGTAATGAGTTGTGAAGTTCATGCGAGCCCAAGTACGTAACCTCTTTGGTTGTCTTGGTGTCTCCTTCTTCGACTTCTACTAAACTCGATAATTCGGAAATGAGTTGTGAAGTTCGCGTGAGCCCAAGTACGTAACCTCTTTGGTTGTCTTGGTGACTCCTTCTCCGACTTCTACTAAACTCGATAACCGTCCTTTCGATAATCGTCGCTCGATAACCGCCGCTTTCGATATTCGTCGCTCGATATCCGTCGTTCTCGATAAACAATCGCAAACAACCTCGGCTCTGATACCATGTTAGAACTTGGACTTCATATGATTGGAGATAATATGGGGATTTTATATTGGGGGATCAATATCAAAACCAATGGAAGCTTTAATTAAATAGAACATGGAGAGAGAGAGAGAGAGACCCCCACAGGGGCAATTGCCGCTTTTTATTTTCTTATAATTTTTTCTCTATTTCGTACAGCACATGCAAAGGGTTTAAATAGAAACAATATACATCCCCTAAATACACCCTTTCAAACATACATCCTAATCTATCTAAATTCTAGATAGTTCTATTTGAGTAGACACCTATTTATTACAAGATACATCCCCCTTAATTAATCTAGACACTTCTAATAATTATCCTAATTATCCTGCCCATAAATTAAATATATTATTAAATAAAATATTAAAACATTAATTTCAATATATCAAACATAAAATTATCAAAGAATATTTACTAAAAATATGAGCATTTCAAACTGAAATTTTTGCATCAAATCATTGATTTGCAATTTATTGCAAATAAATAGTCTATGAACTCCTTGTTCATTATTATTTCTTCGGGGATCTAATTTGATAATGTACTCCATATAATTTCTTAAATATTCAGTTTTTATTTCTCTCCCCCTAATGTAGGCATGATTATACCTAGTGAAGTTCTTCGGGACTTCCATGATATACTATATCTTGAGTTATTTCACTCATGTTTGGTCATTTTATTCATTTATTTCTTTTTTCTCCTTCGAGATTTGTACATTTATCATCAATGTATATTTGACTTTATTGTTTCTTCCTTTAATGTAAACTTCGAGTTTACATATACATTTAAACTTCAGGTTTATACATATCAATTGAATTTCTAGTTCAAACAATCAAATGATCACTATCATATTACGGGGAATAAATCAACCCAATATATATGCCAAACAATTTTTAACTCATTTTTATATCGTGTGTAGTGCTGTCGGCACATTTATTACACATCTAAAATTTAACCGAATACTTTGGCTCCGAGCCACTAACAATTAATAATGAGATTTGGGGAGTATTTAATGATCAATAGTTGGTCTTAATTTAGTCACCGCCGTGACAAGCATATTATATACTTAATGAATTATTTCACATCATCTCATGGCTTCCATATTATATAATATGAACTCTTAGTTCATAATAACATGATTTCAATTCGACCAATACATTTGTATATCACAAAAATAAGCAATGATATTTATTACAGAATAACTATTCCGGAGCAATATAAATAATGACTCTTCCAAAAACAACTCTTCTAGAGTAATATTAGCAAAATATTTCGCTTTTCTAAGTATAGTGTGCATTGATGCACTATCGGCCAAGCATATATTTTCACTAGTCATATTATGGATGCTCAAACAAGATTGACTCAATTTTGTCCACGTATATATACGGAACACTTGATAAATTATATCACAAAAAAAACATTTACTTATCAGATATACTCTTCATAATCATGGAGTTATATTCGTTTATTATTTCATAATTTTTGCAACTTCAGGTGCAATCGACAAGAATAACAATATCAAAATATGGAATAACAAAATTAATATCAACCATAAAATATAATTCGCGCTGAAAAATATAATCTAGCGAAGTTTTGGTACTTCTTTTCTGAGCTGGAATTACTCCATGATCCATTGCCACTCTATGCGGACAAGTCATTGTTGTATGCCCAGGCTTTTTACAGAGAAAGCAGGGTTTCATTGGGCAATCTATGTATATTGCTCCTTTAAATCCTGCTCCGTGTCCCTTTCTCTTGCACACCTTGCAGACTTTCTTGAGGCTGATAGTGATAGGTTCCTTTTTGGGCTTAATCGCCTCCTTTTCCATCTCCACTGTGTCATTATCCATTTCATATCTCGAAAAAACATATGTTTTCGGACTTTGTAATTCTTTTTTCTTTTTTTTTTAATTTCTTGTGCGATGTACTTATTGTGATCATCAAAAATCTCATTCGCTACAAAGAATGGAAAGACCAATATCATAGCACCGTAAAATCAGAGGTTTTTCCAATATATTCCAACAGAAACTTTTTTGATGTCTAAAATTCTCATCCAATCTCGTTTCTTCTCTGATAAGTTTTCTACTCCAAAATTGCAATCTCAAGTCGATGTTTATCATGGAAACTTTCCTCACAATTACTAATTTAAGTAATCTTGAATAAGAAAAAAATAGTTGTATAAACTTTTCGTCCCAGTTCACGTGCGAGGCCCGACTGCACGCCATCCCATCACCTCTGTCATAACTCATGCACTGCCGCTTGTCCCACTGGCGTTTATTCGACTGGCTACACAGCGAACAACTGGGTTTTTCTGACGACGAGGAGAGAACTCAAGCGGCAATTCGCCATGGTGCCTGCTCGCTATTTTGCACAAAATTCTGTACGTGCCAACTCGTCGGCTCCACATCGTTTATCATGCAAGACCACGCAAGAACAAACAACACAAGCTTCGAATCTCTGACACAGATTTCATGGCAGTCCTTAATTTGAGCACACGACCCTTAAGTCTCAAGTCTCATTTCTTTTATGTAAACTCGATAATTGATCTGGCTTTTGATCTTAGACTGAATCATTAAGGTTCTCCAACAATTTTGCTTGCACAAATAGAAACTGAGTAAACTGATAGTTTACTAAAAATGAGCCATCATATATTTTTTTTTTTTTTTTTTTTTTTTTTACGCGAAACCTTAACGACCTCAACACGCAACTCTTGCCACGTCATCAAATTTCTGTACAATAAATTTGGGCCTTTTCGTGATCATTCATTTCCCTAATAAGCATCAACAACATAAACCGTTCGTATTTATTTGGCATTCATGTACTACGCACATCAGTTTCTTCCGGATCCATCTTTGGATACTGTTTCTGAGCCCCAATATTCTTTGCTAGTTCTCTTGCTCTGTTTTTAATTTCGGAAGGCCCATCCGTACATAATAGATGTAATAATATCAGAGGCAAGACTTACAAGTTTTATCTCTGATTTCAAGCCCTCGTGGTGGGTTGTGCTCACAATGGTTGATGGGTCAACGAGCTTTTCAAGATCATTAATCAGGTCCTCGTCCTCTTTCTTATTTTACTGGAGAGGATCTTAATTTGTTGAGAACGGACCGGATCCTCAAGGCTGTGTAAGCCTTTTCATAATTAAGGGGCTACTAGGTCCAGGAATACGGAATACATGGCATATATAACTTGGGGCCAAATTCTATGCCACAAATGAAAATTCCAATAATATTTACTATGCCACGATATGAACTTTAATATCTGCGAAAAATAATCGAATAATAATTTTTCTAATTGAAATAAATTTATACCTGAGATTTTACCTCTTATCGAAATTTCGAGACTATCGTGCTGATAACGTATTATAAACGGAAAGTAAATAACACAAGAAATAGAGGGAGAAAGTTTTTTATTATTGGACTGAAATTGTCTCTACAAATGAACCACACAAACCATCCTTATATAGGGAACACAACACCATTTCATCAATGTGAACGCTCCAGTGTGAAACCTCCAATGTGCATCTCTCCAGTGTGAAACCTCCAATATACATCTCTCCATATCCATACATCTTTCTTAGTGTCTAAACTTTTCACACTTGTACATATTATATTAACATACATTCATATTTATAACAAGGGTCTCATTTTTTACATGGACATGATTTTCTCTAATATCCCGTAAATAAATGAGGACGTCTCTGCCCATAATTAAGGTAACTAAGGACCAAGCAAGCATGCAAACTTAACTATCATTTATCAACACACACAAAATAGCTAACGTGCTTTGGGCTACCACCTATGTTGCACGGATACGAATACGGGTAGCGTATCCGATACGATACGGATACGGCAATACGACAATTTTCAAAAAATCACGGATACGGATACGGCTATATAATTATTAGTTTAATATTTTTATTTTATATATAATTAATAAATTAGTAATAAATTAATAATATTTTTAAATTAAATATCATGACAATAAATAATATCAACCAAACAATACAAGTATCATAAAACTATCATAAACTTGTTTTAGAAATATTTTAAAACTAATTTAGAAGTATCCTAGACGTATCCTATATAATTTATTTAAAAATATTATGGCCCAAAATATATAATAGAACGAAGTATCATAAATGGAGTATCCCAGCCGTATACTGAACGTATCCCCAGCCGTATCCGGCCGTATCCTGCCGTATCCCCGCCGTATCCGAAAAAAATAAATATTAAAATATTCGGATACGCCACGTGGCGTATCCGATACGTATCCGAGCCGTATCGCACCCGTATCCGTATCGGATACGCGTATCCTCAGGATATTTCTGCATTTTTGAAGTATCAGCGTAACACAGGCTACCACCACTTGAATTTATTAGTGTTTCAAGACGCACATTTCACATTTCAATCGTACTCATGCCATTCGTACAAGCTTGTACATTGCAGCACAAGATGCATGATTGTAGAATTGTTTGTTTAGAGGCATCTCGACCTACGTTGCAGGGATAAGAATACGAGTATCATATCCGACACGATACGGATACTGTGATATTGTAATTTTCAAAAATCACATGATACGTTACGTCTATTTTCTTATTTTATTAATTATAATTTACATATTTAATATTTTCATTTATAATATGTTTGACATAAAATATACTAAAAGCTTGTTTTTACAAAATAATTTCTTATTAAGTAAACATTTATTTTGTTTAGTTATGTCCGGATGTGTGAGGTCTTATATGTTGTCTGCTGTAGACTGTATTGTTCTCGAAATCATGTTAATAAACATAAATACATCCTAAATTCAAATCATAAAACTAATTATTTCACCTCACCATCAATACTAAATCTCTACTCATAATGATAATATCTATAACCTAACCTAATTAATTTAATTAGCCAACACTAGACCAAGTAGAGGGCAAGCGAATCGAATTCACAGCTGGCAAATTCCTAACATTGACGTCGAGTGGATGCATTCGATACTCGATATCATGCTCTCTAAGAACCCTAATCATTTCTTGCATCACAAGTTCCCTCCTCTCGAATCTCATCCCCATATCTTGAAAATTAATCCTTTGTCTCATCCAAATCGATACTTTCAACTTGTTCGAGTCTTCCACGTCTCTCAAGTCTCAATACCACTAGAGATCCAGGATACCAATGCTCCTTTTTGTTCTCCATAAACCTTCAAACATCAAAAATACAACAAATTAATACTTTAAAATTAATTAAAACGAGGGAATTTGTGAAAAGGAGTAGAAAATGGGAGGTGCATACTGCGTTATTTTCTCCTTCATTTTGGCGATTTTATCTGGTGGTGTGGCGACATGAATTGTGAAATCGATCGAGTCTCCCATATCAGGACTGCGGTAGTAATTGCTTATTGGTTTGGTGGCGAGCACGTTATTTGGATACAATATTTTCAAATTATCGTATCGAAGAAATACCGTCGTCATTATATGCATTTCCTCCACAACCAACTAAACAACACCAATTTACTCGACTCACAAACTTAGATTAAAAATAAAATAACATCAATTGAGAATTTCTTTACCTGAATATCGTCGACTTCGCAACGGTCACCAACATCATAAGGATGTATGACGAAAAGGAAAACAATACATTCGAACACGATTTTTACAGTGTTTCCGAATACAAAAACCGCTAATAAGAGTTGTGAGCTCAAAAAGACGAAGAAATGAGTTGTCGCGATTTCGAGTATTAACAACGAGAGCGCAAAGACGATTATGCCCACAACTGCATTTGCCATTTGGTGTAGTTTGTTAACCGCGGTTTTTGTGTCGTTTAGTGTTAACGCCAATGCTTTTCTCTCTCTAAACGCATTCACCTGTTTAGAATAGCAGGGAGGGGTGTGTGTATAATTTTCAGTAAGGTAAGGGTTTTTATGTAATTGGATAATTAAATACTTACCACCCAATTTTTGAGGGATTTTTTGCCGACTCTCTTGTGTTCTTTGCATCTATCGAAAAGATTCATTGCCTTCAAGGCCTCTTCTTCTCGCATAAATCTCGTTAAATCCGCAAAATATATATACCTTAAAATTTAAAATATTATTACTTAAAAAATGAAGGAATTAAAATTTGAAAATAAAATAAAATAAATAAGACCAACTTGGAGCCGGGTTTGGCAACATTGCGAAAGATTTTTCTAGCAGCAAGTTGGGCCTCGTGTTCGCTCCAAATATGCATTGAAGACTCATTACAATCTTCAAAATCCCCATCTTCCTTCAAAATCTTCTGTCCAAAGTAGCCAACGCTCCGTACCTCACAATCCTCATCAATCTCTTCATATTCCAAGCCGAAATATTCTTCTGATTTAGCTTGTGAAGCTGGTCTATCGTAATGCCCCCATCTTCTCTCTTATTTATCGACATTGCCCTAGAGAGCTTTATATTCTTGTTGTTTTGATTATTATTATGTGGGGTGGTATTCTCTTGGAGGTCGATTGGCATTTTGGCCCCTGCTTTTTGGAGTTTTTTTACTTCTGCCATTGTTTGGGTCTCTTCGTGAAATGGCAGGCCTGACAGGGTTTCGATTATGTATTGGTTGAATAATGTCTCTTGTATCCTGTCAAAATATATACTCACGTGGAATGAAGAGGCCAATACCTAAATAAAAAATTTAATCAAATTTAAGAATATAAATTACATAATTCATTATTGATTACCTTTATAAGGAGGGTTTTGACAAGGCGAAGAATCGTCGCAACGAGAAGGCAGAGTAGAATTTTACTAACATAGGGTAAAACAGGGCTTAGAGAAGTTCTCTTATCGAATAAATATCTCCAAGAAATAAGAACGAGACCGAGCCATAGACAATTTTGAACGGCACTTCTAGTTCTCACTCCATAAACGAAATATAGAACTCGTTTTCTGAGAAAAAGGCTTCTTTCGATGAGAAAAACCGCCATTCGAACAAACCAACCCGAGACTAGGCGACCACACATGAGAACTAAGATCAGTACCTCCCATTTCCATAAACGGAGGCTCGAGATTGTTCGTCGCTGAAGAACTGGGAACACCAAGCTGCAGATTAGGGCTCCGATTATTAGGATGAGACCGAGCCATTGGAGGATTGTTGAGATGCTGATTTTCGTTTGTTTTAGTTCGTCCGGGATGTCAGAATCCATGAAGGGATCGTCGTCGTCTTCATCTGCAGGTCCGTATTTTGGACGTGGACTGCCGGATTTATACTGTCCTGAGGTAGGATGGAGGGGTGGTCGGCCGGAACTCCGATCAGGCGAGGGCGGAGGAGGCGACTGATAATCCATCAGGCGTGATTTGCTTTTGTTTCTGAGCTGAACCGACGTTCGTTTGAAAGATGAGTTGGATGTGCATCTGACGACCTCGGCAACATCACGATCCTTCTCCTTTTCATCATCAGAGGACTCGGACGAGGAAGAATCGGGCGATTGATTCGGATTCATGCGAGGAAGGGGAGAATCCTCCCTCTTCAAATCATTCATTTCAAGATCCATAGCCGGAGACATCCTCATTGTGATCCATAGCCGGAGACAATTCATTCATTTCAAGCACCAGTAGCCTGACTCTTGCGCAAAAACGATCTAATCAACCTCGAAGGCGGATCCTCGGTGGACCAGCTAGGATTAAAAGCAGTTTCCTGTGAAAAATGAAAATCGTAGCTACCTCGAAGGCGGATCTCTTCATTTCGGCCGTAACCATCGATTTTGACGACCACCTCATCATGACGATCCGCATTGTGATCCTGATTGTTAAGCAATGGCAAGGACGAACTGTGCTTGTGAGACCCGTTGGATTTCATGGAGAAAAACCACCACAATGCTGCTCTGGTGAAGGAGAAAGGAGAGTGGAGTAGGGTTTATAGAAGAGTGTGCACTGTACTGTGGTAGCCAGGTGGCCGAAGAAAGCAAAGATCAAACGAAAGACTAAAATGAGCGTAAATTATTGGAGGCGGTGGGTTTGTTCATATGGGTTCGGAGCCCATCGGACCAAATCATGTCCACAGATTTGCCTCCGTTTGATTGAATTTTAACTTTCCGTTTAACTCCTGTCTAACTCAGATTAGACAAGGCTCCTCCATTTTGGAAATCTCAATCTGGCGAAATTCCGCCTGTTCTCTACAACCATACCACTATGACCATACCACTATGTAAGAGACAGAGACGTGTTCACCATCCGTATGATTACATTCCGCCTGTTCTCGCCTCGTACAAGTATGCATTTTAAGTGATCTGAGCGTGTAATTCCATTGCATCTCTCCATTGAAGATGAAACTACATAGTTCGTAGAGTCGGCGACACTCATCCGGAGGCTCCGGCTTCCGGCCCGACTATGACCCGATCCGGTGGGATTTGGTGATGGACGCAGCAAAAAGGGCAGGGAGGGACTCGTGAGTGAGTGTAAGGCATAGATAAGGGCTACGCCAAGGGCTGGAGAGGGCGGGGTGACAGGGTTCCGGGGAAATTTTACGAAGAAGAAGATGGAGGAGAAATGTGGAAAGGAATGTAATAATTTTCTGATATTTTGTGAACTTAAGTTGTAGTCTTTCGTGTGTTGAAACTTATTTGCTATAGTAATTATATGTTATTCTACCAATTATTATAGGAAGTATCACTAATGGGATCTAGTGTAGTGCCAAAACCCTTAAGGGTCCCGCCCGACCCGACCCGTCCGGGATTTTGACCCGCCCGTTTGGCAAACGGGTTGAAACCCGGCGGATCAACGGGTACGGGTCCAAGGGCGGGTTTCAACCAATGGTTACCACTAAACCCGTGTAAACCCGTCCGTTTGGCAAACCCGTCACTGTGCAACCCGACCCGCCCGTGCACCCGCCCGACCCGTCACTGTTCACTATTCACTATGCACTATTCACTGTTCACTATTTAATTATAAAAATTTCATATACTTCTATAATCCAAGCAAACACTAAAATACAACATGAATTCATAAATAATTAAAAATGAAAAGTTGGCATTTCCTGGCTTCCACGATCTCCCATTTTGATCTCTCTCTCTCTCTCTAGTCTCTCAGATTCATTTATCCCTAAACTTTCCTTCCACGACCCAACGGTTGCAAATTTTGAATTTGGTTCCCCCCAATCACTGTGTAACGCTCCAAAACACTGTATAACGCTCCAATTTTTACCCCTATAAAATCCCCCAACCTCCAATTCATTAATTCACACAACCAACTATCAATCTCTCATATTCTCTACACTCAAACTCTCATATTCTTATTTTAAAGCTCTAAATATTTTTTATATTTTATTTAAATTCGTTTATATAAAAAAAATCCAAAAAAAATAGTTATATTAGTTATTTAGTTATATTTAGTTGTTGGAGGTATCCTAAAAAAAATCTCAAAAATTCGACATCGCTTGGAAAATTTTGAGGTATGAAGGTCCAATCTTATTATTTATTTTTCTTAATATAATTTTATTTTTGGATTTTTATAGATTTTTTTTATTCGGATTTTTATTTATTAGGAGAGAAATAGTTATATGCTTACATTTTGTAATTAAAAAATGTTAACTAAAATTGTTTGTATAACTTTTTTGGAATAATATTTTTTGTAGTGAAAAATGGCATCTCCATCTAACAACAACCCTCAAAACACGTTTGATTCAAACAACGAAGAATTTGGACGACGATTAAGCGATGCTATTTTCGGTGATACAAGCAATTATCCACAAAATCCCAATTATCCTACACCTACTTATCCCAATTTTCCTCCCCCTAATTATCCACAAAATTCCAATTTTCCTCCCCCTAATTATCCACAAAATCCCAATTTCCCTCCTCAAAATTATCCACATAATCCCAATTTCCTTCCTTCATATTTTCAACCATCACCACAATTTGCACAAGACCTTAATGTTTATCCTCAATCATCTCCGCATAACTATTCAAGTGGAACGGGTGGTTCTAGCACAACCGTTCATGCCACCACTTCCGAGGACGTCGAAATTCAAGTAGAAACGGAGGTCGACCCGGCGGTGCCGACGGCTTCTAAGAAAAGAAAGAAAGCAAAATACACCAAGCCATTTTGGCGTTTCTTCGAGATGACACTCGATGATGAAGGAAATTGTGTAAGCGCAAGGTGTAAGGTACGCAATTGTAAAGCCGAATATTTGTATACTAGCGCAAATGGTACCAACTCATTTAGTAGACATGCCGACAAACATATTAAGGCCAAAGAAGAACCACAAGAACATGCGGACCGTAGTCATGTACAAACCATAATTAATGTTGATGGTACAAGAATTCACCAAAGATATGATGAAAAAAAAATGTTGAGTGAGTTCGTCCGGTATATTACCAAAAAAGAACAACCAATTAGAATGGCCGGTTGTACGAGTTTTGCCCGTTTAGTGATTAGGGATATTGGTCAACCATTGTACAAAAGGATCCACTATAGAAAAATGACCAAAGAACTTAAAAGGCAATTTGTTGAGGGTAAAAATGAATTGCAAGCCATATTAGCAACCGCACCATTCAAGGTTGCAATCACGTCCGATATTTGGACCGCCGGTAAGCATGGTCTTTCTTATTCTTGTATTACCGCACATTATATCGATGCCGCTTGGGTTTTACAAAAAAGAGTTATTAGTTTTCGTGTAGTAGATTTTCCGCACACCGCGGAAGTAATTTTTCAAGCAATTATGAGTGTTTTAAGAGAATATAATTTGAAAACCGATTTAGAAACTAAAATTTCTTCCATTTCTTTTGATAATGCTAGCAATAATATTAAAGCGGTAGAATATTTGATCCGTGCCCTAAACCCAATTATGAGCGGAGTAATGTTTCACCAAAAATGTGCTTGTCATATCCTTAACCTCACGGTAAAGTCGGGACTTAAAACACCCGGGATTGATGGTTTGATAAAAAAATTTAAAGAGAGTCTTACTTTTATTTATTCTAATAATGTAAGAAAACAACAATTTCATGCTTTATGTCAAAGGTTGAATTTGAGTAAGTTGAGTGTGCCATGGGATGTTGATACCCGTTGGAATTCAACTTATAGAATGTTAGCTCGATGTCTTAATTATCGAGATGCTATCGATGAACAATTGAGCTCCTCGCCCAAAGGATTGACTATGATGCTAACCGTGAGTGAGTGGAACCAATTAGTTCTATTGATGAATTTTCTTGAAGCTTTTTTCAAGGCGACGGTTAAGTTGTCTTGCTCGTATACACCAACCGCGCATGAGTTGCTTCACCACCTCTTATTCATCGCCAAAGTGTATGACGAAATGAAAGGTACATATTTTTTTTGAATTCGGATTTTTTTATATACTTACATATTTTTTATATACTTATATTTTTTTGAATTGCAGGAGAAACTTCCAACCCGTCTCTCGCTCCAATTGTAGAAGCTATGAAGGAGAAATTTTTAAAATATTGGGAAGAAGTACCAAAAGTGACAATTGTTGCAAATGTCCTCCATCCGACATACAAGTTACATTACACGGTAAGAATGGTAAAAAAATACAAGACTTATTTAGATTTACCGAGAGGAACCGAGGAGCCCGAAATACGAGCTTTGATTGAAGAAATGTTTACTGAATACACCAATCAAAGAAGTACCGCACAACCTACGCCCTCTACGAGATTTAGGTATATATTTTTAAAACTCATATTTTATTTACTATATATATTTTATTTACTATATATATTTTATTTCTTAATAGGTCTAATAGCCGAAGTGCATTGTTACTTGAGTTAGATGATGATGATGATGATAGTGTCATGCCAACTAACACAAATGAAGTACAAAGCTATTTTGCATTACCGAGGGCGCCGGAAGGAGTCGACGTTCTAGATTATTGGAAGAGAAATGCAAATCTTTTTCCCACTCTATCTAGTATGGCTCGTGACATATTCGCTATTCCCATGTCAACGGTGCCTTCCGAATCTTATTTTAGTTCGGCAAATAGGATTCTTACCGATAGAAGGTACAATTTTTTTAATTCTTATTTATTTTCATAATTATTAAAATTTTCACTTATTTTTAATTATCAATAAAAGGAGCCGGTTGGGGCCAAAAGTTTTCGAGCGTCTTGTATGCCTAAAAGATTGGATTGATGCGGATGATCGAAACGAACTTATGTTAGCTCCCGCAAGTGAATATCCAAATCCAAATGTTGAAGAGACTAGTACCGCCATCACGGATGTTGATACGGATGATGAATTTGATCCCGATGGAGAAAATCCGCATTGGTATATTGAACAAATGCTCAATATACAAATATAGGTTTGGTATTATATATACACTCTTTAATTTTTTTTTTCTAATTATTCAATATTATTATACGTCATCTAAATATTTACTAACAAAAAAAAAAGTTAGAACTCCGCCTATGTTATTTTTTTAACATGGTAAATTAGTAACATAGCCGGTCTCAAGCCCGGAATAAAGGAGGAGAGTAACTTTTTTTCAACTTTTTTTCATATTGAAATTTTTTTTCTTGTAAAAAATTAGTTGCATATTTTTATTTCGAATAAAAATTGTTAACCAAATATTTTTATATTTTTATTCACATTTTTAAAATTTATTTTTTTGAATATTTTTTTGAAATCACTGTTCACGCCCGGGACCCGTCCGCCCGTCAACCCGCCCGTCCCGCCCGGGACCCGTCTCGCCCGCCGGGTCTAAGGGCGGGTTTTCCCCATCCCTCCAAACGCACCCGTCCAAACCCGTGCCCGTGCAACCCGTCACACCCGTGCACCCGTGCCCGTCTAGACCCGCGCCCGTGCAACCCGTTTGTGCTAGGGACCCGACCCGTGCCCGTGGCACTACACTAATGGGATCATAGCCTTTTACTTTTTCAATAAATAATAAGAGCATTTATGACAATAATATTTAAAAAAATAAAATCGAAAAATAATCTTGTTTATTTATTTTTTTGAAAAATATTTTATAATTAATTCAAATTGAGTTTTAAAAATTTGATGACATCTCGGTGAACTAATTAGAAAATGTACACTTTAGCAGGAATATTAAAAAAAAGGATTCGGAGTATGTCCCATGCTCATCGGACCAAATCATGTCCATGTATCGCTTGAGCCGTCAGATCTAATCAGACTAAATTATGAAGGGAATCTTGCTCCAAATAATTATTGCCGTCAAAAGTGGAAGGCTTCTCTCTCTCATGTGTTTATCTTGCTCATTTGGAAATGACACTGTTTTTATTCTTCGTCACCTAATTTATTTTATTGCTTATATATGTTTAGTTCTTTAGATAAAACATGTTATGATGTTTTTGTTGGCAAGATTAATTCTTGTCTCGTCACTTATATTCTTCTGATAACAATATATTAATATTCCAATATTATGAAGTATTTTGCAAACGTCTAATATTATATTAGTATATATCAAATTTATAACATTCAAATTTATACACATAAAAAATCATGCTCTGATCCAAATGCACGGATCATCAACTTATTCATAACATCCAGTTCTCTCAATTCATTTAAATTCTAAATTCAATCTAATATGTGTCCAGTTACGTAAGTGCAATAGCCTCCCATTCTCAGAGTATGAGTATCGAAATATATACGTACATAATGTATAGGTTAGCACAAATTGCAGCATTTTAACTTTCTTATCTCCTTATTTGGTAGTTTTCTCTTTGTTTTTAACTTTCTTATATTTTTGGGTGGCGCTATTGCAAGAGCCAAAAAGGCTAAATTGAGAGCAATTTCAATTTTATTTTATCAAATCACCGTTATACCACTGTTAATGGTAAATTGACGATTGATATTTCTTATATTTATCTATTAGTTTATCACTTTCTATAAATCATGCAAATAAAATCTTTCATATATAAAAAATATTTTTATTCTTAATTTTTTCATCATAAAAAAATAATTAAATTGTAACATGTCATATATATATTTAAATATGAAAATTAATATATTAGTTAGATTTAATTTTTTCATAATATTAAGAAAAATATTTTTGCATTATTCATGGAAGATATAAATAATAGTATATAAGTATAATAAATATCAATCACCGTAAATACAGGTATAGTGGTGATTTGATTAAAAAAAATTTGAAATCGCTCTAAATTTAGCCATGTTAGCTCTTGCAATAGCGTCACGCATTTTTTTTTGTGGAGTCAGTTTAGAAGTTCAATCAAAATTTGCCAGGTCCAAAATCAAATAATGAAAAATTAGCACTCCACATAAAGGTGAAGAAGACTGCCACATAAGAAGATAAAGGACTAAGACAGGAGAAAAAAGCATTCTACTTTTAACTAGAGTAATTATGGGAAGCAATATTCACTTTTATATTTGACTAACGGAGAAACTAAATAGTCGTTAGATCTAATATCATTGTAACATATTTTGATGAGATCTGACGGCTCAAGACGTGCATGGACATAATTTGATACGGTGAGCATTGGATATGCTCCCAACCCTAAAAGAAAATGAAAGTAGCAATTTTATTTTTGCAAGGAACTTATACATGTTCCCATATTGTATCATCAAGCATTGTATATCCTAATTAGTAATTAACTAACATGACAATTAACACATTCATATAAATAATAATTAATTAATACATAATTAATATTTGAATTGTTAAATTTGAATTAATATTAATTAATTTTAAATTATATATTTTTGAATTAACATGTTAATTATGTGTGTCAAATAAAACTTAGAAAGTGTAACCGAAAATCTTGGGAAAGATATAATATTGGGCCGTGTGCCTGCACAAAAGAAATGTGGAAATTTTATTTTGCTCCAAGTTTTCCCCACAATATTTTTTATATTCTATTTAACACACATAATTGGCATGATAATTAAAAAAAAAACATAATTAATATTATTTAAAATTTATAAATTCAAATTAGTGTTAATTATATATTGACTGATTATTAATGATATAATTTGTGTTTATTATCATTTAATTAAACATGTTAATCAAAACATAAAAAATGCGAAGGTAAAATTTGGATTAAATCAAAAGATCCTTCAATTGATTTTTGAAACCCGATTTTGATTAGTTTTGGAATATTTTTGAAGACAAGATTATTTTTTGAATTATTTTTCCAAACAAGATTATTGTCAGAAATGCTTCTCCCTCTCATGTGTTTATCTTACTCATTTGGAAATGACACTGTTTTTATTCTTGGTCACCTAATTTATTTTATTGATTATATATGTTTGGTTATTTAGATAAAACATGTTATGATGTTTTTGTTGGCAAGATTAATTCTTGTCTCGGCACTTATATTCTTCTAGAAACAATATATTAATATTCCAAAATTATGAAGTATTTTGCAAACGTCTAATATTATATTAGTATATATCAAATTTATACACATAAAAAATCATGCTCTGATCCAAATGCACGAATCATCAACTTATTCATAACATCCAGTTCTCTCAATTCATTTAAATTCTAAATTCAATCTAATATGTGTCCAGTTACGTAAGTGCAATAGCCTTCCCATTCTCGGAGTATGAGTATCGAAATATATACATACATAATTTATAGGTTAGCACAAATTGCAGCATTTTAACTTTCTTATCTCCTTATTTGGTAGTTTTCTCTTCGTTTTTAACTTTCTTATATTTTTGGGTGGCGCTATTGCAAGAGCCAACATGGCTAAATTGAGAGCAATTTCAATTTTATTTTATCAAATGACCGTTATACCACTGTTAATGGTAAATTGATGATTGATATTTCTTATATTTATCTATTAGTTTATCACTTTCCATAAATCATGCAAATAAAATCTTTCATATGTAAAAAATATTTTTATTCTTAATTTTTTCATCATAAAAAAACAATTAAATTGTAACATGTCATATATATTTAAATATGAAAATTAATATATTAGTTAGATTTAATTTTTTCATAATATTAAGAAAAATATTTTTGCATTATTCATGGAAGATATAAATAATAGTATATAAGTATAATAAATATCAATCACCGTAAATAGGGGTATAGTGGTGATTTGATTAAAAACAAATTGAAATCGCTCTCAATTTAGCCATGTTAGTTCTTGCAATAGCGTCACACATATTTTTTGTGGAGTCAGTTTAGAAGTTCAATCCAAATTTGCCAAGTCCAAAATCAAATAATGAAAAATTAGCACTCCACATAAAGGCCAAGAAGACCGCCACATAAGAAAATAAATGACTAAGAGAGGAGAAAAAAGCATTCTACTTTTAACTAGTGTAATTATGGGAAACAAGATTCACTTTTATATTTGACTAACGGAGAAACTAAATAGACGTTAGATCTATTATCATCGGAACTTATTTTGATGAGATTTGACGGCTCAAGACGTGCATGGACATAATTTGATACGGTGAGCATTGGACATGCTCCTATCCGGAAAAAAAAAATGAAAGTAGCAATTTTTTTTTTGCAAGGAACTTATACATGTTCCCATATTGTATCCTCAAGCATTGTATATCCTAATTAATAATTAACTAACATGACAATTAACACATTCATATAAATAATAATTAATTAATACATAATTAATATTTGAATTGTTAAATTTGAATTAATATTAATTAATTTTAAATTATATATTTTCGAATTAACATGTTAATTATGTGTGTCAAATAAAACTTAGAAAGTGTAACCGAAAATCTTGGGAAAGATACAATATTGGGCCGTGTGCCTGCACAGAAGAAATGTGGAAATTTTATTTTACTCCAAGTTTTCCCCACAATATTTTCTATATTCTATTTAACACACATAATTGGCATGATAATTAAAAAAAAAACATAATCAATATTACTTAAAATTTATAAATTGAAATTAGTGTTAATTATATATTGAATGATTATTAATTATATAATTTGTGTTTATTATCATTTAATTAAACATGTTAATCAAAACATAAAAAATGCGAAAGGTAAAATTTGGATTAAATCAAAAGATCCTTCAATTGATTTTTGAAACCCGATTTGGATTAGTTTTGGAATATTTTTGAAGACAAGATTATTTTTTTGAATTATTTTTCCAAACAAGATTACTGTCATAAATGCTCCTAAAAAATACGGCTATCCATTCAATGCAGCTTTTCTTTCTTAAAAAGGACCTTAGATCCAGAAAAAAACATTATTTTAGAATTTGAAAATATTATTTTACTTAATAAAAATGAATTGTTTTTTAATTATAATTTAATTATTATAATATTTTTTAAGATTATAATAATTTAGAAGGTTCAATTTATAGTTATAATTTATTTATTTATGATGTATTTTTTTTTCATTTTTAGTTAATAATTGTTATTTCTGTACTTATGATGCTTTTTTATTTATTTGTGATGATGTATTTTTTAATGATTTCGATAACAGATCTGCATTCCGAATTGTCCATAATTTGTATACATTATTTTAGTTTCATTTGTGTCTTTTTCACTATATTATATTTAATAATCATTTGTTATTCTTTTTCAATCTTTTATATTTAAGACATTTTTGAACAAAATCCAATCCTCCTATACGACTCGGACGACTCTGGCCCGGCTCGGCCGATTCTTACTCTCAGAATCGCACGATTCCGATTCTGACTTTCAGACTTATTGATGAAAGGCTCGGGAATGTTTGATTTGAGGGAATTTGACTATCCATGTATTTCTCTATCCATATATTTCATAATCCATGTGAGTTGTTTGATTAGTTGAATTCTAAAATCATGTATACACAATCCATTGTTTGATTCTTGTTTAAAATACATGATTTTTATTTTTTTTATTCTAATTAGTTATGAAATGAATTTAATATATAGATTAAATATCTCACGTAAACAAACATAAATAAAATATAATAGATAAAAAGTTTTGAAATTAGTAATTCCACAGTTTGTTATAAGATGCTGGAAAATTTAATTTTTTTGTTTGGTTGGTCACAAAATTTTGGAATTTTGTTATTGAAAATGTAGAAAAAAAATTCATTAAAATTGATAAAAAAATAATATTTTATTCTACCCATGTAATATTATTATTACAATGATATATAATATAATATTAACAATATAGGTATAATAATATATTATATGAATTTAATAATTATAATGTAATTATAGGATTGTTATATTATAATTATTGTATATTATTATATAAAATATATAATATTATATCCATAAAATTAATACAATATAATATATTATTTATAATAATATACAATTTTAATTATATATTATTATATTGTTACAATATTATATTATTATATTAATTTTATGGATTGAGTTATACCTCAAATACATCGAGAAGAGAATACAACATTGAAATACCAATTTTCAAAGTGGATAACACTATCTATGGATAATATTGAAATACCAAACAAGAAATTTGAAAGTTATTCCGAATTATGAAATACATATCCAACCTTATCCCTCAAATCAAACATGCCCATATTGAAGTGTGAAACAGAGTTCTATATTTTTTGAAAGTAGAAAGTTGCTAAGTTTCAAATTATTGTTATATTTACTTATTCATGTATCGAAATGATATAATGTGTTTATATACAAGATTATGTTTTAAGTGTATTTTGTACGTTTCGGTATAATTTTTTTTTTTTTTTGTGAGAATAACATTTTAGTATACACTAGGGTAGAAAAGTAACCGAAGCCTCTTTCTGCTATCGAAAAAATATTAACCTCTTTCTAATCTCACAAGACTGTTCACAACGCTGAACTTACGGCCAAGAAAATTCAATATGTTGTATATACTACTAAAAACAGGCCCGGTCCTGAGTTTTCGGAGACCTATGACATGATGTTACGATAATCCAAAATAACGAAATTATATCATCCAAAATAGTAATTCCGCACATGAAGAAAATACGAATGCCAAAATTCAGAGAAGAAAATAGCAAAGGCCAAATTAACTTATCATCCCAAATTAATCCTAAACACGCGAATCTCGCACCTGCAGAAAATAGGAAGGTCAATTATGCAGAAAATTGGAGACTCGATGCTGCCAGCCAGAGACTCAATTATGCAGAAAATTTGACTCAAATTCAATGCTGCAGATTCAAAATTCAGCGCAAAATTACAAATTAATCAAATTTGAATTAATCCATTTTTAGCCAAATTCAATGAAAACTTACTGGTACCGGCAAATGCACAATCTTTTTTTGCCTTCTTGGTCCCGATATAGAGTATTGTACCGGCAAAATAATCAAATTGATTTAATCCTTCATATGAATCATACCTCCCTTACAAGTTTCAGCTCATCCTAGAGTCGTACGTCAAGATCGGTGCTTCAGATAACTACAAAGCTAAAATGAAAAATAGCATTATTAATTTCATTAATACACTGAAGAGAACAAAATTAACCCCAATTCATTGATTCAATCCAGAGATCAAGAAAACAAAGAACCAAGAAAACAAAATCAGTGTCGTGAATCAATCCAGAGACCAAGGAAACAAAGAACCATAAAAATAAAATCAATGACATTTGTATTTTCTTCTGGTGAATTCGAGGAAGAAAAATCAGTATTAGCTAAATGGGTCTTACAAGTGCAGGCAACCAATCTGTCTGGTGAATTCGAGGAAGAATGCGGCGACACTAGACTCTCTACAAAAAAATAACTCCAAATCCCCAATTCCGAAGACGCGAAAAGCACTGGAGACGAGAGTGGCAGTGGCTATCATCGACATCGTATTGTCGCTCGTTAGTCTTGTCACTCGTCAGGCGGAGTCAAATTCGATCCCGTCGCAGTTGTGTTGCAGCCTGCTGCGTCTCTAGACTCTCTACTCTTATCTACTCTATATGTACTGTCACTTAGCGGGAGTCGTGCGTAGGAAAAGGGAAGCTTGTGATATAATTATGGCTAACGAGTTGGATAAATGAGGTATTATGGTTGGTTTTCATGATATATGCATGTATAATTATTCTTATGTAAGAAAAAAAGGGAGGTCCATGGAAAAGAGAGGCTTGTGACTTGGGCCAACTCTGCCAAAACCCAAGTCCGGCCCTGACTAAAAATACAGTAGAAAAAGATTTCTTAATTATACGGTCCAACTAATCTCATCGTCCTCGGCTATTAAAAAAATGGCGAATACTCACCGTATTTCTTCCATCAAAGGAGACTAAGACAAGAGTACTTTCAATTTGGCGGTTGACACCTTGTAAAGGATTATCAAAAAAGTTAGCCCTCTATTACAAATCTCTTCCGAAGTACCAACAAGCATATTACAATACGCGGATGACACAATAGTTTTTGTTGAAGCACACCAAAACAACCTAAAAATAATATCGGAAGCGATGAATATCTTCATGAAAATATCGGGTCTAACAACTAATTGGTAAAAAAACAAGCTTCTCGACGATGAACATACCATGTGAGTTGGATAACACAATTGCGACCATTTTAAGATGTAAGAAAAAAGATATGCCAATACAATACCTAGGGGTCCCACTAATTTTCAAAATACCAACAAAGATCCAATTCCTACCATTGATAAAAAAAAAAGATACAAGACAAGGTGGGGACGTGGAAAGGAAAGTTACTTTCCTTGGGGGGAAGATTGACCCTCATTCAAGCAACTCTAGCCTCTATTCCGACATATGTAATGCAAACAATTAAACTATCAACTTAGGTAATTAATGGAATTAATAAATGCTTGAGAGCAGTTCTATGGAAAGGAAAAGAAAAATGTAATCCCGGAAATTGCCTAGTGAATTGGGACAAAGTTTGTTTACCAAAAAAATTTGGGGGACTTGCAATTCCAAACATTAGATTAAAAAATGATGCACTTCTCTTAAGAACCTTATGGAATTTGGACAAGAAGAAAGAGGGACTTTGGGCGTCATGCCTAAATACCTTGTACGGTATAAACAATACACAAGATCTTCAAAACTATCCGAGGCAAAATCTTTCTTTCTTCTTGAAATATATTCAATCTTTGATTCCTATATACGGAATGGCTACCGAAATAGACACAAATTCCAATAGAATGACATGGAAATGGGCGGCTTCGGGGGCATATGAGGCTAAATCCGCATATTTGTTCTTAATTAATCCGGGTATAATATCATATTGGCAAAGGGAGTTGTGGGCTCTACAAATTCTGTCATAAGTCAAGATTTTCCTATGGCTAGCGATCCAAGGAAAAATAAATACATGTCATGTCCTCCAAAGAAAAGGTTGGATTAATGCGACAAATGGAATCCTTTGTAAACTGTGCGGAAGAGTCAATGAATCGGTGGTACATATTTTGATTGAATGCCCATATACGATCGCGGTATGGAGGAACATAGAAAATTTAACCCTAATACCGGCCAAATACCAACCCGGGCCTTCAGTATACGAAACTTGGAAGTTAAATAGAGCAAAACTAAATACGGACTGAAGAGGGGATTGGGACCTTCTATGGTCCTCCGCAATCTGGTCCGTATGGAAGCGGAGAAACAACACAATTTTCGGATCGAAAAACTTCTCACCTAAAGTCTTGGCGGGGAGGATATTGTCAGAGGCACAAACGTGGAGAAGGGCAAATCCGAGAAGGCGAAACCGAGATAAAATTATCAAAACTCGGCTAGGTTTAGTTTTACTATTTTTCTTTTCAAACACTTGTAATTAATCATTTTTTTTATTATTTATAAAAGATCGAATACCTTTGGTATTCATTCAAAAAAAAAATTATACATTCTAACAAGTAACAACCATGAAAACTCAAATAATACGAGCAGCACTTTCATCAATGGTTTACTGTTCCGTTTTCTCGATTTCTTCTCCCACAACCAACGAATAAGTAAACAAAGAGATATATGTTGATAAGCCCAAGTCCGAATTAATAATTATCAAATTTAATTAGCTCAAATAATTTTAGAGAAAATTTTATTCTAAGAAAAGTAATTTAGGGAATAATTTTAGGGCAAGTTTTATTCTAAGGAAAGTGATTTAGGAAATAAGTTTATGACAAGTTTTCTAGTTCCTTGTATTCCAAGTTTATTTAGTTTATAAATATGCCTTATATGTTTAGCAATTTATCAAATTCATAAGAAAATATAAAAAAACTTGTAAGAGTTCATTAGAACAATAGAGAAAATTATTAGTTGAATGCTATTCGAAATTCTATTTGAATTCGTGAACCAAACATATAGCAATCCATGGCAATGAATGCTTGCAATGACGTTTCGGTGCAATTTTTTTGAAAAAGAGTTTCTTATTTCCGTTGCTATCTTTCTCGCGCCCTTTCTTTGGAGATTGATTTTGATCGCTTCGAACTAGAGGAACAAGGACATTTCTCCATTGTTGGCCATATTCGGGATAATTTTCCCAAAATCAAATAGAAACCTTTTTATGGGACATCAAGTTTGTGTTCGCGTGTGTGAGATCTTGTAAATTTGTAATGTTGTCTGTTGTACACTATATTATTCTCAAAATCATGTTAATACACATAAATACATCCTAAATTCAAACCATAAAACTAATTATTTCACCTCACCATCGATACTCGATATCATGCTCTCTAAGAACGCTAATCATTTCTCGCACCACGAGTTCCCTCCTCTCGAATCTCATCCCCTTATCTTGGAAATTAATCTTCTGTCTCATGCATATTGATACTTTCAACTTGTTCATGTTTTCCACGTACGTCTCTCAATATCACTTGCGATCCAGGATACCGATGCTCCTTTTTATTCTCCATAAACCTTCGAACATCAAAAATACAACAAATTAATACTTTAAAATTAATTAAAACTAGCAAAGACCCAGCTCAATTGTACGGGACTTCATATCCTGTTTTTTACATATTTTTTGATATGTTTTGTTTAATATTATTTGTGCATGACGCATTTTAACTCAATTAATATAATCACTAAATGTTTGTAAATGTATTTAAGTCAACACATGCATTATAAGTTATAAAAATCTCGTGCTAAAAACAATCAAAACATCATATTGATCATATCAACGATACTTTTTTTATCTCTTATTAAAGCAAAGTAAAACAATAGTATAATTCGTTTTATCTCTTTTTTCTTACAAATTCCATGCACGTACACCTTAATCTACCAAACTGAAAAGACTGCAAAAAGTCACTCCCTAGTGCATAAATTGCAAATAAAATTACTATAGTCTACTTAATGATTAAAAAAAACTGAAAATATAATATAGTACATACGTGACATCCAGTTCGGGTTGTGAAACTCTTAAAACTTAGCAAAATTTGCAAGCCTTCGGTACATAATGAATCAAAAATTTCCTCACCTTTACACAACATATAGAAAATATAACATCTTCTATTTCTTTTGCCTTTGAACCCGTATAAATAAATAAAGAACGGTTTAATCCTTTTTTGTTTTTGTTTCTTATTATTAATTTCATTATACATATTATATTCATCATATAAAAAAAGAATACCAGAAATAGCTAAGGAAATTGTCGAACCGCGTCGGTTGTGTCCTGAAACCTACATTATATCATTACAAAAAAATTAATGTTTTCCATAATAAAAAAATATGAAAAAAAATACCCATACAATTTCATAAAATAAAATAAAAACACTTACAGCGCAAAAAAACTCATAATATCGTGATATCATGGACGTCCCTGAAAAAAAAAATGTAAAAATTTATGAAATTTGAAAATCTTTAGAACCCACGCCAAAAAAAAAATATGCCTATCATATTTCGAATTTGCAATAAAGTTTCTGCCTTCTATCTAATTGCAACTACATTTCCTACCTTAATGGAGGGTTTTTTTTGCAATTTTTTCCTTCATAAAAAATAAAATAAAATCATTCTTCAAATTGATCAAAAGGCTCAAAATTAATGGTGATGTGGAGCAACCTAAAAAGAGAGATTTCCTTGAAATTATTATTATTAATAATGAGGGAATTTTTGGAAGTAGTAGAAAATGGAGGTGCAATGTTATTTTCTATTTCATTTTGGCGATTTGGTCTGGTGGGGTGGCAACATGAATGGTGAAATCGATCGAGTCTCCCATATCGGGATTACGTTAGTAATTGCTTATTTGTTTGATGACGAGCAAAAAAAAAAAAAAAGTGAAAGCAAAGCAGTAATAACAAAGAGGATTTTATTATTTTTATTATCAATAGGTATATATTTGATAAACGATACAAAAACAAACAATAGAAAAACAACCAATGTGTGAAACCCACGTATCAGTCAAACAAGAGACAAATCAAAATCTCCCAAGGCTTTGCTTGGTGTGAGGGGAAGGAAAGTGAAGGTAAATTATTGTGGTGCTTGATTTTGGGATAAAGAGAGGGAAGGAAAATGAATCTATCAATTGTTGTATCAAATGGAGATGATGGAAAATATATTTAGAAAAAAATTAATTATTTTAATATCATATTTAGAAAAAATATATCGTAATTTAGAAATTTATGGTATCATAGTTTTTAAAAAATAATTTCAAAATAAAATATATTGTAATTTAGAAGTTTATGGTATCATAATTTTTAAAAAATAATTTGTTGTGTTTATATAAATTAATTTCAAAATAAAATATAATATAATAATGATAATTACATCATCTTCATTTATCTTCCTTTCCCCTCCATCCAAATCAGGCATGGATAAGATCAATTTTTGAACCTTTATAATTTTCTTTCCTCCTCTTTTCTTGCTTTACCCCCAAACCAAGCAAAGTCACTTTGCTTGATTTGGGAGACATTGCTTGATTTGGGGATAGAGGAGAAGAAGGAAAGGAAGGGAATACATTCTCCTGCTTGGTTTGAGGATTGAGAAAGGGAAGGAAAGGCAAGAGGAAAAAAATGGATGTCTCAAGTAATGCATCAAATAGAGATGATAAAAAAATATATTTAGACAAAAATTAATCATTTTCAAAAATATCATATTTTGAAATTTGGTGTTTATAATATTTTGTATATTGAAATTTTATGTTACATAATTTTTAAAATTAATTTGCTATATTTATATAAATTATTTTAAAAATAAATATATAATAAATACATATAATTGTATCATTTTCATTTATTTTTTATTATCCTCCCTCCAAATCCAACATGAATAAGATAATTATTTTATTCTTGAGAATTTAGGTTTCTTTCTCCTTTCTCTCATTACCTCCAAACCTAACAAAACCTAATTGAAATTGAAAATATTCTATTTAATAACCATTTTCAATTATCAGTAAAAAAATCACCTATATATTTGTTGGGCCCAAATTCAAGCCAATACTATGATTTCGTCCTATAACAAAATTCATACTTTTTTGTTGGGTCAATAGTTTGTTTCTTCCAATAACAAAATGCAGGGTCTCATTTTTTACATGGACATGATTTTTTCTAATATCTCAAAAATAAACGAGGGCATCTTTGGCCCATAATTAAGGTAACTAGGACCAAGCAAGCATGCAAACTAATGAACTATCATTTTATCAACACACAAAAAATAGCTAGTGTGTTTTGGGTTACAACCGCTTGAATTTATTAGTGTTTCAAGACTCACACATTTCGCATTTCAATCATATTCATGTCATTCGTACTTACTTGTACATTGCAGCACAAGATACATGATTGTAGAATTGTTTGTTTAGAGACATCTCCGTGTTGCATGGATAAGAATACGGATATCGCATCCGATATGATACGAATACGATGATATTGTAATTTTTCAAAAATCACATGATAAGATTAAAATTTCCGGGTTTAATCAGGAATTTCAAAATTTCTTCTCTGACGATCCTCCAAACCCTAACCCTCGCAACTCTCCAAACCGCCTGAAACAGACGGTCCTCGGAGTTTCGCCGGAGCTCTTGGGCTGCCCCTGGACGGGCGCTTCCCCGATCGACCCTTGGAGCTCTCGTTTATCTGAAATTTTTCTCCCGCTAGTGACAGCGACAGTTTCGTGACAGTGACAGTTGATAAGAGGAAAATAAAGCACCTTTTTGATATCTAATTTAGGGATTTTAGCCCTTTCAAATCTCAACTTTGTGTATAAAATTGTTCATATTTGAGACTACACGAATAAATTATTCACTAAGAGTGTTTTGTTGATAATTTCAGGTTTTTGGGCGAAAGGTTTTGACATTTCAAGAGTGTAGTTGTCTTCCTCTCCTCGAGCCGATAAAATCGGTATATCATACCGATCATTTCGGTACACATATGAGGGAGGAGACAAATAATCTTCAACATAAGAGTCTACACCAAATTCTACACGAAAATCACTCGCACCATAGGCACTATCCAGCCCACTATCCAGCCACCTACCTCACCTATAATCCCCAAACTACCCTCAATCCTCTCATCCAACTCTAGGCCAATGGGAGAGCTTCAAGGACACTATAAATAAGACCCCAAGGTCCTTGGGCAGGATTTGCTACTTCTCCCCTCCCCTTTCTTTTCTTCTCTCTCTCTCTAAGCACTTCCAAGAACCGTCAAGTACATCAAGAATCGTTCAAGAAGTACTCGAATTCTCGAGGGATTGTTTGCCGGACTCGAAGCTTTCTTCATCCGGTGAATCCTTCCAATCGAAGCAAGTCAAAGGAAACATCGTCACAACCGGACTCGAAGCTTTCTTCATCCGGACTTCATCGGGATTGAGAGTGGAGCTTCCTGTAGGATTATACACACGAATTTAGAGGTTTGCAGCGGAATTATTTCGTATGTATAACCTAATTCTACCCTGGATCACACTCGAAAAACACCGAAAAAGGAAGAGTAATCAGAATTTACCTCGTACAAGTTAGTACGTGATGCCTTCTTCTCCAGATCTTGTGAACCTTCTCCAAGGATTGCTTTTGCACTCCCTCTACTCGTGTCCACCTCGATTTCGTCTGATCAGAACCGCCAACACCGTTCTAGTCGGTATCACGATTATTTCTCAAGAACTTGCTCAGATTTTTCTCTTCTATTACACTCCAGATCTCAATTTGTGTTTTCTAAAAAGAGAGAATAATTTCGGCGGCCAGAAATTCGGTGGCCAGAATTAGGGTTTCGGAGGAGAGAAGAGAGAGAAAAATGAAATTCTGAATATATATATAGGCAATTTTAGGTTAAATCCGAAATTAGGTTAAGAAACCCTAATTTCAGAATTAAAGCCCAAAACTAAATAAAATCAGAATAAGCCCAAAATTCTAATTAAAATCTAATTATTAGAAATTAGATTAAAATCCTAAATTCTGAGCGGGCCCAGATTATGAACTGGCCCAATTCTGATTGTATATTTGCCTAATTATATAAATTCTTCCAAGTTAATTCTTAAGCCATATTTTCTTTCAAACTCCCTCTTGGATTAAGACTTAATCAACTTGCCCATATGTCCAACATATGTCGTGAGATCTAATCACACGTGATTTCATTTTGGTTTGTCCAACAAACGTATTGGTGAGCATTATCTTGAGAATCCGATATGTTACGAAATCTTGGTGTGACCGTTGTAGGTTCGTCTAAGACTGGCAGTGGATATGGCAGCAATCCACAAGGTATTGCGAGCACTAGACTGCCGTTAATACCTACCCAGAATTAGAACGAAAAAGGTGGAGAACACCTTTATGAAGATGCAGTACATCTTCTTACCTCGCTCAGATAATTGTTATTAGTCCTCTTGTTGGCGATATCTTCCGATCAAAATAGTCACGGTGAAGTCTAAAACTTCAAGTCATCCTCTTTTCTTTTGATCAGATATACTCTTTCTCGATAAGAATTAGATTGATAATAACAATGCGAACTCTATTGAGTTCCATCGAGCTTGGCCAAGCATTTCATCAATCTCAATTCAATCGAGGGGCCCGAGAGATATCTCCCTCTATCCTTTTTCAAGGCTAGAAAGGAACAATTCCTATCTTGCAACCTCACATCCTTTGCCTATGCTAAAAACAATACTCAATAATAATCTCTGCTACACAGTTACGCGTAGGGTTAATTACATCAAAGCAATGTCTTTTCACATACTAGGTATCCGTGAGATCACTCAAGTATGAAGCACTAAAACGCACTATCTGGATATGAGTTTGTCTCCAATGACTCTAACCATGTCACAAACTCATATAGTGGTCAGTCCAATATACGACGCCGCGTATATCCATATTCTAGAATCGACGCTACCGTCTCAGATCAGTAAAACCTGATCATCTCATCTACGAATATGCCAGTGTATGTAAAAGTCTCCATTCAATGAATGGACTACCTGGTTCAAATCTATGAACAACTTTATACACGAGGGACGTTTTAAAATTATATTCATCCCATTTAGTGGTTTTACTATCATTCAATTGACGAATCAATATGCCAGACTATGGCCATGCAACATATTATTCTCAACTGACTCGATGCACTAAACTAGAATAAAATTCAAGGTCTATCCGATTATTATAATCGAATAACCTCTCACACACTTTCTTTTTATTTAAAATTTTTGAAATATGAAGGTTTAGGTCATATGATGAATAATAATATAAATATCTGTCTCATAAACAAATACAATCCCAATAACACGCCTAGGGCATAATAAATGTTCTCCCACTTGCACTAGGCAGATCAAATCCCCTTATACAATAAGAAACATAGATAAAACACCCCAACTAACACTGCGATAGATATCCCAATCCTATCGCCCTAGCATGCTGCTCATGCTTGGCACGTGATAGTGGCTTCGTAAATGGATCGGCCACGTTATCCTCAGTAGGTATCTTCATTATTTTCACGTCACCTCTCTTCGTAATCTCACGAATCAAGTGGTAACGCCGGAGTACATGTTTGGACCGATGATGCGCTCGCGGTTCCTTAGATTGTGCTATTGCTCCGTTATTGTCACAATAGACATCCATGGGACCCGAGATACTTGGCATAACGCCAAGTTCCATCACGAACTGTCGTAGCCAGACAGCCTCCTTTGCGGCTTCTGAAGCCGCGATGTATTCCGCTTCAGTTGTAGAATCTGAAGGAAATACAGTTTCAGGATCAACCGTAAAAGTGTACCCAAGGATAAACGAATGTAGCCGTACATTCGTGGCCATAACTGTCAGTGGGAAAATCTGATTTGAATGGTTCAAATTGGGTTAGATAGATAATTAGATTATCTATAACCTTCATGTAGAAATATATTTCATATGAACGAAGTATTAGTGTCGTTTATGTGAAATACCGAAAGGGTGCAACAGTATGACATACAGTTAGTAAAACAGTCATAACTTTTGCATACGAACTCCAATTGGGCTGGGCCAAATTGGGTTGTGTAGATAATTAGATTATCTACGACTTTCATGTTGGGTGATTTTCTGTCTGAGAAATTTACCAATTTCGAAATGACAGAATACTGACCAGGTTCATGCAGTTTTCTGTGTGAAAGGGTGTATATTGGATATACATGCCTTTTGGCTAATCCTGATCCTATTAGGTATAAATAGGATACTTTCTCTCTCATCACTATGCAAGTGAATGCAAGTTAATGCAATCTTATTCAGAATATTCAGGAGATTTTCCAGAATAATTAAGATACAACTTTCTATTGAGTGAAAGGGTGTAAAGAGAGATAACCGAGAAAAGGAGTTTTATCGGTGTAGAGAATCAAACGATCGAGCAAGTTCGCCGGTGCATCGTCTAGGCAGGTGCATCCGCGACCGACGTCTTGCGACTCACGGTGGATACAAGTAGAGAAGCGACAATTGTGGCTCTTAGATTGTGATCGACCCAAGGAGTGAGAAGACGGCCAACGAACGGTGAAAGACGCGTGGTATGGGACGCGCGGATTGTCACCAACGTGACAGGAGATAGAAGGCGGCGATCAACCCTTCGTGCGTGATCAATTTCACGCTGGTATAGATCTATCCTTCTATTCGCATCGTACCCTCGAAGTCATGGCGTGATCTCGGGAATCGGAGAATCGGACCGGGCCTTCATTCCGCTGCGCGGGCCCGGGGTCGAGGATATTCTCCTTCAGTGGTATCAGAGCGATCGCCATCGATTCGAGGGTCGAATCATAGTCGTATATTAGATATACGCACGGGTTATCAAAGTTCGTACCCGTTTGCATGATGTTACATATAGAGAAAGTCAAATTCCGTTAAAATCACAAGTGGAATTCGCTAGAGATCGATCAAAAGTTGATTGAGAGTATCTAGGAATTATCGTGAAAAGGTTTCATGATTTATCGTTTCAGAAACGAGCGAAAATGGAAGAAACGGCAAAATCTGCAGAAAATTAGAATACGAAACAGTGAGTAAAACTAAGATAATTTTCAGTGGCAAACTCCAAATTGATTGGATCAAATTGGCGTAGTTCGATAATGAGATTATCTATGACTTTGATACAGAAAGTTTTTTCATTTGAACGAATTATCAGTGTCGTTTTTATGAACTACTGAAAGGGTGCGACCGTTTGACATACAGAGACTAAAACGTCCGTATATGTAGCATAGAAACTCCAATTGAGTCCACTCCAATTGGGTTAGTTAGATAATAAGATTATCTAGAACTTTCGTTCACGTTCAAAGTCGGTTGGAATAATTTAATATTTTTGTTTCAACAGAATACTGAAAAGGTGTCTGTAGTTTTCTGGTTGAAAAGGTGTCTATTGGATAAACTTACCTTTTCATTTGTTCGTATTTTACTAAAACTGCTATAACTTTCAGTAGAAAATTCCGATTTGAATGGTTCAAATTGGGTTAGTTAGATAATGAGATTATCTAGAACTTTCATGTTGTAATATATTTCATTTGAGCGAAGTATTAGTGTCGTTCTAATGAAATACCGAAAGGGTGCAGAAAAACAGTTTTTCTGCCGCCCCGGGGGCAGTTTTTGGCGCCCCGGACGCGTCCCGGGCGAGGTTTTCTCGCGCCCCACGGCCCTTGCGTTACAACGGATGGGGAAGTCCGTTATAACGGACCCTTCTCTGGATGTTGTTTTTGTTTTCGCGATAACTTTGGCTACGAAGCTCGGAATTTTGAGTTCTTTATATCGATTTGATCGGCATCAAACATTCTAGCATATTAGATAATTAATTATTTAGAATAATTAATCTCCCTAAATAAATCATATGCATATAGAAAATCTTGTGATAGTGATATAATTGGATTATGTCACGGATTTAGAAACATGCAATGGCATGATCCCTCATAATATTTAAGTCATGGAAATGCCTTCCATATCCACAACTACCGAGTTCGGTGTTACGTTTCACGTGGGTTCAGGCTAAAGTTGGGCACGTGATATTGAAACAATCGAAAGGGTGGCAAGCGTTAAATCAGGACTTGTGAGGCACAGGCTAAAGTCGACTCACTAGTAGCTTATTTGAACGATACGTTGGAGATGGTTGTGACTTAACCGTCCAGGCCAATCATATTGGAGTTCGGGGGCATAGATAGGATGCACACACGGAACTGGGATTGTATTGGATACGATCCATCACCGAAATCCTATAAAGGTTCAAGAGTCGTATTGGATACGATTGGATATAATCCTACCTAAATAACGGGATCCCACCCGATAGGCTAAAGTCACTTGTGGGAGGAACGGAAATATGGGTCTTGAGTGTTATGGACTTGGAGTCCCGTATCGGTATGAGGGTTATCGATTCGATAAAATAACACTATCATATATTCATCATATAAGCATATAGATTAAGTACGCACGGTTAGGAGTTAATCTTCATCATCCGTTTAGAATTATGTTTTCAAGCAACACCAAATATATCGTAGAGATCGATATGATAGATAGCTTTTGGGCCGGAATTACCATGATTAACCTTGATAGTTAAAGAATAGTTCTTTAGACTTAAAGGAACGTGTTGGACACGAAAATGGTAGATTCGGGGCTCGAGGCATTGGCTTTAGAGAAAGCCGGGTTCGATAAACTTTAAGAAGGAATCGAACGATATTACGTGCCTTGTGGTGGCATGTATAGAGGCAAATTTCTCAAAATTGTTTTGAGAATTCGGGTTTATATGAAAGTAAAACACAACGCTCATGAAATAGTTTCAAGAGCTAGAGCGCGTTGAATGGTTCGATGCGGCTCAAAGAGTAGGTTAATTTTGAGACGCCTTATGGGTCTTTGATTAACACTCGTGTGTTGATGGTACGAGATTTGATGTTCGTGACCGAATATCATATGCATTCGATAGATAAGTCGATCCCGAAATTGCATATGATGCGATTTAAATTTGAATTGGAGATGCTCAGAGTATCCGAGGAATCCAATGCATATAGATGCGTGGATGTCCTTGTAATTCAAAAGCGGGATCGAAATAAATGTATGTCTAAGGGTATTTTGGGAAAATGTTTTCCAAAATGGAGAGTTCGGACAAAGAGTTGTCCAAACTAATGACTCAAAGAATGGTGAAATCCGAGGAGGATTAAACCTAGAAGTTGATTGCTTCTTTTGGCATTGCCGTCTTGGCCATATAAACGAGATACGCGTATCTAGATTCCATGTGATGGAATGCTAGAATCATTCGAATGAGATTTGATTGATTAATGCAATACTTATTTATTAGGCAAAACGACAAAGGGCATCATTCTCCAAAGTATTGGAGAAAGATCCAGCGAATTATTGGAAATTATATTTACATATGATGTTCCGATAAGTTCCGAGGCAAGAGGAGGCTATCGGTATTTTGTTACGTTTATGGACGGTTAAAGTAGATATGAAAATATCTATTTAATGCGTGCCGAAACAGAGACTTTTGAAAGGTTCAAAGAGTTTCAAAAACGAAATACGAAATCAACTAAGCAAGAAAATCAAAGCTTTTCGATAGGATCGAGAAGACGAGTATTTGAGCTAGACCTTTCGATAGGATCGAAGATGCGATATTTGAGTTATGAATATTGATGATCATTTATGATTGTGGAATCGTTTCACGATTGTCTTCATTTGGAACATTGAGATGTGTCCGAAAAGAGGAAATGAACGCATGTTGGACATGGTTCGATAAATGATAAGCCAATAGGATCTCCCAAAAATGTTTTGGGGATACGCCCTTGAGACAGCGGCACTAATGAATGGTTGCATATAAGATATGGACCATAAACCTTCTAATCGGTACAAAAACGCCATATGAGATATGGATCGGAATGGTTCCGAAGTTGTCATTTGTACATATTTGAGGATGTGAGTATATTTCGAAATTTGTTTCGGTTAAACTCAATCCCAAATCTGGAAATTGTTCGTTTATCCTTAAGGAAACTAAAGGGTATTAGTTCTAACGTCCCTATGAAAATGAGATTTTCGTGGCTCGAAGAGATGCCCTCTTGGAGGAGGACTAGATGAGCACAAGTTTGGAACTTGGTGTCATTTATCTCTATGCGGGCTAGTGGGAGTAGAATAAATCTCGAAAGAGTTCGAGATCTGAAAATGAACATTGTACCGATGAAAGTTGACATGACTTCATCAAGAATTGATGAACGCAAGTCGAACACACAAAGGAATTTTTCGTAGATCAAGTAGGCTATATCATAAGCCGGTAAATACGGATTTATCGTGGCTAATGATGATAGATCGAAATCATATGATGATTCGATATCCTACAATGATGCTATGAAAAGTTGATTCCACATGACATGGTGTCATGAAATCTGAGATTCGATCCATGTAAATTATCAAGTTCAGAACTTGATTTCATCACTTTCTGGGTTAGACCCGTGAAATGTGAGTAGGTTTTTCAAGATGAAGAACCTACATGGATAGGAATACGCATATATATAAAGCGAGGCTTTTTGCGAAGAGTTTCATGCAATTCATAGTCGGACTATGAAGAAACGTTTTCGCATGTTGCCATGCTTTCTTATTCTCGAAATTATGCTTGCCATAATCGCGTATTATGACTATGTGATGTGGCAAGATGGATGTCAAAACCGAATTTCTTAACAGAAATTTTATTAAAGGATGTGTACTTGACACAACCTTACGGTTTTGTCGATTCATAAGAATTGGAATAGGATATGCATGCTTTAACGATCCATATGATGGATTAAAGAATGCTTCTCGGAATTGGAATATTCGTATTGACAAAGTTATAAACAGTTATAACATTGTCGGAACGAATGAAAACTTTGTGTACACATGAAGGTTAGTGGGAGCTGCGTTATATTTCTTGTAACGACAAAAGATTTAGACGAGACCGCTTATGAATAAGCATGAAGATCTATAGGATAGATCTAAGAAGTTTCTCGTTCTATGTTATGGCACATATATCGACATATTGTTGAAAATGGTTTTCAACATATAACTCCTTGGAGGAGTTAAATCAAAATGTCGAATGACAGAAATTTTCAAAGGCTCGATGTGAGACATCAAGCAGCGCGAAAAGTAATAATATTATGCCTTACATTTGATGTTAGGATCTATTATATCTGTCATGATATGTATGTGGCTATACGTCGTACACATAAGTCGTATAATTTACCGTCAATAAATTCATGGGAATCACATGAGTTTGAATGTAATTCTATTACATAAGACTAACTCTTGTGAATGTATAATGGTTATACATTTATATACATAATGGTTATGTATATTTCAACCCATTGGAATCTGTATTTATAGCGGTGAATGTTATCCTTGAATACTTTGCGAAAGAATTCAGGATTTTTATCTATAATGGTGTGGAGGACGTGTTGGTTATAAAGAGTTATAACAACAACAGTTTCCAAAGATTAAGCACGTCCAAATATGTAGCACGACTTTCGATCACAAAGTGTGTACATGTTTTGCTTAAATGAAAACACGGTTATGTGGAATGGTTCCACAAGACCAATAGTTTATGATTCTATGTACGGAGGCGAGTATATTGCGGTTATAAATCGCAAAAGGAAGTGGTATGGATCAAGGAAACATGACCAAACTCTCGTAGCCACGAGTTATCGGATTTATGGTTGTTTATTGCGTGAAACGCAATAGTACAAGCCAAAAATGCCGAGGTCACAACCACTTCTAGCCAATACTCAGAAAATTTCATTTGATCCATGAAATTTTGTGAAAAGATGTGATCATAGGTATTGGAAATGTTCCAATCCTGCTGAAGATTAACACTAGCGGGAACGTGCGGACCCGTTTACAAAACCGCTCTCTCTAGTCGCGCGTGACTGCCATGCGATGACTATGGGTATGGAGATACCTAGAGGAGGAAGAAGAGAGTAGAGTGTAGTTATCTAATACGATAGTCCTCGCAGGTTGTGGGTATGGAGATACCCATAGGTAAACGTTGTATCACCCAAATACTTAGTCCATATGAATGTATCCCTTTTAAAATTTTGTTTACTTAAATTTTCATGCATTCACCTTATATGAAAACTGTGTGCTGGGTTGTGTAATATGATTACATGAACCTTGATTTGAACTTGTGTGGACGTCGACATGGTTGAGGACCATGTGTAGCGAAACCGTCACACTTAAAGTGTCATTTCTAAACATCCCTAGTCGCGGGTCAGTTTGCTTAAGAGAGAAGCATTACTATTACAAGGGAATAGACTGAACGCGTACACTAGTACGTTAGCCGAGGAGATGATTATGTTTTGCTAATCATGGGACAAGGTGCTTGTCGAATCGGGAACGTAGATATATGTTAGGTTACATGTATTGGATATGACCGAAGCCGCGAGATCATGACATGGTTTAGTCATTATGGATGAACTCGCGACGAGTAGGGTTTTAGGTTCTTCAAACTTGAGGGGATCATTGATTGCGTTACGTGCGTAACACAATGCTTTGATATGATCTTACGCTCACCGTAACAGGGAGTTAAAAGGGTCATCATTGGGTATTGTCCGAAACACGGAATTCAATGTGAGTCTCCAAGATAGGAATTGTTTATTCCGAAAGGAAGAGATATCTCTTAGGCGCCGCTCGATGAGTTGATTAACGAAAACCGTGGCCACGGTCAATGGTATTAATGGTTAATATCGATTGAAATTTGTTAACTCAACTCGGAATCGGGGAATAAGTGTAGTTAATCAAATTATAAGGATGACTATAACCATGCCTTTTGATTAACGGATATCGCAAACAAGAGACCTAGTAACCGCTATTCGAGATAGGCACAATGATCACAATCATTATTCGTTTAACATGGGAAGCTATGATGGAGTGACTAGATCCCGCTCATGAGCTTGTAGGCATTGGAAACAACCTACTGCCATCGTTAAGTCGAACCTACATGGTCACACAACGAGTCGTACTAAGTCGGGCTTGATCATAAAAATTGGCATATAGGATGTGCATAGCTTGGTATTTGATACGCGAGCTATATTCTCTAAAATCATGCGTATTGGATATGCATGAGTACATTTTAGGTAGATCTGAAATTGAGTGGGAGACTGAAGGAAATACAGTTTCAGGATCAACCGTAAAAGTGTACACAAGGATAAACGAATGTAGCCGTACATTCGTGGCCATAACTGTCAGTGGGAAAATCTGATTTGAATGGTTCAAATTGGGTTAGATAGATAATTAGATTATCTATAACCTTCATGTAGAAATATATTTCATATGAACGAAGTATTAGTGTCGTTTATGTGAAATACCGAAAGGGTGCAACAGTATGACATACAGTTAGTAAAACAGTCATAACTTTTGCATACGAACTCCAATTGGGCTGGGCCAAATTGGGTTGTGTAGATAATTAGATTATCTACGACTTTCATGTTGGGTGATTTTCTGTATGAGAAATTTACCAATTTCGAAATGACATAATACTGACCAGGTTCATGCAGTTTTCTGTGTGAAAGGGTGTATATTGGATATACATGCCTTTTGGCTAATCCTGATCCTATTAGGTATAAATAGGATACTTTCTCTCTCATCACTATGCAAGTGAATGCAAGTTAATGCAATCTTATTCAGAATATTCAGGAGATTTTCCAAAATAATTAAGATACAACTTTCTATTGAGTGAAAGGGTGTAAAGAGAGATAACCGAGAAAAGGAGTTTTATCGGTGTAGAGAATCAAACGATCGAGCAAGTTCGCCGGTGCATCGTCTAGGCAGGTGCATCCGCGACCGACGTCTTGCGACTCACGGTGGATACAAGTAGAGGAGCGACAATTGTGGCTCTTAGATTGTGATCGACCCAAGGAGTGAGAAGACGGCCAACGAACGGTGAAAGACGCGTGGTATGGGACGCGCGGATTGTCACCAACGTGACAGGAGATAGAAGGCGGCGATCAACCCTTCGTGCGTGATCAATTTCACGCTGGTATAGATCTATCCTTCTATTCGCATCGTACCCTCGAAGTCATGGCGTGATCTCGGGAATCGGAGAATCGGACCGGGCCTTCATTCCGCTGCGCGGGCCCGGGGTCGAGGATATTCTCCTTCAGAATCAGCCACCGTCTTCTGTTTGGAGCTTTTCCAAACAACAGCTCCACCATTGAGCGTAAAGACGTAACCACTTTGAGATTGGAAATCGTCCGTGCAAGTTTGGAAACTAGCATCTGTATATCCTTGGATAATCAGATCTCCTTCCGAACCACCATAGACAAGAAACATATCTTTAGTATTCCTGAGATACTTAAGAACGCTCTTGACTGCGGACCAGTGAGCTTCCCCGGGATCAGACTGATAGCGGGAAGTCACACTCAACGCATATGCGACATCTGGTCTAGTACATATCATGGCATACATGATCGATCCTATAGCCGAAGCGTATGGGATCCGACTCATTCGCTCACGTTCAGCGTCCGTTGAAGGACACTGAGCCTTAGTGAGAGTGATGCCATGTGACATTGGCAGAAATCCTTTCTTGGATTGTTCCATGTGAAACCTAGTTATCACTTTGTCAATATATGTACTTTGACTTAGTCCGAGAAGTCTCCTCGATCTATCTCTATAGATCTTCACACCTAAAATATAGGCAGTTTCTCCTAAGTCCTTCATTGCGAATTGACTACCCAAATATGCCTTAACCTGGTTAAGCATCGGGATGTCATTTCCAATGAGTAAGATGTCGTCCACGTACAAGATGAGGAATACAACCGAACTCCCACTGAATTTCTTGTATACACAAGGTTCCTCGATATTTTGAATGAAACCATACTTTACGATGACCTCATCGAATCGTATGTTCCACGCACGAGATGCTTGTTTTAATCCATAAATGGATCTCATAAGCTTGCACACTTTATTCGTATTCTTTGGATCGACAAAACCCTCGGGTTGTGTCATATACACATCCTCGGTAAGGTTCCCGTTAAGGAAAGCGGTTTTGACATCCATCTGCCATATCTCATAATCGTGATATGCAGCTATCGCTAGAAGAATGCGAATACTTTTAAACATGGCTACTGGAGAAAATGTTTCATCATAGTCTATACCATGAATTTGCTTGAAACCTTTCGCCACCAGTCTTGCTTTAAAAGTGTGTACATTACCATCCATGTCGGTTTTCTTCTTGAAAACCCATTTGCACCCAACGGTCTTAGCACCATTAGGTAGATCAATAAGATTCCAAACCTTATTATCATACATGGACTGGATCTCGGTTTTCATGGCGTCATGCCATTTCGAGGAATCCAAGCTAGACATAGCACCTTTGTAGGAGGTTGGCTCATCATCGAGAGTCAACTCATCATCGTCACTACTAATGAGAAATCCATATCTCTCAGATTCTTGACGAATCCTACCAGATCTACGTAGAGCTTGTGTATTAGATTCTGGTTCACCATCCAATGGTAACTCAGAATCTTGTTCCAAATCAACCTGTTCACGTTGTGGTTCTCGAATTTCTTCGAGATCAATTTTACTCCCACTGGCTTGACGATCTAGGAATTCCTTCTCTAAGAAGTGGCCACGTCGAGCCACGAAAACCTTGTTTTCGCTCGGCAAGTAAAAGTAGTATCCTCTTGTTTCTTGAGGATACCCCACAAATAAACACTTGTCTGATCTTGGCTCGAGTTTTTCCGTCAATAACCTTTTGACGTATGCCTCGCAACCCCAAATCTTAAGATAAGACAATGATGGCACCTTGCCATGCCATAATTCATATGGTGTCTTTTCAACCGATTTGGACGGAACTCTATTCAGTATATGAGCGGCCGTTTGAAGCGCGAAACCCCAAAATGACTTTGGCAAATCTGTTCGACTCATCATCGAGCGAACCATGTCTAACAAAGTCCGATTCCTCCTCTCGGACACTCCATTCCATTGGGGTGTACCGGGTGGAGTCCATTGTGATACTATACCACAATCTCGAAGATAGTCCTCAAACTCATAGCTCAAGTATTCGCCACCTCGATCCGATCGAATGGCTTTTACTTTCTTGCCCAGTTGAAGTTCTACCTCGTGTTGAAACTCTTTGAATTTCTCAAAAGTTTCACTTTTGTGACGCATTAAGTATAGATATCCATATCTACTATAATCGTCAGTAAAAGTCACGAAGTAGCGATACCCATTTCTAGCCTCGACACTCATCGGTCCACATACATCGGAATGTATGAGAGCCAACACATCTTTCGATCTTTCTCCTTTCTTGGAAAAAGGTGTCTTTGTCATCTTACCCATCAAACAAGATTCGCAATTTTCTATTGAGTTTAAATCAAAAGAATCTAGTACTCCATCCTTTTGGAGTCTAGCAATGCGTTTCTCATTTATGTGTCCGAGACGACAATGCCATGAGTATGTTTCATTTGTTTGAGTGGTATTTATGTTATAAATGGACTGATTATTGTTGTTATTTTCTAAATCCAAGACATATAAACCATTTTCAACTAGAACATTACTAAAGAAAATGTCATTCTTGCGAATAAAACAATCGTTAGTACCAATAACTAATTCATATCCATCCGCAATAAGTCTCGAAACAGAAATAATATTCCTACTCAAAGTAGGTACATAACAACAATTATTCAAAACTAAAATAAGTCCATTTGGCAAAGTTAAATCATACGTCCCTTCGGCTAATGCTGCTACTCGAGCTCCATTCCCAACGCGTAAATCAACTTCGCCACGAATCAACGATCTTCTACTTCTTAGGCCCTGCATATTATTACAAATATGAGTCCCACATCCAGTGTCCAACACCCATGATGATAAAGTAAAAAAATATGAATCGATAACGGAAATACCTGATGCCGGTGTGTCCGAGGAAGCGGTCTTTTGCTTGCTCTCCCTCAGGAAGATCTCGCAATCACGCTTCCAATGCCCCTCCTTGAGACAGTGGAAACACTTCTTGTCATCCTTGGCTTTCTTGCTCACGGGCTTAGGCGCAACCTTGTTGCCCTTTGCCTTCCTCTTCTTGTTATTGTTCCCATTGTTTGGATTCTTCCCTTGAACCACCAATACCTCCGAAGTCCTAGACTTCATGTACCGCGGTTTTTGGTCACTTTCGAATGTTCTGAGCATTCCGAAAAGCTGGGGAATGGTCCTTGTCATGTCCGACATGTGGAAATGCGAAATGAACGAATCGAAACTCGGTGGCAGTGACAACATGATCAAATCAGTTTGTAACTCCAACTCAAATTTCATGCCAAGTCTATCAAGATGATCGAAATATCCTTTCATCTTGAGAAGATGAGAGCTAACGGGCGTACCCTCTTGCATCTTGCATTGCGTCGCATTGCCAAGAGCTTGATACTTCTCCACCCTTGCTTGAACCTGAAACATCTCCCTGAGATGTTTCATAATCTCGTATGCATCCTGTTTCTCAAACTGAATTTGATATTCAGGAGTCATAGTAGCCAACATGAGGCATGTGACATCATTCGAATCGTCCATCATGGTCGTATATTCGAATGTCTCATCCTCAGTTGCTGTATCCCCTGGCACAGGAGGGATAGGCGTCTCCAAGACATGTGCCTTTCCTTCCTGTCTCAGAACGAATCCCAGATTCCTCTGCCAGTCGAGAAAGTTCTTTCCGTTCATTCGTTCCTTTTCCAAAATGGAACGCAAACTAAAGCGGTTGTTACTTGGTAAAGCCATTAAATCTACAAATTTTGAAAAATAATGTAATTAATAACGTGGTCTTACATATATCAAAATTCATTTTTAAACAACTTGAAATACCCATTATTTTATCATTTCAAATAGCCCCCACTATTGAAACGGAGATTTGATACCTTAAATCTCATAATGGACAAGATCCCTATTTAACATATTTCTAAGGTGACTAAGGCCAACCACTCAGAAAACACGTCACGTTGGGTAGGACGGTGTCCAATCATCTCTAAGACGATTCTTGCTTTATTCGCGAGGTCCAGTATTGAGTCCAACTCAAAAACCAGAGTATGTGTACCTCACTCCTTGCCCCAAATACTAGCCTAGCTAGCTAATTGGTCAAGTCCAAACCACAAATGGAGTATCATTCAATTAGCGAATTGACATGCCAGACTAAAGCCATGCAACACGTCAACTCCTAACCAATGCATGCCTTCAATGCTACGTATGTGAAAATCTGTGTCAGACTATGGCCATGCAACACAAATAAACAATTACTAGTTTCGAAGGTTCCATTTAGGGAGGCAAGTTACTTGATAATTACGTGGGAGGATTTTCTTTTCTTAAAATCATTTATTTAACTTTTATTTTATTCATGCATAAAAACAAAAACAAAACAAAAAATTGTACGGTATAGCATATAGGCCTTTTAGTTTTATGAGCAATCATAAAACCCTAAATTCCCAACCCTAAAACCCAAGATGATCTTGTGCTGTTTTTGAAGATCCAATCTTCGTGTTGTGTCGTCTTTTCTTGGAGATCCAATCTTCGTGTTGTGTCGTCTTTTCTTGAAGATCCAATCTTCGTGTCGTCTTGTTTTGAAGGTTCCTTTTTCAAAACTAAACCTATTCTACTACAACTTGGAAGACTCACCGATCCCCATATTAAAATAGTGTACAATTTGGAAAGCTCACTGGCCCCCACACAACATACATACAAACAATCACAACATACATACAAACAATCACAACACACATACAAACATTCACAAACAATCATCCCCGTTTTAGGCTATATGATATACCGAATTGAATTTATAAATTGAAAATTTTAAATTATTGGGCATTTTTGACAGAAAAAAAATTTTGTTGTCCAGAATTTTGTTCGTACGATCGCAACTCCAAGTACGATCGCAATCATCCCCGTTTTAAGCACTAATTTTTTTTTTTTTTTTTTTTTTTTTTTTTTTTTGAAAATCTGTATTTATTAAAATATATTTAACAGATTCATTTTTCAACATATCAAATATGTCTTTATTACAATATATTCTAAAAATCCAATTTTCAACAGATCTAATCTGTTTTAAATACAAAATATATTCTGAAAATCTAATTTTTCTGAATTTCCAATTTTATTCTGAAAATCTAATTTTTCTGAAAATACAATTTTAAACAGATCTAATCTGTATCAATTACAATATATTCTGAAAATCTAATTTTCTGAAAATCCAATTTTCAACAGAATTTTAATTATGTAATTTTGCAATTTAGCCCAAAAAATTCTAAAATTTCTCAAATTATAAAATTCTAATCTACAAATCTGAAAATCTAATTTTCGATGGTTTTAACGAGCGTTTGCTCTGATACCACTGTAGGATTATACACACGAATTTAGAGGTTTGCAGCGGAATTATTTCGTATGTATAACCTAATTCTACCCTGGATCACACTCGAAAAACACCGAAAAAGGAAGAGTAATCAGAATTTACCTCGTACAAGTTAGTACGTGATGCCTTCTTCTCCAGATCTTGTGAACCTTCTCCAAGGATTGCTTTTGCACTCCCTCTACTCGTGTCCACCTCGATTTCGTCTGATCAGAACCGCCAACACCGTTCTAGTCGGTATCACGATTATTTCTCAAGAACTTGCTCAGATTTTTCTCTTCTATTACACTCCAGATCTCAATTTGTGTTTTCTAAAAAGAGAGAATAATTTCGGCGGCCAGAAATTCGGTGGCCAGAATTAGGGTTTCGGAGGAGAGAAAAGAGAGAAAAATGAAATTCTGAATATATATATAGGCAATTTTAGGTTAAATCCGAAATTAGGTTAAGAAACCCTAATTTCAGAATTAAAGCCCAAAACTAAATAAAATCAGAATAAGCCCAAAATTCTAATTAAAATCTAATTATTAGAAATTAGATTAAAATCATAAATTCTGAGCGGGCCCAGATTATGAACTGGCCCAATTCTGATTGTATATTTGCCTAATTATATAAATTCTTCCAAGTTAATTCTTAAGCCATATTTTCTTTCACTTCCTCCATTACCGAACTCGAAGCTATCTTCATTCGGTAAACCTCTCATTCTTCGGCTGATTTGTGTTCGTGTTCTGAAACGGACTCGGAGCTTTCTTCATCCGGGAGAGTCGACTACTTCGAACGAGAAGTGCTCGAACCGTCCTAGCTTTCTAGCGGTTCGAGCATCGAGCGACGACACTAGGCGAGGAAAGGAGCTCATCTTGGCACGTTGAAGATTTCTTTACTAAATCTAGGTGTATTCTTTTCTATCTTGAATTTCTTGTATGTTGAATGACTGTTTGAAGTTGTGTAAAGAAAACTTGTTTGAATCAAAAAATCTTTGTTTAATCTTGTTTCTTGCATTCGATCTTGTGCTCTCTTTTGTGTGATATTTTTGTTCTATTTTTGCTTCCTTAATTAGTGCTTAATTAACGCATTTAAATTTTCTTAATCAAATACTAAATCTGGTCCAGGGGACTTTCTGTCGTAACGAAAGTTTCTGCCTTTTTTCCCAAAAAGTTTCTGCCGTTTGCTGGAAAAGTTTCTGCATTTTTCTGGCGCGTTTTGATTCATTTTTCGACGCATATACTCCTCGTGGAAAGAACTTCTATATTTCCACTATACACATATATTTCCAAACTTGTTGATTAAATTGGTTTTCACATACAACGATATCTCAAATTAAAAGTGATTGAAAACCCGCTCGTCAACAGTGCACTCTTTTGTGCGAAATTTTTCGGGTTTCTTGATTCTACGTAGAGGATCTCACCCAATCCTCCTCGAATCGACAAGAAGATTGCTCTATTTTGGATTCTCGCATCGAACTTTTCCCCAATTCCTGCCCAAATTGACAAGAACAGATGCTTAACTCCCAATTGATTTGACTGGAATTTCGGGGAATACCTCAATTCTTGTTTCAATTTAATTCGATTGCGATTATTTTTCGGCTCTCGATTTAAAAACTCTGGATTTTCTTTATCTATTCGGGCGAAAAAACCTGCTCCTCCCGATCGGGCCAGTTTCCGACCAAGAAACCGCAGCCTCCTCTCCGGATAACCCTCGCGGGTCTACTGTCAGACGACAGTGACTTGACAGGAAACAGTGGCCTATTGCCGTACGATTCCTCGCCTCCCCCTTTTCGCTCAGATCCAACCCACAATCGTCTCGCTTCTCCGCCCCGCCTGATCCATCCACTCGATCGTTGATCTCCTCCTAGCAAGAACTGGCAGCAGTTTCCTTCTCGGAACCGATTCGAAATTACCAATTGCCCCTATTTAGGGTTCCAATTTGTTCGTCAATTGAACAATACGGTGTCCCCAACCGTTCTTGGTTTGGCTATTTTGGCGATTCGATCTTCTTCGATTTTCTGCTGTTTGGCGACGATTTGTTGTGGTTATCTTCGAATTTCTTCGGTTTTCTTCGCATTTCAGCGGTTATCTTCGAATTTCTGCGGTTTTCTTCGAGTGTTGTGCGGTGTTCTTCGAATATCTGGTAAATCTCTGCGGTTATCTTTGAATCTCTGCGGTTTTCTTCGAATCGCTTCGGCCATTCCATCTCGCATTCATATCATCCAAGATTGGTCTTGGTCGGAGATACGTATACTTTTCACTAGCGTTATTGGATCCTTCTCACCTAGTGGATCTTCGCCCGATAGGGATTCGAATTATATTCGAGATCGAGCAAATTTGGTTCCGTGGATTGGACATGTATGATCGAGCAAATTTGGTCCGTTTTAAAAATTCAAGAGTGGCCGAGAATGAGAGAAAGATTCCCTCTCACCATTTCACTTGTTCTAACCGATTCATTCTCATTTCCTACACAAAATTTGATCAAGGATTTTTTTTTCTCGATTCACAATTATTGTCTCATTAGCATCTTCAAGAAACCGAGATTTAAGTATTGTATATCGATGCCATATCTATGAAGAAAATTGTGAAAAAAAATTATTTCGAGGAATTTTTCTTGTATTAGAATTTATGTAATAGGTTATAGAATTAAGTGTTATAGGCTTATAGTGTTTAGAGCCGTCTATTTTCTCGGCACGTGGTTTTGTACGAAAACTTTATGTAATGTGTCAATGTATATATGCCTAAGGGTTTTTTTTGCAAAACAAAAAAAAAATCACATGATATGAGAGTAATGATAGGGACACAAATACCAACCACAAATATGACAAAAATACCTAAGTTTGTAATTGATTTATGATTCTTATATGCATAATTAACATTACAAACTTAGTTATTTGTGACACATTTGTGGTCGGTATTTGTGACCCTAACATTACTCCATGATATGATACGTCTATTTTATTTATTTTATTAATTATAATTTATATATATAATTTTTTTTATTTATTATATATTTGACATAAAATATATTAAAAGTTTAATTTTACAAAAAACTTCTTATTAAGCAAATATTTATTTTGTTTAGTTATTTACTTATATGTATTATCCATTTATTTCGATTTCAAATTTTTATTTTTATTTTCCAAATATATTTTGTATACATTACAAATATCATATAAGTATCCGAAAATATTCGAGAAATATTCGATATTATTTTGAAATAAAATATTTGTATATGCTACGCAAAGTATCCGATATGGCCTGACCTGATTTTTGGAGTATCCGCGCTACATTATCTTCAGTTCTAATTATAAACGGCAACGAAAACAAAATTTTAGAGTATCCTCACTTTCTAGAAGGGCAGGAATCGAATCCTACACTTTGATTCTATTTCTAATAGGGATCTTATGCAGCATCAAGTTTGTGTCCGGATGTGTGAGGTCTTATAGACTGTATTGTTCTCGAAATCATGTTAATAAACATAAATACATCCTAAATTGAAATCATAAAACTAATTATTTCACCTCACCATAAATACTAAATCTCTACTCATAATGATAATATCTATAACCTAACCAAATTAATTAATTAGCCAACACTAGACCAAGTAGAGGGCAAGCGAGTCGAATTCACAGCTGGCAAATTCCTAACGTTGACGTCGAGGGGATGCATTCGATACTCGATATCATGCTCTCTAAGAACCCTAATCATTTCTTTCACCACAAGTTCCCTCCTCTCGAATCTCATCCCCATATCTTGGAAATTGATCCTCTGTCTCATCCAAATCGATATTTTCAACTTGTTCGAGTCTTCCACGTCTCTCAATACCACTAGAGATCCAGGATACCAATGCTCCTTTTTGTTATCCATAAACCTTCAAACATCAAAAATACAACAAATTAATACTTCAAAATTAATTAAAACGAGGGAATTTGTGAAAAGTAGTAGAAAATGGGAGGTGCATACTGTATTATTTTCTGCTTCATTTTGGCAATTTTATCTGGTGGCGTGGCGACGTGAATTGTGAAATCGATCGAGTCTCCCATATCGGGACTACGGTAGAAATTGCTTATTGGTTTGGTGGCGAGCACACTATTCGGATACGATATTTTCAAATTATCGTATCGAAGAAATATCGTCGTCATTATATGCATTTCCTCCACAACCAACTATAATGCCAAATAACACCAATTTACTCGACTCGCAAACTTAAATTAAAAATAAAATGAAAATTGAGAAATTCTTTACCTGACCGTCTTCGACTTCGCAACGGTCACCAACATCATAAGGATGTATGACGAAAAGGAAAACGATACATTCGAACACGGTTTTTACAGTGTTTCCGAATACAAAAACTGCTAATAAGAGTTGTGAGCTCAAAAAGACAAAGAAATGAGTTGTCGCGATTTCGAGTATTAACAACCAGAGCGCAAAGACGATTATGCCCACAACTGCATTCGCCATTTGGCGTAGTTTGTTAACCGCAGTTTTTGTGTCGTTTAGTGTTAACGCCAATGTTTTCCTCTCTCTAAACGCATTCACCTGTTTAGAATAGCAGGGAGGGGTTTATATATAATTTTCAGTAAGTAAGGGCTTTTATGTAATTGAAAACTTACCACCCAATTTTTGAGGGATTTTTTGCCGACTCTCTTGTGCTCTTTGGCTCCATCGAAAAGATTCATTGTCTTCGACGCCTCTTCTTCTCGCATAAATTTTGTTAAATCCACAAAATAAATATACCTTGAAAGTAAAAATATTATTAGTTCAAAATGAAGGAATTAAAGTTTGAAATAAGTAAATAAATAAATAAGACCAACTTGGAGCCGGGTTTAGCAACATTGCGAAAGATCTTTCTAGCAGCAAGATTGGCCTCGTGTTCGCTCAAAATATGCATTGAAGACTCGTCACAATCTTCAAAATCCCCATTTTCCTCTGAAATCTTCTCGTCCAAAGTAGCCAACGCTCTGTACCTCACAATCCTCATCAATCTCTTCATATTCCAAGCCGAAATATTCTTCTGATTTAGCTTGTGAAGCTGGTCTATCGTAATGCCCCCATCATCTCTCTTATTTACCGACATTGCCCTCGAGAGCTTTATATTCTTGTTGTTCTGATTATTATTATGTGGGGGGTTTTTCTCTTGGAGGTCGATTGGCATTTTGGCCCCAGCTTTTTGGAGTTTTTTTACTCCTGCCATTGTTTGGGTCTCTTCGTGAAGTGGCAGGCCTGACAGGGCTTCGATTATGTATTGGTTGAATAATGTCTCTTGTATCCTGTCAAAATATATACTCACGTGGAATGAAGAGGCCAATACCTAAATAAAAAATTTAATCAAATTTAAGAATATAAATTACATCAATGATTATTGATTACCTTTATAAGGAGGGTTTTGACAAGGCGAAGAATCGTCGCAACGAGAAGGCAGAGTAAAATTTTACTAATGTAGGGTAAAACAGGGCTTAGAGAAGTTCTCTTATTGAATAAATATCTCCAAGAAATAAGAACGAGACCGAGCCATAGACAATTTTGAACGGCACGTCTCACTCCATAAACGAAATATAGAACTCGTTTTCTGAGCAAAAGGCTTCTTTCGATGAGGAAAACCGCCATTCGAACAAACCAACCGGAGACTAGGCGACCACACATGAGAACTAAGATCAGTACCTCCCATTTCCATAAACGGAGGCTCCAGATTGTTCGTCGCTGAAGAACTGGGAACACCAAGCTGCAGGTTAGGGCTCCGATTATTAGGATGAGACCCAGCCATTGGAGGATTGTTAAGATGCTGATTTTCGTTTGTTTTAGTTCGTCTGGGATGTCAGAATCCATGAAGGGATCGTCGTCGTCTTCGTCTGCAGGACCGGATTTGGGACCTAGACCGCCGGATTTATACTGGCCTGATCTAGGATGGAGGGGTGGTCGGCCGGATCTCCGATCAGGCGAGTGCGGAGGAGGTGACTGTGAATCCATCAGGCGTGATTTGCTTTTGTTTCTCAGCTGAACCGACGTTCGTTTGAAAGATGAGTTGGATGTGCATCTGACGACCTCGGCAACATCACGATCCTTCTCCTTTTCATCATCAGAAGACTCGGACGAGGAAGAATCGGGCAATTGATTCGGATTCACGCGAGGCAGGGGAGAATCCTCCCTCTTCAAATCATTCATTTCAAAATCCATAGCCGGAGACATCCTAGCACCAGTAGCCTGACTCTTGCGCAAAAACGAACTAATCAACCTCGAAGGCGGATCCTCGGTGGACCAGCTAGGATTAAAAGCAGTTTCCTGTGAAAAATGAAAATCGTAGCTACCTCCACGCCAGATTTTACCAGTCTCTTCATTTTGGCCGTAACCATCGATTTTGACGACCACCTCATCATGACGATCCGCATTGTGATCCTGATTGTTAAGCACTGGCAAGGACGAACTGTGCTTGTGAGACCCGTTGGATTTCATGGAGAAAAACCACCACAATGCTGCTCTGGTGAAGGAGAAAGGAGAGTGGAGTAGGGTTTATAGAAGAGTGTGCACTGTACTGTGGTAGCCAGGTGGCCGTAGAAAGCAAAGATCAAACGAAAGACTAAAAGGAGCGTAAATTATTGGAGGCGGCGGGTTTGTTCATATGGGTTCGGAGCCCACCGGACCAAATCATGTCCACATATCCACATACCACCATAACAATTGGAAATCTCAATCTGGCGAAATTCTCCCTCCTCCATGAAAAGGACTACACAACCATACCACTATGTAAGAGAGAGACGTGTTCACCATCCGTATGACAACATTCCGCCTGTTCTCGCCTCGTACAAGTATGCATTTTAAGAGATCTGAGCGTGTAATTCCATTGCATCTCTCCATTGAAGATGGAACTACATAGTTCGTAGAGTCGGCGACTCTCATCCGGAGGCGCCGGCTTCCGGTCCGACTATGACCCGATCCGGTGGGATTTGGTAATGGACGCAGGAAAAAGGGCAGGGAGGGACTCGTGAGTGAGCGTAAGTCATAGATAGGGGCTACGCCAAGGGCTGGAGAGGGCGCGGGTGACAGGGTTCCGGGGAAACAGTAGTACAATTTTACGGAGAAGAAGATAGATGGAGGAGAAATTTGGAAAGGAATGTAATAATTTTCTGATATTTTGTGAACTTAAGTTGTAGTCTTTCGTGTGTTAAAACTTATTTGCTATAGTAATTATATGTTATTCTACCAATTATTATAGAAAGTATCACTAATGGGATCATAGCCTTTACTTTTTCAATAAATAATAAGAGCATTTATGACAATAATATTTAAAAAAATAAAATCGAAAGTTAATCTTGTTTTTTTTGTTAAAAGTATTTTATAATTAATTCAAATTGAGTTTTAAAAATTTGATGACATCTTGGTGAACTAATTAGAAAAGGTACACTTAAGCAGGAATATTAAAAAAAAAGGATTCGGAACATGTCCAATGCTTACCGGATCAAATCATGTCCATGTATTGCTTGAGCCGTCAGATCTCATCAGACTAAATTATGATGCGATTAGATCTATCATCTAACATTTGTTTATTTCCTCGGTTAATCAAATATAGAAGGAAATCTTGCTCCAAATAATTATTGTCATCAAAAATGGAAGGCTTCTCTCTCTCTCATGTGTTTATCTTGCTCATTTGAAAATGACACTGTTTTTATTCTTCTGTTTTTATTCTTCGTCACCCAATTTATTTTATTGCTTATATATGTTTGGTTCTTTAGATAAAACATGCTATGATGTTTTTGTTGGCAAGATTAATTCTTGTCTCGGGACTTATATTCTTCTAGAAACAATATATTAATATTCCAAAATTATTAAGTATTTTGCAAACATCTAATATTATATTAGTATATATCAAATTTATAACATTCAAATTTATACACACATAAAATCATGCTCTGATCCAAATGCACGGATCATCAACTTATTCATAACATCCAGTTCTCTCAATTCATTTAAATTCTAAATTCAATCTAATATGTGTCCAGTTACGTAAGTGCAATAGCCTCCCAAAATTTATAGGTTACCACAAATTGCAGCATTTGAACTTTCTTATCTCCTTATTTGGTAGTTTTCTCCTCGTTTTTAATTTCTTTATATTTTTGGGTGGCGCTATTGCAAGAGCCAACATGACTAAATTGAGAGCAATTTCAATTTTATTTTATCAAATGACCGTTATACCAATGTTAATGGTGAATTAATGATTGATATTTCTTATATTTATCTATTAGTTTATCATTTTTCATAAATCATGCAAATAAAATCTTTCATATATAAAAAAAAATTATTCTTAATTTTTTTATCATAAAAAAAAAATTAAATTGTAACATGTCATATCTATTTAAATATGAAAATTAATATATTAGTTAGATTTAATTTTTTCATAATATTAAGAAAAATATTTTTGCATTATTCATGGAAGATATAAATAATAGTATATAAGTATAATAAATATCAATCACCATAAATAGGGGTACAGTGGTGATTTGATTAAAAAAAATTAAAATCGCTCTCAAGTTAGCCATGTTAGCTCTTGCAATAACGTCACCCATATTTTTTTGTGGAGTCAGTTTAGAAGTTCAATCAAAATTTGCCAGGTCCAAAATCAAATAATGGAAAATTAGCACTCCACATAAAGGCGAAGAAGACTCCCACATAAGAAGATAAATGACTCGGAGAGGAGAGAAAGAAGCATTTTACTTTTAACGAGAGTAATTATGGGAAGCAAGATTCACTTTTATATTTGACTAACGGAGAAACTAAATAGACGTTAGATCTAATATCATCGTAATTTATTTTGATGAGATCTGACGGCTCAAGATGTGCATGGACATAATTTGGTACGGTGAGCATTGGACATGCTCCGAACCCTAAAAAAAATGAAAGTAGCAATTTTTTTTGTTGCAAGGAACATATACATGTTCCTATATTGTATCCTCAAGCCTTGTATATCCTAATTAATAATTAACTAACATCATAATTAACACATTCATATAAATAATAATTAATTAATACATAACTAATATTTGAATTAATATTAATTAATTTTAAATTATATATTTTTGAATTATCACGTTAAATATGTGTGTCAAATAGAAAGATAAAATATTGGGCCGTGTGCTTGCACAAAAGAAATGTGCAAATTTTATTTTGCTCCAAGTTTTCCCCACAATATTTTCTATATTCTATTTAACACACATAATTGGCATGATAATTAAAAAAAAACACATAATTAATATTATTTAAAATTTATAAATTCAAATTAGTGTTAATTATATATTGACTGATTATTAATTATATAATTTGTGTTTATTATCATTTAATTAAACATGTTAATCAAAACATAAAAAATGCGAAAGGTAAAATTTGGATTAAATCAAAAGATCCTTCAATTGATTTTTGAAACCCGATTTGGGTTAGTTTTGGAATATTTTTCAAGACAAGATTAGTTTTTGAATTATTTTTCCAAACAAAATTACTGTTAGAAATGTTCCTAAAAAATACGGCTATCCATTCAATGCAGATTTTCTTTCTTAAAAAGGACCTTAGATCCCGAAAAAAATATTATTTTATAATTTGAAAATATTATTTTACTTAATAAAAATGAATTATTTTTTAATTATAATAATTTAGAAGGTTCAATTTATAGTTATAATTTATTTATTTATGATGTATTTTTTTCATTTTTAGTTAATAATTGTTATTTCTGTACTTGTGATGCTTGTTTTATTTATTTGTCATGATGTATTTTTTAATGATTTCGATAACAGATCTACATTCCGAATTGTCCATAATTTGTATACATAATTTCAGTTTCATTTGTGTCTTTTCACTATATTATATTCAATAAATCATTTGTTATTCTTTTTCAATCTTTTATATTTAAGACATTTTTGAACAAAATCCAATCCTCCTATCCGACTCGGACGACTCTGGCCCGGCGCGGCCGATTCTTACTCTCAGAATCGCACGATTCCTATTCCGACTTTCAGACTTATTAATGAAAGGCTCAGGCATGTTTGATTTGAGGGATTTTGACTATCCATATTTTTCATAATCCATGTGAGTTGTTTGATTAGTCGAATTCTAAAATCATGATACACAATCCATTGTTTGATTCTTGTTTAAAATACATGATTTTTATTTTTTATTCTAATTAGTTATGAAATGAATTTAATAGATAGATTAAATATCTCACGTAAACAAACATAAATAAAATATTATCGATAAAAAGTTTTGAAATTAGTAATTCCACAGTTTGTTATAAGATGCCGGAAAATTTAATTCTTTGTTTGGTTGGTCACAAAATTTTGGAATTTTGTTATTGAAAATGTAGAAAAAAAATTCATTAAAATCGATAAAAAAATAATATTTTATTCTACCCATGTAATATTATTATTACAATGATATATAATATAATATTAACAATATAGGTATAATATTATATTATATGAATTTAATAATTATAATTTAATTATAGTATTGTTATATTATAATTATTGTATATTATTATATATAATATATAATACTATATCCATAAAATTAATATAATATAATATATTATTTATAATAATATATAATTTTAATTATATATTATTATATTCTTACAGTATTATATTATTATATTAATTTTATGGATTGAGTTAGATCACAAATACATCGAGAAGAGAATACAACATTGAAATACCAACTTTCAAAGTGGATAACATTATCTATGGATAATATTAAAATACCAAACAAGAAATTTGAAAGTTATTCCGGATATGAAATACATATCCAACCTAATCCCTCAAATCAAACATGCCCATATTGAAGTGTGAAACAGAGTTCTATATTTTTTGAAAGTAGAAAGTTGCTTAAGTTTCAAATTATTGTTATATTTACTTATTCATGTATCGAAATGATATAATGTGTTTATATGCAAGATTATGTTTTAAGTGTATTTTGTACGTTTCGGTATAATTTTTTTTTTTTTTTTTTTGGTGAGAATAACTTTGTAGTATACACTAGGGTAGAAAAGTAACCGAAGCCTCTTTCTGCTATCGAAATAATAGTTTGTACCCGTAAATAAATGAAATTATACTTGGAATCAATTGAAGCCTCTTTCTGCTATTGAAAAAATATTAACCTCTTTCTAATCTCACAAGTTTGTTCACAACACTTAACTTACGGCCAAGAAAATTCAATATGTTGTAGAAAAAGATTTCTTAATTATACAGTATAACAAGTAACAACCATGAAAACTCAAATAATACGAGCAGCACTTTCATCAATGGTTTACTGTTCCGTTTTCTCGATTTCTTCTCCCACGACCAACGAATAAGTAAACAAAGAGATATATGTTGATAAGTCCAAATCCGAATTAATAATTATCAAATTTAATTAGCTCAAATAATTTTAGAAAAAAATTTATCCTAAGAAAAGTAATTTAGGAAATAATTTTAGGGCAAGTTTTAATCTAAAGAAAGTGATTTAGAAAATAAGTTTAGGACAAATTTTTTAGTTCCTTGTTTTCCAAGTTTGTTGAGTCTATAAATATGCCTTAGTTATTTAGCAATTTATCAAATTCAGAAGAAAATACAAAAAAATTTGTAAGAGTTCATTGGAACAATAGAGAAAATTATTAGTTGAATGCTATTCGAAATTCTATTTGAATTCGTGAACCAAACATATAGCAATCCAGTGGCAATGAATGCTTGCAATGGCGTTTCGGTGCAATTTTTTTGAAAAATAGTTTCTCATCTCCGCTGCTATCTTTCTCGCGCCCTTTCTTTGTAGATTGATTTTGATCGCTTCAAACTAGAGGAACAAGGACATTTCTCCATTTTTGGCCATATTCGGTGTCACACCCCCAAAAATAAAATGGAAAATGGTGCGGCAACCCGCCAGTATACAACTCGTATACCACATGCTCTTATATGATAATTTCACAAAAACATAAATACCACAACTCGAAAACAACGACGCACACATATGCATCACCATAACATATACAAACGAACTCAAAGAAACTAGCGGAAGCTTATAAATACATATGCGACTTAAACAAACACAAAACTAAATAAGTCGCAGCAACAAAAGGCTCGCTGGCCAGAAACGGAAATAAAGTAATATACACAAGAAGGAGGTTCCGCAATGAAAACGAAACCGTAGTACTCACACTCTAGACACCCGCTGCCCCGGAAAATCTGTCCACCGTACCTAGACTCAAAACATTCAAATAAAATGGTTAGTCACGGAAGTGACTAAGTGAGTGAGTTTTGAGCCTAGCTTATTAAGATCGACCTTATACATGGCTAGTCAAAAACCTAGCTCGAAAATAATCAAATCATACATCATATATGTATATAAATACTTTTCAAAGTACTTGCCCCGGCTTTTCGAAATCAAAATCACTTACCTTCATACATAATCATATACATACTAATACTTTTACCGGGGTGAGGGCACAAATAACACTCGACTGAAATGACAACCCCGAGTTGATAGCGAATCACAAACGGGTTGGAACATAACATAAAGCTCGGGAAGCGCGAATTCCCTACAAAAATGAGCTGACGACGGATATACATGCGCCACAGCCAGACCCCTCATGGGTCGGGACTTTGCACTACATCAAGTTTGCTACGCAATTCCCTCCATAGAGCGTCACGGGGTCACGCGACACTATACCTATCAAACTAAAACATATCGGAGGAGCCGCGTATGTACACATAGGACCCTCTTTCAAAACCGTAAACCCGGCTTACGTTTTATCAAACTCAAATTCTACATACATATATATGATCAAATCTACATACTATACATTTTGTTGAGGTAACACGATTTTTAAAGCAAAATACGGTTTTTAAAGCGAAAACCTTAGACTATCATGTAAGGTCTAGAAACGTTCGTAATTGAATTCTTAATAATAGAGAAGTGAAAGTAGCACTCACAGATTGAACGAACTCGATCGACGCCAAGACGAAATCGAAAACCTAGCTCCGAAATCGAAAACGAATACCGACCGATAAAGAGCAGAAAATTTGAAACTCAATTGAAATATCTCAAAGCCCCTTCTATCCAGCACTAACATACCACGTCTAATTCATCATACTTTTGCTTAATTGGATCTCCACTAACTATATTGTCTCTTTATCTTTGGGCAAAACGAATTATAAAGGAAAGAAGCTAGTAAGGAAGATGTATTTTGCTCTTGTTTCGGGGTGAAATGACTGGTGGAAAGGAACTAGGAAAGGATGCATATAAGTTAAAGTCTAGCCGCTTAAGAGGAATGAATTGATGCGGCCCAATCATAAGAAAAGAAAATTGTAATGTTTCATATATAACCCTAAATATTTTGTATTTGCAAACTCTTACAAAATAATTGTCATGACAACTATTAGGTTAAATACTAAGATATGAAACAAAATAGTTCCATAAAATTTATATAAACTAGCTTTTTCCCCGCGCAATTGCGCGGGAGCCCTCGAGTTTGTCATGATTATTCGCACATCCGTGATTTGGTATATTTTTAACCCCCTAATTTTTTTTGGATATTGTAAAAAATCCTCTATCTTTTTCCCCGCGCAATTTTTTTTACCAAACTTTTATTTTAAAATACTCCTTATGGATGATATTAATTTTTTTTTCCCAAAATACCCTCCAAATCTCATATGTAATAATTAAAAGTTATTTTTGTTATTTTTTATTAATTTTAAGAAAATTCATAAACACTTCTTAACATGTAGTGATTTAAAAAAAATTTAAATTATTACATATTTTGTTTATATAATTTTAATATTCCATTCTTTATTCATAAAAAACTAACATTAAATAATAATAAATAAACATCTTGCAAATATATTCATAGAAAATATCTATTTAAACATCTACTTTTTATTTTAGTTTTTCTTTTATGTATTTTTTAATAGTTTTATGATATTTTATTTTTAAACATTTGCAAGATGTTCTTTTAATAATATTGTTCAACTTATTATAATTTTATGTTAGTTTTTCAAGAAAAATAATACATAAGTCGAATATTTGTAATGAATGAAATATTAAAATTATATAACATATAACATATAGTAATTTTTTTTAATTATTATATATTACAAAAAGTTTAAGAATTTTTTAAAATTAAAAAAGCATTTTTTTTTAAATGAATACATATGTAAATTTATTGTTTTTTACAATATCTAAAAATTTAAGGAGTCTTTTGAAAATTTTCCAAGTAAAGTGGTGATAGGGAGGCATAATAAGGTGGTGATGTGGAGGCATGAGATGAGAGGAATTATTAATAATGTAAAAAAGGACCGAAATTTAAATTAAAAAGGGCCAAAATGTTAATAAAAAGTACTAAAGTGTGAACTAAAACTGAAAAGGACCAAGATATAAATAAAAAGAACTATAATGTAAATTCAAAAATGTAAAAAAGGACCGACATGTAAATAAAAGAGGATCAAGATGTAAATGAAGGACCAAAATGTAAGTTTCTAAACTTAAAAGGACAAAAATGTAAATAGAAAGGATCAAAATGTAGTTTTTTCAACTAAAAAGGACCAAAATGTAAATAAAAATGACCAAAATGTAAATAAATTTTTTTCAAAGAGGTCCCTGTACCAAAGTGTAATTTTTCAAACTTGAAAGGACCAAATGTAAATAAAAAGTACCAAAATGTAAATAAAAAGGACCAAAATGTAAATAAAAAAGGACCAAAATGTAATTTTTTCAAATAAAAAGGACCAAAATATAAATAAAAAGGACCAAAATGTAAAAAAAAATATTTTTTTTTACAAAGAGGCCCCTGATGACGTGGAGGGCTAAGAAGAGGGGAATTTCCCTAAAATTATAATTATCTATAATAAGATCATACTAAAATATTTATTTATATAATCCTGAAAAATATATCACGTGAAATTTTTACGAAAACTCCGATGTAATATGTTTCGGTTTCAAACTTCGAACGAATTAATTATATTAACAGCAAATGTTTAAATGGAAATATTTTAAAAAAAAAATTACGACAAATGTCAAAATCCTATTTTTGATATTTGTTACATTCGGGATAATTTTTCCAAAATCAAATAGAAACTTTTTTATGTGGCATCAAGTTTGTGTTCGCGTGTGAGATCTTGTAAATTTGTAATGTTGTCTGTTGTACAATATATTATTCTCAAAATCATGTTAATACACATAAATACATCCTAAATTCAAACCATAAAACTAATTATTTCACCTCACCATCTATACTCGATATCATGCTCTCTAAGAACGCTAATCATTTCTCGCACCACGAGTCCCCTCCTCTCGAATCTCATCCCCTTATCTTGGAAATTAATCTTCTATCTCATGCATATTGATACTTTCAACTTGTTCATGTTTTCCACGTACGTCTCTCAATATCACTTGCGATCCAGGATACCGATGCTTCTTTTTATTCTCCATAAACCTTCGAACATCAAAAATACAACAAATTAATACTTTAAAATTAATTAAAACTAGCAAAGACCCAGCTCAATTGTACGGGACTTCATATCCTGTTTTTTACATATTTTTTGATATGTTTTGTTTAATATTATTTGTGCATGACGCATTTTAACTCAATTAATATAATCACTAAATGTTTGTAAATGTATTTAAGTCAACACATGCATTATAAGTTATAAAAATCTCGTGCTAAAAACAATCAAAACATCATATTGATCATATCAACGATACTTTTTTTATCTCTTATTAAAGCAAAGTAAAACAATAGTATAATTCGTTTTATCTCTTTTTTCTTACAAATTCCATACACGTACACCTTAATCTACCAAACTGAAAAGACTGCAAAAAGTCACTCCCTAGTGCATAAATTGCAAATAAAATTACTATAGTCTACTTAATGATTAAAAAAAATAACTGAAAATATAATATAGTACATACGTGACATCCAGTTTGGGTTGTGAAACTCTTAAAACTTAGCAAAATCAGCAAGCCTTCGGTACATAATGAATCAAAAATTTCCTCACCTTTACACAACATATAGAAAATATAACATCTTCTATTTCTTTTGACTTTGAACCCGTATAAATAAATAAAGAACGGTTTAATCCTTTTTTGTTTTTGTTTCTTATTATTAATTTCATTATACATATTATATTCATCATATAAAAAAAGAATACCTGAAAAAGCTAAGGAAATTGTCGAACCGCGTCGGTTGTGTCCTGAAACCTACATTATATCATTACAAAAAAATTAATGTTTTCCATAATAAAAAAAATATGAAAAAAAAATACCCATACAATTTCATAAAATAAAATAAAAACACTTACAGCGCAAAAAAACTCTTAATATCGTGATATCATGGACGTCCCTGAAAATAAAAAAAATGTAAAAATTTATGAAATTTGAAAATCTTTAGAACCCACGCCAAAAAAAAAAAATATGCCTATCATATTTCGAATTTGCAATAAATTTCCTGCCTTATATCTAATTGCAACTACATTCCCTACCTTAATGGAGGGTTTTTTTTGCAATTTTTTCCTTCATAAAAAATAAAATAAAGTCATTCTTCAAATTGATCAAAAGGCTCAAAATTAATGGTGATGTGGAGCAACCTAAAAAGAGAGATTTCCTTAAAATTATTATTATTATTAATGAGGGAATTTTTGGAAAGTAGTAGAAAATGGAGGTGCAATGTTATTTTCTATTTCATTTTGGCGATTTTGTCTGGTGGGGTGGCAACATGAATGGTGAAATCGATCGAGTCTCCCATATCGGGATTACGTTAGTAATTGCTTATTGGTTTGATGACGAGCAAAAAAAAAAAAAAAAGTGAAAGCAAAGAAGTAATAACAAAGAGGATTTTATTATTTTTATTATCAATAGGTATATATTTGATAAACGATACAAAAACAAATAATAGAAAAACAACCAATGTGTGAAACCCACGTATCAGTCAAACAAGAGACAAATCAAAATCTCCCAAGGCTTTGCTTGGTGTGAGGGGAAGGAAAGTGAAGGTAAATTATTTTGGTGCTTGATTTTGGGATAAAGAGAGGGAAGGAAAATGAATCTATCAATTGTTGTATCAAATGGAGATGATGGAAAATATATTTAGAAAAAAATTAATTATTTTAATATCATATTTAGAAAAAATATATCGTAATTTAGAAATTTATGGTATCATAGTTTTTAAAAAATAATTTCAAAATAAAATATATTGTAATTTAGAAGTTTATGGTATCATAATTTTTAAAAAATAATTTGTTGTGTTTATATAAATTAATTTCAAAATAAAATATAATATAATAATGATAATTACATCATCTTCATTTATCTTTCTTTCCCCTCCATCCAAATCAGGCATGGATAAGATCAATTTTTGAACCTTTATAATTTTCTTTCCTCCTCTTTTCTTGCTTTACCCCCAAACCAAGCAAAGTGACACTTTGCTTGATTTGGGAGACATTGCTTGATTTGGGGATAGAGGAGAAGAAGGAAAGGAAGGGAATACATTCTCCTGCTTGGTTTGAGGATTGAGAAAGGGAAGGAAAGGCAAGAGGAAAAAAATGGATGTCTCAAGTAATGCATCAAATAGAGATGATAAAAAATATATTTAGACAAAAATTAATCATTTTCAAAAATATCATATTTTGAAATTTGGTGTTTATAATATTTTGTATATTGAAATTTTATGTTACATAATTTTTAAAATTAATTTGCTATATTTATATAAATTATTTTAAAAATAAATATATAATAACTACATATAATTGTATCATTTTCATTTATTTTTTATTATCCTCCCTCCAAATCCAGCATGAATAAGATAATTATTTTATTCTTGAGAATTTAGGTTTCTTTCCTTTCTCTCATTACCTCCAAACCTAACAAAACCTAATTGAAATTGAAAATATTCTATTTAATAACCATTTTCAATTATCAGTAAAAAAATCACCTATATATTTGTTGGGCCCAAATTCAAGCCAATACTATGATTTCGTCCTATAACAAAATTCATACTTTTTTGTTGGGTCAATAGTTTGTTTCTTCCAATAACAAAATGCAGGGTCTCATTTTTTACATGGACATGATTTTTTCTAATATCTCAAAAATAAACGAGGGCATCTTGGCCCATAATTAAGGTAACTAGGACCAAGCAAGCATGCAAACTTATGAACTATCATTTTATCAACACACAAAAAATAGCTAGTGTGTTTTGGGTTACAACCGCTTGAATTTATTAGTGTTTCAAGACTCACACATTTCGCATTTCAATCATATTCATGCCATTCGTACTTACTTGTACATTGCAGCACAAGATACATGATTGTAGAATTGTTTGTTTAGAGACATCTCCGTGTTGCATGGATAAGAATACGGGTATCGCATCCGATATGATACGAATACGATGATATTGTAATTTTCAAAAATCACATGATATGAGAGTAATGATAGGGACACAAATACCAACCACAAATATGACAAAATACATAAGTTTGTAATTGATTTATGATTCTTATATGCATAATTAACATTACAAACTTAGTTATTTGTGACACATTTGTGGTCGGTATTTGTGACCCTAACATTACTCCATGATATGATACGTCTATTTTATTTATTTTATTAATTATAATTTATATATATAATTTTTTTTATTTATTATATATTTGACATAAAATATATTAAAAGTTTAATTTTACAAAATAACTTCTTATTAAGCAAATATTTATTTTGTTTAGTTATTTACTTATATGTATTATTCATTTATTTCGATTTCAAATTTTTATTTTTATTTTCCAAATATATTTTGTATACATTAGAAATATATAAGTATCCGAAAATATTCGAGAAATATTCGATATTATTTTGAAATAAAATATTTGTATATGCTACGCAAAGTATCCGATACGGCCTGACCTGATTTTTGGAGTATCCGCGCAACATTATCTTCAGTTCTAATTATAAACGGCAACGAAAACAAATTTTTGGAGTATCCTCCCTTTCTAGAAGGGCAGGAATCGAATCCTGCACTTTGATTCTATTTCTAATAGGGATCTTATGCAGCATCAAGTTTGTGTCCGGATGTGTGAGGTCTTATAAACTGTATTGTTCTCGAAATCATGTTAATAAACATAAATACATCCTAAATTGAAATCATAAAACTAATTATTTCACCTCACCATAAATACTAAATCTCTACTCAGAATGATAATATCTATAACCAAACCTAATTAATTAATTAGCCAACACTAGACCAAGTAGAGGGCAAGCGAGTCGAATTCACAGCTGGCAAATTCCTAACGTTGACGTCGAGGGGATGCATTCGATACTCGATATCATGCTCTCTAAGAACCCTAATCATTTCTTGCACCACAAGTTCCCTCCTCTCGAATCTCATCCCCATATCTTGGAAATTGATCCTCTGTCTCATCCAAATCGATACTTTCAACTTGTTCGAGTCTTCCACGTCTCTCAATACCACTAGAGATCCAGGATACCAATGCTCCTTTTTGTTCTCCATAAACCTTCAAACATCAAAAATACAACAAATTAATACTTCAAAATTAATTAAAACGAGGGAATTTGTGAAAAGTAGTAGAAAATGGGAGGTGCATACTGTATTATTTTCTCCTTCATTTTGGCAATTTTATCTGGTGGCGTGGCGACGTGAATGGTGAAATCGATCGAGTCTCCCATATCGGGACTACGGTAGAAATTGCTTATTGGTTTGGTGGCGAGCACATTATTCGGATACGATATTTTCAAATTATCGTACCGAAGAAATATCGTCGTCATTATATTCATTTCCTCCACAACCAACTGTAATACCAAATACACCAATTTACTCGATTTAAACTTCAATTAAAAAAAATTAAAAAAATTGAGAAATTTTATACCTGAACGTCTTCGACTTCGCAACGATCACCAACATCGTAAGGATGCATGACAAAAAGGAAAATGATACATTCAAACACGGTTTTTACAGTGTTTCCGAATACAAAAACCACTAATAAAAGTTGGGAGCTCAAAAAGACGAAGAAATGAGTTGTCGCGATTTCAAGTATCAGCAACCATAGCACAAAGACGATTATGCCCACGACCACATTCGCCATTTGGTGTAGTTTGTTAACCGCGGTTTTTGTGTCGTTTAGTGTTAACGCCAATGCTTTCCTCTCTCTAAATGCATTCACCTGTTTAGAATTGCGGGGAGGGTTTTATATGTAATTTTCAGTAAGTTGAGGGCTTTTATGTAATTGAATAATTGAATACTTACCACCCAATTTTTGAGGGATCTTTTGCTGACTCTCTTGTGCTCTTTGGTTCCTTCGAAAAGATTCATCGTCTTCAATGCTTCTTCTTCTCTCATAAATCTCATTATATCCGCTAAATATAGATACCTAAAATGTAAAAATATTGTTAGTAAAAAAATGAAGAAATTAAATTTGAAAATAAAATAAAATAAAAAGACTAACTTGGAGCCGTGTTTGGCAACGTTGAGAAAGATCTTTCTAGCAGCAAGTTTGGCCTCCTTTTCGCTCAAAATATGCATTGCAGACTCATCAGAATCTTCAAAATCCCCATTTTCTTTTAAAATCTTCTCGTCCAAAGTAGTCAAAGCTCCGTACCTCACAATCCTAATCAATCTCTTCATATTCCAAGCCGAAATATTCTTCTGATTTAGCTTGTGAAGCTGGTCTATCGTAATGCCCCCATCTTCTCTCTTATTTACCGACATTGCCCTCGAGAGCTTTATATTCTTGTTGTTCTGATTATTATTATGTGGGAGGGTTTTCTCTTGGAGGTCGATTGGCATTTTGGCCCCTGCTTTTTGGAGTTTTTGTACTTCTGCCATTGTTTGGGTCTCTTCGTAAAGTGGCGGGCCTGACAGGGTTTCGATTATGTATTGGTTGAATAATGTATCTTGTATCCTGTCAAAATATGTGCTCACGTGGAATGAAGAAGCCAATACCTAAAATAAATATTTAATCAAATTTAAGAATATAAATTACGTTGTAAATTAAATGACGATTGAATATTAATTACCTTTAGAAGGAGGGTTTTGACAAGGCGAAGAAGTGTGGCAACGAGAAGGCAGAATAGAATTTTACTAATGTAGGGTAAAACAGGGCTTTGAGAAGTTTTCTTATCGAATAAATATCTCCAAGAAATAAGAACGAGACCGAGCCAAAGACAATTTTGAACGGCACTTCTCACACCATAAACAAAGTATAGAACTCGTTTTCTCAGCAAGAAGTTTCTTTCAATGAGAAAAACTGCGATTCGAACAAACCAGCCCGAGACTAGGCGGCCAGAGATTAGAACTAAGATCAGGACCACCCATTTCCATAAATGGAGGCTCCAGATTGTTCGTCGCTGAAGAACTGGGAACACCAAGCTGCAGGTTAGGGCTCCGATTATTAGGATGAGACCGAGCCATTGGAGGATTGTTAAGATGCTGATTTTCGTTTGTTTTAGTTCGTCTGGGATGTCAGAATCCATGAAGGGATCGTCGTCGTCTTCATCTGCAGGACCGGATTTGGGACCTAGACCGCCGGATTTATACTGGCCTGATCTAGGATGGAGGGGTGGTCGGCCGGATCTCCGATCAGGCGAGTGCGGAGGAGGTGACTGTGAATCCATCAGGCGTGATTTGGTTTTGTTTCTCAGCTGAGCCGAGGTTCGTTTGAAAGATGAGTTGGATGTGCATCTGACGACCTCGGCAACATCACGATTCTTCTCATTTTCATCATCAGAGGACTCGGACGAGGAAGAATCAGGCGATTGATTCGGATTCACACGAGGCAGGGAAGAATCCTCCCTCTTCAAATCATTCATTTCAAGATCCATAGCCGGAGACATCCTAGCACCAGTAGCCTGACTCTTGCGCAAAAACGAACTAATCAACCTCGAAGGCGGATCCTCCGTGGAGGAGGTAGGATCAAAAGCAGTTTCCTGAGAAAAATCAAAATCATAGCTACCTTCACGCCAGACTTTACCAGTCTCTTCATTTCGGCCGTAATCATCGATTTTGACGACCACCTCATGACGATCCGCATTGTGATCCTGATCGTTCAGCATCGGCAAATTCTCCGGCAAGGACGAACAATGCTTGTGAGACCCGTAGGATTTCACGGATTTTCGCAGCGATTCCATGGAGAAAGACCACCACAATGCTGCTCTGGTGAAGGAGAAAGGAAAGTGGAGTAGGGTTTATAGAAGAGTGTGCACTGTATGAACTGTAGACAGGTGGCCGTAGAAAGCAAAGAGCAAGACAAAGACTAAAAAGAGCGTAAATTAATGAGAGTGAGTGGGTTTGTTACTATACGTGGAGACCGGAACATATTATAACCAGCCGCCTAATGCCCTAATCTACCACTAATAAAGTACGAACACATTATACTTTATATTATATACATGGGCCTCGGCCTAATGAAAATTTAGGTCATCGTTGGGTTGGGATTAAATGTACGTTGGGCTGAGTATAATTGGGAATGTAAAAAAAATAAAAATTAATGTTGACAGTGGGATTTGAACCCACGCCCTTTCGGACCAGAACCTTAATCTGGCGCCTTAGACCAACTCGGCCATATCAACTGTTGTGAAAGTTATGAACACAGAAAGAATATGATGGGATTTAAAGTTTGAAAGGAAGAACAGGTGAGAGGAGAGGAAAGAATTGAAGGGGGAGGGGAAAAGATGAACCTCATCTATGCTAAAGAGGGAGAAAGGGGGGAGGGTCTGACAAGATTCCCTCAATGCATTTAATGTTTGAGTTTGTGATGCCATTCCTTCTCTCTCTCTCTCTACTAATTAAATTTTCACTGCAATGTAATGTACCGAGCTTCAATTTGAATTTGTCTCTTTTGTAACTTTGTTTACTCCATCGCCATTTCCATTTCCATAAATGCGCTTTCAATGCTTGCCGTGGTGATCTCAGTCTCAGCGGTTCATTGTACCACTAAATTAAACCAATAAATCGTATTAAATTAAATTAAACCAAATTAATTATCATCTTTTCTTCTACCCATTTTACATTTATCATTGATATATTAATTATTAAATATTAAATAATGATAATTGGAATTTATCGAGGGGGCCTGGTGTATGTTTATGTATGTTTTTTTTTCCATTAATGCAGCAGCCTGTCGTTCACGTTTGGTAGCCGAGCAACTTAAATGCCACCACACTACCCACACACTACAAGCACACAAACTCCTTTCTTCCCTCTTCATTCTCTCTCTCTCTCTCTCTCTCTCCTCTTCCCCTTCTTCTTCTTCTTCTTCTCTTTGTTTCTCATGTGTATATGTTAGTGATATAGTTACTATGATATTGGCTGGGCTCACTCAGGAGGACGCTCCTAGTTAGCTAGGGTTACGTTTCTGATTGAGCCGCGCCAATATCTCAGTACTGTTTCATGCATGCTCTACGAATATACCATATTACTTGCAGGTGCTGGAGGTGCAGCTCCTTTTTAGTTTTTCTCAGCGAGTCATTGATTATTGGTATTTTTCTAATCTTTCTTTCAGACTTTTGGAGATATAATTCTTGTTTATGTTAATGGGTTCATATTTCAGTTGGTCGGTTGCGAGAACAAAAAAACATATGTTGAGAGAATTCTCGGTTTATTCTAAAAAGAAAAATCTTGTTTATATAGAGAGATAAGACACTCAATTTTCTTTGAATTTTTGAACTGATTCATTTTCTTTGTTTCTTTTATTCAGGGGTCATATGTATACTATATATCTTCTATATCTATTCAGCAATGTAGAATGCAAATTTATGTTTAAGATAGGCTTATTCATGTATGTTATATAATATTGATTAGTACATGATATTCAATTATTCATAGGCATATATATATATACGTCGTTAAATAAAGTTAAAACATAAAAATTTGACCATTCAAAAAGGAAGTGCAAAAATTTATCACATATATAAACTTGAATGTACCAAATATGATAGGACATGTTTCGGTTGATCCTAGATTAGATTATTTGAGGATTTGATAATTTTCATTAACAGTAATAATGCGAATTAACACGTATATGAGAGCATGAAGGGTTTAGTCTTTTTGTGGGAAGGAATGTCAAAGAGTTGTTGAGTAGTAATTTCACATTAATGGAGGTACGGGTAAAATTCTCAACGGCAGTGAATATTATTGCCATCCAGAGCATTAATATAGAAGATGCTTCTCCTTTCTCGTTTTCATTCCTCTCCAGTCATAAATAGAAACCGAGAGAGAGAGCAACTAAATTGTGAAAAGATTATGAGTTTTTTACTTAGTTTAGTGATGTTATGAATTTTTATATTTGAAAAATTGTATGTGGAAAGTGCTTAAAATTATTTTGTGGAATTGACTCATTTTAGTCAAATATTACAACTATATTCATAATTAATAATTGAAAAAAAAAAATGCAATATAACTTCGAAAAAGTATGATGATGCAATATGCAAGATCTTTTTTGTATGTGTATAACTCTGTATGAAATGAACAAAATCAAAATATCCTATAATTAACTATTTCAAGATCAAAGATAATATAAAAATGTATAGAATGATCACGTTTATAATTGCATATCTCCGATCATTTTTCAAAAAGAAATTCCAATTTAACTCTTTGGCCCGGACTTTGTTTTTTTTTTGGTGAATCTAATATTTCATTCCCATAAAAAAATTGATGAAAAAATCGAACTTAGTAAACTCGAAATGCATGTTGATGGCAAACGTCAGAGGAAATAGTTGTTGGTGGGCAAAAACACGCATAATCGGAACCAGAAGAAGATGCTCAGTGGATCAAAAACGACCTCAATCTATGGAAAGGAATCATAGACGTACGTCCTTGACGAAAGAGATCGGATGAAGATGATATATCATATCGTGCATATTATATATAAGTTCAAGCCGTACAAATAGATTTTTTTTTATCGACAAAAAACTTCACATCTAGTATTTATAAAATTATTTTTTATTAACTTAATGACAAACATATACAGCATCACATATAAATTTTGAAAAAAAAGTGGACGTATAATTATAATATAACTCATATTCATCGAATAGTTAATACGATATTATAAATAGTCCTTTCCAATTAAAATTGTATAAAATTTTGCTAATGGATATCTTATAAATCCAACTCGAATTACAAAAAAAAAACAAGAATTACTGAAAACAAAAAGAATTGAAAAAAGGTTTTGAGTATTTGTAATTTTGGGCGGTTTTCCCTTGTATTGATTTCTCCATTTATTTGAGGAATGGAGAGGATTGGAACAATATTTATTCGACAGACAAAGATTCCCTTATTCACTGCTCTATCTCCATTGCCGAGAAAATGATGCCTACATTTAATGTTGTCATACCTCCATGTTCATTTACTCCCTTTGGCTCCTTTCTGCTTTTCTGTTTTCACTGCCCATTAACCATTTCATTTATTTTTATTATTATTTTTTTAGAATTCCAGCTGAGCAGTGTCGGTATAACATACCAAATATCAAATTACTTAAAATTATATTATTTGATCTCCCAAAATAGATTTATCAACTTAGAAGTATATGAAAGTATCCGAAAAGTATTTATTATTATTTTAAAATAAAATATTTCAATAGGTTATTTGGAGTATCCGATACGTATCCGGCGAGTATCGGTATCTGATACGATATCCGATACGATACGGTTTGATTTTTGAAATATCTGTGCAACATACATGGCCGGGTAAAGAAATGATATAAGCGAACCTAACCCACCTAGAGTTTGTCCCGAATCGTATCGAAAGTCTAGGTTCAAACTAATTTGTCAGCTCGAGTTTGGTTTGACATGAATTGAGCCATCTCGACTCGATTGAACGGGCTCGATTCCATCCTAAAAACAAGATGAAAATACAAAATATGAGAAGAAAAATAATGACCAAAGAGGGAGAAGAGAATAATATCAAGATTGTCATCGAATATCAACTTACGAGCTGTCATCAAAGAGACGAAGAGAAATTTACTGGTTATATAGAGATCATGATTTTTTCTCCAAGATGTTTTGTGCCATGTAGTTTGATTGCAAGTGAATTTGAATTTGGGTTTCTATTGAAAATCAAGTAGAGCCCCAAATCGATCTACAAAAAATTTATCAACCCTTTATTTTGGACACATATTTATGCAATTTTCTCATGTCACATCATCATAATTGTTTTAACCTTTAGATTATGATATGTAGCAACATATGAACCATGTATTAATCTTTGATTTTATGTGATTATGTTTTATTTGTAGATAGTTATGTGTCCCTTATTTTACACATAATTTTAAGTAATTTTAAAAGTCCACATCACCTTACACTGATGATGTGTCAAAATATTATTCGTTAAGTTCATGTTGAACCAGTTGTATTTAATTTTAAAAAATTTCACTATATGTTACATAATCAATTGTGAATACAAATAGAATGTTACGAGTTTAAATGTCTAACATTAATAAATTAATATATAACAATTAAAATTAAGAAATACATTCACTTGAATTTTATCTTTATTTTGAGATCAATATTATCATATATTCAATATTTTTCTCTAACTTAAAATTATGAAAACAATTATGTAAAAAATATATAAAAATAAATATAATTACATTAATGACTTGTAAGACTAATTATTATTATTTTTAAAACTATTATTGAAAAAAATTGCACATACTACTAAGTATGTTATATTTGTATTTTTACTTAAAATAATTTCATGTTAATCTTTAAAAAAAAATGAAAGATATTTATTTACTAAACACAAATAATTTCTTTAACTTATATAATATTTTTCAATAAAAACATGAAACATAAAATTTATCAGACACAAATAATTTTTTTGAATTTTTACAATGTTATTATTCTTATTTTTAGATATGAAAATTTAAAATATCACCTGGTTTTGTTTTCTATTTGTGTCCACGCATGTTATTTTATTATCTTACAGTGACATTTATTCTTTTTTGTATGTGTTGAATTAAAATACTAAATAAATATTTCGCATTGTGTCAGATTCAAAAACAGTATTATAATTTTGTCATTATCAAACTTCTTTAATCAATATGATTTTTATTTTTACAAAATCTTATATTTGATTTCAAAAAATCATAATTATATATTATGTGTATGACAAACAAATAAAACAAAACCGTCGCGAAGCGCGAGTAATCTCCTAGTTAGGGTTTAATTCGACTTTGAATCTGCTCGACCCGGCTCAAAGTCAGGCTGCAATTATACAAGCTATTATTGAAAAAACTTGAAGCCAAATTCGAGCAAACATCGAGTTACGAGCTAAACTAACAATCATAATTAAAATGTTAGTTTTGTAAAATATGTAATGAATTTATTGATTCATTTTTCTCGGAATTGATCGGTGACATAAACCCTCTGATGCAATTAAGTCGTCTTTATTTATTCTGTTTGATAATCTAAAAATTAACAAAATATAACATGCTTAAGCATATGAATACTTTGCCTATAATTAAATTTTAAAACATATGTTTGCCTATTAAATTTAAAAACATGTTGTTAACCATATTTTTGGTCATAGAAAAGCTCATCGGTTCTTATGTTGCAGTGAGAGGAAACAAAAAAAAAATTAAACTTGGAATTTGCTTGGTTTGAGGTTAAAAAAAAAAGGAAAGGAAAATATTAAATATATGTTTGAATCATGAGAACATTACAGTTTTAAAGTTGGGTCATGAAAATATAATTATCATGTTTGATATATTGTAAAATGAGTGTGTAAAAATGATGACAAAATAAATTAGTAACAAAAAGAGACGAGCAAAAAATACTCTCTTCATTTGTAGAAGAATCGAATTTTTTTTATCATCAAAGAATCATCCCCAAAAGGAAAAAGACCATATATGATGTCGTAAAAATTCGTCCGTTCTCTATATCATCAATTAATAATTAATTAACATGATAATTAACAAAAAAATACTTCAACAACGATTAATTGATATATAATTAATAATTTTTAATCAATATCAATTAATTACCAATGTTACAGAAATCGTTAGGCGCTAGTCGGACGGACGGACACCGTCTAACGCCTAGAAGGATTAATTGGTTTTAGACGAATTTGTAATTTTACATAGTTTTTGTCATATTTTTTAATTTCTGTATATTATAATTTGTGCTATAAATTTTTATACTAAAGCAGGCTGTGGACCTAAAAAAAATGCATAAAAAGATAGAAACTAAACATTAAAAAAAAAATGGGTTGTGAACCTAAAAAAAATAGAAGTGAAAAAACAAAATTTTAAGCCTAGGCGACCGCCTAAATCGATTTTTAGAACCATGTTAATTACTAATGAAATATTTTTTTATTAAGGTATAATGCGGTGTGTGTTTGGGGTGTGTGTTTGGGGTGGGGGGTGGGGGGTGGGGAGGGGAGGAGTGCGGTTTCTCTGTGGCCGCACAGTGGCAGCCACTTGTGAAACCGCCGACGTGGCTTCGTTTTATTGGTCAAAACAATGAATTTTACACATAAACCCCTACTTTTTCGGAATCCCCTAGACAGTTAATTTATATAAATTAGGGGTTTATGTGTAAAATTCATTGTTTTGACCAATAAAACGAAGTCACGTCGGCGGTTTCACAAGTGGCTGCCACTGTGCGGCCACAGAGAAACCGCACTCGGAGGGGAGGGGAGAAATTTGAGGGAAGAAAATATATTAGTTGTGTTTAAAATGCGACCCGTGCGCTAATTATTCGGGTTCCCGCCAACAACAAAGCCCTTAAGACAAAACCGATAACCCGATCCATTACACTGGAGAAATGTCAGTACGCCGTCGTTTCGCACAGTTAATCGCCCACCGCCCCATATCGGCGTCGGCGAGAGCCGAGCCGGTGATCCGAGTCAGCAACAGCGTATCCCGGCTTGGCCCGCCTAAGGATGGGCCGAAGCCGCGTCAGTTGATGTCGCTCCCTCCCTTCCGTTCTTCTCGGCAAGCCGAACCGCTTCCCGGCCGAAAGCGGCGCACCGGCGTCGCGGAAGCTAGAGGTGTGACGGCTATAAGCTGGGTGAAGCACTACTTCTCCGACGTGCCTCCAGATGTGGTTCAAACTCATTTCAGAAAAGGACTGGTACGGAAATTCAATTTCTTTGAATTTTTTGTTAATTCATAGCTTCATTTCCATGATTCTTTTCTTCTCATGGATTTTCAGGTATTACTAGAACGATCAAACGGAGACGTCTCAGACAATGAATCTTCGCTTCGAGTTCCTAATTTAAGACAAGTACAAGTAAAAAAAAAGCATATTTCTTCTTATTTAGCATGTCTAGCTCTAATTAACAGCCTATTTACAGGTTAAGCATAACGAGATTATGGATCCGGGTATGAAGATCCATTTACCCGTTTCGATTGCAGAATCGAAAATAAACAAACGATACGACACCATTCCAACAGCAAGTCTAAACCCAAATGCAGACGAAATCGCTTATTTCAGAAGACTCGTAATCTACAAGGCATATTTTCTTTCTGTGAACCCTTTTACTTCTACAAAATTCAATTTGGCCCCTGAATTTTCTAAAATTGTCTCCAATTGCAGGATTCTGCAATAATTATGCTGAATAAGCCTCCTAAAGTGCCAGTGCAGGTAAAATATCACGTTTTATTCTTGCTAAATATAGTAATGTTGTATTGATTTTCATTTTACTATGTAATGATTTTAAGGGAAATTTGCCAGTTCATAATGCAATGGATATTTTAGCAGGTGCGGCATTATCATATGGAAATGATTATGGACCTAAGTTGGTAATATTTCATAGAACACCTTATCTTTTTATCTAATTAATTAAGTGCCATTAATTATTACTACTAAAATTTGTTTTGGAAATTATTTTAGGTGCATAGATTAGATAAAGAGAGTAGTGGTTTGCATTTAATGGCGAGAACAAAAGATAGTTTTTCTCAGCTACAATCACTATTTTCTAGTGAAATTAACTCATCAAATTTTTCATCTTCAAAGGTTTGTTTAGTTCAATTAATATATTTCTTGCTTTGTAGGAATATACGATATACATGATATTTTGAGATTTTTCAGGGGTAGACATGAAAATAATCACAGAGATAAACATCGAAATTGTCCTATTTATATATATTTTTTTGTGTTTTTTAGGCATGGAATAATAATGCGTGTGAAGCACTAATGCAGAAATATTGGGCACTTGTAATTGGTAGACCTAAAGAAAAACAAGGTTTGATTCATGCTCCTCTTTGCAAGGTAAAACCTAATATATCTTTTTTATTATTATTTTCTTTAGGGACTCGAAAATATTAAAAAAAAATGCTCTTCCAAAACCACTAAATATCAAATTCACCCTGTCCAAAACTCAAAATATATCACATTTTCAATCTCCAAACATATATAGAGTCAAATAAATTTAATACAAAATTTTGAAATTCATCTACAAGAGTTTTAAAAGGGTAAATCTGATAATTTGCAGTTTAGGAAGGGTAATTTCGATATTTTCACTTTTCCGTGAGTACATATAAAATCACACTTTCTTTTGTTTTCTTTCAATTAGATAAATTCACAGTACTTGATTTATTTGTTTATATATACAGGTTTTAATAGATGAAGGGAGAGGAGAGAGAGTGAGACTGGCCCACGTGTCAGGTATAGATGGGTCCGAAGAAGCAGTAACAGAATATCGGGTCATGGGTCCCACTATTAACGGGTGCAGTTGGCTTGAATTATGCCCATTAACCCGCCTCAAGCATCAGGTACTCTACTATCTCAAAAAACAAAAAACGGGAATAATTTCACTTTCGTCCCTATATAACAAGTAAATATCAAAGATATCCCTATGGAACCTACATAATATCTTCATATGGGTTAATTTTTTAATTTTTTTTTGCAGTTACGTGTACACTGCGCAGAAGCTTTAGGGACGCCAATAGTAGGAGATTATAAATACGGGTGGTTTAAGCACGAAAAATGGAAAAATTCTTCAACTCGTATAGACTACGAACCATTTTCAGGGGCTCCATATAAATTAAGACGGCCTGTAGGGTTAGATGTGCAAAAAGGTAGCGTGCTTTCTAAAGTTCCCTTGTTGCACCTTCATTGTAGAGAAATGGTCATTCCTAATATTGCAAAATTTGAGGGGGGTGATGGGAATTTGTGCGAGGATAAGAGTGATTTGTTGAGGTTTGTTGCGCCCATGCCTTCTCATATGAAGATTAGTTGGAATTTAATGTCCTCTTATTTGGTTTAATATGATAAGTTTAGTACAAACATATGCGAATAAAAATCTTAAATAAATTTTTAATTTCAAGATTCGTGCGAATATGTACATATAAAAAAAATAGTAGTATTCTTTTCAATAAATATAATTAAATTCATGATAAACACAGAATAACAAGGAGGATATTATCAAATAAAAGCCAAGATAAGTGGTGGAATATGAACATGAAAAATGTTCATTATTCCATCTGTATAAGAATCTCAAGTTTGTAATATGGTCGTTACATACAAATTACATACAAGAACAAAAAAAAAGTTCTCTTTAATTATGTGTTATGATATGAGATTGTGATTCTTATTTCAGTTATGCTTGTGTGCTTACAATATAGTGCCGGCCAGGAGACCAGCGAAGGTCACGGCAACGAAGGCCATGGAAGGTCACGACGGCTAAGGCGGCGAGTTTGCCGTCAAGATCGAACAATAAAGAGAACAAAAGACCACGACATACCTTGTTCAAGACGGCGCAAAGGTCAAGCCTGTGGCTGAGGCGGCCATATTAGGGTTTATCGTAATTAGGGTTTTCTCTTATTAATTTTCGATTAGGCCATACCGTAGGCAATAAGACTTTGTATGTAATTTCTAGTTTTTTCCTTGTTAAGGAAAATGTAATTCCTTTTTTTTTATTATATGACATCTTAAGGTGGCTAAGCCCCCTTGCTTCAAAAAAAAATATAGTGCCGAGTCGAATCATCCAAATACTTGGTACCACATCCATCAAAATTTTGTTAATTTATTATTTATTGTAATTTTCTCCAATAATTTCGGTTGCCAAATTATATTATTTGAAAAGCAAAAAAAAAAAAAAAACTTATAAATCTATTTTGTGTAAAACATCCTATACATCTAAATCTAAGGCTAATAATAGTTTGAACCATTCGAAATTACAATTACAATTGTTAGGAAAAGATAATTTCAACGGTTAAACCCGCCTTATCTTACACTATCCACAAATATTTAAAAAAAAAAAAAAACACTACTCCGAATTAATCAACAACTCGGAAGACAACAAATATAATATATAAATACATAAACGACTATAGTTACGAAGGAGCATACCAATCACTTATATCACCCCATATTTATGCATTCAAACCTTTATAATTATACAAATTTCCATATATTTACATGGTTAACTCGTCAGGAATAGCTGTATGTGCACCTAAAACCTTGCCACCAACATCAGGAAAGTTCTCGAAACCAGGCAGTGATCCAACCGACCCGTTTGACTCGACTCTTATAGGATACTTAATCAAATGTCCTTGTAAAGAAACATTTTCCTCGGTGGTATATCTAGACCAGTTATCGCTTGCTATTTTATTCACGTGTTTCACGCATGCTAAACCCTCTGGCTCTTCGAAACGAGAATCTAGACCGCCTAAATGCTCTGCCCATAGTGATTTTCTATATCCATACACCTGTACAAAAAAAAATATTACTCTAGCTGGTATGCAAAAATATTATTTGTTCGGTACCGACCTGGCCACGGGGATGATTGTTATTATTGGAACTAGCCCAAGTGTGGTACGGTTGGTACGCACCCATAGCGATTTCGGTATCTCTCGAACCGTCAAGTGATCTTTGGTTTATATTCGCTGAACCCAACATGACATACTCATCATCCACTATCATGCCTTTTGAGTGCACGTATATCATGAACCTCCTGTGCCTTCTCGCCGAAGCAACCTATTCAATTATTAGGTGGTAAGTGAAACATGTATACACAGTAAGTAATACTATTAATTTATTGTTTTATGGACTCACGGCAGAGTTCCTATTATTATTCTCGGAGGAAATATTAGGAAAATTATTGCTCTCTGATATTTCACGGTTTCCGAGGCAATAGAAATTAAGGTAATCTTCGGGATGCACATTTTCATTAGACCCCGATGATTCAAGTTCTCGCCCTATTAATCTATACATCATCATCATTGTTTGTCGCTTCAATTGATCATCACCAACAAAAAGTTATTAACAATAATAACAAATATCAAATAGTATATTTAATCGACTTGGTATATTTTTGTTATGTACCTGCCAAAAGAGAATTTCTTGTACTGCCGCGTCTTTAGGGTCTCCTTCAGGCCACATTGGTATAACTATATAAACGCAAAATCTCTCTCTTTTTCTTATTTTTTCTACGATTTTTAGCGCAAGTTCCATTGGTATCAGATTGTTTGCTTCTAAAATAAAATTAAACAACATATTAGAACCTCATCTCATAGCCGCTTACCAGTGGAGCACGGTTTGCTTACCGCCCAAACATAAGAATCTTTCTTACCTGCACTTGTATATGAAGGCCAACCATAGCTAGAGCCAATGAAATATTGATTCTCGATGTATATAAAACGCTTCGCAGACCTTATAGCTTTTACGTACGCAGTATGTATGCTCCTGTCGATTACTACGTTCTTTTCTCGAACAAGATTATTTAACTATTATTAAGAATAAAGATAATTTGAGTTTTAGAAATTATGCCAAAGAACGAAAAATTAAAAATTAAAAATTTAGAGTTGATAAAGTAAATTAAAAGATCAATCGGTTACCTTAGTCTCAGCATGATTGTCATATAAAGGGAACCCTTTCACCGACCCAGAGTCAATGGACCGAAAAACCTAATAAATTTCTCGGTAATTAACACTAAATTTGAACAAGAACACAATTATTTAAAGAAGGGATAAATGCACCATTGGTTCTTGTACTTCGATCGAATTCAATTTAGTCTTTGTAATCTGCATTTAACTTTTTTGGTCCTTGTATTTTATAATTATGTATATGGTTAGTTCATGAGTTAAAAAAAACACAAACTCCATTAATATTTTTTATAATTGAGCATTTCGCTCCTTTCAATCTTGCAAGGAAAAATACGTTCTCTAAATTTTATAAATGTGCTAGTCTCATCGTATGATTAGTCAGGGATTAACCACACACATTTTGATAAATGGACTAAAAAGTTTAAACGCGTCGCAGAAGAATTAAGTTGCAATCCGATTAAAGTACAGGGACTAATGGTGCAATCATCCTGTTGTACAAAATGTTATATTTGGGCGTTCAGAAGATTCGACATGTCATTATTTTATTGGTGGCATCATACAAGAGAACGCTACATTATATATGACTACTTTTTTGTCTTTATTTTATGGGTATAGAATGTAGGGAGGTTTTCAAAATAATCAGACCTGAACATGCCAGTTTTCAGGATCATCTTCGTCTGAGACGCAGAAATGAGGATCCATCCAAGTTACGCGGTCTATTGTTATCAGAGAATCGTCTCTCCAACTTGTTTCTGTTTTGAACCAACTGAAGAAGGCTCTAAGTTTCGTTGCCTTTTTCCACCTTTGCTCGAAATTCGTCAGTATGTCGAGTGCCGCTGGCCCTTCGATCTTACAATGCAAGTCGTGCCATGGTTCTCTCGGCCCTTTTTCTTTTGTCTATATAACAGACAAGAAAATGAGAAAATATCATAAGAAATAACCTTTTTTTATGAAAGTAAACAAAATAATTGAAAAAAGAATAAGGCTGTACATACATCAAAAGTGGGATTATGAAAATCGCCAGAAAATACGGAGTCGAGATCTTTAAAAAGCCTATGTTCAGGAGTATCATATCGTCCCTGAGAAATATCGAGCCCGCCAATAAAAGCACTTATTTTTCTTTGACCCGCAGAAGCAGAGTCTGTATCGAGTATAACACATTTTTGGTGATGTGTGTATATCGTCCCCACAACCTGAAATTTTTTCATTTAAAGACTAAATGTTGGTAATGAGGATTTTAAATGAAATTAATACAATCGTACCGAAAAGATTGAGTTAGATTTTTTTTATATGGGATAATCCCTATTCTTTGAGTGCTAAACATACGATGTCCTTCTATCCAAATCCAATTTTCCATTGGATTTGGAAAGAATCCATATCTTGACAAATACACCAAAACGACATAGAATATTTATCGATCTTAAAGAATTTTCTCTAATATAAAATTGTTTATTTAGAATAGAGGAAAATTAGAAGATGAATTTTATGGAAAAAATGTCAATTAGGAAAGATTGACCGATGAAATATAAACCGGAGGGGAAGTCTTAATATACCTCAGTCCTCAGTACAAATTACAATACATTCTTATTACCACGAGATGTATTGGCGGCTACAGATTATTTGATAGGAAAGGAAGTTGCGATGGGTACACTTGATGATATGAATCACTTCAAAAATAAACATATTCGTTTTGTAGGAGATCGCTTACCGCATTAATTCGGTTCAAAATAAAAGTTGGAAGTAAGTAAGGAGATTAATTTGGAATAAATTATATATACTTGTTGTTTGATTAGGCTGAGTTTGCTACTTGGATATCGAGGTGATAGAATGCAAATAACTGAAGAATGCTTGAAAAACTTCCTAGTCTCCTCGTCATGCGTATTCATCACTCCTACCTATTATATTTATAATGACATCAAATATCAAATTAAGTAGTATATAAAAGAAGAGAAAAAGAAATACAAATTTGTCACCTTTTTGAGCATTTGATGGGAGGTTTTATCGTCCCAAACAAGCATACAAACCCTAACTCCTTCTCGGGACTTGTACTTTAGCAAATCTCCAAATGTTTGAAGCCCCCCCTTAGGCAAATTTCTTGTTGTCTCTCTCACTAGTCTAACTTTGTCGAATATCGACCACCCAACAATATATATTAAATGGCGTGCCTCGAGTATAGCATGGCAAATATCCTCCCAACATTTCTCATGTGCGAAAATTTTATCTCCATCTAATCTTATCTCGGGCAATTCCCCTTCTCTCACATGTGCATCTTGGTATAGTTTCACCATTCCTTCTTTACGAAGAGGAAAATACGCATCTTCCACTCCTCGCCTTTCAGGATCCCCTGATTTTAATTCAGTTTATTTTGTCGAATATAATAATCAGAGGTATTGATTTTAAATTTTAATCAGGAAATGTTCATTCTTACCTGCAATTCCATGCACATATATCTCATTGTTATCTACATGAACAAATTGTAAAGAAACATGTAATGCTGCCTCTGGCTTGACAGGCTGGCCTGACGAGTCAAGTACAGGAAGCCAACTATCGAAAGAATGGCCGGAGATGATGGTTGAAGCCGGAACAGTTGCTGTGCCGATGATTTGGGCGTCGAAAATGTCATTGTCTTTGACGATGAACTCAAGGAGAGAGGCACGATGGGCGAGAGGGATCTTGAAATTCTCGTTCCATTCAGGTTCGTCACAGTTGTGTATGACGTTCGAACGTGCTACTGTGGCACCTGCGATACAGACTTTGACGTATGGATCACTCGTAATGCCCTGATTGCAGAAGAATGAATAGTTACACAAATTTTCATGTCAATTTTGAAAGAAATTAATGGATTGAAGCTGCTCCAGAGGTTACATACCGTGTGCTTGTGGTGGAGATGCTGGAGATGGCGATGGTGTTGCGGGCTATGGTCCTCGCCATGTAGAGAGGAGAGAGCTCGGTTGATCTTAGGAGAAATAGAAACACAGGAGCCGAAGCAACCACGGAGGTGTTCAGAGCAGAGGTCTCGATTGGGGAGGTCTCGAGCCGAGATAATGGTGAGGTGAAGATCGCCGTGGAGGAGATGGGCCTCACCGGACTTGGATGACATTGATGAAGACTTGGAAGAAGAGAATGGGGACGTGCAGGGTAGGGTTGACGGCCATTTGAAGGAAGCGTAGGGAGAAAGGTGAGAACTAGGTTCTTCGCTTGATGGACAACAATGGGTTTTCTAGATTCTTGGCGGGACGACCTGGGTTCCGAATCTTGTTTCACAGGACCACAACACTCACAACAGTCCCTTAGGGCGAGAACTGAATTACGGAATTTTAAACCCGAAAGGAAATCCTGGATATAAACCGAGAACTGCATTTGGTGTTTTGTTTGGCTGCGTTTGGGAGGTGAGTATTGAAATTAATGTTTTTAATATTTTATTTAATAATATTATTAATAATTTGGGACAAGATTAATAATTAATTATGTGTGAAATATGATGGATGCATATTAAATTAGGGGATGTATCTTGAAATAAATTGGTTTCTATGTAAATAGAAGTATTTAAAATTTGGATAAATAGAATGTATGGTTGAAAGGGTGTATTTAGGGGATGCTTATTAATCTCTATTTAAAGAGATCATGTACTGTATCAAATTATGAGAAAATAAATAAATTCAATTGCCCCTGTGGGCTGGGCTCTCTCTCTCTCTCTCCGTGTTCTTCTGCTATTTTATTGAAGATTTAATTGAAGCTTTTCATTGTTATCATATCCACCCCCCAATATAAAATCCTCATATTATCTCCAATCATATGAAGTCCAAATTCTAACATGGTATCTAGAGCCGAGGTTGTTTGCGATTGTTTCCGAAAACGACGGTTATCGAAAATGACGGATATCGATATTAAATAATATACATATATAACGTATCGTATCCTAGATTTTTTTAAACTGCCGTATCGCCGTATCCGTATCGTATTGGATACGATACTCGTACCCATATTCGTGCAACACAGTGAGTAAGATGGGAATAATTTTTCAAGGGATAAGAGTTATTCTCCTTTATTCCTCTTTATTCCTCTATGTTAAACAATGTTTGGTAAGATGTCTGTCGGGGGGGATAAGATTTGAGAATGGAATCTCCCCCTCCCATTAAAAGTTGGATACTAAGAATATGGTGAGGCCACGTCACCTGTACTGTTCAATGCCTGTTACTGTTCACTGCAGGGTACTGTTCACTGCCGGGTACTGTTCACTGTCAGTTACTGTTTACACCTGGTACTGTTCACTATCGGGTATACTGTTCACTGCCGGGTACTGTTCACTGCCTTTTACTGTTCACTGCCGGGTACTGTTCACACCCGGTACTGTTCACTATCGGGTACTGTTCATATTTTACTGTTTTTTTTTTTTTTTTTTTTTTTTTTTTTTTTACGTATGCCTTGTATTCTAAATAAAATATTTGAATTTTTCTTTTGGAACATATGATATGTTTTGAGGAGGAAAAAAATTTGTATTTATTGCATAATACTTGTGAGACTATTTAATATCAGATTTTTTTTTTAAATTAACATTTATGAAGATTATTTTTGTTTTGCACTTATAACGTTTTAGATAAAATTATTATTTTATAATCATAACAAATTTTGAAAAATCCCAGTGAAGCGCGAGAAATATTTCTATTTTCTTATCAAATAATATATCAAATAATATATTCCGCAGCGAAATAATATATCAAATAATATATAAAATTATTACTTTTGCTTATTATATTATTTCTTATCAAATAATATATCCCGCAGCGAAGCGCGGGCTATTTTCCTAGTGATTTTAAAAAGAAAATATTTTGAAATGTCCAGAGTGTCCTTTTTATCTAATATGTTGAAATGAAAAGTATTAAGTATAACTAGAAGGTACCCTCGTTTCGGAAGAATACAAAATAAAAAATTTACGGTGTGAAATTATTACTTTTATTTCATAGTTTGTGTTTAGCAAATTATAAAATATATATATATATTATTTTTTATTTTTGTTATGAAGTTACGAAATGATCATGTTATGTATTTTAAATTTTATAGTAAATCAATTTTATTTTGATAGTCATGACTCGTGAGATTACTAATAATATGTGTTCATATTTTGTTCTAAATTTTATAATCATATACATAACTCGTTATTCTATACATATGCTATTATTATTTTATTTTACCTAACAATATTATATATACACTATAATTTCAATGATAAGAATAAGTATTTTTTTAAATTTTCAAATAGAAATAACTTGTTAATTTCCGTAAAAATATTATTTGATATTTTTTTACATGCTTGCGATAATTGTGCGTAGAATGCTATGCGACTGGGTAGTGCTCAAATCGAATCGGTCGTGGCGAGTAAAAGATAATTAAAGTTATTCGCAACTATCCACCAAACTTCGCCATCAATCTCGAGCACTAACAATTGATTGCTCGGTACTATCTTTTCATTTGTGTTAATCTACTTCTTACCGTTTAATATTTTGTTATTTTGTTAATTAACACAATCATATCTAAAATTCAAATAATATTTATGAATTTTTTTTTTTAATTTGAATTATGTCGTATTAATCACCATTCATCATTTTCTAAGTGATTTGGAAACATCAATACTCGGTACATGGAAAAGACAATTATAATGGTTCAAACATTATCTCACACAGGCCGGCCCCGGGTTTTCGAAGATCTGAGACCTATGTCGAGAAAGGACCCCTTCGTTATAATTCTCACAAAAAAAATGTAAAAACAAAAAAAAATATTTAAAAAACCAGTATTATATATCAATCATATCATATCAATTCACCAAATAACATCAACAATTTCAAAGAATTCTATTCAATATAGAAACTAGTTTTATTCAAAACATCAACACTTTCATACAATTGTTGTATCAAACAATGTTTATTTTAGTTCAAAGTCATGAATTTATAGATTATTATTGATATTTTTATTATGGGACCTTGTTTGAAATTAAAATTTTAATTATGCCAACATTTGCTTTTTATTTACAAAATATATACAATACCCAAATTATTGAACTAAATTATAATTATTAGACATTAATTCAAATATACAAATCATTATTTTAGTTAAGTAAAGAATGTTGTTATGAAAACATAATATAATTATTGTTTGAAATATGGTTCTTTTTCCATAAGTAATGTTTTGAAATATGTTTTTTTTTTCAAAAAAATAATAATGTTTTGAAATGGAATTATACCCATCCGTAAAAGCTGATGTACTTTTTTTTTAACGCATTACCCCTCTGTTTAAAAGAAGGACAATTACATTTTTTTCTCCTCATTTCCCTCGCAATTTTTCCACACTAATTACTCTCATAATTAACAAAGTAGATTAATAATTAATTCATGATTATTAAAAATTTAATATGAAATTAAGGTTCATACTAATTAATGATTAATTTTAAATATTTAAAAATAAATAATTATCAATTAATCGTTAATTCAAAACACTAAATATTAGATTAATTATGAATTATTATTGTGAAGAAATCTAGGAGGCAAGATATATGACCTTTTAAAAGAAAGACTAGAGGGGATGGGTCCTATCTTTTGGATTTAATGTGATTCATTTAATAACAATTTGTATCTTTTGTATAAACTATTATAAAAAAATTAAACACATTAAAGATCACAGTGTTAAATTCACAAAATATGAGAAGACCTATTTATCATCCAAGCTCCTCTCTCTTGGATTTCATCTTCATGCATTTTTTCTCTCTGACACAAGTTCCATTGAGAAGAGCTCAATTTTTTCCATACCCAAAAAATATACACATCAGAATAAATCGGACCCCTCTATTTTCGGACCCCAGACCCCTACCTCGCCGGCCGGTGCCTGAAGCCGGCCCTGATCTCACACATCACAAGTATTTAAAAAAACTGCTCAGAATTAATCAACAGCTCGGAAGAGACCGTCCAGGCTGGGTATAAAGAACTGCTCAGGATTAATCCATAAATTATAGTTTTGTAAAAAAACAGAGGAGCAAACCAATATTCATGCATTCAAACCTTTATAATTATACAAATTTTCAAATATTTACATGGTGAAGTCATCTGGTAAATATGAAGGCGCGCCCAAAACCTTGCCACCAACATCAGGAAAGTTCTCGAAACCAGGCAGTGACCCAACCGACCCGTTTGACTCGACTCTTATAGGATACTTAATCAAATGTCCTTGTAAAGAAACATTTTCCTCGGTGGTATATCTAAACCAGTTATTGCTTGCTATTTTATTCACGTGTTTCACGCATGCTAAACCCTCTGGCTCTTCGAAACGAGAATCTAGACCACCTAAATGCTCTGCCCATAACGATTTTCTGTATCCATACACCTGGCCACGGGGATGATTGATATAATTGGAACTAGCCCAAGTGTGGTACGGTTGGTACGCACCCATAGCGATTTCAGTATCTCTTGAACCATCAAGTGATCTTTGGTTTATATTCGCCGAACCCAATATGATATACTCATCATCCACTATCATGCCTTTTGAATGCACGTATATCATGAACCTTCTGTGCCTCCTCGCTGAAGCAACCTATTCAAATATTATTTGGTAAGCGAAACATGTATACACAGTAACTAATACTATTAATTTATTGTTTTATGGACTCACGGCAGAGTTCCAAATATTATTCTCGGAGGAAATATTAGGAAAATTATTGCTCTTTGATATTTCACGGTTTCCGAGGCAATAGAAATTAAGGTAATCTTCGGGATGCACATTTTCATTATACCCCGATAATCCAAGTTCTCGCCCTATTATTGCATACATCATCATCATTGTTTGTCCCTTCAACTCATCATCACCAACAAAAAGTTATAACAATAAATAACAAATATCAAATAGTACATTTAATCGACTTCGTATTTTTTGCTATGTACCTGCCAAAAGAGAATTTCTTGTCCCACTGCGGATGTCGGGTTTCCCTCGGGCCACATTGGTATAACTATATAAACACAAAATCTCTCTTTTTTCCTTATTTTTTCTACGATTTTGAGCGCAAGTTCCATTGGTATCAGATTGTTTGCTCCTAAAATTAAATTAAACAACATATTAGAACCTTATCTCATAGCCGCTTACCAGTGGAGCACAGTTTGCTTACCGCCCAAACATAAGAATCTTTCTTACCTGCATATTTATGTGAATCCCAGCCATAGCTAGAGCCAATGAAATATTGATTTTCGATGTATATAAAACGCTTCGCAGACCTTATAGCTTTTACGTACGCAGTATGTATGCTCCTGTCGATTACTAGGCTTCCCCCTCGAACAAGATTATGAGACTATAATTAAGAACAAAAAAAGGTTGTGTTTTAGAAATAAGTCAAAGAATGAAAAACAATAGTAAAAAATTGAAATTTAGAGATGATAAGGCAATTAAAAGATCAATCAGTTACCTTAATCTTAGCAGGATCGTCATATAAAGGGAACCCTTTCACCGACCCAGAGTCAATGGACCGAAAAACCTAATAAATTTATCAGTAATTAATGCTAATTGTGAAGAACACAATTAAATAAAAAAAAGGATAAATGCAACATTAGACCATATACTATAATCGAAGTTAACTTAGAATTGTACTACTCAGTATTTAACTTTTTTGGTCCTTGTACTTATAGAAATATGTATGGTTAGTCCATGAGTTATAGAAAGATACAATCTCCAATAATATTTTTTATAAATGACCATTTTGCTTCTTTAAATCTTTTAAAGGTCCCTATGAAAGATCTTTTTCTTTACTATCTTTGAAGTTTATATTCATTATAGCAATATTATGAATTATTTTCTTAATCCTCCTTCATTTTAGTTAGATAATAAAAATATAAAAACAATAAGACTTTAATTTTTACATCAAATAAATTAAATTTATAATTTTATATTATTTACTTTTTATTTATTTAAGAAATCTTATATGTTGTCATATTGAGTTTGATTTTTGTAGAAATGATTAAATCTTGTTGGCGAATCAGTTTGAACTTTACCTTGTGAATATATATATAAAATAAAATAGTTAATTGACTAACCACACACATCTTTTAAAGTATGGAAGATCCCAAGTGGTGGCTCCATACATTAAAGTGTAATCTTTCAAAATTAAGATAAAAACCCTCCATTTTATGTGATTATACATTTTTGTCTTAATTTTATGGGTACAGAATGTAGGTATGTTCTAAAAATAATCAGACCTGAACGTGCCAGTTGTCAGGATCATCTTCTTCTGAGATGCGTACACGAGGATCGCCATACGGGTTGGTGCAAGTGGGACTAGGGCTATCTATCCAAGAAATACTGTCTATTTTTATCAAAGAATCGTCACTCGAGTTTGTTGTCTTTTTCCACCTTTGCTCGAAATTTGTCAGTATGTCATATGCCGCTGGCCCTTCGATCTTACAGTGCAAGTCGTGCCATGGTTGTCTCGGCCCTTTCTCTTTTGTCTATACAATAAACAAGCAAATATCATTAGCAATTTTTTTTTTTTATGAAATTAAACAAAACAAAAATTATAATAAAAAAAGGGTATACATACATCAAAAGTGGGATTACGAATATCACCAGAAAAAACAGAGTTGAAATCTTTAAAAAGCCTATGTTCGGGAGTATCATATTGTCCATCAGAAATATCGAGCCCGCCAATAAAAGCACTTATTTTTTCTTTTTCCCTCAGAAGAAGCGTTTCTTCTTACCTCAGAAGAAGCAGCTGTATCGAGTATAATACATTTTTGATGATGTGTAAATATCGTCCCCAAAACCTTAAAAAGTTTCATAATTAATTCTTGCGAAATAAAAGAGGAAGTGAGGAAATTAATTCGGGAGGAATTATATATACTTGTGGTTTGATTACCTTAAGTTTGCTACTTGAATATCTAGGCGATAAAACACATTTAACTGAAGAATGCTTGAAGAACTTTCTAGTCTCTTCTTTATCACCAGTATTGGTAACTCCCTTCTATGACACCAAAATATCAAATTAAGAAGTATATAAAAGAATAAAAATGATTTCTCTGCCGGTCAATCACCAGTATTGCAATTTGCTTATTATATTTTTTTGTATGCATATTATATATTTTTTACATCTTTGATGTTGATTTACATATTTGAATGACAATAGTCGCAATATATATTATTATTTGTCTATCATACATAGTTATATGTTTATTGTACCTTTGTATCGCCCCAAATAAGCATACAAACCCTAACTCCTTCATGGGACTTGTACTTTAGCAAATCTCCAAATGTTTGAAAGAGGAGGGGGAAATTTTTCGTTTGCTCTCTCACTAATATAACTTTCTCGAATATTGACCACCCAACAATGTATATGAAATGGCGTGCCTCGAGTATAGCATGGCAAATATCCTCCCAACATTTCTCATGTGTGAAAACTTTGTCTCCGTCTAATTTTATCTCGGGTAATTCCCCTATTTTCACGTGCGCATCTTGGTATAGTTTCACCATTCCACCTTTTCGAAGAGGAAAGTACACATTTTCTACCCCTCGTCTTTCAGGATCCCCTGTTTATAATTCGATTTTTTTTGTCGAATTGAATAACGAGAGGTATGGATTTTTAATTTTTGATAAAAAAATATACATTCTCACCTGTAATTCCATGTCTATACATCTCATTGTCATCTACATGAACAAATTGTAAAGAAACGTGTAATGCTGCATCCGGTTCGACAGGCCGGCCTGAGAAGCCTAGCACAGGAAGCCAGCTGTCGAAAGGTTCACCGGAGATGATGGTTGAAGTGGGAATTGTTACTATGCCGATCATTTTGGCACCGAGAATGCCTTCATCTTTAATATTGAGCATGAGGAAAGAGGAACAGTAGGCAAGAGGGATCCTGAAATCCTCATTCCATTCAGGTTCGTTGCAGTTGTTGATGGCGGTGGTACGTGCCACTGCGACACCTGAGATATTGACACTGACATATGGGTCGATCCTAGTGCCCTGATTGAAATTTGAATTAATAGTTATGCAGCTCTTCATGTCAAATCGGTTGAAGGTTCGAGAGAAATTAATTTATTAATGCTGCTCGAGAGGTTACATACCGCGTGGTTGTGGTGGAGATGCTGGAGACGGCGATCGGTGATACGAGAAACAGAATCACAGGATCCAGAGCAGCAACGGAGGTATTCAGAGCAGAGGACTCCCTTGGCGAGGTTTCGAGCGGAGATAATGTTGAGGATGATATCGCCGTGGAGGAGAAGGTCCTCGCCGGACCTGAATGCCATTGATGAAGATTTGGAAGGAGAGAAAGTGGACGGGAAGTAGGGTTAACGTCCATTTAAAGGAAGCGGAGGAGGGAAGGTGAGAGAACTAGGTTCTTTGCTGGAAGCGGAGAAAGGAAGGTGAGGGAACTAGGTCCTTTGCTTGATGGAAGAACAAGGCTTTTTTCTAGGTTTTTCTATGGTCCCTAGCAATCCGTTGGGTCTAGGAAAGTCAATGGGTCGAATAAAAATTCGAACCCGCGGGTACCCGATCCGAACGGGACGGATAATATCCGAAAAAAACCCGCGGGTCGGATAATATGCGAAAAAAATACCCACTCCGGATACAGGTTCGGGTACGGAGGAATTTTTTTTACATACGGGTATGCTCGTTACCCGAATCCTAACTCGAAAAATTCCCGAAAAAGACCCGAAAAATATCCGAAAATATATAAAAATTTTGGATGTTTTTTGGATTAATTATTTGTAATATTTGGATTTTTAATGTATTTGTACAAGTTGCTTGTTTTATGTATTTAAAATTGTTGATAATTTTACGTATTTGCATAATATTTTTTTATTTTTTAATTTTTTTTTAGATTTTTTATTAATAATTTTCGACAAACAGGTTCAGGTTCGGATATACCCGTTACCGGCGGGTTCGGGTTCGGATATAATTTTTTAACCCGCGGGGTCACAAGACAGGGTTTTTCATATTCATACGAGATTTAATCCGATAGTTAATAAATTTAGATTTAAATCCTTATGTTATTTTAAAATTATAAAACTATTTAAATCATAAGAATCATATTAAATAGTACAATTTTTGTATGAAAAGTAGATAACCAATGTTTGTCTTGTATTTGTAAATAAATAAAAAAAATCTATTAAAATCACATGAAACTCAAAAACGTTTTTCGTTTGATACTGGAAAAACGTTTTTCATTTAATACAAAATGATTGTGGGCTAAACCACATCACATAAAACTAAAAAAAAAAAATCAATAAAAATGTGGATAGTCCTTTGGGCAAAATTCGAACCCTAGTTCGAGAAGCAATAATTTACCTAATTACTTTTTTAGGGAACTTTTTTGAAAAATCCATAACATCTTTGAGAAATATGAAAAATCGTCTCGCTTTTGAGATTTTCTCGAAAATTCCTTATATTTTTTGCTTTCGCCAAAAACCCCTTAATTTTTCTAAATATTAACACAAAAAAATTCACAACACTTTATTATGTTTTTAAAATGACTATTTTGTCCCACGATTTAATTTGTACTATGTTTTTTGTAGAAATGGAGGAAAATGAAAATTAATTTAAACAACAATTATAATATATATTTGTATCAAAATTATTTTGTACAAATATGTTAGGAAAAATTAAAATTAATATATATTTTGAAAAAAATATTATTATATAATTTTCAAAAATTATTATATGTTTTATTTTTTTTTATTAATATTGCTAATATCTAAATATTAATTTCAAATCATGAGAACTTTTAAATTAAAATATTGATCCTGATTTTAATTTGTAGTATGTTAATTGAACAAATAGTAGAATTAAATAATATTTTAACTATAACGAAAAATTCAAATTTTGTTTGTACCGATATGTTGAAAAAATTGAAAAATTATTGTCAATATAATCATATATTGAAAATTAATGTTAGATATTTTTTTTGACAATTATTGTATTTTTTATATAATTTTTAATAGCAATGTATTATTTATTAAATTATGGGATTTTTAATATATATGTACTTTTGTGTTTTTATATAATTTTCAAAACATAAAAAAATTTAAAGGCTTTTTGAAGGAAGCAAAAAATATAAGTAGTTTTTTAGAGAATCTAAAAAGTTACGGGGTTTTCATAATTCCTAGAAAAATTAGTGGATTTTCGAAAAGAAAATCTATTTTTTTTTTTAAATAATAGAATAGACTCATATGTCATACTTCGAAAAGTCAAAATTTGATCACCTCAACTATTGAGCTGGTGCATATTTTTATCCCTTAACTTTTATCTGATACATTTTTAATCCATCAATTATTGTGTGGGATGATATATATTTTTTTCATTTGTTAAATGATTCGTGTCGAATGTTCTATCACATAAGCATAACATTTAAAATATATATTTTTGTATGCTTAAAAGATTATATCTAAATTTTATTGTCAAAAATTCTAATCTTCTACAACATAAACAATGATTCATGAAACTTGGGAGTCGAGAGTATTTTTTTTTATTTCTTCTTCTACTAAAACCAGAAATGTGAAGGCCAAATTATGTTGTTTGTTACTTTGGTTTTAGTGAGACGTTTCTAGTAAGAAATGGTTATGCAGGGGACTTAAAATTCATTTGAGTTTTTTTGTAACCCCGATATAGTTTTGTAATAAGTTTTTGTTTATGCAATGAAAATTGGGTCGTTGAAACTACTTCATTTTTCTCAACAAAAAAAAAAAAAAAGAATAATGTCAAACCGCCATCCACAACGGCCAAAAGAGCGAGAGAAGAGCTACTAGCATATGGAGGGAAAGACCAACTCATGCACCGACCGTGAACAATTTAGGACAGCATCATAACTAATCCTAATTTGAAAAATTGTAAATAATTTTGTTTCTATTTTATAAAATGACCGAATACCAATTTGGTATTAATTTCAAAAAAAGAAAGAAAGGAATGATGCCAAACCATAAATTCCTAATACTTGTGTCTCTTGGAATTTGTGATGTTATATCTTAACATAAAGTGTTAATCGGTTAGTGTTCGTAGTGTTTATTGAAGTGTACGAGTTAATCATATAACGCACAAGACATTGTCTGGAAAAGCAAGGCATGACATAGGCACAAAGATGCGCCCGAAAATGTGGTAGTCGAGGGGATGTTACATTTTTACTAAGAAATCCATGTCGGAGGAATAAATTTCATATGATGACGAGATCGCCAGTAAGTTTTTCGCGTGAAGAAAAGAAGCGGGAATGACGACCCTCTTCGCGTGAGTCGGATGAGAAGTATTAAAATTAATGTTTTTAATATATTAATTAATAATATTATGTATAATTTAAGGACATGATAATTATGTTTAATGTATATGTAAAATAGAAGTATCTAGAATATGTGTCTAAAAGGAATGTCTATTAAATAAATATGTGTTTATTAAATATAATAGAAGTATCTAGATAAACCAAGAGTTGTATTGATAGGGTGCATGTGATCTATAAATACAACCAATCTCATATGTTTTTAGAGAGACAAAATTTCCACAAAAAAGAGAGAAAATCTCCAAAAAAAAATAGAGATAAAATATTCAGAAAAATATATAGAAGAAATAAAGAAGAAAAAAAAAAGTACTCCCCGTGTGTCTCTCGTGAGAAAATATAAAGGCAGAAATTGGTTCCACCTCTTTATCTATGTTCCCCTCTCCTCTTTGATATTGATCATCTATATCTTCCAAATTAATAAATCAAATCCATCCAATTTAATTTCCAACAAATTGGCATCAGAGCAGAGCGACGGTTATCGAAAACGACGATTATCGAGCGACGGTTACCGAGTTTAGTAGAAGAAGAAGAAGGAGTCACCAAGACAATCAAGGAGGTTACGTACTTGGGTTCGCACGAACTTTACAACTCATTTCCGAATTATTGAGTTTAGTAGAAGTCAGAGAAGGAGATCACCAAGACAACCAAGGAAGTTACGTATTTGGGCTCCCATAAACTTCACAACTCATTATCGATTTATCGAGTTTAGTAAAAATTGGGAGTAGGAGAAAACCACGACAACCCAAGACGGTGTGTTCGGGTTCCCACAAATTTTGCAACTCAATTTCGACGAAAAAAAAATAATTAACGATCCGGAAAGAGGATGATTCGGAAAAAGGGGATTCGAAAAAGATAATCCGAAAAAGGACGATTCGAAAAAAAAAGTCGATTCGAAAAAAACGAGTTTAGAAGGGGAAAGAAGATACGACGAACATGACGAAAGAGATTACGGAAAGGTATCGAAAAAAAAAACTAAAAAATCATAACAGGGAAAAAATATTAAAGGAGAGTATCGACAACAAAAAAAATAACGAAAAAATATTAAGGGGGAGTATTAAAATTAATGTTTTTAATATATTAATTAATAATATTATGTATAATTTAAGTACAGGATAATTATGTTTAATGTGTATGTAAAATATAAGTATATATAATATGTGTCTAAAAAGGATGTCTATTAAATAAATATGTGTTCATTAAATATAATAGAAGTATCTAGATAAACCAAGAATTGTACTGAGAGGGTGCATGTGATCTATAAATGCAACACATCTCATATGTATTTAGAGAGACAAAATCTCCACAAAAAAGAGAGAGAAAATCTCCAAAAAAATAGAGATAAAATATTCAGAAAAATATATAGAAGAAACAAAAATTACTCCGTGTGTGTCTCTCGTGAGAAAATATAAAGGCAGAAATTGGTTCCCCCTCTTTATCTATGTTCCCCTCTCCTCTTGGATATTGATCATCTATATCTTCCAAATTAATAAATCAAATCCATCCAATTTAATTTCCAACAAGAAGAAGGTCAAATATCAACCGGGCCTTGGCCTTAAATTGAGTTGTGTAAAAATGAATAAGAATGAGGCTAAAAAAAAGAAAAAGAAAAAGAAGAAAAAAAGAAAAGGGAAAGAAGGAAGGTGAAGAGAGATTGGAATGAAAATCCATCTACTCAAAAGTATGCACAAGGCTATTTGGTGATACCCCATTATTGGTTTGGTGGAACCAGCATAGTGAAAGTTCTCTTTAATTTCTTTTTTGAATATGTTTCTCTTGACCCGTTTGTATGTGTTATTCACTATTGTTTGTGATGAGTTTAGTTATCCTAGACTTTGATCGTATCGAAAGATTCGAAATCCTAGATTCACATACATCTTAACGTTCAAATTCATCAATAAAACAACAGTTCAAATTCACTCATCTATACAAACTCGATAATCAAATAATGCATTTATATTTCTTAATTTAAAATAGCAAATTCATATACATCGTAACGTCCCAAACCACTCACAATGAACTCGCAACCTATATAAATTCATACGCAACACGCAACACGCAACACGCATGTTCCAAGAGAAACTGAAGTAACATAATCATAACGGAATCACACTCGGCAAAAACGAAGTAATTACTTACGGGGATAATAGTAAGGATAGACAGCGTAAAAAGTCTGCAAAACAGCAAGAATCAACAAGCCAGAACCAGCTAGCACCGAGATGCCCGTCCATGGATTAGTAAAATAGTTGTGCTTCAAGGACGTTCAGTCACGGTGCCATTTTGATTCAGAGTATTCCAACATGTCTATCATTACCGGAGCCTAGAAGTTTTTGGTGACATCAGATTGTATGATTACGCAGTGCTCGCCAAAGGAATTGATGAAAGCAGCAGCTTCGTCGTCGGACACGAGTTTGTTGTTAAGAACACCGAACCTCTGGAGTAATGCGACGTCCTTCTTTGTGTTAATGAGGGAATCCATAAAGAACGCGTAGCTTCTAACATACAAGTTCATTGTCATCTCATGAAAACTCTTCTCGAATGATAGGAGATTACCAATAAGGGCCATATTTGTCGAATCGATTGTTAGCGTTGGAATTTCAAGAGTGCCATTTTCGAAGGTTATGTCGAACATGTTCAAGGATGTCGCCTTCGCTTTGAAATTTATGCCTACCTCGTATAGTTCAGTAGCGGACGGGACGAGTGGAATTGTTCTTTTATCCCTTATCTTGTTAAGAAGTAGATAAGAAAATAATAATTAATATTAATATTAATATCCAATACAAAATAATATTGCTAATGAAACTTGACTTAAAGAAAGTATCAGAAAGACGAATTTAACTAAAGGCATATTATCATTACTTGTTAATTTCTTTGGGATCTTAGTTTGTAAACATTAATTTACGAATATTTATAGTAAGATTATATGAAATTAAACAGCTCTCATGAATCTGTATGAAATTCAGGGTTTATTTGAGGAATTTTTTTATAAGGTGACGCTATTTAAAAACTATTTAAATTTTATTTTACCAAATGATCATTATGTAGGGAAATATCCTCGACCCCGGGCCCGCGCAGCGGAATGAAGGCCCGGTCCGATTCCCCGATTCCCGAGATCACACCATGACTTCGAGGGTACGATGCAAATAGAATGACAGATTCATACCTGTGCAAAATTGATTGCACTCGAAGGGTTGATCGCTGCCTTCTATCTCCTGTCACGTTGGTGAAAATCCGCGCGTCCCACACGACGCGTCTTTCACCGTTCGTTGACTTCGCCGATTCGCTCGATTTCGTCTCCGACTCAATCTACTCGTCCGAATCGATCACAACCGTAAGAGCCCCAGATGTTGCTCCTCTACGTGTATGCACCTTGATTCGTAAGACGTCGGTCGCGGATGCAACTGCCTAGACGATGCACCGGCGAATTTGCTCGATCGAATTGATTCTCTATCTTTCGAGAAACTCTTTTTCTCGATTTCTCTCTCTTCGCACCTTTTCACTATAGAAAGATTAAATCTGAATTCTCTCTTTCTTTTGGTGTATTTGGCAGAGTGAATTGCTCAATTCCCCTCTTTTTAGATGAGAGAGAAAGTATCCTATTTATATCAAATAGGATTAGGATTAGCCAAGAGGCATGTATATCCAATATACACCCTTTCACATAGAAAAGTGCATGAACCTATTCAGTATTCTGTCCAGACGAAATTGATAAATTTCTCTGACAGAAAATCAACCAACATGAAAGTTGTAGATAATAATTATCTACACAACCCAATTTGTCCAAGCCCAATTGGAGTTCGTATGCAAAAGTTATGACTGTTTTACTAACTGTATATCATACTGTTGCACCCTTTCGGTATTTCACATAAACGACACTTATACTTCGTTCATATGAAATATATTTCTACATGAAGGTTATAGATAATCTCATTATCTATCTAACCCAATTTTAATCATTCAAATCGGATTTTCCCACTGAAAGTTATGGCTACAAATGTACGCTTACATTCGTTCATCCTTGTGTACACTTTTACGGTTGATCCGAAACTGTATTTCTTTCAGTCTCCCACTCAATTTCAGATCTACCTAAAAGGTACTCATGCATATCCAATACGCACGATTTTAGAGAATATAGCTCGCGTATCAAATACCAAGCTATGGACATCCTATGTGCCAATTTTATGATCAAGTCCGACTTAGTACGACTCGTTGTGTGACCATGTATGTTCCATTAACGATGGCAGTAGGTTGTTTCCAATGCCTACAAGCTCATGAGCGGGATCTAGTCACTCCATCATAGCTACCCATGTTAAACGAATAATGATTGTGATCATCGTGCCTATCTCGAATAGCGGTTATTAGTTCTCTTGTTTGCGATATCCGTTAATCAAAAGGCATGGTGATAGTCATCCTTATAATTTGATTAACTGCACTTATTCCCCGATTCCGAGTTGAGTTAACAAATTTCAATCGATATTAACCGTTAATATCATTGACTGCGGCCGCAGATTTTATAATCGACTCATCGAGCGGCGCCTAAGAGATATCTCTTCCTTTCGGAATAAACAATTCCTATCTTGGAGACTCACATTGAATTCCGTGTTTCGGACAATACCCAATGATGACCCTTTTAACTCCCTGTTACGGTGAGCGTAAGATCATATCAAAGCATTGTGTTACACACGTAACGCAATCAATGATCTCCTCAAGTTTGAAGAATCTAATACCGTACTCGTCGCGAGTTCATCCATAATGACTAAACCATGTCATGATCTCGCGGCTTCGGTCATATCCAATATATGTCACCTAGCATATATCTACGTTCCCGATTCGACAAACACCTTTGTCCCATGATTAGCAAAACATAATCATTTCCTCGGCTAACGTACTAGTGTACGCGTTCAGTCTATTATTTGATAATAGAAATGCTTCTCTCTTAAGCAAGCTGATCCGCGACTAGGGATGTTTAGAAATGACACTTTAAGTGTGACGGTTTTGCTGCACATGGTCCTCAACCATGTCGACGTCCACACAAGTTCAAATCAAGGTTCATGTAATCATATTACACAACCCCGCACACAGTTTTCATATAAGATAAATGCAAAAAATGAAAAATTTTAAAACTCTGAAATTGCATTACTATAAGATAAGTTTGGGGTGATACAACGTTTACTAATCTATTAGATTAATCTCGTCCTACGAAACTATCGTTTTAGATAACTAACTACTCTCTTCCTCCTCTAGGTATCTCAAACCTATAGCTTTCGCATGATAATCGTGCTTAGCTTGCGAGAGTGGCTTAGTAAACGGGTCCGCAACATTCTGGTCAGTATCAATCTTTTCAATGATCACATCCTTTCTTTGCAAAATCTCACGGATCAAGTGAAAATTTCTGAGTATGTGCTTGGAGCGGTGATGTGCCCTAGGTTCCTTGGACTGTGCTATTGCGCCCGTATTGTCGCAATACACAACTACAGGTTCCGAGATACTCGGGACTACTCCAAGTTCGGTCACAAATTTCTTGATCCATACCGCCTCCTTTGCCGCTTCGGAAGCCGCAATATACTCCGATTCAGTTGTAGAGTCTGCTATCGTGGGTTGTTTGGAACTCTTCCAAACTACCGCTCCACCATTTAGACAAAACACGTATCTGCTTTGTGATCGAAAGTCATCGACACATGTTTGGAAACTGGCGTCGGTATATCCATTGATGACCAACCCGGATGTCTTTCCACCATAAATTAGAAATTGATCCTTAGTTCTTCGTAAGTACTTAAGGATGTTCTTAACCGCGATCCAATGCATATCCCCTGGATTAGATTGGTAACGCGAAACGATGCTCAATGCATACGACACATCAGGGCGCGTACAAATCATGGCATACATAATTGATCCAACCGCCGAAACGTATGGAACAATACTCATCGCATTCTTATCTTCGCTCGATGTCGAACATTGAGCTTTAGAATACGATATGCCACTCGACATTGGAAGAAGTCCTTTCTTTGAATTTTGCATTGAAAATCGTTTCAACACTTTGTCGATGTACGTGCTTTGACTCAAGCCGAGTAACTTCTTGGATCTATCTCTATAAATCCTCACGCCTAATATATAAGCGACCTCGCCCAAATCTTTCATAGCGAAACGAGTATTTAAATACTTCTTAACATCCGTAAGCATCGGAATGTCGTTTCCTATGATCAAGATGTCGTCTACATATAGTACAAGAAATACTATACGGCTCCCACTAACCTTCTTGTATACACAAGGTTCTTCTACGTTTTTCACGAAATTATATTCTCGTATAACTTCATCGAAACGTATGTTCCAATTCCGAGAAGCTTGCTTCAATCCATAAATGGATCGTTGCAACTTACACACTTTATCCGGACTCTTTGAATCGACAAAACCCTCGGGCTGTGTCATGTACACATCCTCTTCTAAGTTCCCGTTAAGGAATGCGGTTTTGACATCCATTTGCCAAATCTCGTAGTTATAATACGCAGAGATAGCAAGTAAGATTCGTATGGATTTAAGCATTGCTACGGGTGAAAACGTTTCTTCATAGTCTATACCATGAATTTGTTTGAAACCTTTCGCCACAAGCCGTGCCTTATAAGTGTTCACATTCCCATCCATGTCGGTCTTCTTCTTGAAGACCCACTTACATCCCACTGGATTAACCCCTGGAGGTGGATCAACCAAGTTCCAAACTTGATTATCGTACATGGATTGAATCTCGGATTTCATGGCAGTTTGCCATTTATTGGAATCCTCGCTTTTCATAGCCTCGCGATAGGATGTCGGTTCATCATCTATGAATTCGACTTCATCGTCATTTGCCACGATAAAACCATATCGTACAGGCTCTTGACGAATCCTACCCGATCTACGAATTGCGCCTTGTGCACTTGACTCCGGATCCTCAACATTTGAGGAAATCGGATCAACGTTCATCGGTTCAACATTCGTTTGTGGGTCTCGAATTTCTTCGAGATCTATTTCAGTCCCATTCACTCGCCTAGAGATAAAGTCCTCTTCAAGGAAGACTCCTCTTCGAGCTACGAAAACTTTATTTTCAATTGGAAGATAGAAATAATATCCTTTTGTTTCCTTAGGATACCCGACAAATAAACATTTTTCAGATTTGGGTTCGAGCTTATCCGAAATGAATTTTCGAACATATGCTTCACAACCCCAAATCTTAACAAAAGACAACTTTGGAGATTTTCCAAACCACATCTCATATGGCATCTTTTGTACCGATTTAGAAGGTATGCGGTTCAATAAGAAATCCGCTGTCTCTAGGGCATATCCCCAAAACGATTTTGGAAGGGATGTTTGACTCATCATGGATCGAACCATGTCCAACAAGGTCCGATTCCTCCTCTCGGACACGCCATTCCATTGTGGCGTTCCTGCCGGAGTCCATTGTGGAACTATTCCACAATCTTTTAGATGATCTTCAAACTCATAGCTCAAATATTCGCCACCTTGATCCGATCGAATGGCTTTAATTTTCTTCCCAAGCTGATTTTGAATTTCGTTTTGAAACTCTTTGAACTTTTCAAAGGTCTCCGGTTTAGTACGCATCAAATAGATATATCCATATCTACTATGATCGTCCGTAAAAGTAACAAAATATCGATATCCTCCTCTTGCCTCGATGCTCATCGGTCCACATACATCGGAATGTATGAGTTCCAATAGATCGTTGGACCGCTCTCCGACCTTGGAGAATGGTGCCTTTGTCATCTTGCCAAGCAAACAAGATTCGCAATTCCCAAATGAATCAAATTTTCCATCTTTATGGAGTCTAGCAATGCGTTTCTCATTCACGTGACCGAGACGACAATGCCAAAAGAAAGTCCGATTATCAACTTTAGGTTTAATCCTTTTCGCATTAACGTTATACATGGACTCATTATTTTCGTGATCGAAATTCAACACATAAAGACCATTTTCTAACAGAACATTTCCTTAGATAATAGAATCCTTACGTATCGAAAACTCATTATTCCTAATAACGAATTCGTAACCATCATTGGCTAGTTTCGACACACTTATTATGTTCTTACATAATGTTGGTACATAATAACAATTATTTAGTACTAATATAAGTCCACTAGGCAAAGTCAAATTAACTACTCCTACGGCAAACGCAGCAACTCTTGCTCCATTCCCGACACGTAGATCGACTTCACCCTTTTCCAACCTACGACTATTTTGTAGAACCTGCATATTTCGACAAATATGAGTCCCACATCTTGTATCCAATACCCAATTAGTCATAGTTGAAATATTAACTTCAATAACGTTAATACCTGAGAGGCCGGTTGCTGAAACCGCCTTGCCCTTCTTCACCTCCTCGAGGTAAGACTTGCAATCACGCTTCCAATGTCCAGCCTTGTGACAATGGTAGCATGTCTCATCCTTGGATTTCTCCTTTCCCTTTTTATTCGGCTTCGAACGTTTCTTAGCCGAACTGCCCTTGGACATTGATCTCTTACGATCCTTATTCTGAATTGTGAGAACATTTCCGGCAACTCTTGCCCTGTTCTCTCCGGACGACTTCAACGTCTCCGATTCAAAATTCTTGAGCATTCCGTGATGCTCAGGGATCGATTTATCCATCGAATGCATGTGATAGTTAGTCACAAACGGAGAAAACATTGGAGGAAGTGCACACAAGATCAAATCTTGTTGCATAATCTTCGACAATTTCTCTCCTATCCTCTCAAGACGATCTATGAGAGCTTGCACCTTCAAAACGTGAGTGCTCACCGAAGACCCCGAAGGCATCTTGCAGTTTACCAACTCTTTGAGCGTACTGAACCGTTCAATACGCTCCTGCTCTTGGAACATTTCCTTGAGCACAACGTTTATCGAGTATGCATCCGAGTCCTCAAACTGCTTTTGAAGACTAGCGTCCATACATGCCAACATGAGGCACGTAACGTCATTTGAGTCCTTCTTAAGTTTCTCAAATGCGGCATTTTCATCGGCCGTAGCATCGGGACCCGGTTCTACTAATTTCGTATCCAATACGTGACTCTTGTGCTCTTGCCTGAGAACTATTCTCAGGTTTCGATGCCAGTCTAAGTAGTTCCGACCCACTAGCTTTTCCTTTTCTAATACCGATCTAATCGATAAGTGTTGGTTCAAATTTCCTGATAGTTTGATTATTTCAAAACACTGTCATTACTAATGTTTACATCCAGAAAAGTGCAGGATAACATAGGTACGATACGAAGATGAAGGAGGACTTGTGAAGGAGGACTTCATTGGATTACATCAAAAATCAAGACATGAAGTCTCAAGATAAACAAGAAAAGAAGAAAACATGGAAGGCCATTGGAATACATCAAGACTCAAGATGTTGAAGCCTTCCGTGAGTGGGATACGCCACAAATAAACCATAGGTACAAACCTAGTAGAACTCAAGAAAAATCATGTTCAAAATAACAAAGAGTTCAGTCAAGCAGGAAGTGCGTTCTGAACGAACTCAAAGTCCGTTCAGAACGGACTTGCTAAATATCAAAACTTTAAAAGCTTGATTAGAATCAAACGTGTCACAGGGATGTGTGCGTTCGAACGAAGAATCATGTCCGTTCGAACGGATAATTAGAATCCGTTCAAACACCTTCTGAGTGCGTTGAACGGACAATCCTTCCTGTGAACGGAAAATGTCACAGGGATGTGTGCGTTCGAACGAACATCCATGTGCGTTCGAACGGACAACCTGGAATCCGTTCACCCACTTTTAAGTGCGTTGAACGGACTCTTGTTCCTGTGAACGCAAAATGCTATGTATAATTGAGTCCGTTACGAACGGACATTGTACGTTCGAACGGACCCAAGATGCACTTGCACGTTATTTTGAAACGGCTAGTGCAAACTTCAAGTGCGTTCTGAACGAACTGTAATGCGTTCGAACGCACTGCAAGTTTTCTGAAGGATTTCTATAGAGAGTATAAATAGAATCCTTCATGGGTCTCTCTCCCTCAACTCTTCATTTTTCAAACATTCAAAACCTAAAAAGAGAGAAACCCTAAGCTGTGATTATCTATATCCATTGATAGCTTGAGAAACCTCTTTAGATCATTGATCTACTTTCGACATTCTCCACTAATCGTATCCCACTCACGTGACCGATCACGTTGTAGCTCGATTAGTGAAAAAGTGTAATAGGCTAGTGCAACAAAGTGTAAAGAGCCTAAGCTATAGATCGATAGAAGCGTGTAAATCGATCTAGGCAAATCCTTGTAATCGAGTTGAGTTGGAATTCAATCGAAAGCCAAAAAGAGGCACAAGGCATTCCCGGAGACGTAGGTACTCGCAAATAATTGAGTCGGTCAATTAAGCGAGTAAAGGGTGAGTTAAAGCTACAAAGCAACCACCTACCGAACTTCGTAAACAAACATCTTGTGTCAAAGTGTTTGTACGGTATCATCTTTATCATCTAAATTATTATTTATTCCGCACCATAAATTAGGTTTAAATCTAAACTAAGTATAAGTTAGATTGCCAAATTTACCCCCCTCTAGGTTAGAATTAACCAACAATTGGTATCAGAGCAGGGTACTAACCATCTCTTAAATTTATTAAGGATAAACTTGTACCTTACGATCTAATGGCTGAAGTTAATCCCATGAGCGCGGTGGAAGCAGCCATTCACTCTCTCCGTATTGAACGAGGTTTAACTTCGACACACCACCAGCCCATAATTGTAGACGCAGAACCTTCCTCTCCCACTCTAAGCTCAACACATGACAAAAGTTATGAGGTACGTACTAACTCTCTGTATGGTATCAAATCGTTACCTAGACCTGAATTTTCTCCCGCATCCAAACTAGAACTCGAATCTTGTGACGAGTTTCTTAGGGATGAAGGTAACTCTCAATTAAATGAGGGTAAACTTGAAAGTCCCACCCAAGCTCTCAAGGATAAGGTAGCCTCTCTTGAGTTATCCATCTTGGCATACAAAACTCAAATAAATGAATTTAAAGGATTTTCAAAATGTGAATGTAAAACCCTGAAATGTGAGATTTCTCTTTTAAAAGTCGAAATTCAAACTATGAAAGTTGAGAATGAGTCTTTGAAGAGGGCATGTACAATGATTGCATTGAGTCCCCCTTCATTGGATGATGTCTTAAAATCGTCATTAACGGGACAAAAGCCCAATGATGAATCCGGTTTAGGACATAAGAAAATTAACGATAATAATCCCAACCTTACAATATCTCAAAATCAAAAATATAAATGGGAAAACCATAAAGTAAGTAGTCATGGAAATGCTTTTATGTACCATGACTACAACAAAGGTAAATATGCAAAAAATGAACAATCTAAACGAGTCAAGAATAACTATAGGAACAAGCATTTTACACAAAATTCACAACCTAGACATACTAATTTGGGACGAACCGATTGTTTGTTTAAAAGGGGACCAAATGGGTATTTCTATGAAGTGACAAACTACACCGAAGCTTCATATCAACAAGAGTCCTCCAAACATTTCACCAACACACATAAACAATTTAAACAAAATAATGTTAAGCAAAATAAATTTAAATCAAATAACCTTCATCAAATGCCAAAATCGATAACTTCCGAGAGAAGTAATCCGAATAAACTCTCGGACTATTTTGTGAAGAGTACCACACCCACAAATAAGCCCACCTTAGCTTTTTGTAACTATTGTTGCAAAATCGGTCATGTCTCAACCGGGTGTAATCTTCGCAATCCAAAAGTAGCACCAAACGTCATGTGGATGCGTAAAGATCGTCACTCAATGGGTTCCTCTACCTCCTTTGGTATAGGACCCCCTAGGGTGTAAAACCCTAACTTGAGACACTATACTCCCTAGTATACCATACCATAAGCCAAATATTTAGGGGGAGTATAGTTAGTAAGAATTCATATTAGTCAATTTCAATTTCTTTTTGGTTTAACTAATATGAATTTCTTATAGATGGGCCTAACTTCCAGAACAAAGTCATCAAAATGGTGTCTAGATAGTGGTTGTTCTAGACATATGACTTGGGATCGAGAGATGTTCAAATCTCTCGAACCGTTCAAGGGAGGAGACGTTACCTTCGGAGGAAATCAAAAAGGTAAAATTATCGGTATCGGTTCAATAGGTACCTCAAATTGGACGTTAGAGAATGTCTACCTTGTCACTGGACTTAAACATAATTTAATTAGCATAAGCCAATTATGTGATGCCGGATATTGTGTGAAATTCGATCAACTCTCATGCTTGATTGATCGAATGAAAGACAATACCACAGTATGCAAAGGAACCCGACACGAAAATCTATACTACTTTGATTTCGAATCATTCGTGCCGGGAATCCATTGTCTCACTGTATCAGAATCAGTATCTCGATTATGGCATAGACGGTTAGGTCACATTTGCATGAAAACTATACATAGGTTGTCCAAAAAGCAATTAGTTAGAGGACTTCCCTCACATAAACTTGAACTAGAAGGATTATGCGATGCGTGTGAAAAAGGTAAGCACACTAGATCGTCCGGGTTCAAATCAAAGAACATGGTCACCACGAATCGACCTCTTCAACTCATCCATCTTGATCTTTGCGGACCAATGAGCGTTACTAGCATAGGTAATAAAAGGTATATGTTTGTTATTGTGGATGATTATTCACGGTTCACTTGGATACATTATTTACTTCATAAAAGTGAAACGTGTGACAACTTCATCAAATTTTGCACTCTCGTTGAAAATGAAAAAGGCACCTCAATTATCACCATTCGAAGTGACAATGGAGGTGAATTTCGAAATGCAAAATTTGATGAATTTTGTCATAAAAAGGGATATATACGCGAATTTTCGGCTCCTCGCACACCTCAACAAAATGGTGTGGTTGAACGTAAAAATCGAACGTTAATTGAACTTGCCCGTACCATGCTCAGTGAGCATCCTTCTCCAAAATACCTTTGGGCCGAAGCCACTAACACCGCATGTCATGTGGTGAATAGGGTTAGCTTAAGGCCTATTTTGAAGACGACGCCATATGAGCTATGGTATGGGGGAAATCCAAATGTCTCTTACATGAGAGTATTTGGATGCAAATGCTATATCTTGGATGAATTGAGTAATCGAGACAAACTCGATCCAAAATCAATTGAAGGAATATTTGTCGGTTACTCAAGCACAAGTAAAGCATACCGAGTTTACATACGATCAACACGAGTCGTATGTGAATCCGTTCACGTACATTTTGATGAAACTAACAAGGAAGCCGAGAAAGGTAGCTTAAATGTAGGTGAAGTCACGGAAACAATTCCTAAATCACCGAGAAAACAAGCCGAGCTGGAATATCAAAACATCGACATAACTCTTGATGAACCTCAGAGAGAAAACAATGATCCTCCAGAAGAGGAAGAACAGGAGGAAGAGGAAGAAGAGAGTGAAATTCCGTACCAAATCCCCGAGGTTCTCCGAGAAGTACCCCACCATCCTCTCACAAACGTTGTTGGAGATCCCCGAGAAGGTGTACGAACTCGGTCTCGCGTTCACAACTACGTAGCTCATTGCGCATATCTTTCTCACACCGAGCCAAAATCCTTCAAGGAAGCCAATCTAGACGAAGATTGGATTATCGCAATGCAAGAAGAATTGGAACAATTCGAAAGAAATCAAGTTTGGATGTTGGTTCCAAAACCCATGAATCGTTCGATCATTGGGACTCGATGGATCTTTCGAAATAAACTTGATGAACACGGAAACGTAGTACGAAACAAGGCAAGACTCGTCGCTCAAGGATTCAAACAACGAGAAGGGATAGATTTCGAAGAAACCTTTGCTCCAGTGGCTCGTCTCGAAGCGATACGACTCCTCCTAGCTTACGCCGCTATTGAGGGGTTTACACTATTTCAAATGGACGTCAAGAGTGCATTTCTAAATGGTGAAATCGAAGAAGAAGTCTACGTTGAGCAACCACCGGGATTTAAGGATCCTAAGTTCCCCGATTACGTGTGCAAACTCTCAAAAGCCCTATACGGATTGAAACAAGCCCCACGAGCATGGTACGATCGACTATCCTCATTTCTCACCTCAAATGGTTTTGTGAGAGGTATAATCGACACCACCCTCTTCACACGTAAAAAGGGAGTATCCATTTTACTTGTTCAAATTTACGTAGATGATATTATTTTTGGATCAAGTGATGCGGCTCTTGCCGAAGAATTCTCTATTCTTATGCACAGTGAATTTGCCATGAGTATGATGGGAGAGTTAAAATTTTTCTTGGGTCTTCAAGTCACACAATCAAGTGAAGGAATTTTCGTCAACCAATCAAAGTACACTCGCGAATTATTAAAGAGATTCGAGTTGGACCAAACTAAAACGAGTGACACTCCAATGGCAAAGGAATCAAAATTGGATGCGGATGAAGAGGGCGAATCGTTCGACATTACGTCCTATAGAGGAATGATCGGGAGCCTTCTTTATCTAACGGCAAGTCGTCCCGACATAATGTTCGCCGTATGCTTGTGTGCTAGATTTCAGGCTAACCCCAAGGTATCACACTACACGGCCGTAAAACGCATATTTCGTTATTTAAAAGGTACAATTGAACTTGGGATATGGTACGGGCATAGTGGGAACCTAAACCTAGTAGGATACACTGATGCGGATTTTGCCGGATCCCGAGTTGATCGTAAAAGCACTAGCGGTACATGCCAATTTTTGGGAGGTTTACTTGTATCATGGTCAAGTCGGAAACAACACTCGGTAGCCTTATCGACGGCCGAAGCCGAGTATGTCGCCGCAGGAAGCTGCTGTGCTCAATTACTGTGGTTGAACCAAACCCTAGGAGACTACGGTTTGAACTTCCGTAAAATCCCCATATTGTGCGACAACAATAGCGCAATATGCATCTCGAAAAACCCGGTCCACCATTCACGAACCAAGCATATCGACATACGTCACCACTTCATTCGGGATCACGTGGAAAAAGGCGATGTTAAGCTCGAATGGATAGAGACTCAAAATCAAATTGCCGACATCTTCACAAAACCGTTACCATTTGCTCCCTTCTCCGACTTACGACTAAAGCTAGGGGGAGCTCGCATTTAGGGGGAGCCTTCCGTTTTTGAAGTCTCCTTGGCCCTTTTGATCTCTTTCAAAATGGGGGAGAAACGATCGTACGGAAAGTTCTCAACTAAATGGTGAAACTCTCCAAACCGACAGTGTTTTGAAATTAATCAAAAGGGGGAGTTTGTTGGTTCAAATTTCCTGATAGTTTGATTATTTCAAAACACTGTCATTACTAATGTTTACATCCAGAAAAGTGCAGGATAACATAGGTACGATACGAAGATGAAGGAGGACTTGTGAAGGAGGACTTCATTGGATTACATCAAGAATCAAGACATGAAGTCTCAAGATAAACAAGAAAAGAAGAAAACATGGAAGGCCATTGGAATACATCAAGACTCAAGATGTTGAAGCCTTCCGTGAGTGGGATACGCCACAAATAAACCATAGGTACAAACCTAGTAGAACTCAAGAAAAATCATGTTCAAAATAACAAAGAGTTCAGTCAAGCAGGAAGTGCGTTCTGAACGAACTCAAAGTCCGTTCAGAACGGACTTGCTAAATATCAAAACTTTAAAAGCTTGATTAGAATCAAACGTGTCACAGGGATGTGTGCGTTCGAACGAAGAATCATGTCCGTTCGAACGGATAATTAGAATCCGTTCAAACACCTTCTGAGTGCGTTGAACGGACAATCCTTCCTGTGAACGGAAAATGTCACAGGGATGTGTGCGTTCGAACGAACATCCATGTGCGTTCGAACGGACAACCTGGAATCCGTTCACCCACTTTTAAGTGCGTTGAACGGACTCTTGTTCCTGTGAACGCAAAATGCTATGTATAATTGAGTCCGTTACGAACGGACATTGTACGTTCGAACGGACCCAAGATGCACTTGCACGTTATTTTGAAACGGCTAGTGCAAACTTCAAGTGCGTTCTGAACGAACTGTAATGCGTTCGAACGCACTGCAAGTTTTCTGAAGGATTTCTATAGAGAGTATAAATAGAATCCTTCATGGGTCTCTCTCCCTCAACTCTTCATTTTTCAAACATTCAAAACCTAAAAAGAGAGAAACCCTAAGCTGTGATTATCTATATCCATTGATAGCTTGAGAAACCTCTTTAGATCATTGATCTACTTTCGACATTCTCCACTAATCGTATCCCACTCACGTGACCGATCACGTTGTAGCTCGATTAGTGAAAAAGTGTAATAGGCTAGTGCAACAAAGTGTAAAGAGCCTAAGCTATAGATCGATAGAAGCGTGTAAATCGATCTAGGCAAATCCTTGTAATCGAGTTGAGTTGGAATTCAATCGAAAGCCAAAAAGAGGCACAAGGCATTCCCGGAGACGTAGGTACTCGCAAATAATTGAGTCGGTCAATTAAGCGAGTAAAGGGTGAGTTAAAGCTACAAAGCAACCACCTACCGAACTTCGTAAACAAACATCTTGTGTCAAAGTGTTTGTACGGTATCATCTTTATCATCTAAATTATTATTTATTCCGCACCATAAATTAGGTTTAAATCTAAACTAAGTATAAGTTAGATTGCCAAATTTACCCCCCTCTAGGTTAGAATTAACCAACAATTGGTATCAGAGCAGGGTACTAACCATCTCTTAAATTTATTAAGGATAAACTTGTACCTTACGATCTAATGGCTGAAGTTAATCCCATGAGCGCGGTGGAAGCAGCCATTCACTCTCTCCGTATTGAACGAGGTTTAACTTCGACACACCACCAGCCCATAATTGTAGACGCAGAACCTTCCTCTCCCACTCTAAGCTCAACACATGACAAAAGTTATGAGGTACGTACTAACTCTCTGTATGGTATCAAATCGTTACCTAGACCTGAATTTTCTCCCGCATCCAAACTAGAACTCGAATCTTGTGACGAGTTTCTTAGGGATGAAGGTAACTCTCAATTAAATGAGGGTAAACTTGAAAGTCCCACCCAAGCTCTCAAGGATAAGGTAGCCTCTCTTGAGTTATCCATCTTGGCATACAAAACTCAAATAAATGAATTTAAAGGATTTTCAAAATGTGAATGTAAAACCCTGAAATGTGAGATTTCTCTTTTAAAAGTCGAAATTCAAACTATGAAAGTTGAGAATGAGTCTTTGAAGAGGGCATGTACAATGATTGCATTGAGTCCCCCTTCATTGGATGATGTCTTAAAATCGTCATTAACGGGACAAAAGCCCAATGATGAATCCGGTTTAGGACATAAGAAAATTAACGATAATAATCCCAACCTTACAATATCTCAAAATCAAAAATATAAATGGGAAAACCATAAAGTAAGTAGTCATGGAAATGCTTTTATGTACCATGACTACAACAAAGGTAAATATGCAAAAAATGAACAATCTAAACGAGTCAAGAATAACTATAGGAACAAGCATTTTACACAAAATTCACAACCTAGACATACTAATTTGGGACGAACCGATTGTTTGTTTAAAAGGGGACCAAATGGGTATTTCTATGAAGTGACAAACTACACCGAAGCTTCATATCAACAAGAGTCCTCCAAACATTTCACCAACACACATAAACAATTTAAACAAAATAATGTTAAGCAAAATAAATTTAAATCAAATAACCTTCATCAAATGCCAAAATCGATAACTTCCGAGAGAAGTAATCCGAATAAACTCTCGGACTATTTTGTGAAGAGTACCACACCCACAAATAAGCCCACCTTAGCTTTTTGTAACTATTGTTGCAAAATCGGTCATGTCTCAACCGGGTGTAATCTTCGCAATCCAAAAGTAGCACCAAACGTCATGTGGATGCGTAAAGATCGTCACTCAATGGGTTCCTCTACCTCCTTTGGTATAGGACCCCCTAGGGTGTAAAACCCTAACTTGAGACACTATACTCCCTAGTATACCATACCATAAGCCAAATATTTAGGGGGAGTATAGTTAGTAAGAATTCATATTAGTCAATTTCAATTTCTTTTTGGTTTAACTAATATGAATTTCTTATAGATGGGCCTAACTTCCAGAACAAAGTCATCAAAATGGTGTCTAGATAGTGGTTGTTCTAGACATATGACTTGGGATCGAGAGATGTTCAAATCTCTCGAACCGTTCAAGGGAGGAGACGTTACCTTCGGAGGAAATCAAAAAGGTAAAATTATCGGTATCGGTTCAATAGGTACCTCAAATTGGACGTTAGAGAATGTCTACCTTGTCACTGGACTTAAACATAATTTAATTAGCATAAGCCAATTATGTGATGCCGGATATTGTGTGAAATTCGATCAACTCTCATGCTTGATTGATCGAATGAAAGACAATACCACAGTATGCAAAGGAACCCGACACGAAAATCTATACTACTTTGATTTCGAATCATTCGTGCCGGGAATCCATTGTCTCACTGTATCAGAATCAGTATCTCGATTATGGCATAGACGGTTAGGTCACATTTGCATGAAAACTATACATAGGTTGTCCAAAAAGCAATTAGTTAGAGGACTTCCCTCACATAAACTTGAACTAGAAGGATTATGCGATGCGTGTGAAAAAGGTAAGCACACTAGATCGTCCGGGTTCAAATCAAAGAACATGGTCACCACGAATCGACCTCTTCAACTCATCCATCTTGATCTTTGCGGACCAATGAGCGTTACTAGCATAGGTAATAAAAGGTATATGTTTGTTATTGTGGATGATTATTCACGGTTCACTTGGATACATTATTTACTTCATAAAAGTGAAACGTGTGACAACTTCATCAAATTTTGCACTCTCGTTGAAAATGAAAAAGGCACCTCAATTATCACCATTCGAAGTGACAATGGAGGTGAATTTCGAAATGCAAAATTTGATGAATTTTGTCATAAAAAGGGATATATACGCGAATTTTCGGCTCCTCGCACACCTCAACAAAATGGTGTGGTTGAACGTAAAAATCGAACGTTAATTGAACTTGCCCGTACCATGCTCAGTGAGCATCCTTCTCCAAAATACCTTTGGGCCGAAGCCACTAACACCGCATGTCATGTGGTGAATAGGGTTAGCTTAAGGCCTATTTTGAAGACGACGCCATATGAGCTATGGTATGGGGGAAATCCAAATGTCTCTTACATGAGAGTATTTGGATGCAAATGCTATATCTTGGATGAATTGAGTAATCGAGACAAACTCGATCCAAAATCAATTGAAGGAATATTTGTCGGTTACTCAAGCACAAGTAAAGCATACCGAGTTTACATACGATCAACACGAGTCGTATGTGAATCCGTTCACGTACATTTTGATGAAACTAACAAGGAAGCCGAGAAAGGTAGCTTAAATGTAGGTGAAGTCACGGAAACAATTCCTAAATCACCGAGAAAACAAGCCGAGCTGGAATATCAAAACATCGACATAACTCTTGATGAACCTCAGAGAGAAAACAATGATCCTCCAGAAGAGGAAGAACAGGAGGAAGAGGAAGAAGAGAGTGAAATTCCGTACCAAATCCCCGAGGTTCTCCGAGAAGTACCCCACCATCCTCTCACAAACGTTGTTGGAGATCCCCGAGAAGGTGTACGAACTCGGTCTCGCGTTCACAACTACGTAGCTCATTGCGCATATCTTTCTCACACCGAGCCAAAATCCTTCAAGGAAGCCAATCTAGACGAAGATTGGATTATCGCAATGCAAGAAGAATTGGAACAATTCGAAAGAAATCAAGTTTGGATGTTGGTTCCAAAACCCATGAATCGTTCGATCATTGGGACTCGATGGATCTTTCGAAATAAACTTGATGAACACGGAAACGTAGTACGAAACAAGGCAAGACTCGTCGCTCAAGGATTCAAACAACGAGAAGGGATAGATTTCGAAGAAACCTTTGCTCCAGTGGCTCGTCTCGAAGCGATACGACTCCTCCTAGCTTACGCCGCTATTGAGGGGTTTACACTATTTCAAATGGACGTCAAGAGTGCATTTCTAAATGGTGAAATCGAAGAAGAAGTCTACGTTGAGCAACCACCGGGATTTAAGGATCCTAAGTTCCCCGATTACGTGTGCAAACTCTCAAAAGCCCTATACGGATTGAAACAAGCCCCACGAGCATGGTACGATCGACTATCCTCATTTCTCACCTCAAATGGTTTTGTGAGAGGTATAATCGACACCACCCTCTTCACACGTAAAAAGGGAGTATCCATTTTACTTGTTCAAATTTACGTAGATGATATTATTTTTGGATCAAGTGATGCGGCTCTTGCCGAAGAATTCTCTATTCTTATGCACAGTGAATTTGCCATGAGTATGATGGGAGAGTTAAAATTTTTCTTGGGTCTTCAAGTCACACAATCAAGTGAAGGAATTTTCGTCAACCAATCAAAGTACACTCGCGAATTATTAAAGAGATTCGAGTTGGACCAAACTAAAACGAGTGACACTCCAATGGCAAAGGAATCAAAATTGGATGCGGATGAAGAGGGCGAATCGTTCGACATTACGTCCTATAGAGGAATGATCGGGAGCCTTCTTTATCTAACGGCAAGTCGTCCCGACATAATGTTCGCCGTATGCTTGTGTGCTAGATTTCAGGCTAACCCCAAGGTATCACACTACACGGCCGTAAAACGCATATTTCGTTATTTAAAAGGTACAATTGAACTTGGGATATGGTACGGGCATAGTGGGAACCTAAACCTAGTAGGATACACTGATGCGGATTTTGCCGGATCCCGAGTTGATCGTAAAAGCACTAGCGGTACATGCCAATTTTTGGGAGGTTTACTTGTATCATGGTCAAGTCGGAAACAACACTCGGTAGCCTTATCGACGGCCGAAGCCGAGTATGTCGCCGCAGGAAGCTGCTGTGCTCAATTACTGTGGTTGAACCAAACCCTAGGAGACTACGGTTTGAACTTCCGTAAAATCCCCATATTGTGCGACAACAATAGCGCAATATGCATCTCGAAAAACCCGGTCCACCATTCACGAACCAAGCATATCGACATACGTCACCACTTCATTCGGGATCACGTGGAAAAAGGCGATGTTAAGCTCGAATGGATAGAGACTCAAAATCAAATTGCCGACATCTTCACAAAACCGTTACCATTTGCTCCCTTCTCCGACTTACGACTAAAGCTAGGGGGAGCTCGCATTTAGGGGGAGCCTTCCGTTTTTGAAGTCTCCTTGGCCCTTTTGATCTCTTTCAAAATGGGGGAGAAACAATCGTACGGAAAGTTCTCAACTAAATGGTGAAACTCTCCAAACCGACAGTGTTTTGAAATTAATCAAAAGGGGGAGTTTGTTGGTTCAAATTTCCTGATAGTTTGATTATTTCAAAACACTGTCATTACTAATGTTTACATCCAGAAAAGTGCAGGATAACATAGGTACGATACGAAGATGAAGGAGGACTTGTGAAGGAGGACTTCATTGGATTACATCAAGAATCAAGACATGAAGTCTCAAGATAAACAAGAAAAGAAGAAAACATGGAAGGCCATTGGAATACATCAAGACTCAAGATGTTGAAGCCTTCCGTGAGTGGGATACGCCACAAATAAACCATAGGTACAAACCTAGTAGAACTCAAGAAAAATCATGTTCAAAATAACAAAGAGTTCAGTCAAGCAGGAAGTGCGTTCTGAACGAACTCAAAGTCCGTTCAGAACGGACTTGCTAAATATCAAAACTTTAAAAGCTTGATTAGAATCAAACGTGTCACAGGGATGTGTGCGTTCGAACGAAGAATCATGTCCGTTCGAACGGATAATTAGAATCCGTTCAAACACCTTCTGAGTGCGTTGAACGGACAATCCTTCCTGTGAACGGAAAATGTCACAGGGATGTGTGCGTTCGAACGAACATCCATGTGCGTTCGAACGGACAACCTGGAATCCGTTCACCCACTTTTAAGTGCGTTGAACGGACTCTTGTTCCTGTGAACGCAAAATGCTATGTATAATTGAGTCCGTTACGAACGGACATTGTACGTTCGAACGGACCCAAGATGCACTTGCACGTTATTTTGAAACGGCTAGTGCAAACTTCAAGTGCGTTCTGAACGAACTGTAATGCGTTCGAACGCACTGCAAGTTTTCTGAAGGATTTCTATAGAGAGTATAAATAGAATCCTTCATGGGTCTCTCTCCCTCAACTCTTCATTTTTCAAACATTCAAAACCTAAAAAGAGAGAAACCCTAAGCTGTGATTATCTATATCCATTGATAGCTTGAGAAACCTCTTTAGATCATTGATCTACTTTCGACATTCTCCACTAATCGTATCCCACTCACGTGACCGATCACGTTGTAGCTCGATTAGTGAAAAAGTGTAATAGGCTAGTGCAACAAAGTGTAAAGAGCCTAAGCTATAGATCGATAGAAGCGTGTAAATCGATCTAGGCAAATCCTTGTAATCGAGTTGAGTTGGAATTCAATCGAAAGCCAAAAAGAGGCACAAGGCATTCCCGGAGACGTAGGTACTCGCAAATAATTGAGTCGGTCAATTAAGCGAGTAAAGGGTGAGTTAAAGCTACAAAGCAACCACCTACCGAACTTCGTAAACAAACATCTTGTGTCAAAGTGTTTGTACGGTATCATCTTTATCATCTAAATTATTATTTATTCCGCACCATAAATTAGGTTTAAATCTAAACTAAGTATAAGTTAGATTGCCAAATTTACCCCCCTCTAGGTTAGAATTAACCAACAATAAGGTGTATTTGCTCGATCGAATTTGCTCGATCGAATTGATTTTCTATCTTTCGAGAAACTCTTTTTCTCGATTTCTCTCTCTTCGCACCTTTTCACTATAGAAAGATTAAATCTGAATTCTCTCTTTCTTTTGGTGTATTTGGCAGAGTGAATTGCTCAATTCCCCTCTTTTTAGATGAGAGAGAAAGTATCCTATTTATATCAAATAGGATTAGGATTAGCCAAGAGGCATGTATATCCAATATACACCCTTTCACATAGAAAAGTGCATGAACCTATTCAGTATTCTGTCCAGACGAAATTGATAAATTTCTCTGACAGAAAATAAACCAACATGAAAGTTGTAGATAATATTATTATCTACACAACCCAATTTGGCCCATCCCAATTGGAGTTCGTATGCAAAAGTTATGACTGTTTTACTAACTGTATATCATACTGTTGCACCCTTTCGGTATTTCACATAAACGACACTTATACTTCGTTCATATGAAATATATTTCTACATGAATGTTATAGATAATCTCATTATCTATCTAACCCAATTTTAATCATTCAAATCGGATTTTCCCACTGAAAGTTATGGCTACAAATGTACGCTTACATTCGTTCATCCTTGTGTACACTTTTACGGTTGATCCGAAACTGTATTTCTTTCACATTACATGTCCCTAATATGCATATTATTATTTGGGGCTTGGTATACCATACTATGATAAATTCGCGATTAAGAAACCGAATTAAACGTCGAATTCCGAAAGAAAATTGCAGTTGTAACTGACTTTTCGAAAAAAAATTGTGTACTTATGGACCACGTACATCCTTTCTGAATTATTTGTATGAGCAAATTGACAAAACTAAATAGATTTCTCCCGGACTCTTCATCTAACTTTTGAGAACAATGGATTTTTTATGACTATAATTTCTTTTTGAAAATATTATGTGTCTATAACTATACATCCAATTTTGAATAAAAAAATTTGAAGCAATATATCATGCCCCCTAAATTCCCTCATAATTTTTTCACAATAGTAATTCATGATTAATCCAATATTTAGTATTTTGAATTAATGATTAATTGATAATTATTTATTTTTAAATACTTAGAATGAATCATTAATTAGTATGAACCTTAATTCCATATAAAAAATTTAATAATCATGAATTAATTATTAATTCACTTTTCTAATTATGAGATTAATTAGTGTGAAAAAATTGTGAGAGAAATGGGGGGCAAAATATAATTGTTCAAAAAAAATTATGTCACTTCACCTTACAACAAAGAAATGACCTATATCATTTGTTAAATTCACGGTACATACCGATTCTATTCAATTGTCTATAATATAATTGGAAGATGAAGAGTTCAAATATAAGAACACTAATGTGTTAGCATATAGTCTTATAAAACATACATATAAATGATTAATATTTCTAAAACTATAATTTAAAAAATTCATCTAATATGTTTGCTCAAGTGTTTTTTATTTAGATTACAGTTGTTTTTTTTCACAAAAAACGTTGATATCAATTTCTTTTAATAAAAAAGAATGAGAAGATCTTATTTATCAAGAGCGAATAATTTCTCAAACATTAATTATATATCAAATATTATTTTTATTTTTAAAGCTATAAAATTGAAAAAGTTATTGTCCTAATAAATATTTAGAACTCAATTAGCTAAATAGCATAAAAAATAGTTGCACAACTGCAAATTTGGATGCTTCGAGGTTCTTGCTGGAATTGGCACATTCCATGCGTAATAAAGATCAAGTAGGTGTTCGATCATATATGCGACCGAGCTGTCACGGCTCGAACCTTCTTTCCAAAATGGTGTAGATTTGAGCATACCTTCAAGATCATTACTAGTTTCAGTTTCTGTTCCAACTAATATTTCCTTGGTAATGTCCCACATTTTCCGCACGAAGAAAAAAGGGATCTGATTTTCTACCAAAATTAAGTCTGAGAAAAGATGCGGGACGAACTGGAGCATATCAAATGGGGACGGATAATCTTTCCAAGAACCCCACAAAACAGAAATGATGAATATACTATCAAGTAACAAAATTTTAACAAAGTCATCACTAGATAGGCCGATTTCCCTTTGATAGCAATCTCTTGCATCTTTCTCGATAGTTTTCAAACATTTAATAGCGTCTTGCATCGATAACACCGACTTGTCGCAAAAGAAAAAATCTAGCATGAACCACTTGATATCATCCACACGTGCATTATTTGTCGATCTCACGTGGTGTGGGCCAACGGATACCGCTCGGGGGTGGAATAACAAACTATTTTTTTATAAGAGAATTGGGGGCATTATTGATGTCGTCTTCGCAATGGTGCTTATATTCGCGGCCCTTAATTTCATCGTTGTTCGTAAGTCGTCCTCCAAGTGGATGATTGAATCAGACGACTCGTCTTTGGTGATCTCCATGGCTGAAGAAGAGGTTTCCCTTTCGAGCCTCGATCTTATTGATCCTTCTGGTTGAGATGACGCGCCATCGTTCGTCATTTCGGCCTTCGGAAATGAGAGCTTTTCGGGGAGATTAGGCATGTTTTGGGAATGTATGTATGGCTAAGGAATTAAGAAAAATAACACAGGTTAGCAACATAACTAGAATTAATGCACGAAATATATATATGCGAAACACACAAGAAGAACTTCATTGCTTGTCAAACAAGAATTATGTGTTTTTAGTCTGATAAGAATCTCGTGCTTTTTATCTTTAATAAAATAACAAAGAATCGTGTGCTTGCATCCTTCAGAAGAAAATGAGCCTTTTTTTTTTTGTCTGACAAGTCCCTTTGAATCATTAGTAAGAGCTGATAGTTTGTTATGGTTATTAATTTGCAAAGAGTATATTGGATGTTTTGATGATATTTGCTTGGGTAAGTTGACTAAACTAGCTAGAAGATATATAAATACATAAACTTTGTTTAAATATTATTTAAACATAGAACATATATGTAACATATTTATATATTTTATTATTTTTTTTTAAGGAGGTTCGACAAATAGTTGAGGTCTCGAATATATTTCATGAAAACAAACGCTGGAGGGTAGATATAATTACATACTCCACTTCTACCCTCCCAATAATCTTAGATATAAACACATTTGTAATATCCTAACCAACTACTCACATAATTTATACCAGGCTATTGGAGACACGAGTTGAGAATTGTGCTTTATCGTTGAAGAGCGCATCATTACGGGACTTCCATATATTCCAAATCGCCGCGAGCCAAGCCGTTTGCCACAACTTGGTGATATGAGTAGCGGACCAAAATTCAAATGGGTCTGATATCACCGGTGGTGTTCCGTGTATCTTTGAAGCGAGGGAGCTCCATTTATATTGGAGGAGCAGCTAAATAGTAGGTGACGTGTATATATTTTGTTATTGTCAATTATATACTTTATAAGAGTGGTGATGCATGTCTCTCTTAAAATTTCTTAGATTGATTGATTTGTTAGTGTCTGCATTAATGATGGTAGTAAAACATGACTATTTAATTTTTTTTCACTGATCATATATAGGAAAATATGGTAAAAAAGATCCATTATTTCTCACATCATTAAGTTATTTAATATTTTTAACAAGTTTGTTTACCACCATCTATAATTAATGAAATTTAAATCTATAAATTTGGAAAAGAAGTTATTTGGACTAATAATATATCATTTAACATGTGCTAAACGAATACACATGAATAAAACCATCGTAAAAAATAAACAAAAATATAATAATGAAAATGAAAATAATAATTACGCAAAAATTAGAAAATGAAAATGAAAATATTTTTCTTTTAAAAAAAATGGAAAATAAAATAATAAAAAGTTGTTCAAATAAATATGACTTATCATGTGTCGGATTGAATATAATAAAAATATTAAATAAACCAAGTTATTTTTGTATAATTTGGTTTACCACATAATCAATGTGATTTACCACCTAATAAATATAGTTTGACATCTAATTAATACGATTTGCCACATATTTACCAACCTCCTTATTTTGGACCCATCTTTATGCAATCTCCTCATGCCACCTCATCACAACTCATGCCACATCATCACTATTATTTCAACCATTAGATTATGATATGTGGCAACATATGAATCATAGATTAACTTTTGATTTTGTGTGATCATGTTTTATTTGTAGATATTAATGTGTCCCTTATTTTACACATAGTTTTAAGCAATTTTAGAAGGCCACATCAACTTACATTGACGACGTGCCAAAATATTATTTGTTAGGTTCATGTTGGACCAGTTGTATTTGATTTTGAATTTTTTCACAATATGTTACATGATCAATTGTGAATGCAAATAGAATGTGAAGAGTTTAAATATCTAAAATTAATAAATTAATATATAATATCATAAAACATACATCAAATATTGTTAGTATTTTCATTATATAATTTTTAAAAATTAAGAAATATATTCGCTTGAATTTTATCTTTATTTTGAGATCCATATTATCATATATTTAATATTTTTCTCTAACTTAAAATTATGAAAACAATTATGTAAAAAAATATATAAAAATAAATTTAATTACATTAATGACTTGTAAGTCTAATTATTATTATTTAAAACTATAATTGAAATTTTTTTCGCATGCTACTAAGTATGTTATTATCATATATTAAATATTTTTTTCTAACTTAGAATTATGAAAATAATTATGTAAAAAACGACATAAAAATAAATATAATTACATTAATGATTTGTAATGCTAATTATTATTATTTTTAAAAATATAATTGAAAAAATTGCACATCCTAATTATTATTATTTTTTTTTAAAACAATTATGTTATATTTGTATTTTTACTTAAAATTGTTTCATATTAATCTTTAAAAAAAAATAATGAAAGATATTTATATACTAAACACAAAGAATTTCTTTAACTTATATAATATTTTTCAATAATAAACATGAAACATAAAATTTATCAGACACAAATAATTTTTTTAAACTTTTACAATGTTATTATTCTTAATTTTTGATATGAAAATTTAAAATATCATACGATTTTGATTTTTGTTTATGCCCACGCATGTTGTTTTATTATTTTATAGCGACATTTATTCTTTTTTGTATGTGTTGCATTAAAGTACAAAATAAATATTTCGCAATGTGAAATATTCAAAAATAATATAATAATTTTGTCATCATCAAATTTTCTTAATCAATATAATATTTATTTTTATAAAGTCTTATATTTCATCCGAAAAAATCATAACTATATATTATGTGTACGGTAAAACAAATGAAACAAAATCGCCGCGAAGCGCGGGTAATCTCCTAGTTGTGATTTATAATCTAAAATAATTTAACATTTAATGCATTTGTTATATGTTGCCAACACATCAATACATTGAGGGGATATTAGAGGGAACAAGTATAATTTTTCTACTTATAATTAATGTTGCAAAACACATTAAACGGGACGACTCGGAAGGTTACCTATAATCACTTATTGCTTAATCAACATTAATCGTTCTTCTTAGTCGTTATTATTTTACCCTATATAAAATTTTGTTTTTAAAATTATAATAATTATAATTCAAATTTCAATGATAAAACAAACATAAAAATCACAATTCAAATTTTAAAGTCCAAATAACATTTTTTATTCAACGGTTTTAATTAAATTAGCATCTAATATTTGTTTCAAATTTCAATTATTTAAATAACATTTTTAATAATATTATGTTTTCATATATAGTCGACACTAACCGGTCAATATTTGGCGTTATTATTTCATATACAATAGTATATTTTTAAAAATACTATTAATCATATAGTTCAAATTCTTAAGATAAAACATAAACATCATAATACAATTTTCAAAGTCCAAATAAAAATTTAATTTAATTAAGTGACATGATACAAATTCATAGTTTTTTTAAGTAAATATTCTATTTGTTTTGAATTCGGATTTTGTTTGTCTTGAATTCGGGTGTAAATAAAAATTAGTAAAAAAAAAACAATTTGATCCCGATTAATTGGTTGAACAAAATGGTATCAAGCGTTGTGTCATCATTTTTTCATCTCTCATCAAGAGAAGAGAGAAAAAATCATTGGTAAAAAATAAATGACTTTAACTTGGGATTTGGGAATCATAAAATACTTCGAAGTTATTTTTTGCAACTAAGATTCCATGTGAAATTCAAAGACGATGTTAACAAAGCATCAACGTGGCAATTGGCATAGATTAAATACGCATCCGCATATGGTTTAAGATACGATTCTATTTTATGATTATTTGTTAGAATTCACATGGTCATTCGAGTCGAGTGGCACATACGCACTACATGTTTGAAAAACAAGTAAAACATATTTTTCTGATGCGACCAAGTAGTAAAATATTAGATTGTATTCAAAACCATTATTCCTGTATACCATATAAAATTAAATATCATTAATAAATTTTCAAAATGAACTCTAAAATATATACTTGTTTGTGTAATTATATGAAAAGTTTCAAAAACGGTTAGATCTCCAGCAAAAACCGCCGCTCCAACTAAAGCTCCAGCGATCTCAGGCCCCCGGCGGCCTCGGCCTCCGTTGGGAGGTCATCTCCTCATCGCCCGCCTCTCGTCTCAGAACTCAGAAACCTAAGCAAGAATTGGGCGATAACCACTCCGATCAACCCTGATCGTGAGCTCCGCTTGCCTGTCCGGACCACCTTGCTCCGATCCATCTCTTGAGACCGCTTATCTATCGACAGTGACAGTAGACAGTGCACGTTTGTGCGAATTTCTTTCCTCCAAACCTAATTACGATTTTTTCCCCTTTCCTAGGAAGAACTACATCTCCTGCCCTAATCTCCGGTGTGGATCGTTGTTGGAAGGTGGGATTTCTGCCCTGATATCCAATACGATTCAGGATTTCTGGAGTTTCTATTCTGTCACGTTTGGTGATTCAATTGCGCACAAATTCTCAAGACTCTAATTACGAGTTTCTATTCTGTCACGTTTGGTGATTCAATTGCCCTAATCTCCTTGTCCTCTCTTCTTCTCCACCCCAGATCGGGCAAGTGAGTTCGACACATCGCCGATCTACACTATCTTGCCTCCACTGAAGTGATTCGGAACCCAATTCCACCATTTCGATCTACAACCGAGATTGGGGAATTTTCTAAGCTTCTATTCTCTAAGCTTCAATTCGAATCGGTTCTTCAAATCAACTCTCCAATTTGGATTGGACAACAACAAGTAGCATCAAGTCGTAGGTCCTCTCCAAGAAGTTGATCCATCCAAACTTAATGACGAGGATAAATTTATTATTCGATGCACGGTACGAGTACTGTCCATCTCGGCCATTCCATCTCGCATTCATATCGTCCAAGATAGATCTTGATTGGAGATATGTATCATTTTCATCGGCGTTATTGGATCCTTCTCACCTAGTGGATCTTCGCTCGATAAGGATTCGAATTATATTCAAAATTGAGCAAATTTGGTCCGTGGATTGGACAAGTATGATCGACCAATCCGTTTTAAAAATTCAAGAGTGGCCGAAAATGAGAGAAAGATTCGCTCTCACGGTTTCATTCGTTTTAACCGATCCACTCTCATTTCCTACGCAAAACTTGATCAAGAAAATTTTGCTCGATTCACAAGTATTGTCTCGTTTGGAGTCTTCAAGAAACCGAGGTTTAAGCATTGTTTATCGATGCCATATTTATGAAGAAAAAATTGTGAAAAATTTATATCGAGGAATTTTTCTTGTATTAGAATTTATGTAATAGGTTATAGAATGAGTGTTATAGGCTTAAAATATTTAAAACCGTCTATTTTCTAGGCATGTGGTTTTGTACGAAAAATTTATGTAACGTGTCAATGTATATATGCCTAAGGATTTTTTTGCAAAAAAAAAAAAAAAAAAAAAAAATGAACTCTAAAATTAAAAATAAAAACCCAACAAAAAAAAATAACAAACAAAAGAATAAAACAAATGGCTAGAGAAACCAAATTCAAACTTCAAAAATAATTCAAAATTTAAACAGTGTGGCTCGAAGCGCCACCGAGTAATCTCTCATCTTCCTTCGGCGCTTCAGACGAGAGCTCGAAATTTTGTCTCTGAGTCATTTTATTCCACTCGTTCTCCACGCTAAAGAATACCCACTGAAACCTCCTCACTATTTCCAGAGCCGAAATTGTAAATACAGTAATGTAATTATGCCTAAGATGCGCCGATAGTAGGGGTGTACACAAAATTCTCCAACCCGCCCAACCCGCCCAACCCGACCCGGACCAACCCGTTTTTGCGGGTTTCAAAATTATTGGATCGGGACCCGGACCGACCCGGACCGACCCGGTTTTTGCGGGTCGGGTTGTGGATTTGAAATTAAAAACCCGGATAACCCAACCCGACCCATAGACTATCAAATTTTCAATTAATTTGGTAAAACTTATTCATATCTCTAATACTTTAGAAAGTTAATTATCGCATTTATCCTCTAGATTAGTTTAACATAAATTAGAGTTAGGTTCTCTTTACTTCCATTAATAATCTACTAAAACACAACCACAAATCCATTAAATTATTAACCACAAGTTCATAACAAAATTCAATAGTCAATAACATGATGAAACTTTTTCTTTTATTTTCATCACGCCGGAAGCATATGAAGTTCAAATAATCAAACCAACAACATAAAACTTCTTCATGGGACATAAATTAAGAATTCTCATTTACTTAATTGATGTTATATTATATGATTCAAGTATAATTGGTACCATCGAATTGGGTGTTTGTTATATTGTATGATTTAATTAAATTATGATTTATTTTTCAATCGTGATTCATATGTTTGTTAAAGTAATTTTGAGTGTTTAATCAACAAATAGTTCTTATTGAATATTTTTTTGTTACATATGAATAATCGAATACATATCTATATAGTATAGAATCGGCAAAAAAAACCCGGCTAACCCGCCCAACCCGCCCAACCCGATTATGTTGGGTTTCGAAATTTTTATAAGTATCATGGGTTGGGTTGGGTTGGAGAGTAGATATCCTGTTTACTTGTTGGTTATTTGATAGAATTCAAATGGTTATTCGAGTCGAGAGGCACGGAGGTATCCCCGTTCTGTTTCGGAGGAACATAAAATAAAAAATCTACGATGTGAAATTATTACTTTTTTTTTTTGAAAAATTAAGAGGCCTAAACCTCTTTAAATTATATTAAAGCAAGTCTAATACAATATTTTTTCCAAGTGATTCCTAAATATTACATGAGTAATGTAAAAAAAAAAAGGAAAAATTATGTGAATTTCCTAGAAGGGGTGGGAAGGAAGAAAAGACGAGAAAGGGGAAAGAAAGTGTTCGAGAAAATTGGTTAGCAATGTTTGAGCCAAAGTTCACCCTCGGAGATTATTTTGGAAGCAACAAGCGATGACGTGGTCGTGGTGTTTGTGAAGACCCGACCATTCCGCTCTTTCCAAATTTCCCATATTGCGGCAAGGAAAAAGACATCGATTTTCCTCCTTTGATCGCTTGTTCGGCTCTTCCTATTCGATTGCCAAAAATCGATGACGGAGTCCTTCGGTTCGTACGTTAGGCCGAGATGATGGAAGACCTCTCTCCAAATCCTCGAGGCGAAATTACATTGTATTAGGAGGTGATTTGCCGATTCTTCTTCCTCGGTGCAATTTTTGCATATGGTGTCGTGCGGCCAATTCCTCTTGCGTAGGACATCTCCCGTTAAGATTCTCTCATTGCTTGCCAACCAACAAATTTTTTTTACCTTTAACGGAGCTTTTGCTTTCCAAAGTGGTTTGTGCCACACGCATCTAACCCCCGGGTCGATGAAGAAGGAGTATGTGTTGGATGTGGAGAAAAGGGGTATCGCCATATTTAGCCATCGTGTTGACCCGAGTCCGGGTCGACGGAGTAGGCTAGTTTGAATTGGGGGAGCAACCTTTGTAAGTCCTTAATGAAGTAGGATGATGTGGTATCATTTAGATTTCCGAGGTCGATGGAGTTTTGAATTCCATATATTTGTCTAATTGTCGACCCCCACATCCCCTCGCCTTGCGTGTTTATTTTCCAAAGCCATTTTAAAAGAAGTGCGTTGTTTTGAGTTTCGATATCGATTAGGCCCAAACCGCCATTTTCCTTTGGGAGGCAAATTTTTTTCCAATTGATTAGGCAATGACCCCCCAAACAATCTTGATCGCCCTGCCATAAAAATTTCCTTGTGATTTTGTTGATTTCCTTTATGAGCCATTGGGGTAGTTTGAAGCATTGCATAAAATAGATCGGGATGGCATTCAATACCGTTTTAGCTAAAGTGAGCCGGCCACCAAGTGAAAGGAATCTCCCTTTCCAACCCGCAAGTCTCGATTGCATTTTCTTGATTAGAGGTAAAAAGTCAAGTTTCTTCGGTTTTTTGTAGTTTAGGGGCATACCGAGGTAGATGATCGGTAGCTCCCTTTTATTACTTTTATTTCATAGTTTGTATTTAGGAAACTATAAAAAAAAAAATATTGTGAAGTCAGGCCCGGCCGCAGGTTCTAGAGGTCCCGAAGCCCATTTCGAAAAAGACCCCTCAACAATCTCTCGGTATCTCCTAAACAATGGTGCGTCTGCAAAATAAGTTTAGCGTTTACCTAACATGAAAGGCAATGAATTCTTGTCTCCGTTGACTTATTGCCTGCCTCCTCTCCGTCAAGATAGCCGGAGAACCAAAGCAGCAACTCGCCCTCCTTGCCAGAGTTGATCGTCGCAAGAATCATGCCCCTTCCTGTCCTCAAGATCAGGTGAATGAGAGAGATCAAATAAGAAGAGAAGAAGACGTAATGAATGAAATGGAAACAAGGCTTCATTTTTTTGTGGGCCATTCACGTTAGAATTTTTTTTTCTGTTATACTAAATAGTAAATATATTGATATGGGCGGTAATTTTTTTTTATATATGAAATTATTGAATGCTTTCCTTTGATTACAAATATTTTGTTATGGGCGGTTAGTTTTGTTCCTTCATTACTAACCACACAAATTTTTTCACAAGTCCTTCATTTTAATCGTGCCTCCAGCTTCTTTGATAGTATTTTTTTTTTCTATACACATAAGCAACTGTGAAAATTTTCGGGCCCCAAAAATATCAGACCCCAAAGCCCAGGCTTCACCAGCCTATAACTGGGGCCGGGTCTGTGTGAAGTTACGAAATGATCATGTTATGTATTTTAAATTTTATAGGTGATCAATTTTATTTTAATAGTTGTGACTTGTAAGATTAACAATAATTTGTGTTTACATTTTGTTCTAAATTTTATAATGATATACATAACTCGTTATTCTATAAATATGTTATTATTATTTTATTTTACCTAACAAAATTATTTATACACTATAATTTCAAGGATAAGAATAATTTTTTTTTTTTCAAATAGAGATAACTTTTTAATTTCCGTGTAAATATTCATAAAATGGAAAATACTATTTGATAATTTACAACGAAATAGAAATATATGTTTTTTGTCATCTCTTTTTTTTTTTGGAGCATAAATACATTTCTAGAATTCCGTAAACATTATACAATGAATTTATTTATATATATATATATTAAAAAAATAGTATTATTATGAATTGCGTAAACATTATCTTTCATGTTGCTGTTCATTTGGGCATTATTGTGACTCGTTTCACGATCGTCTACAAAAATTATGGAACACTAAATTTGCTTATTATGTCCACCCGTTACGCGACTGGTTACAAAAATAAGAAAACACAAAATAAAAAAATTAGACACGTGTCACATTCTCATACATTTATATATTTTTAATACTACTAGCTTTATCCCCGCGCAATTGCGCGGGATGTTTTTTATATAATTATTTAAATAGAATTAACGCCAGTGCGAATTAACGCGCATGCGTTTGAACTAAATTAATCTAATCATGACATATTTGCAAATATCATGATGTCAATAGATGTATGAGGTTCACGAAATTAGTCTATCACGAATATTATTTTCTAATATAATTTGTATAAATAGCATTTGCTCAGGTGTTTCTAAATTCGATTAATATAATCAGGACATATTCACAAATTTTAATATGTATGTAAAATAGGAAACAAAGACCAAATGTAAAATAAGAAAAAATTATCAAAATGTAAATAAAAACCGAAATGTAAATAAAAAGGACCAAAATGTAAATTAAAACTAAAAAGGACCAACATATAAATAAAAAGGACCGAAATATAAATTAAAATGTAAAAAAGGACTGAAATGTAAATAAAAAAGGACCAAAATGTTAATAAAAAGGACCAAAATATAAACTTAAATTAAAAAGGACCAAGATATAAATAAAAAGGACCAAAATGTAAATTCAAAAATGTAAAAAAGGACCGAAACATAAATAAAAGAGAATCAAAATATAAATAAAAAGGACCAAAATGTAATTTTCTAAACTAAAAAGGACCAAAATATAAATAAAAAGGACCAAAATGTAATTTTTAATCTAAAAAGGACCAAAATGTAAATTTAAAAATATTTTTTTTACAAAAAAACCTTTGATGACTCGGCCTCATGTATGAGCTCCATTTCTTCCAACTTTATACATAAGTATAATATAATTTAAATTATATTATATTTGTTAAAGTAAAATAAAATTATATTAATACTATAACTATAATTAATATAATAAAACATATTAATATTGTATACAAGCTAGTCTTATATTAATACAAATTAATTATGTCACATATCAGATTGAAACATTATGCTATTATTCAATAATATATCACTTTAATTAATTAGTTAATATGACATAACAAATTTAAATAAATTTACAAATTCGATGTATTCAATAAATACAATCAATGATTAGCGTTATTTATTTCAATCAGAAAAAAAAATTTAACTTAAATTTTATGCACAAACATAATTACATTAAACTATATTAGGCCAATATGAAATACCATTATAATTAAGCCGATGTGAATTAATAATAACCTTTTTTCAAGATCAATTATTTAACCGGGTCAATGTGATGAAAGATTTCATTTAGAAAACACAAACAAATTGAGAGAAATGAAGAAAAATCGCCCACCAAAATAACTGATCCATTCTCAATAGACTACTTTCACATATCTAAATTCTTGTTATGCCAACCCTAATCCATAAGAACGTTATTGAGTGATCGTGTGGCCGTTTGGATCGTTTGTTATATTTATTGTTAGTAGATCTAGTTGTTTGTCGTAAAGGCTCACGTCCTTGTAGTCTTTTTGATCGGAACTATTATAAGAGGTTCGTCACGTTGTTTGTGACGGCGAGGCTACTCCCGGAGACGTATGCACATTTGGCCGAAGTCCGTTGTCATATCCGGTGTTATCTCTCTATCTATTCTATTTACTTTTATTCGGGTTTATTTTATTTTATTTTCTTTTCTTGGAACCCGGAGTTGCTATACTCCCTCTGTTGTTGCGTGTGTCTATCAAACCATCGCATTTGCAGTTGTGTGAGTCTTGAATAAGTTACGTATTCATTCATAATTAGAAAATAATCATACGCACCAGAAGTTGTGTTTTACTTTTCAGTATTTATTTTACGTATTTTACTTTCAGTACTTTACTTCCGCATTTTATTTTAAGTAATTTACTTTTCACATTTTTACTTTATGTATTTTACTTTCCCACACTTTACTTTCAATACTTTAATTTTCGCACTTTACATTCAGTATCCTTACTTTCGGTACTTTACCTTTCCACACTTTACTATTAATAATTTTCAGTATTTTTATTAATTAGCACAATATATATTTAAAAGTACCAAGACTAAAGTGAAGAAAATACAGTTTCGGATCAACCATAAAAGTGTACACAAGGATAAACGAATGTAAGCGTACATTCGTGGTCATAACTCTCAGTAGGAAAATCTAATTTGAATGGTTCAAATTGGATTAGATATATAATGAGATTATCTAGAACTTTCATGTAGAAATATTTTTCATTTGAACGAAGTATCAGTGTCATTTTAATGGAATATCGAAATGGTGCGACAGTTTGACATACAGTTAGTAAAACGTCCGTACCTTTTGCATCCGAACTCCAATTGGGCCAGACCAAATTGGGTTAGAAAGATAATAAGATTATCTAGAACTTTCGTGAAGGTTTAAAGTCGGTTGGAACAATTTAATATTTTCGTTTCAACAGAATACTGAAATGGTGTCTGCAGTTTTCTGTCTGAAAAGGTGTATATGAGATATACATATCTTTTGGCCCATCCTTATCCTATATGATATAAATATGATGTTTCTCTGTCTCTCTCTAACCAATTTATTCAGTCCAACCTGTGGAATTAATAAGATTAATCCAGAATATTGAGAGTATTCTTTCTAAGAGCGAAAGAGTGCGAAGAGAGAAAACCGAGAAAAAGAGTTTTTCTCGGTGTAGAGAATCGATCTAATCAAGCAAGTTCGCCGGTGCAGCGTCTAGGCAGTTGCACCTGCGACCGACGAACTCCGACTCACGGTGGATACAAGTAGAGAAGCGACACTTGTGGCTCTTCGATTGTGATCAAACCGAAGGAGCAAAACTATCGGCTGTGCAAGAGTGTGGACGTGGGATGCACGAAAGACAACCGGAGGCGTGTCAAGACGGTGGGAGACGTGTGGCACGGGACGCACGGACTAGTCACCAACGTGACACCGGAGAAGGAAAGGATGCGAGCGATCAATCTGTCGTGCGTGATCAATTTCACGCAGGTAATCGTCTATCCTTCTATTGCATCGTACTCTCGAAGTCATGGCGTGATCTTGGATTTTGGGAACCGGACCGGACCTTCATATCCGCTGCGCGAGTCCGGGGTCGATGAATTCCCAACAGTGGTATCAGAGCGATCGCCATCGATTCGAGAGTCGAATCATAGTCGTATATTTGATATACGCACGGGTTATCAAAATTCGTACCCGTTTGCATGATGTTTCATATAGAGAAAGTCAAATTTCATTAAAATCACAAGTGGAATTCACTAGAGATCAATCAAAAGTTGATTGAGAGTATCTAGGAATGATCGTGAAAAAGTTTCATGATTTATCATTTTAGAAACGAGCGAAAACGGAAGAAACGGCGAAATCTGCAGAAAAACAGTTTTTCTGCCGCCCCGGGGGCAGTTTTCGGCGCCCCGGACGCGTCCCGGGCATGGTTTTCTCGCGCCCCTTGGGCCTCTGCATTACAACGGATGGGGCAGGGACCACTTCTGGATTCTGATTTTGTTTTCGCGATAACTTTGGCTACGAAACTCGGAATTTTGAGTTCTTTATATCGATACGATCGGCATCAATCATACTATCATATAAGATAAATAATTGTTTAGAATAATTAATTTTCCTAATTAATACATATGTAATTATGAAAATCGTTTGATAGTGATTTAATATGATTATGTCACGAATTAATGAAACATGAAAGTCATGATCCCTCATAATATTTAAGTCATGAAAATGCCTTCCATGTCCACAACCACCGAGTTCGGTGTTACGTTTCACGTGGGTTCAGGCTAAAGTCGGGCACGTGATATTGTAACTATCGAAAGGGTGGCAAGCGTTAAATCAGGACTTGTGAGGCCCAGGCTAAATTCGACTCGCTAGTAGCTTATTTGAACGATACGTTGGATATGGTTGTGACTTAACCGTCCAGGCCAATCCGATTGGAGTTCGGGGCTTAGATATGATGCACACACGGAAATGGGATTGTATATGGTACGATCCATCACCGAAATCCTATAAAGGTTCAAGAGTCGCATATGATGCGATTGGATATAATCCTACCTAAATATGAGGGTTATGGGTAAACTCACTTGTGGGAGGAACGGAAATATGGGTCTGGAGTGTTATAGACTTGGAGTCCCGTATCGGTATGAGAGTTATCGATTCGATAAAAATAACACATTCATATATTCATCATATAAGCATATAGATTAAGTACGCACGGTTAGGAGTTTAATCTTCATCATCCATTTAAAATTATGTTTTCTAGCAACACTAAATATATCGATGAGATCGATATGATTCCAAATATATCGATGAGATCGATATGATAGATAGCTTTTGAGCCGGAATTATCGTAATTAACCTTGATAGTCAAAAAATAGTTTTTAGACTTAAATGAACGTGTTGGACACGAAAATGGTAGATTCAGGGCTTGAGGCTTTGGCTTTAGAGAAAGACGGGTTCGATACACTTTAAGAAGGAATCGAACAATATTACATGCCTTGTGGTGGCATGTATAGACGCAAATTTCTCAAAATTGTTTTGAGAATTCGGATGTATATGAAAGAAAAACGCAAAGCTCAAGAAATAGTTTCAAGAGCTAGAGCGCGTTGAATGGTTCAATGCGGTTCAAAGAGTAGGTTAATTTTAAGACGCCTTATGGGTCTTTGATTAACACTCGTGTGTTGATGGTACGAGATTTGATCTTCGTAACCGAATATCATATGCATTCCATAGATGAGTCGATCCCGGAATTGCATGAGATGCGATGTAAATTTGAATAGGAGATGCTTGGAGTGTCCGGGGAATCCAGAGCATAGAGATGCATGGATGTCCTTCTAATTCAAAGGCGGGATCGAAAGAAATAAATGTCTAAGGGTATTTTGGAAAAATATTTTCCAAACAGAAAGTTCGGACAAAGAGTTGTCCAAACTAATGACTCAAAGAACGGTGAAATCCGAGGAGGATTAAACCTAGAAGTTGATTGCTTCTTTTGGCGTTGCCGTCTTGGCAATATAAACGAGATACGTGTATCTAGATTCCATATGATGGATTGCTAGAATCATTCAAATTAGATTCGATTGTTTAATGCGATACTTATTTATTAGGCAAGACGACAAAGGGCGTCATTCTCCAAAGGTTGGAGAAAGATCCAACGAATTATTGGAAATTACATTTAGATGTAAATGTTCCGATAAATTCCGAGGCAAGAGGAGGCTATCGGTATTTTGTTACGTTTAGGGACGGTTAAAATAGATACGGTAATATCTGTTTAATGCGTGCCGAAACGGAGACTTTTGAAAAGTTCAAAAAGTTTCAAAACAAAATACAAAATTGACTAAGCAAGAAAATCAAAGCCCTTTCGATGGGATCGAGAAGGCGAGTATTTGAGCTACGCACTTCGACAGGATCGAAGAGGCGATATTTGAGTTATAAGTACTGATTTTCATTTATGATTGTGGAATTGTTTCACGATTTTATTTATTTCGGAACATTGTTCGAAAAGAGAAAATGAACGCATGTTAGACATGGTTCGATAAATGATAAGTCAAACGGATTTCCCAAAAATATTTTAGGGATACGCCCTTGAGACAGCGGCACTAATGAATGGTTGCATATATGATATGGACCATAAACCTTCTAATCGGTACAAAAGACGCCATATGAGATATGGATCGGAATGGTTCCGAAGTTGTCACGTGTACAGATTTGAGGATGTGAGTATATTTCGAAATTTGTTTCGGTTAAATTCAATCCCAAATCTGAAAATTGTTCGTTTATCATATATCCTTAAGGAAACTAAAGGGTATTAGTTCTAACGTCCCGACGAAAATGAGATTTTTGTGGCTCAAAGAGATGTCTTTTTAGAGGAGGACTGGATGCGCACAAGTTTGGAACTTGATGTCGTTTATCTCTATGCGGGCTAGTGGGAGTAGAATAAATCTCGAAATAGTTCGAGATCTGGAAAATGAACATTATACCGATGAAAGTTGACACGACTTCATCAAGAGTTGATGAAAACGAGTCGAGCACACAAAGGAATTTTTCGTAGATCAAGTAGGCTATATCATAAGCCGGTAAATACGAATTTATCATGGCTAATGATGATAGATCGAAATCATATGATGATTCGATATCCTACAAGGAGACTATGAAAAATGACGATTCCATATGGCAAGATGCCATGAAATCTGAGATTCGATCCGTGTAAATTATCAAGTTTAGAACTTGATTTCATTACTTTCCAGGTTAGCCCCGTGAAATGGCAATGGGTTTTCAAGATGAGAACCGACACGGATAGGAATACGTATATATGTAAAGCGAGGCTTGTTGCGAAAAATTTCATGCAACTCATAGTCGGACTATGAAGAAACGTTTTCGCATGTTGCCATGCTTTCGCATTCTCGAAATTCTGCTTGCCATGGTCGCATATTATGACTATGTGATGTGGCAAAATGAATGTCAAAACCGAATTTCTTGACAGAAATTTTATGAAAGGATGTGTACTTGACACAACCTTACGGTTTTGTCGATTCATAAGAATCGGGGATAGGATATGCACACTTTAACGATCCATATGATGGATTAGGAAAATCTTCTCGGAATTGGAATATTCGTTTTGACGAAGTTATAAACTGTTATAACATTGTCGAAACGAATGGAATCTTTTTGTACACATGAAGGTTAGTGAGAGCCGCATTATATTTCTTGTAACGACAAAGGATTTAGGCGAGACCGCTTATGAATTAAGCGTGAAGATCTATATGATAGATCTAATAAGTTCCTCGTTCTATATTATCATACGTATATCGACATATTGTTAAAAATGGTTTTCAACATATAACTCCTTGGAGGAGTTAAATCGAAATGTCGAATGACATACATTTTTGTGGCTCGATGTGAGACATCAAACAACGCAAAAATAGAAATGATATGATGCTTCACATTTTGATGTGCGACTCTATTATGTATACCATGATATGTATGTGGATATGCGTCGTACGGATAAATCGTCTAATTTAGCATCAATAAAATCTAAGAGAATCACACGAGTTTGAATGTAATGCGATTACATGAGAATAACTCTTGTGAATGTATAATGGTTATACATATATATACATAATGGTTATGTATATTTAAACCCATAGGGATTTGTATTGATAGCGGTGAAGTTTATCCTTGAATACTTTGCGAAAGAATTCAGGATTTTTGATTTATCTATAATGGTGTGGAGGGCGTGTTGGTTATAAAGAGTTATAACAACAACAGTTTCCAAATATTTAGTACGTCCAAATATGCAGCACGACTTTCGATCACAAAGTGTGTACATGTTTTGCGTAAAAGAAAACACGGTTATGTGGAAAGGTTCTACATGATCAATAGTTTATGATTCTATTTACGTATGCGAGTATATTGCGGTTATTAATCGCACAAGGAAGAGGTGTGTATCAAAGATACATGACAAAACTCGAGTAGTCATGAGTTATCAGATTTATGGTTGTGTATTGCGTGACATGCAATAGTACAAGCCAAAAATGCCGACGTCACAACCACTTCTAGCCAATACTCAGAAAATTTTCATTTGATCCATGCAATTTTGTGAAAAGATGTGATCGTAGGTATTGGAAATGTTCCAAACCTGATGAAGATTAACACTAGAAGCAACGTGCGGACCCGTTTACAAAACCGCTCTCTCTAGTCGCGCGTGACTGTCATGCGATGACTATGGGTATGAGATACCTAGAGGAGGAAGAAGAGAGTAGAGTGTAGTTATCTAATACGATAGTCCTCGCAGGTTGTGGGTATGGAGATACCCATAGGTAAACGTTGTATCACCCAAATACTTAATCCATATGAATAGATCCCTTTAAAAATTTTGTTTTCTTAAATTAATATGCATTCACCTTATATGAAAACTGTGTGCGGGTTGTGTAATTTGATTACATGAACCCTGATTTGAACTTGTGTGGACGTCGACATAATTGAGGATTATGTGCTGTGAAACCGTCACACTTAAAGTTTCATTTCTAAACATCACTAGTCATGATTCAGTTTGCTTAAGAGTGAAGCATTTACATTATCAGATAATAGACTGAACATGTACACTAGTACGTTAGCCGAGGAGATGATTATGTTTTGCTAATCATAGGACAAATGTGTCTGTCGAATCGGGAACGTAGATATATGCTAGGTGACATATATTGGATATGACCGAAGCCGCGAGAACATGACATGGTTTAGTCATTATGGATGGACTTGCGACGAGTAGGGTATTAGGTTCTTCATACTTGAGGAGACCATCGATTGTCTTACGTGCGTGACACAATACTTTGATATGACCTTACGCTCACCGTAACAGGGAGCTAAAACTTCTGAAAGGAAGAAATATCTCTTAGGCCACTCGATGAATTGATTAACGAAAATCATGGTCATGGTCAATGATATTAATGGTTAATATCGATTGAAATTTTTAAATCAGTTCGGAATCGAGGAATAACTATAGTTAATCAAAATATAAGGATGACTACCACCATGCCTTTTGATTAATGGATATCGCTAACAAGATAACTAATGATCGCTATTCGAGATAGGCACAATGATCACAATCATTCTTCGTGTTAACATGGATAACCATTATGGAGTGACTAGATCCCGCTCATGGGCTTGTAATGTTTTGGAAACTGCTTACTACCATCGTTAACCGAACCTACATGGTCACACAACGAGTCGTATTAAGTCCGGCTTGATTATAAAATTGGCACATGAGATGTGCATAGCTTGGCACATGAGTACCTTTTAGGTAGATCTGAAATTGAGTGGGAGACTGAAGGATATACAGTTTCCGATCAACCATAAAAGTGTACACAAGGATAAACGAATGTAAGCGTACATTCGTGGTCATAACTCTCAGTAGGAAAATCCAATTTGAATGGTTCAAATTGGGTTAGATAGATAATGAGATTATCTAGAACTTTCATGTAGAAATAATTTTCATTTCAACGAAGTATCAGTGTCGTTTTAATGAAATACCGAAATGGTGCGACAGTTTGACATACAGTTAGTCAAACGTCCGTAACTTTCGCATCCGAACTCCAATTGGGCCAGGCCAAATTGGGTTGGAAAGATAATAAGATTATCTAGAACTTTCGTGAAGGTTTAAAGTCGGATGGAACGATTTAATATTTTCGTTTCAACTAGATACTGAAAGAGTGTCTGCAGTTTTCAGTCTGAAAAGGTGTCAATGAGATATACATATCTTTTGGCCCATCCTTATCCTATATGATATAAATGTTGGGTATCGGCGTCACTACCGAGCCCCGCGCAGCGGATTGAGAGGCCCGGTCCGACCCGATCCCGAGGACCACGTCAACGACACGATCGTACGAATCCTAAACTACATGCAACTACCTATAAATATAACTATTATAGACATAGATTCATACCACGTGAAATTGATCACGGTGAAGGGTTGTTCTTGCGTAGTTGCTGTTCTTGCTTCGATCTCGGTAACACACGCGTCCCACGCCCGCGTGATTCGACACCTAGTCCGAAGCTCCGATTTGTCGTATACAACCGGAATTTCTCCGGTTCGTCTCCGACCTTGCTCAACCGTGCTCTCGTTAGATCACCACAGAGAATCTCAGTTGAGATTCCTCTACCCGTATCCACCTCGAGCTCGCGTCTTTCGGTTGCGGTGAATTCCCCTAAAATTCACTACAAGCTTGCTCAAAAACAATTTCCAATCCTTCTCTCTAACTTGTCACACAAGTTCTCTCTCTCTTCTTCACAATACTCAGAAAGCTTTTCCAGTGAGAGGAGAGTTACTCAGATCTTATATTAAGATCTGGAGTTAATGGGGTATTAATGAGTATCAAAACTGCTAATCCAGAATTCGGATGACTGTGCGTCATGACGCACGATATGGTGCGTCGTGACGCACCTGTCACAAGTACTGAGATCTAGCCGTTACAATATGCTCCGTCATGACGGACATAACTGTGCGTCATGACGCACTACCGTCATGACGCACAATATGGTGCGTCATGACTGTATACTCACAGATTGGCTTCTACAGAAATACATTACTGTGCGTCATGACGGACCATATGGTGCGTCATGACGGACTATGTAATTTCTGCCAAATTTGCATAATCTTATTATGCATCCAATCGTTCCGACGAACACGTATGTTTGTCTACCCTCATTTGTACAATCTACTAGTTGATCTGTAACTGTATTTCCTTCAGTCTCCCACTCAGTTCAAGATCCAACTAAAGAAAGTACTAGTGTACATCTCATGTACACATAACCTTAGAGATTGAAATTTAAGCCCGAAATAAGACAGCTCTATGTGTGACATCGTAGGTTCGTATCAAGCAATGGTAGTAAACTTATGCCTAAGCTCACGAGCTAATGAGAGGGATCTAGGATGAAATCCATCATAGTTTTTCCATGTTGAAAACGAAAAATGATTGTGATCATTTATACTTATCTCGAATGGTGGTATTTTGTTCTCTTGTTCACGATATCCGTCAATCAAAAGGCACAGTGATAGTCATCCTTATAATTTGATTGACTAAACTTATTGTTTCGATACCGAATTGAATCAACGAATACAATCGATATTAACTATTAATATCATTGACTCTGGCCAGAGATTTCATTGATCAATTCATCGATAGGCCTAAGGGATATCTCTTTCTCTCGAAAGGAACAATTTCTATCTTGATGATTCACATCAAATTCCGTGTTTCAGATAACACCCGATCATAATCCCATGACCATCCTGTTACAGACAGTGGAAGATTATATCTAAGTATTATGTTACGCACGAAAAACCTTTCGCAACTAACCGTGCTTTATAAGTATGCACTTTCCCATCCATGTCGGTTTTCTTCTTGAAAACCCACTTACACCCGACTGGTTTAACCAAGGGTGGTGGATCAATCAAGTTCCAAACTTGATTATCGTACATGGATTGGATCTCGGACTTCATGGCATCATGCCATTTGTCGGAATCTTCGCTCGACATAGCATCTTTGTAGGTTGTCGGCTCATCATCTATGAGTTCGACGTTGCCTTCATCAGTTACGATAAATCCATATCGTACTGGTTCCAGCCGGGTCCTACTAGACCTACGAGGAGCACCTTGTGCTATTGGCTCGACATCCTCAACTATTGACGGATTCGGGTCAACATCCATCGGTTCAATGTTTATTTCTGGTTCTCGAACCTCTTCGAGATCTATTTTACTCCCACTAGCTCGTTGAGATATAAAGTCCTCCTCTAAGAAGGTACCTCTTCGAGCTACGAAAACCTTGTTTTCCTCGGGATTGTAGAAATAATATCCTTTAGTTTCCTTAGGATATCCTACAAATAAACATTTTTCAGATTTGGGTTCGAGTTTATCCGAAAACATTTTCCGAACGTAAACATAGCATCCCCAAATTCTGATAAAATGATTTTGGGAGACTAGTTTGACTCATCATCGATCGAACCATATTCAATAAGGTTCGATTCCTCCTCTCGGACACGCCATTCCATTGAGGCGTTCCAGGTGGAGTCAATTGTGAAACGATTCCACAATCTTTAAGATGATCTTCAAACTCGTAGCTCAAATACTCGCCTCCTCGATCTGATCGAAGTGCTTTGATTGTCTTGCCAAGTTGATTGTGAACCTCATTCTGAAATTCTTTGAACTTTTCAAAAGATTCAGATTTGTTACGCATCAAATAGATATACCCATATCTACTCAAATCATCCGTAAACGTTGTGAAGTATCGATAACCTCCTCTTGCCTCGGTACTCATTGGACCACATACATCTGAATGTATAAGTTCCAATAGTTCCTTGGACCTTTCTCCAACTTTTGAGAATGGTGCTTTTGTCATCTTGCCAAGTAAACAAGATTCGCATTGTCCATATGAATCAAATTCAAATGAGTCCAAAAGTCCATCCTTATGGAGTTTTGAGATGCGTTTCTCGTTTATGTGACCAATTCGACAATGCCAAAAATAGGTCTTACTCTCAACTGTAGGTTTAATCCGATTCGTGTTTATATTATAGATTGATTTATCATTTGTGTAATTCATATCTAAAACGTAAAGACCATTTTCTTATAGAACATTTCCATAGAATAAATTATCCTTACAAATAGAAAATTCATTATTCTTAATAATAAATTCATAACCATCATTAGCAAGTCTAGACACACTAATAATGTTCTTACACAAACTTGGAACAAAATAACAATTATTAAGTTCTAAAATAAATCAACTCGGTAAAGTAAGATAAACATCTCCGACGGCCAACGAAGCAACTTTTGCTCCATTTCCTACTCGAAGATCCACTTCACCTCTTGTCAACTTCTTTCTATTTTGAAGAACCTGCATATTTCGACAAATATGAGTTCCACAACCGGTATCCAATACCCAATTGTCCAAAATTGAAATATTAACATGTATAATAGTCATACCTGCGGTTCCGGCTTCCAAAGCCTTCCCCTTGCTTTTCTTCATCTCCTCAAGGTAAATCTTGCAATTTCTCTTCCAATGCCCACTCTTTTTGCAATGGAAGCAGGTGACATCCTCGGATTTCTCCTTTCCTTTAGTCTTTGGTTTGGACGACGACTTGCCCGCACCGCCCTTGGACTTTTGTTTCTTACGAATCCCTCCTTGAATCATGAGGACATCCCTAGCAACTCTTGCTTTGGGTTCCCACGATGCCTTAAGCATCTCCGACTCAAAATTCTTGAGCATCCCATGGAGCTCGGGAATCGTCTTGTTCATCGAATGCATGTGATAGTTCGTCACGAAAGTTGCGAAAATCGGTGGCAATGCACACAAGATCAAATCCTGTTGCATTATTGGTGACACCTTTTCTCCCAATTTCTCGAGACGATCAATCAATGATTATACCTTTAACACGTGAGTGCTAACCGAAGATCCGTTAGGCATCTTACAGTTAACCAACTCCTTCAACGTATTGAACCTTTCAATCCGTTCTTTCTCTTGGAACATTTCCTTGAGTGTCGCGTTAATCTCGTACGCATCCGAATCCTCGAATTGCTTCTGCAAATTCGCGTCCATACATGCCAACATGAGGCACGTCACGTGATTTGACTCCTTCTTAAGTTTGTCAAATGCCACCTTTTCTTCGGGCGAAGCCTTATCATCGGGAGTCACCATCTTTGTGTCTAACACGTGACTCTTGCACTCTTGCCTAAGAACAATTCTTAGGTTGCGGTGCCAGTCAAGATAGTTCTTTCCGACTAGCTTCTCCCTCTCCAATACCGATCTAATCGACATTGAGTTGGTGTTGCTTGATGTCATGATTGCTACAACGAAAAATACTTTAAAATAAGATTGATACTAATATGTGCGAACTTATGCTATATGCTTATATGATGATATGAAATATGTTACTTTTATCAAATCAATAACCCTAATATTGATTCGAGATTCTAAATCCAATAACACTTCAAGACCCATATTTCATAATCCTCCCACAAGTGACTTTGGCCGACAAATGGGATCTCATTAGTTAGGTAGGATAAATCCAATCGCATCCAATGCGATTCTTGACCCTTTATAGGATTTCGGTATCGAACCATATCATATATGATCCAAATTCCGTTTGTGCATCCTAACTATGCCCCGAACCCCAATCGGATTGGCTTGGATGGTTAAGTCACAACCACTATCACATATCGTTCAATTGAACTACAAATGCGCCCGACTTTAGCCCGAACCAGCATTTGTCCCCAATTAACGCTTGCCTCTCACGTTGATACATACAAAAATGCACGCCCGACTTTGGCCTGAAACCGTGCAAGGTGTGATGACCAACCTCGGAGGTTGTGAACATGGAAGCCATTTCATGACTTAAGTATTATGCAGGGATTTATGTGATATAATCTAATTACATCAATGAGCAAGTATATCATGATGAATGAACATAATTAATAATGATTAGAACCATATTTAAATAAATCAGAAAAAATTACACCGTGCGTCACGACGCAACATAACGTCCGTCATGACGCACCATGTTGAAATGGGCTTCCCTTGACTTCCGTCATGACGCAACATAATGTGCGTCATGACGGACTTCACAAGTCCGTCACGACGCTACACGGTGCGTCACGACGGACCATACAAAACAATTTTGTTGTCCACTCCAGAAACTATTTCAGGTTCCTCCGTCATGACGGTTGGTTACAAAACAATTTTGTGTTCTTCCGTCATGATGCCAGATAGTGCGTCATGACGGACTGTACAAAACCATTTTGTCCAGATTTCCAGAAACTTTTTGAGGTCCGTCCGTCATGACGGTTGGTTATACCGTCACGACGGACTGTTCTGGTCCGTCATGACTAAGGATGTCAACGGGACGGGTCGGGTTCGGGTATGCCTTCCCCATACCCGAACCCGAAAATCCGCGACCTCTCTCTTCTCTCTCTCTTCTCTCTCTCTCTTTCCACGACCTCTCTCTTTTGGCTTCTCTCACTTCTCTCTCTCTCTTTCCACGACCTCTCTCTTCTCTCTCTTCTCTTTGCTTTCTCCGGCGATTGGCGTTGGCGATTAGGGTTTCTCCGACGATTCTGGCTTCTCTCTTCTCTCTTCTCTCTTCTCTCTCTGCTTTGCTTTCTCCGGCGATTGGCGTTGGCGATTAGGGTTTCTGGGCGATTGGAGTTGGCGATTGGGGTGGCGATTGGAGTTGGCGATTGGCTTGGAGTTGGCGATTGGGGTGGCGATTAGGGTTTCTTGCTTTGCTCTCTCTTTGCTTGGAGTTGGCGATTGGCTTGGAGTGCTGTACAGCTGTGACTGCGATTGGCTATTAGGGTTTCTTTGATTGGGGTTTCTTCGACAGTTAGGATTGCTAGATTGGCGAGTGTTGTGACTGCGATTGGCGAGTGCTGTGACTGCAATTGCGATTAGGGTTTCTTCGACAGTTCGACTGGCAACTGCGAGTCTGCGATTGACGATTAGGATGGCTGGATTCTGCGATTGACGATTAGGATTGCTGGATTGGGACTGCGATTAGGAATTTCTACTGCGATTGGCGACTTAGGGTTTGGATATGTAATTTTAGTTTCGGGTAATTTTCGGGTAATTTTCGAGTACGGGTTCGGGTTACCCGCTGGGCGGGTAGTAGTCCGCCCGAACCCGACCCGAACCCGGACCGGGTATTTTGTTTTCGGGTAATACCCGACCCGCGAGTATTTTTTTTCGGGTAATACCCGCCCCGTTCGGGTTCGGGTTTTACCCGACCCATTGACATCCCTAGTCATGACGTCAGACGGTGCGTCATGACGCACTGTACAAAACCATTTTGTCCAGTTTTCCAGAAACTTTTGGGCTTCTACCGTCACGACGCACCAAATGGTCCGTCCTGACGGTATCAATTTACACAGTGCGTCATGACGCATAACTTTTGTGCGTCACGATGGACAGAGTGTAACGCCTCAGATCCAACTCTTGGACTACCCGTGTGCGTCATGACGCACCATATCGTGCATCATGACGCACCAGACTTGAAATTCAGTTTTATTTTGTAATTTTAACAGATTTTAATCGTTTCAAAAACGATTAATCGTGAACAATTCATGATTACTTCTAGATTCTTTTGATCATCTCATGATCAAATACTAGTAAGATTTCTATGGTCCTAATTTTATAACTACATGATTATGACCTAAAATTCTACATGAAATTCCGAATAGCACTTATTCGAAATCGATTCGACGATCGAATCGTGACGATCGCTCTGATACCACTGTTGGGTATCGGCGTCACTACCGAGCCCCGCGCAGCGGATTGAGAGGCCCGGTCCGACCCGATCCCGAGGACCACGTCAACGACACGATCGTACGAATCCTAAACTACATGCAACTACCTATGAATATACCTATTATAGACATAGATTCATACCACGTGAAATTGATCACGGTGAAGGGTTGTTCTTGCGTAGTTGCTGTCCTTGCTTCGATCTCGGTAACACACGCGTCCCACGCCCGCGTGATTCGACACCTAGTCCGAAGCTCCGATTTGTCGTATACAACCGGAATTTCTCTGATTCGTCTCCGACCTTGCTCAACCGTGCTCTCGTTAGATCACCACAGAGAATCTCAGTTGAGATTCCTCTACCCGTATCTACCTCGAGCTCGCGTCTTTCGGTTGCGATGAATTCCCCTAAAATTCACTACAAGCTTGCTAAAAAACAATTTCCAATCCTTCTCTCTAACTTGTCACACAAGTTCTCTCTATCTTCTTCACAATACTCAGAAAGCTTTTCCAGAGAGAGGATGTGTGTCTACCCTCATTTGTATACGTATGTTTGTCTACCCTCATTTGTACAATCTACTAGTTGATCTGTAACTATATTTCCTTCAATAAATAAGATGTTTCTCTCTCTCTCTCTGATCAATTCATTCAGTCCAACCTGTGGAATTAATAAGATTAATCCAGATATTGAGAGTCTTTTTTCTAAGAGCGAAAGAGTGCGAAGAGAGAAAACCGAGAAAAAGAATTTTTCTCGGTGTAGAGAATCGATCTAATCAAGCAAGTTCGCCGGTGCAACGTCTAGGCTGTTGCACCCGCGATCGACGAACTTCGACTCACGGTGGATACAAGTAGAGGAGCGACACTTGTGGCTCTTCGATTGTGATCAAACCGAAGGAGCAAAACTATCGGCAGTGGAAGAGTGTGGACGTGGGATGCACGAAAGACAACCGGAGACGTGTCAAGACGGTGGGAGACGTGTGGTATGGGACGCACGAACTAGTCACCAACGTGACACCGGAGAAGGAAAGGATGCGAGCGATCAACCCGTCGTGCGTGATCAATTTCACGTAGGTAATCGTCTATCCTTCTATTGCATCGTACCCTCGAAGTCATGGCGTGATCTTCAATTTTGGGAACCGGACCGGACCTTCATATCCTAACATAAAGTTGATTAGGTATCTTTTATATAGTTATCTAAGCAAAATACTAATGCAAGCAGAAATGCTTGCATTTCGTGCTGTCACGTCACCCATTCGTTATGGGCCGTTCGATCAAGATCGGACGGTCTAGAATTGAATGGACCCAGTTTACATGATTCATGTTATGTTGGTGTGGCTCAACCACTGTGCTCAACCATCCCTATAATGTGCTAGAATTGAATGGACCGAGTCCATCCATCCCTATACTGTGCTCAACCACTTACCCCCCTTTTCTTATTTTCTCTCTTCATTTCCATGACTAGAAAGAAAAAAAAGAGACAGACGACAGAAATCTTAGAGGGCGAAATTGAAGGCGAAACGGATGCCAAACGGACGCGACGACGATCTCCATGGCAGAGTGTGCCTCGCTCTGACTATCTCTTTCGACCTTCTGAAATCCTAACCCTAGATGAAACAATGGGGTTGAAAAAACTGCGACGAAACGGCAAGGATTCCATGTTGGGTTGGTGGAGACCATCTCGAATGCCGGAACAAGCCCTAGCCGAGGCCATCTCAAACGCCGGAGCAAACCCTAGCCGAGTGATAAGAACTATTTTAAGCATGTTTTAAAGGGTTAAAAAAGAGATTTTATCACATTAAATCATTTAATTAACATATAAATTGTTAATAATTTTAATGTCATTGGAAATTGCTTAACTATTTGAATTTGTGTTAATTTCAGGATTAAAAGTGGGAATTTGGAAACTCGAAGATGACGGCTGCATTTCTCTCTTCTTTCTGATGAATTTGATATATAATATCATAATATTCAGAGAAGGGAGGAGAGAGGAGTGAAGAGAGAAAAAAGTGGGACCCACTTGTGTTCCCCACATGAAGACGTAAATTTTCTACTTTGAATCAAGCAAAACCAAGACCTGATATGGATTCCTCTCGTTCTCCTGATCAAAATGGTATATTCACATTAATTATTTGGATGAAGGATGAGAGAGAAACGAAGAGAGAGAAAGTGCGTCCCACACCCAAGTGACTCGTTACGCGAAAGACCACACAGAACAGCCCACACTAAATCCTAAACTGACCCATTAAATACCCATATAACCAACTATTTCCTTGATTTTCTGTGGCCCAGATTCTGTGCAGCCCATACTAAAGCCCAAATATCGACTCAAAAAATGGATCTCTGCACGAAAGGTTATACAAGCAAAGCCACAGAAGATAATAGATGAACTCAGACCTTTCAGCCTCATTAACAGATAACTGCCACTTCAACCTCTCCATTTAGTCAATAATGGATGTCTCCATTGAACTTTTGATGTGTTAATATGAACTGAATCGAATCAGTACCAGATTTCTCGACTCAATCAATGGACAAGCCATAACTTCCTCTCCGGTGCACCAAATTTGATGATCTAGTACTCAAAACGATCGTGGGAACGTGATAAGTGTTATCGTGGTTTGGTTGGATTTGGTCCAGGAACGCTACAGTTTTCATATAAAGCCACGGGTTGAGCTCAGATTTTGATACACACTTGATGGGTGGTTTCTTTGCCACTCTTCCACTTCACACACCTTCTTCTTATCCTTCTCAAGCTATTCCAGTATTAAAGTCACTCTCTTGAACCCCTACCAAAGATTTCACCTTTACCGAAGTGTTTAGGGTCTTCATAAGGGTAAATCGGAGAAATTGAGGTGATTGGCTCCAAATTGAAGAAGCTCAGCCCTTCCTCAAGAAGTAGTGGAACAAGTGCTACCTCAAGACTCACTGGATCAGCAAGAGAACCTCATCCCTCGACCCTTTTAGGTGTTTTCTTTCTATTTTTTTTTTGAATAGGCAAAAAACTGCCTAGTGTTTGTATATATAAGTGAAAAGAGACCACTATAGTGATCTTCGGGTTACAGAGTATATTTCAAAAAGAAAGACAAAATGAAACATATAGAAAGTAAGATCTACACCTAAGAACCTATTAGGTCGACTGTAGGACCACCCTTCTGTTGGAGTTGCGCCACATGATGGTGTCTTGGATGGCTTTGTTAGCTACCGTTTCCGGATTACGGATTTTATTTCTAAAGATTCTTGCATTTCGTTCTTTCCAAATTTCCCAAGTTGTTAGAAGAAATAAAGTGTCCCAAATCGCCTTGTTTTGTTTGCCGAGAGCTTGCCTAGATACAGTCCATTCCTCGAGGAAAGTACCGTTGTGTTGTAGTGTGGATGGGGCTAATGTTTTGTTTTGGATTAGTCTCCATGTTGCCTTCGTGAAAGGACATGTGAGTAATAGGTGGTCTAGCGTTTCATTACTTATATCACATAGACAACATCTAGGGTTATGTGCCCATCCTTTTCTACACAATAACTCGGCCGTATTTATGCGCTTGTGTAGGGCCAGCCAAGTAAAGGTCTTTACTTTGAAGGGTGCGGACGTCTCCCAAAGTTGTTTTTGCCAAGGACATATCATTCCCGGATCCCTCAAGACTCTATAAGCCGAACTCGTTGTGAACAAGTTAGACGAAGTCCACCGCCACGTTGTGGACCCGTCGGAAGGGTCACGGAGTGTTGAGATCTTGTAGAAGGGAGACAAGATCTTTAATTCTTTTAAAAAGTGCGAGAGGTGGGAGACAGGTATGTTATCTAAGCCTAAGGACGATTCCACTCCATATAGTATCTTGATGTAATGAGACCACACATTTTCTTTGTCGTTATCTATTTTCCATAAAAACTTTTGGAGGAGAGCCTCATTCATTGATGCAAGATGAGGGAGTCATAATCCACCATTTGTCTTGGGGAGACATATTGTTTCCCAATTGATTAGGGCTTTACCCGGATTTAGTTTATTTTCTCCGGTCCAAAGAAAGGCTCTTAATAGCTTATCTATTTCGTTTAGAAGCCATTTCGGAAATTTTATTACTTGCATGAGATATAGAGGGATGGCGGTTAGGGTAGCCTTTATGAGGGTTATCCGCCCCCCTAAGGACAACATTTTTCCTTTCCACGACGCAAGTCGCTTTTGTATCTTATTTATGACCGGTATTAATACGGCTTTATTTGGTTTCTTAATTGAGAGAGGGATACCAAGGTAATCAATTGGGAGGTCCTTGTTTTGACAATGCAAAATTCGAGAGATCATTGGGATGTACTCATTAGGGATTTTGATTGTTGAGAACGAGCTTTTGTCCCAATTAATATCTAAGCCAGTTATCTCGGTGAAAAGTTGGAGACCATATGTGATAATGTTCAAGTTATCCGGGTGTGCTTCAAAGATCAATATGGTGTCATCGGCGTATTGCATAGTCGGAACACTTATGTCCAATGAGGAGAAAAGTAAAGGTTGTATTACCCTCATGATATCTTGTAGGACATCAATGGCTAGATTGAAGAGCAAAGGGGACAAGGGGTCACCTTGTCTAAGTCCCCTTTTGTGAGGGAAGGTGGTGGAATTTGAGCCATTAACTCTTATAGAGGAAGATGAAGAGGTTAGAATATTTTGAATCCAACGGATCCAAACATTTGGAAAGTTTCTAGCAATAAAGAGTTTCGAGAGAAAGGACCAAGATATGTTATCAAACGCTTTGCGAAAATCAATTTTTAGTATGATGGATGGTACCTTCTTTTTCGAGTAGAAGTTGATTATTTCGCGTGTTGCCGCATATGAATCAATTATTGATCTTTTCTTGATAAACGCGGTTTGATTCGAGTGAATTATGGAGGACATTAAGGGTTGCAACCTATTTGCCAATAATTTTGTTATAACCTTAATGGGGGAGGAGATGACACTAATTGGGCGATAATCCCCTAACGTTGACGCACCCTCTTTCTTAGGGACTAATGTGATGGATGCTTCATTGATAGTGGCAAGATTTAGGTTTCCTTCATGAAAAGAGTTAATTAGTTGCATCCAATCATTTTTAAATGTGGGCCACATTTTTTGGATATATTCGTTTGGTAAGCCGTCGGGTCCGGCCGACTTTCCTCTCTTTAAGTTTCGTACAACTTGAGCTACCTCATATTCCGAGAAATTTTGGGTTAGCTCATTAAAGTTCGGGTTTGATTGCCAAGGTCTAAGTAGGAAGTTAGGGTTCCAAGAGTCTACAGTGTTATTCTCGGATCCCATAGATCCTTGGAAGAACTCCAAGAAGGCTTGGAGTATTCTTTGGTGGTCGGAGATAATTTCCCCGTTAATTGTTAGAGAGTGAATTGTGTTTCGGTTGCGTCGACCATTAGCCAATGCATGAAAATAAGCGGTGTTTTTATCTCCCAATTTCAACCACGTACAAGACGAGCGTTGTTGCCATTTGGATTCTTCATCAATCGCAGTTTTATAGGCCTTTTGCTTGAGATCTATTCTGATGGAAAGCTCCTCCGGAGAGAGAGTTCTCACTTCCTCAATTTTGTCTAGTATCTCAATGGTGGAGTTGATATTATCATGTATCTCCATGTTTAAGTATTTTCTTTGTTGGTCCCACTTGCGTAAAGCCGCCCAAATTTTGTTAGTCTTATATTTGATGTTGGTGGCCGGGTTTCTATGGAGGATTTCTTGACCCCATTTTTCTTGGATTATTTGTTGAGCTTGTTCGTTGTGGAGCCACGCTCGTTCAAATCGCTTTGAGAGTACTCTAGGAGGAGGGAGGGGTGTTCTTATTTGAAATTTGAGGGGTATATGATCCGACGTGATCGTTGTTAGATTGTCTAATTGTACTGTGACATTTAGGGAAAGGAAGTGGTCCGAGATTAACACTCTATCAAGCTTCGAGAATGTGGGGTTAGGGCGTTTGTTAGACCATGTAAATCGTCTCCCTGATAATTTTACTTCTTGTAGGTTTAATTCATTTATGATGTTGTTAAAAGCTAGGATATGTCTTGTGCTATGTCCGGAACCGGTGGACTCACTTGGAGTTCGAATCATGTTAAAATCTCCTAAAATAATCCATGGGAGGTTATTGGGGTTTAGCGTTTTGAACTCGTCCAAAAAATTATCTTTAAGAGAGTCATCTAGAGGTCCGTAGACATTAGTAAGGAGGAAGGAGAATCCGCTTGCGAGGGAAAAGAGAGAATTTGTCGTGTGTAGTGAGTTGTGATTTGAAATAAGTTTGAATTCATTGGACCATGCAGTCATTAGGCCACCTCTTGTGCCATTTGCTTGTTTGAAAATGGAGTGTTCTAAGTGAGAGTTACATATTTTTTTCATGTTAAAAATATTAGGAGCAACCCATTTCGTTTCTTGCACGCATACCATATTGCATTTAGATTGCCTAATCAATTTTTTCACTATCTTGCACTTGTCCTTACAACCAAGTCCACGTACATTCCAACACAAAATAGATAGATGATTAAATAACGACATAAAATAAATTAAACAAAAAGGAACTATTCCCATTTAGGTTTGCCCTTCCGGCCTACACCCAAATATGTCGAGTTCATCACGAGAATCAACATTGACCCTGTTCGGATTTGCTTCACGGTCAAAGTGGAGGTCATAGTCTGGACGTTTAGTTGTTGATAGAAAACCGCATATATTAGTTTCATTTTGCAAGTTCATTGCATTTTCAGATGCATGGTTTATGTTAAGGGAACATGAGCCAATCAATCGTTTTCTAGGTTTGCCTTTTGAATTAATGCATGGGACCGAAGTGCATTTATTTGTCCCATCTATAGTGAGTAAAGGCATCCCTGATACATCAAGTGTTTGTGAAGGAGAGGTCTCGGCTTGCAAGCCGCATAATCTTCGTATTTCTTTTCTTTTTTCTGGATCTAAAAAAGCTGGTTTGGAGAGGTTGATTTCTAGCAATTCCACCAAATCAATTTTCTTTTTATTCGCGTGCTTAGATTTTGGCCCAGTTTTTGACTCATCCAGACTTCTTACTTTTTGTATTTTTTGTGTTGCCCACGGCTTAGAACATTCATCCTCTTGGCCTAGCAAATTGGGTATATTTTTTTTTGTCATTGCATTCTTGTTTTTTTTTGAATTTTTCGGCCCATTATTGGCACTAGAACTATTGTGTGCGTTTCTGAGTTTATTTTTAGATGACCCAGCTAACTTGTTATGTATGTTCAATTTTTTCTTGGCCTTTAAATTTTTTGGCAGATGGGCCAATGTTTGATTAAAGAAATTTGGGATATGAGCCTTTGGTTGCTTACATTTGAAGCCTTTTTTCTTATTATTTTTTGAGTCAAGAGAAGAGAGAGATATGTCAGTCGTACATGATAAAGGAGTCTCTTTCTTTTTGTCAGATTGATCTGCCACCACAGATTTTTCCATTTTTTCACGCGTGGGCTTTCTTGGGGCGACCGCAGTTCCATTTTGAGAAGGGGCCAGAGAGCAGACAGGGGAGGTTGCAGCAATAGTTTGCTGAATCCGGATGCTAGGCTCGGTCAACCTTTGAGTAGGGTCTGAACTCGGCTCAGTTGCATTGTTTTTTAGCATGTCTTGTTTCTGAGCTATCGTAATCTGGCCGGAGAAGACTAACGGAGCTAATCTATCTTTCTCCATGGACGGTGGTGCCAGATTCCACAATCTGAATAAGATATCGGTCCAATCAATCTTCATATTGTTGTTTCTTCGATTCCTAGGATCCTTGGGTTCGGACGTATCTAGTGAATTATCGCTGACGGTGTCAACCAAACCGATTGGTTCATGAGTCTTGTCCGTCGGCATGGGGTTCGATGGTCCGAAATAGTATTTGTCTTGGGTTAAAACTGAAATCGGTTTGAGCTTAACATCACGAAAATATCCATATTCGGATGTTTTGTGGATCCTGTCGAGCGGCATTAACTTGCTGGTCGATCGACTATTCGGTTGGCTGGCATTTATAGTGCGTTGCTCTTTGCTTCTAACTGGACAGACGCCGTACAAGTGGCCTGGTTTGAAACAGTAACAACAAATACGTTTTTTCCTACAAGTGATCGTATTGTGGCCGAATTCGACGCATTTCAAGCACCGACCGTACCAGGAGGGGTGGTTCGCGTCGGGTGGGAAGGTAGGGCGTATATTCGGGGTTGGCAGTAGTGGAGCTTGCTGATGATAGGGTCCTTTCATGTTGATTTCATTGGGGCCCTTCCATTGTAAAGCTTGTCCTCTTGACCGGTCTTGGTTGTAATTTGCTTTGGCATTTCTTGATGGTATTTTGGGTTTTTGCGTGAGGTAATGGTGTCTTCTTTTTTGTGTGTCAAGTGGGTTTTTTAGTGTGCTGTAAGGGGTATAAGGCTTACATGGGTTGTGGATGGTACTAGGTAGGCGCTGGACTTGTTTCCAGCCATCACCGATATCGATTATTCGTCTTTTTCGGCGAAAATGGCTGCCTCCAGTGAGTATTTGAGAGTCTCTTGAGGGTCGCCATTTTTCTCCATGCTGTCGCCCTTTTTGGAGAGCTCTTGTCCCCATGCGATCGTTTTCTTTCTATTTTACTATTTGATTTTTAAATTCTGTTGAATTGTGTGTAAAGAATTGATCTTTTGTGTTAAATATTGCTTAATCTAAGTTCTCGAACCTTTTTCCTATTTTTCTTGATTTTAGTTTAATTTAATTTGAATTTTCCAAACTCACAAACCTTAATTCTGCCTTTTTCTGTTCTGATCTTGTGAGTTGATTATTAAATTCCTGTCAACTGTTTAATCTTAGTTTAATCATTTTAAATATAGTATTCATTTCGAAGATCGATCTCCTTTTTACAGAAGTGAATTTGGAGTTGTTTTCGATTTAATATGAATTTCTAAATTTGATAAAAAAAACCCTCACTCACTGTGAAGTGAGTTCATCTGGCACTTTTGTTGTAATTTTTGTGAGCATTTCCAGATCTTTGTAAATCAAACAAGAACTGTTTTTAGATAGTAATTATAACATAATTTTAGTTAAAATTAATCTAATTTCATGTCATAATCAACATTGGGAGAAATGATATCCCAAGGTTGAGGAAAAATACTTCTGAAAACAGTTTTTAACCAAATTTTCCAGAATTTGAATGTAATGAGCACATTTCTTGGTTAATTTCATGTCATTTTAAATTTATCTGGATCAATCCAGTTAAGTTATATTAAAGATCATTCAATATATTTTCAATACTTTTTCGAATCATCTTGATTGGTTGAATTTTCCATTTGATATATAATTTTGAATAAGTTATATATAATTTTCAATACCTTTTCGAATCAAGCCGAGTGGGATTTGGTAAAGAAACGAGATCCAATAATAGAAGAAGGCTCGGAGGATTTAGGAGCTTGATAGCCGCTGAAATTTAAAGAAGCGAATCATCGACAAACCTAGCAATGGAAAAAATTCGCGAGATGGAGATCAGACATAGATGATTCACCTTAAATTTGCGAGAAGAGATTGTCGAAAACCTGTCAATGGCGAGTTGGGGTGAAGGGATATGAGCTCTCGAAGCCACGATGTGAGTGGATTGAAACTGAGGTGATGTAGGCTCTGGACCGACTTAACGGAGATGACAATTTTCGATTCGGCCTGGAAAATAGGTGTGAGTCGCCCCTGAAACTGAAAGAAGTTCGAAATAGAAGCTATTCAGCCAAATTTTGCGAGAAGAAGATCATCGAAACCCTGTCTATGGCGCTTTGGATGTGTTCGGGTGTGAGCTTCGAAGCTGCGCTGTGAGCGGAGTGGGACTGAGATGAAGTAGAATCTGGCCCGAGTTAAAGGAGATGAGAAAATTTGCGATTTGCCCCTGAAAATAGGTGTGATTCGCCTCTCAAAATTGAAAGAAGCGACTCACCCTAATTTTGCGAGAATCTGACTATGGAGAATCTGAACGAAGGAGATGAGAATTTTTGCGAGAACTCTTTGGAAAGAGATCAAAATAGAAGCGACTCCCATAATTTTGCGAGAAGAAGATTCATCGAAAAACTGGCCATGGCGATTTGGGAGCGAAAGGATGTGAGCTCTTCAAGCTAAAAACTTCAAGCTAAAAAGCGAGTGGAGTGGGACTGAGATGAATCGTATTTTTTCTTTGCTATTTGCGAGTCAAAACAATTACTCATGAAGTAGGATCTGGGCCGAGTTATAAGGCCCATGGTCAATTTTCTTTTTAATCCTTAGAAACAACATGTAAATAAATTAATAAACTCATTTATTTATATAAAAAAAAATAAAAAAAATTCAGAAGGGGGTTCTTTAAGCCCCTCTGAATCTCTTCAAAAAAAAATATATATATATATATATATAATTTTGAATATCGGTAGTTATATTCTGGATTGAGGACTAAATTGTAAAACTGTGTGAATCTTTGCATGTGTCTAAATTTATGCTTAAATTGTAAAATACCTAAACAAGCTTTGACCAAACCAAATTCACCATTGTCTAGCACTATTCCCATACTTTAATTCAATACCAATAGCATCTCGTTTGGATACATAGAATTTTAGTTATTCAATTTGCAAAACCGTTCAGAAATAATCTTCATTCAAAAACTTAACTGGATATTTTCACAAATATGCCAGGGACTGTTTGGTAAATCCTCAATAACTTTTTATCTACAAATCCAAATTGTACCAAAATTGCACCAAATATATAAAATATCATAGAAAACAAATTATGAGAATTTGAAATAAATATTCGAAATTTCTGAATTAATAATCTTAATTAACTTGTGTATTTCCTCGTGGATCGATACTCGTATTTATCACATACTATATTTAATTATAAAAACTTTTGTTGTGCAAAACGATCCTCAACACCGAGATGGATTCGAGCCTCGACATGAGGTATGTACTGACCGGTTTTCGTGTTTGTTAATTGATTTTGTTTTGTTGATTGTAGGGAGCGGCTAGGAGCAAAATCCAAAATTTGTTGATGACTGAATCTGAATCGAAGTAAGGTATGGTATGGAGGCTCTTCAGAAAATTCCAAAGGAAGAGACAAATGGACATCTCCATTTCAATGCTTCGCTGAAGCACGATATGTATGCTGATGAGCTTCCCTTGACTGATTCGAACCAATAAAAAGAGGTTTGTGGTAAATTATACTCAGTAAGAGTTTTTTAATTTTTCAGAAATTGGAAGGACTGGACTGGTCCAGTTGGGTGCATCGAATAAGAAGGGGTTCTGGCAAATTATATTAAGCAATTGTTTCTTAATTTTCAGAAATTGAAAGGTCTTAATCTCTAGACTGGAGAGGTCCAGTTCGGTGTGTCGATATCATTATATAATGCAGATCAGTTAACTAATAACAATGGGCCATGCTTCATGTTTGACAAGCGCCGATCCTTCGTGTTGAAACCGTGCATCCCATGAGGTGTTTGAATGGTCATTATAAAAACCCAGCTACGGGACCCGTGACCCCTTCTAATGATCTGCCTAGGCGAGATAATAACGAGGAACGCTTCGGGCCAATTATGCCAAAGAACCATATACGAGGTATAAAACAACAACCGCCACAGAAAAAACAAAATTCGAAAAAATTAGTCATCAGGAAAACATAGACTCTTGCACCCAAAAAAAAAAAAAAATAACATACCAAACAAAAAAAAAAGACTAATTCAGTTTCACATCCATGACCCGACCCGGACAACGTGTAGAAATCAGATGCAAGCCGCTTTCTTTTGTATGAGAGAATTTCGCAGAAAGTATCTCCAAATTCGAAAGAAAAAAAAATATGACCTCGCATCTTTTGTCATAGATACTATGATTATGATTATGTTTGTTATGACTATTTATTTTTGTATGATCTATTTTGGATTGTTTTTTATGTGTGTACAAATGATTTTGTAAGTTGAAACACTCACAACATCACCGAGTTTAATATTTTTGTTTATTTTCATCTATCTACTCTCACATTTCGGGTCTTCAACAGCTAATAAAAATCTGAACAATATCATCCCTCATATTGATAATGATACACTCTTATCTACTTATAATACTTTCTTCTTTGACATCACAAAAACTTCTAACGAAATCACACATCCAGTCGACGCAAACAATCAAACTTTTCAAAACTGATATTAATGTAGCCCAAATCACCTCCAAAAAACAAATACATAGAATTTACAAGTTATGACCAATGTTGTAAAATACGGAAAACGGTACGGAACGGTCGGAGACCGTTTTACGGGAATATTCTAAAATGGTCGTAAAACTGTAAAAAAATGTGAAAAAACGGTCACCGGAATTGGTAATAATTTAATTAAAATTTATATATAAAACAAAAAAATATAATAATTCAATTTTTTTAATAGTAAAAAAATAACATAAACAATATCTAACATAAAACATTACATCAAAACGCATGTCCAACACAAATGTAACATCAAAATATAAATTCAAATAAAAAAAAACTAAAGCGCAAAATCATTAACATCATTTGGGATCAAATTCGTCGGAGTTGATCACCCGTTAACGACGAAGTCCACATTCTCTTCATATCCGTTGCCGTATCAAATTAGCACAAATTTAATCAACTTAGCACTCACAATCACAATTCGTATAGAAGAGATTAGCCTTTGTTGTGAAGAAAAAGAGAGTAGTCATTTTCGTAAATTAAACCGAGCTGTCGTCATCATTTAGTCAATTGTGAAGAACTTAAGAATAGAGCATCCTAACCATTGTCATGAAGATGAAGAAGAACTAAAGCGGAGACTCGGTGAAAAGAAAATCATGTGTCGAGAAAAAAATTAAAAAAATCCGGACCCAAAATAATTAGAAGAAAAAATCGGTATGTAAAACGGATTAAAAACGTTTTTCGGTCAAAAAAATGGTCAAACACGGTTAAAAAACGTTTGACCATTTTTTGAAACGTTACGGCAAAAAACGGAACGGTCTTCTACTGTAACACCGTTTTTCGGTGTTTTTCGGTGTTTTTTACAACATTGGTTATGACACATGAATCCAAATTATTTATATCTCAATCCTCATAACTAAAAAAACACATTCAAAAAATAAAATTCAAATTACACAAACAAAATATCAATCCATTAAACTAAAATAACTTCACAAAGCCAAACAACCCCGCCCAAGATAAAGCCAGTATATTTTAATTTAGTCCAAAAATTTCACATATAAGCCTATTCAATCCTCATATCGCAACAACAAGAAGAACACATAAAGTAAGTTACATGAGAAATTGGAAGGTTGGCAGAAGAGAGATGATGATTGGGAAAAGAAATCTATACTATATACTAATGCAAGGGGATTTGCTGCCTCCTGGTGCAGCCACGTCATCAGGGGCCTATTTGTAAAAAAAAAAAAAAATTTTGCATTTTTGTCCTTTTTTATTTACAAATTGGTCCTTTTTCAGAAAAAAAAAATTACATTTTGGTCCTTTTTTTTTACATTTAGGTCCTTTATATTTGCATTTTGGCCCTTCGAAGTTTTGAAATTTACATTTTAGTCCAGGGGCCTCAAATTGGTCCTATTTTTTAAAAAAAATTATATTTTGGTCCTTTTTTCACATTTTGGTCCTTTATATTTGCATTTTGGTCCTTCGAAGTTTTAAAATTTACATTTTGGTCCTTTATTATTTTTCTTGCTTGTGCAGCCACGTCACCAGGGCCTATTTATAAAAAAAAAATATTTTTTTTATATTTTGGTCCTTTTCGATTTACAAATTGGTCCTTTTTTCGAAACAAAAATTACATTTTGGTCCTTTTTTTTTTACATTTTGGTCCTTTATATTTGCATTTTGACCCTTCGAAGTTTTGAAATTTACATTTTGGTCCTTTTTTATTTACAAATTAGTCCTTTTTTCGAAAAAAATTACATTTTGGTCCTTTTTTTTACATTTTGGTCCTTTATATTTGCATTTTGGTCCTTCGAAGTTTTGAAATTTACATTTTAGTCCAGGGGCCTCAAATTGGTCCTATTTTTTTAAAAAAATTATATTTTGGTCCTTTTTTCACATTTTGGTCCTTTATATTTGCATTTTGGTCCTTCGAAGTTTTAAAATTTACATTTTGGTCCTTTAGTATTTTTCTTGAAAAACTAAAATAAAATTATATTAAGTTGAACAATATTAATAAAAGAACATCTTGCAAATATTTAAAAATAAAATATCACAAAACTATTAAAAAATACATAAAAAGAAAACTAAAATAAAAAATAGATGTTTAAATAGATATTTTCTATGAATATATTTGCAAGATGTTTATTTATTATCATTTAATGTTAGTTTTTTTATGAATAAAGAATGTAATATTAAAATTATATAAACAAAATATGTAATAATTTAATTTTTTTTAAATCACTACGTGTTAAGAAGTGTTTATGAATTTTCTTAAAATTAATAAAAAATAACAAAAATAATTTTTAATTATTACATATGAGATTTGGAGGGTATTTTGGGAAAAAAAAATTAATATCATCCATAAGGAGTATTTTAAAATAAAAGTTTGGTAAAGAGTTTTTTTTTTTTGGAATTTACGAAAAGACAGAGAATTTTTTATAATATCCAAAAAAAATTAGGGGGTTAAAAATATACCAAATCATGGATGTGCGAATAATCATGACATAATTTAAATTAAAGGTTCGAACGAAACGGTTAGCGATGACATCGTCAAACTTTGTTGTTGGCTGACCACACAAAGGACGAAAAATATTTGTGCTAAATATGTAGCGAAATTAAGGATTTGTGAAATTAAAAACACTCTTTTTTTCAGCAATGTTTTCTGAACTATTATGTTCTTAATAAATTTCATGACGACTCATTCGTTCTTTTTCCTTATTTTACTTATGAAGTATAAAATATAGATAATTTTTTTAGCAATAACCGTTTGAATTATTCAAGAAATCCGGGTCTTAAAATATTCAAATGATTTTTGCTACAAAATTTCACTCGCACACAACACACTAAATTACACATATAATAATGATTACAAAAAGAAAGTCACATACACAAAATGAACAACAATTTTTTTCAACTACATTACTTATAAACCCGAACAGCCCCGCGCAATTGCGCGGGGGTAATGCTAGTAATAAAAAATTTAAGCTAAGGGAGTAAAACAAGAATATTTTGAGGAGTTAAGCATGACTAACACTATAACCAGTCTGATAAGGAGTAATATTTTCATTCCTTATCTTACTCCACTTTAACCTCGCAGCTTCTTGTGTTTGGCAAGCATAAGAGGGTTGCAATTATAGTTGTCAAAATTCCGATTTTAATTTTAGAATCTTACGATTCTACGATTCTAACTCGACAAAACGATTCAAGATTAACGTTAATTCTTAATTTGGTAGAATTCTGGTAGAATCTCGATTCAAGACGTAAAATCTGGTAGAATCTTGTATATTTATGATTTTACGATTTCACTGTCATGACTCACAAAATATTTAATTTCCAAGATAATTATGACCCCCGTTCTAATTAAGTAATTTGGAATACATATTGCAATATAAGGTAATATTGCGAAAATAAAATAACTTGATTTTTTTTTTCACATATCTTCTATATTTTATGTTTACTTAACTCATTTTGTGTATATTATTTGTTTTATTTCATCTTAGTTTTTCTTAATCCGAATTTGAATTTAGTATAATATAGTACTATTTTGGTTCATCATTAATATTTTGATTGGTTCTGATTAACATTTGCATAGATACGGATAATTTACTTTTTTGTTGTCTATTTATTATGAATGCTTATGACTACACTGATTAAAATGACCAAAATATGCTCCATCAATTAAGTTACATCCTTTTATTTATAAAATCATGTCAGTCAGATTAGTTTATTCATTTGCATAGAATCTTACGATTCAAAATACGATTTTACGATCAGATTCGATTCTACTCTTAAACGATTTAAGGTAGAATTCCGATTCTGACCTTGGTTGCAATTTGTTATTCCTCTCTCATCTTGCTGCTAAACAAGGGTTTAAGGAGAGGTCTTGTTGATTTTCTGATTTTGTCAAAAACCTGGCGGTGAAATTATTCATAATCTCTCTCTAAAAAAATTAAAAGAAGGTCTGAAAAGGACAAACAAGAAAAGGAAGTGCACACAACTGGGGTGGATGCGGCCGACTCCACCCCCACCTCCCCTGTCATCCTCTCCGCCCCTGATTAGCCACCCCCATCTACCCAAACACTCCCTACAACAACCTCCCTTCCACCTACTCGGCCAAACCCTCCACCTACCGGGCCACCCTTTCAACCACGACCAACTACTTATCTATCTCTACAAGACTACACCTCGTTTTCTCTTTGGTCAAGACGCCGATCCGAGAGCGTGACGACAATTTTTTGTGATGCGGCTCGGATTCGGACGACGCTTCTCTCTATGACTAGGACTCCTTCTCCTCCTTATTTCTTGTGAGGGCAGCAACTCGGAATTGGATGAAGCGACTCAACTACTCAACCAGACTGTCTTCTCAATCTGGCAAGCTTATGCTCTCACAACAATGGAGTTTTGCGATGGTTCACATCTATTTGAGTGGATCCAAATTTATGATGGCGAGCCAGTTTTTGGCCCAGAGTTCGCTATGTTGATGACATTGGAGGTGACTTCATTTTCTACGTGTCGCTAGAAAGGAGTGGCGCATAGAGATGTGAAGCATGATAATGTCCTCCTTGATGTTGCAGGGAGGTTGGGATCGGTCGATTTTGGCTATGCATGCTATTTTGGTCAATCAAGTTACATATTTGTATGTTATCAACACGAATGGCGCATATATTACTCTCTAGATCAGATGGATCTGTAACTGCCAGGTCCAGTTCAACATCATGCCATATGAGATTCTATCCCTGTTAGGTTCGATTTGATCGAAGAGCACCAAAGACATAAATTTTACATTCTTGCGATAAATATGAGATTCTATCACTGCTAGGTTCGATTTAATCGAAGAGCACCAAATACATAAAGTTTACATGCTTGCGATAAATATGAGATTCTATCATAAATATGAGATTCTATCACTGCTAGGTTTGATTTGATCGAAGAGCACCAAAGACATAAATTTTACATGCTTGCGATAAATATGAGATTCTATCACTGCTAGGGTCAATTTAATCGAAGAGCACCAAAGACATAAATTTTACATGCTTGCAATAAATATGAGATTCTATCACTGCTGATAAATATGAGATTATATCGCTGCTAGGTTCGATTTGATCGAAGAGCACCAAAGACATAAATTTTACATGCTCGCGATAAATATGAGATTCTATCACTGCTAGGTTCGATTTAATCGAAGAGCACCAAAGACATAAAGTTTACATGCTTGCGATAAATATGAGATTCTATCACTGCTAGGTTCGATTTGATCGAAGAGCACCAAAGACATAAATTTTACATGCTTGCGATAAATATGAGATTCTATCACTGCTAGGTTCGATTTAATCGAAGAACACCAAAGACATAAAGTTTACATGCTTGCGATAAATATGAGATTCTATCACTGTTGATAAATATGAGATTCTATCACTGCTAGGTTCGATTTGATCGAAGAGCACCAAAGACATAAATTTTACATGCTTGCGATAAATATGAGATTCTATCACTGCTAGGTTCGATTTAATCGAAGAACACCAAAGACATAAAGTTTACATGCTTGCGATAAATATGAGATTCTATCACTGCTAGGTTCGATTTGATCGAAGAGCACCAAAGACATAAATTTTACATGCTTGCGATAAATATGAGATTCTATCACTGCTAGGTTCGATTTAATCGAAGAACACCAAAGACATAAAGTTTACATGCTTGCGATAAATATGAGATTCTATCACTGTTGATAAATATGAGATTCTATCACTGCTAGGTTCGATTTGATCGAAGAGCACCAAAGACATAAATTTTACATGCTTGCAATAATTGTGCGTAGAACGCTATGCGACTGGGTAGTGCTCAAATTGAATCGGTCGTAGCAAGTAAAAGATTATTAAAATTATTCGCAATTATTCACCGAACTTCGTCGTGAATCTTGAGCACTAACAATTGATTGCTCTGTACTATCTTTTCTTTTGTGTTAATCTACTACTTACCTTTTATATTTTATTATTTTTGTTAATTAACACAATCATATCTAAAATTGAAATAACATTTATGAATTTTTTTTAAATTTGAACCAAGTCGTATTAATCACTATTCATCATTTTCTAAGTGATTTGGAAACATCAAGACTAGGTACATGGAAAAGACAATTATATTGGCTCAAACATTATCTCACACATCACAAGTATTAAAAAAAACTACTCAGAAGAGACCGTCCATGCTGGGGTATAAAGAACTGCTCAGGATTAATCCATAAATTATAGTTTTGTAAAAAAAAAAGAAAAAGGAGCAAACCAATATTCATGCATTCAAACCTTTATAATTATACAAATTTTCAAATATTTACATGGTGAGCCCATCTGGAAAATATGAAGGCCCGCCCAAAACCCTGCCACCAACATCAGGAAAGTACTCGAAACCAGTCAGTGGCCCGACGGCCCCGTTTGACTCGACTCTTATAGGGTACTTAATCAAATGCCCTTTCGAAGAAATATTTTCCTCGGCAGTGTATCTAAGCCAGTTATCACTTGCTACATTATTCACATATTTCACGCATCCTAAACTCTCTGGCTCGTCGAAACGAGAATCTAGACCACCAAAATGCTCTGCCCATAATGATTTTCTATATCCATACACCAGTACAAAAGAAACATTACTCTAGGTGGTACTCAAAAAAAAATTTCTTTTTTTTTTGTACCGACCTGGCCACGGGGATGATTGTTATTATCGCAACTAGCCCAAGTGTGGTACGGTTGGTACGCACCCATAGCGATTTCGGTATCTCTCGAACCATCAAGTGATCTTTGGTTTATATTCGCCGAACCCAATATGATATACTCATCATCCACTATCATGCCTTTTGAATGCACGTATATCATGAACCTTCTGTGCCTCCTCGCTGAAGCAACCTATTCAAATATTATGTGGTAAGCGAAACATGTATACACAGTAAGTAATCTAAGCAAAATACTAATGCAAGCAGAAATACTTGCATTTCGTGCTGCCATGTCACCCATTCATTATGGACCATTCGATCAAGATCGGATGGTCTAGAATTGAATGGACCCAATTTACATGATTCATGTTATGTTGGTATGGCACGGTTCATATGGACCGAGTCCATCCTGTTGAAGGATGTTTCACTGAAGAGTTCGTTATTTAATGGTCTCCACTGATAACAGTATTTTGGACTTTTATTTTCATGAGTTGGGCCTTTTTCATATTTCAATATTTATGGGCCTTTATGTAATAAATAGTTTAACATATTAAACTGCTAGTCAGATAATCTAGATAAGATTAGTGTTAATCATGTGAGTAAGTGGTTGTAAAATTAAACGGTTCTGATTAGTTTAGTTGTTAGTGATGTGTGGTTAAGATGTAATTAATCAGGGATTAGTTGGCTATATAAGCCCTCCACTGTAACTCAGAAATTAACAAATGAAAATTTCAATTAATCCTCTTCTTAATTAAAGACTTGATTTTAACATGGTATCAGATGTGCTTTCATTCCGCTGTGTTTTACTCCAAGATTAACTCTTGGTACCAGTCGTTTCTTACTTCTCTGGTACCACTCTTCTCCTCTTCTGTACCGGTACACAAAGAACACTTCTTGGTACCGGTCCTCTCCAGTTATCTCCAGTTCATCCCTCTTCTCTCTACCATTTCTCCAACAAACTATATCACGGTTCTCACCTCGTCATTCCGCATCTCTTTCATATTACCCATCCTTCCTAATTCTCACTCTTTTAAATAGATCCGTTAACCCGCTATCATTACTTTTATTCACTTTGGTCCCTTACTTCCTGCTATTTTCTTTCCACTCCAGTAACTACCCAACCCACTTCTTCCCAATATATTTCTTTCATTCTTAACTAACTCCACTGCTCTCTTCAAGATATTCAAGATTCTATTTTCGCCATGGCTCTCAACTCTACTGCTCTCGACAGCTCTTATCAATCTACCAAGATCGTTACTTTTACTCACCCAATTCCGATCAAACTCGACAGCACTAACTATCTTCTCTGGAAATCTCAACTTCTTCCTATCTTACGCGGTCACAACCTCATGCGATTTCTTGAAGATCCCCGTGATTACGATCCGACGGTTCTCTCTTCTGGTACCGATCCAGAACTTCTTGAATATCAGCAGCAGGATCAACTCATTCTTGGTTGGATCTTGGGGTCACTCACTGAAGCGGCTCTATCTCAGGTCATTCATTGCAACACAGCTGCCTCGGTGTGGAAGTGCCTTCTCTCCGCCTACTCTTCATACTCGTTTGCGCATGCTCATGACCTACGATCCAAGCTTCAAAACATTCAAAGAGGTACTATGTCCTGCTCTGAATTCTTTCACAAAATTAAGAATCTTGCTGATCAATTGGCATTCATTGGGTGTACTGTCAATGATGACGATCTTGTGATGACCACTCTCCGTGGTATGGGCGCACAATTTCGTCAATCTGTTCTTGCCATCACCAGTACTCGTGGCAAGTTAAGCTTCGCCGATATTCAAGGCATCTTATTGGGTCATGAATCCATCTTAGAAGATGATAAAGTCATCGATCAAGCCAGTGCTCTCTATGCCTCTCCTCATGCATATGCCTCTCAATCCTCGGCGAAACCACCATTGCTACCGAATCCTCAGCAATTCAACCCTCGTCCACCCTTCAATCCTCATTATAACAAACCAAACCAATGGAATAAATCCAAGACTAGGCTCATCTGTCATCACTGCCATAAGCCCGGTCATCACATCAACAACTGCTGGATTCGTGATCCGTCCCTTCGACCATCCAAACCATCTTTCACTCCTCGCCCCTCTTCATTCCTCTCCGCACCGGCCACCTACATTGCTGCTCCGGGACCTCATTCTGCACATGAATGGCTTCTCGATTCTGGCGCCTCGCACCACATCACACCTGACTTCAACAACCTCTCCTCTCCGACCACCTACAATGGTTCTGAGCAGTTAATGGTGGGCAATGGACAGCATCTCCCTATCTCTCATATCGGTAACTCTCATATTCCACATTCTTCTCTTACTCTCTCAAATGTACTTCATGTACCCTCTATTAACAAACACTTGCTTAGTATCAATAGACTTACTTTGGACAATAATGTCTCAATTGAATTCTTACCTCATGTTTGTTTGATTAAGGATCGAACCACTCAGCAAGTTCTTCACACTATCCAACCAAGTAATGGGCTCTATTGTCTCGACACTTCTTCCAGCTCTCCTCAGGCTTTTGCTGCATCTTCTTCTCTTTGGCATCAACGATTATGTCACCCTTCTATGGATGTTATTACTTTATTAGCTAAGAATAATGCTATTGATATTTCCTCTAATAAAAACAATTCTCTATGTATTCATTGCTGTCAAGCTAAATCTAAGAATTTACCATTTCATTTAAGCTCTTTTACTGCCTCTTCTCCTCTTGAGCTGATTCACTGTGATCTCTGGGGACCGGCTCCAGTAGATTCTCTTCAAGGGTTTCGTTATTATGTGGTGTTTATTGATGATTTTTCTAAATACACTTGGATTTATTTCTTGGCTCAGAAATCTGATCTCCCTCACATCTTCTCATAGTTCAAATCTCTCTCAGAAAATTTACTCTCTACAACCATCAAAACTATGCAAATTGATGGTGGCAGTGAGTTCTTTTTCTTAAAAACTCAATTTCCACAGATCAATCTTCAGATTTCGTGCCCCTATTCACCTCAACAGAATGGCCATGCCGAGCGCAAACATCGACACATTACCGAGCTTGGTCTCTCGGTTTTTAACCAGTCTAAACTACCCTCTAACTACTGGCCTGATCTCTTTCAGAGTAGTGTCTTCACCATTAACCGATTACCAACTCTCCGAGCTCCTCATACATCTCCTTATGAAAAGCTCTACCATCGAACCCCAGATTACACCATCTTTAAGCCAATTGGTTGTCTATGCTTTCCTCATCTCAAACCCTACATGACAAATAAGCTTCAAGCTAAATCCGAACCGTGTATCTTTCTTGGTTATGCACCACAGTATAAAGGTTATAAATGCCTTAATATCAAAACCCTCAAGGTTTACATCTCTCGTCATGTTATCTTTGATGAACATGTCTTCCCCCTCTTACAACCTTCGCAATCTTCCGCACCATCTCCAGTCCCTACTATAACTGACTCCATTTCTGTTCTTCAATCTTCCTCAACTTCTCCACCCTCTCCATCTGCATCATCTCCAGTTCCTGATGCCCCTCCTCCCTCTCATCCTATGGTCACTCGCAGTAAAACCAATACTCTCAAACCTACTCATCACCCTGACTTTGTGACTTATTCTTCTCACACCACAATTCTTGAACCGAGTTGCTACTCTCAGGCCATTAAACACACTGAGTGGCGAGATGCTATGGCCCACGAGATTAATGCCTTAATTACCAATGGTACGTGGATCTTGGTTCCTCGCCCCTCTCACAAACAACCGGTTCAATGCAAATGGATTTTTCGACTCAAACGCAAACCTGATGGTTCTGTGGATCGGTACAAAGCACGCTTAGTAGCTAAAGGTTTCACTCAAGAGTTCGGCATCGATTATGAGGAAACATTTAGCCCAGTTATCAAACCTACAACCATACGACTGGTGCTTTCCTTAGCTATCTCAAATAATTGGTGTATCAAGCAGTTGGATGTGAATAATGCGTTCTTAAATGGTGATCTTGTTGAGACTGTTTTTATGGAGCAACCTCAAGGGTTTCACGATACTCAATACCCTGATCATGTCTGCCTTCTCAAGAAAGCTCTTTATGGGCTTAAACAAGCTCCACGAGCTTGGTTTCACAAGCTCAGCACTGCTCTTCTCAGCCTTGGATTCAACTCATCTCTTGCTGATACATCTCTTTTTATCAAGAAAACCTCTGACACACTTACACTGATGTTGATTTATGTCGACGATATTATCATTACTGGTAATGACTCTTCCACAATCTCTTCAATTATTCATCATCTTAACTCTCAATTCTCTCTTCGAGATCTTGGTCCTCTCGATTTCTTCTTGGGCATTCAATGTCAGCAACTTCAACATGGTTTACATCTAAATCAGTCTCTCTATATTCAACAACTCCTTCTCAAAGCAAACATGTCTAAAGCAAATTCAGTTTCCACACCAATCTCTTCCACTGAAATCTACTCCAAACACACTGGTGATCTTCTTTCCGATCCTACCCTATACCGCAGTCTTGTTGGTGGTCTCCAGTACGCCACCCTCAGCAGGCCTGACATTGCCTTTGCTGTCAACAAAGCCAGCCAATTTATGCATAATCCACGTGACTCTCATATGGCCTTAGTTAAACGTATTTTACGTTACCTTCAGGGTACTCTTCATCATGGACTCTTCATCTCCAAAACCTCTGATCATTCTCTTCACGTGTACTCCGACGCAGATTGGGCCGGGTGTCCCGATGACCGCCGTTCCACCACTGGGTATTGTGTGTTCTTGGGATCCAATCTGATTTCTTGGTCCTCCAAGAAACAACCTACGGTCTCTCGATCTTCCACAGAAGCTGAATACAAAGCATTAGCTCTTGCTTGCTCTGAATCAATGTGGCTCCAATATGTTCTCACAGAACTTCATCTTCCTCTTACTTCACCACCAGTCCTCTACTGCGATAACATCGGAGCTACCTACTTAGCATCCAATCCTGTTTTTCATGCTAGAACCAAGCATATTGAAATAGACTATCACTTCGTCAGGGAACGCGTCTCATCCAAACAACTCATTGTTCAGTTCCTATGCTCTGCGGATCAACTCGCTGATGCACTCACTAAGGGGTTGTCCTCTCAACGGTTTGCATTTCTCAGATCCAAGCTCACCGTGGAGAAATCCCCGGTTTCACTTGCGGGGGGCTGTTGAAGGATGTTTCACTGAAGAGTTCGTTATTTAATGGTCTCCACTGAGAACAGTATTTTGGACTTTTATTTTCATGAGTTGGGCCTTTTTCATATTTCAATATTTATGGGCCTTTATGTAATAAATAGTTTAACATATTAAACTGCTAGTCAGATAATCTAGATAAGATTAGTGTTAATCATGTGAGTAAGTGGTTGTAAAATTAAACGGTTCTGATTAGTTTAGTTGTTAGTGATGTGTGGTTAAGATGTAATTAATCAGGGATTAGTTGGCTATATAAGCCCTCCACTGTAACTCAGAAATTAACAAATGAAAATTTCAATTAATCCTCTTCTTAATTAAAGACTTGATTTTAACAACTAATCCCTGATTAATTACATCTTAACCACACATCACTAACAACTAAACTAATCAGAACCGTTTAATTTTACAACCACTTACTCACATGATTAACACTAATCTTATCTAGATTATCTGACTAGCAGTTTAATATTCGTTATTTAATGGTCTCCACTGAGAACAGTATTTTGGACTTTTATTTTCATGAGTTGGGCCTTTTTCATATTTCAATATTTATGGGCCTTTATGTAATAAATAGTTTAACATATTAAACTGCTAGTCAGATAATCTAGATAAGATTAGTGTTAATCATGTGAGTAAGTGGTTGTAAAATTAAACGGTTCTGATCAGTTTAGTTGTTAGTGATGTGTGGTTAAGATGTAATTAATCAGGGATTAGTTGGCTATATAAGCCCTCCACTGTAACTCAGAAATTAACAAATGAAAATTTCAATTAATCCTCTTCTTAATTAAAGACTTGATTTTAACACATCCATCCCTATAATGTGCTCACCCACTTACCCCCATTTTCTTATTCTCTCTCTTCAGTACTGTTCAGTACTGTTCATCACGGTTACTGTTCATCGTTTTTTTTTTTTTTTTTTTTTTTTTTTTGGAAATTTTATTTTATTTGACATATGTGTTGTGTTCTAAATAAAATATTTGAATTTTTCATCGTATTAATAAATATAATTGACATAAGTCTTGTGTTCTAAATAAAATATTTGAATTTTTCATCGTATTAATAAATATAATTTGTATACTATAATTTTACTGTTAACAAAATACTATTCACACAAATATTTTTTGTTAGCCTGAGCTGGTATTTTTTTTTTTTGTGCTTATTATAACAGTTTTGATTGGTATCAAGCTGCGTTTTTTTGTGTTTATTATAATATTTTTGATTGGTACCAAGCTGCGTCTTTTATGTTTTTTTTTTTTTTTTGTCATTTTCAGAATTTTATTTTATTTCATATGTTTTGTATTATAAATAAAACATTTCAATTTTTCTATTGAAACATATGATATATTTTGATAAGGAAAAAAATTTATATTTATTGCATAATATTTGTGAGACTATTTAATATCAGATTTTTTTTTTAAATTAACATTTATGAAAATTACTTTTGTTTTGCACTTGTAACGTTTTAGATAAAATTATTATTTTATGATCATATCTATTTTCTTATCAAATAATATATCAAATAATATATCAAATAATTACTTTTGCTTATTATATTATTTCTTATCAAATAATATATACCGCAGCGAAGCGCGGGATATTTTCCTAGTACATGTTAACGTTTAATGCGTTGCTTCCTCCACCAGGTTGGTCTTCAATGGACAATATATCTTGTACCTGCGGAATAGCTTTAGCTAAGCGAGGCTTGATTGGAACTTGTACTATCGTTATATATACGTAATGCTCGACCATCACTACACCAAGAGAACCAGTATCGTAAAAAAAAAAGTTTTTTTAAAAAAAAAATTCAGTAATTATAACGGCTTGTCGCAAAAATTAAAAATCAAACTCTCACATGAACAGTAGAGCTCTCATCATCAGTAATTCCCATGATCAAATTTCTCTTTTCAATTTCGTTCAAATTCATTCCCAAATCATGAGTCCCATCCAATTTAACCTCGTCTTCGAAGCCCTCATTGGATTCGTCTCTCATCACCGAAACCCTCAAATTCCTTACTTGTTCCTCGACCGACTGGACGTCAGATGATACATTAGTACTAAATATGATATATTATAGGGAATTTTACTGTAGTAACCCTGTTTTAAAATAATATTCCCGAAATAACCAAGTTTTGAACATAATTCCCAAAATGTCTTTTGCGGGGTTTGTAATTTCGCCTGGCGAGGTTTGGAACCTCGTTTTTTTTCATCCGTCATTAATTGGGGTTAAACAGCATTAAACATCTATTAAGATAAGGCGAGGTTCCAAACCTCGCCAGGCGATGTATCAAATGTCGCCTTATTCACTTTTTGAGTTTTAATTTACTTTTTGATCTTTTTTTAGTTTTAATTAACATTTTGGTCCTTTTTATTTACAATTTGGTCCTTTTTATTTACATTTGGGTCCTTTTTAGTTTTAATTTACATTTTGATCCTTTTTATTAACATTTTAGTCCTTTTTTATTTACAATTTGGTCCTTTTTAGTTTTAATTTACATTTTGGTCCTTTTTTTTAACATTTTAATCCTTTTTTATTTACATTTTGATCCTTTTTATTTACATTTGGGTCCTTTTTAGTTTTAATTTACATTTTGGTCCTTTTTTTTAACATTTTAGTCCTTTTTTATTTACATTTTGATCCTTTTTTACATTTTTAATTTAAATTTTGGTCATTTTTTGTTTTAATATACATTTTGATAAACTAAACATATAATAAACTAATAATAATAATAAACCATAACAATATAATCTAATAATAATAAACTAAACATATAATAAAAACACCCCAACATAATCTAACAATCATCTCTAGGTGCATTCTGTGTCGGGTCGAAAAAGTCATGATGACCACTATATGGAACACGACCATATGAAGTACCGACTCCACCATAGTCCGTGAAGGGGGGTTGTGCAGGATCGCCATAATTCGGTCGCGACGTAGAAACATAGTCCGTGAAGGAGGGTTGGACAAAACGATCGTCATCATTCTGAGAATCGTCCAAAGATAATGCCTCTAGCAAAACCGGCATCCTAGTGGCCATTTGATCCAAGATCATGCGACATTCGCAATTTTGTGCGCACCGTGCACCTTGTCTAGCACGTCGAATATCAAGTTGGACCTCATTGACCTATAATGAAAATGAGGTAAGTTATAAAAAAATTATATTACTATATTTAATTAAATTTGAATAAAATACCAAGGATCGCAAAAGTGGACCACTAGGTCGGAAGCTCACATCAGGAGGACTAATATTGGTCACTATCCACCGTCTCGTGATTTGCCAAAACCATCTCATATAATCCTGAAAACCATCTCAATACGGTGAAAATAATGTAATGAAATTGCGAAAAGCAATATTTGTACCTTTCTAGTAAACCCGCCGTTCAATACGGTCTCGTCTTCTTGAACAATATATGTACCTCGCTGCTCCCACATGTGAATATAACGCGCCATTTGTGAGTTCTTTAATTTTCCACGAGGTGCCATATTAGGGTTTGGAGGGATGTGTTGCCGAAAACCGAATTGGACCATCACCCTATCCGGTAGGTGCATCTGCACCGTGTTAGCACATATCAATGGGATTTTGGCCATCCAAAACATAGAACCAACAAAGCATTATGGCGATAAATTCGCCGTCAACTCGTCAGTATAAGGGCTCCAAGTAATCTGAAAACAAAATTTTTAATTAATATAATTATAAGTAATTAATTATAAATTTTTTCCTTACTTGTTCTGCTCGTAATTTGTCGAACTCGTCAGAAAAATATATGACCGCACTTCCTCTATTCCTCTCTCTGTAACTGTGGGCACCCACATAATAGTTCATGAGTGGGTTCCCAACAATCGATCCCGGAATACTCATGTGAGGCCGTGCATTGGCAAAATGAAACCAAGCCCAAATCTATCAAAGATTTTTATAATTAATTTGTAAATACACTTTTATAAATAATTATTTTGTATAAATAAATGAATGAAAAATTACCTGAACAAGTGAGAACCATCTCGCCGCTGTAGTTTGGCCAATCTGGCATGCATCTCCCAAAGACTTGTACAAATGCGCGAGGATGGCGGGACCCCAAGCATACCTCCCGCATGTATCAAAATCCTCCAAGAAATATATGTAACTTGGACTGATTCGGCCTTTTGTGGGATTGGCCAAAGCCATCGAACCCAGGAAGTACAAGATGTAAGCCCTCGTGAGTCGGTCCCACGTTTCCTCCGTGGGATCAGTGGGTACTATGTGAAACGTCCTACGCAACCACGGCAATGTAGGACGGTTACCAGGCGGGCAAACCCCAAGCAGACGGGTCAGATCAGCTCCTACATCGTTCTCCCCGCTGATAGCCCTAAACAACGGAGCACCGTCCGCTACGAAACCAGTCAACAAAGAAACATCACGTAGGGTAATAGTCATCTCTCCATGTGGCATATGAAAGGTGTTCGTCTCCGGACGCCACCTATGAATCAATGCCGTCAGAAATGGCTGATTCAACTTTACGTACGTGGCCCGCGTGGGGACATAAAATCCTGCTCGCATAAGTCTGGCCTCCATTTCCGGAGTCGTCAGCGTCCAATGGGTCCAGTCGCGACCACCCTGAAATATCGTAATCTCAGGCTTTTCAATCTCGTTGGACACGTGGTTCATTTGATCCCTTAAAACGGAAGCATCAACGGGTCCAGGATTATCCATCTGTCCAAGATAGAAAAAAAAAAAATTAGTTAACAAAAAAAATTAGTTACCAAAAATATAGAATTCTACAATCATAACAATTCTACAATTTACAATTCTACACATTCTACAATTTTACAATTTACAATTCTACAATCCTAATTGTACACATTCTACAATCCTACAATTTACAATTCTATAATTCTAAAATTTACAATTCTACAATCCTACAATTATACTATTTTAGATATTCTACAATTCTACTATTTTAGATATTCTATAATTCTACAATTAATTCTACAATCCTACAATTCTACTATTTAAGATATTCTACAATTCTAGAATTCTACAATTCTACAATCTTAATTCTACAATTCTACAATTATAATATTTTAGATATTCTACAATTCTACATTTCTAAAATTCTACAATTTCTACAATTATAATAAGAAATTGACACATTTTTCTAGAATTAAATAAGAAATTTACCTTCTAATGCAAGATGAAAATCTTCAATTTCTAGTCAAATTCGTCAAAAATCACGACGTTATAACTTCAGATCTGCCACTTAAAACAACAAATTGACACATTTAACTCAAAATATATTCAATATTTAGTCAATCTTGAACAAAACAAGAAGAAAAAACAACAAAACATACCTATTACAAGAAGAAATTTGAAGCCCAAATCGGAGAGAAAAAGAGAAAAAGAGGAAGAAAAGGGAGGATGAGAGAGAGACCGAGGAAGGAAGAAGGAAGAAGGAAGGCGGGAAGTTGAGAAAACAAACAAGCGAAGTTTGAAAGCTCGCCAGGCGAGGTTGCCAACATCGCCTAGTTAATAAAGCGAGGTTTGAAACGTCGCCTCTCATTAATAGGTATTTTTACCACACTTACCGACCGTTGGAAACAGAAGCGAAGTTGGAAACATCGCCTGGCGAAGTTCCAAACCTCGCCTTTCCTTAATTGCTGTTTAACCCAATTAATGACGGCTGGAAACAAAGGCGAGGTTCCAAACCTCGCCAGGCGAAATTACAAACCCCGCAAAAGACATTTTGGGAATTATGTTCAAAACTTGGTTATTTCGGGAATATTATTTTAAAACAGGGTTACTACAGTAAAATTTCCTATATTATATCTATAATTAGTTATTTTGAATAATCAATTACTTGTTTGAGCCTCTTTTGGTTCTGCTCTTCCTACATGTTTATATAAATGAAATCCATGAATAATTAAGATGGTGTAATTTATCAAAGATCACGTATACCACTTAAAAAGATTACGTATACCAAAGATTGAAAAAGAATTGAAGAAAATAATAAAAGAACCTGCAATTTGAGAAAATCGGTGAAATAGGAGCAATGTTGACACGAACCGACGGAACTTTGTCGCACTAAAATTCAATTGCACCGTAGACATATCCTACAAAAATCAAGAATGTATATAAATAAATATTTTTTAATGTAACAAACTAAGAAAGACCAAAATCTGGTAAATAGCCCGATTTCATAAACCTTGAAAATCGAGAATGAAGAAAGTGCTAGTGAGAATTACTTGACGGGTGCCCATATTTCAGAATTTCGTCGTATGATTGGTATTGAAGAGTCGTCTCCTTTTCTCTGCATCGACCACTCATACATTTGACCAAATGACCTAAAATTGAAATTAACAATTTAAGGGTTATTCTTGAAACACCTACAGTTTGACGATATAAGTCAAAAGTCAATGCAAAAGAAGAAGAATATTATCGTTCACCTTGAATCAGTAACTGCCGAGAGCCGAATTAATCTTAATTAAACTAAAATTGAATGAAAATCCTGCACGAATTGCAACGACAATGCACAGAAACAACGAAAAGATCGTCGTCGCAAACCGTAGATTTCGTCGTGCTTTTTCTGCGAGAAACGAAAAGATCGTCGTCGCTGGGTTTCCTCTACGTCGCCGCAAACCCTAGTGCCACAATTTTTGTTCTTTAGCATCTGCAATAAAAGAGAAAAAGACCCACATGAATTAGTCACAAATTAATCGTGATTCATCCCCAAATAGCCCTAATTAACATGTAATTAACTAAAGAAATGCTCTAATCACACTAAATTCGATCAAAATTAATTCCATACCGTATTGAAATGGCTGTCTGAGGCATTTGATCGAACCAACCGAGTGCGTCTCTGATCTCGCCAGCCCTCGCACAGACAGAAAGCAAGTCTGTCCAAGAAAGCACAGATAGTTGTCCACGGCCGCACATCACACAGCGCCATTGATTAAGAGTGAAAGGCAAACGATTGCTCCAGACCAGTTTCGTGTATCTCGGAGTCTCACATTTTATCTAAAAATATAACCAAAGATACAATTTAATTCTATGAGAAATAATGAGATAAAAATTCTAATATAGAAATCAAATTAAGTAAGAATTGGTTACATGTAACATGAAAATTGAATTGAAAATCATACTCTTCATCAATCTGCAAAAAATTGAAGTGAACATTGCCTAAGAATTAACTAAAAAAAATATATGTTATCAGCATCAATTTCAGGATAAATTTAATCGTACATACCTTTCATAACAGTATCGATATCTTCGATTTGACGAAAAAAAATCACTCTTTGACAAAAGAAAATCACATATACCCCTGAAATGAACAAATAACGACAGTCCAAGCCGTTGCTGGCACCAAATAGACTTGAAAAGCAACCAATTCAGACCAAATAATGGTCTAATCAGCACGAATCATACCAAGGCAACAGACGCAAACACCAACCGAGAAAAAGAGCAAAAAAAACCCAAAAAAACAATGAATGCACGAATCTGACCAAATAAAGGGACGCAAACACCAGCAAAGAGAATTCACGCGGTAAAACTACCAAAAAACTGAACGAATCAATTGAAATGAATCAATTTAGGTACTACATGTTATGATTCATCCAATTGATTTAACCAAAGGCTCCATCATTTAACTAATTTGTGCGATTTGTGAGCAAAGAATTCAGAATAACAAATTCCGTGAAAAACCCTAAATTAAATCGATTATATGGTCTAAATCAACTCGATTGCATCGAATCGTGCAGAAATTCAACATGAATCAAAGGACAACGGAAGGTATAACAAACCAAAGCGAAAAAATTGAAGGAAAAAATAATTACCTTGATCCGAGCCGAAACCCTAGAAATCGTAGAAAGCGTTAGGGTTTGAGCAGCGCGAAAGAGAGAGGCAGAGTGAGGCGCGCTCCTGCCATGGAGATCGTCGTCCTCCACCCACGTCGTTGCTCGCGCCCGTTTCGCCCTCTAGGGTTCTTGTCGGCTCTTTTTTTTCTTTTCTTTCTTGTCGTGAAAATGAAGAGAGAGAGAGGGGTAGAGGGGGTAAGTGCTTGAGCCTCTTACATGGCTAGGTAGACTCGGTTCATATGAACCGTAACATGATAACATTGTGAGGATCATATACGCCGCGTCCATTCAATTTTAGACCGTCCGATCTTGATCGAACGGCCCATAACGAAGGATGACGTGGAAGCAGGAAATTTCGGCCCAATGTTCCAGATTAGTACTATTTATAATAATTAATGCTAAATGTGAAGAACACAATTAAATTAAAAAGGATAAATCCAACATTAGGCCATATACTATAATCGAAGTTAACTTAGAATTGTACTCAGTATTTAACCTTTTTGGTCCTTGTACTTATAGAAATATGTATGGTTAGTCCATGAGTAAAACTCCAATAATATTTTTTATAAATGACCATTTTGCTTCTTTAAATCTTTTAAAGGAAACATATATTCTCTATGAGAGATCTTTTTCTTTACTACTTTAAAGTTTATGTTCATTATAGCAATATTATGAATTATCTTCTTAATCCTCCTTCATTTTAGTTACATAATAAAAATATAAAACAATAAGACTTTAATTTTTACATCAAATAAATTAAATTTATAATTTTATATTATTTACTTTTTATTTATTTAAGAAATCTTATGTGTTGTCATATTCTCTATGAGTTTTATTTTTGTAGAAATTATTAGATCTTGTTGGCAAATCAGTTTTAACTTTACCTTGTCAAGATATTATATAAAATAAAATAGTTAATTGTGTTAATCTCCTCTGTTAAGTCATTGACTAACCACACACATCTTTCAAAGTACGGAAGATCTCATGTGGTGGCTCCATACATTAAAGTGTAATCTTTCAAAATTAAGATAAAAAAAACCTTCCATTTTATGTGATTATACATTTTTGCCTTAATTTTTATATGGGTATAGAATGTAGGTATGTTCTGAAAATAATCAGACCTGAACATGCCAGTTGTCAGGATCATCTTCTTCTGAGATGCGTACACGAGGATCGCCATGCGGGTCCGTGCAAGTGGGACTAGGGATATCTATCCAAGAAATACTGTCTATTTTTATCAAAGAATCGTCACTCGAGTTTGTTGTCTTTTTCCACCTTTGCTCAAAATTTGTCAGTATGTCATATGCCGCTGGCCCTTCGATCTTTTGAACCTATAGTGCAAGTCATGCCATGGTTGTCTCGGCCCTTTCTCTTTTGTCTATACAATAAACAAGAAAATATCATTAGCAAAAAAAATTTTTTTATGAAATTAAACAAAACAAAAATTATAATTAAAAAAAAAGGTATACATACATCAAAAGTGGGATTACGAATATCACCAGGAAAAACAGAGTCGAGATCTTTAAAAAGCCGATGTTCAGGAGTATCATATTGTCCATCAGAAATATCGAGCCCGCCAATAAAAACGCTTATTTTTCTTTTTCCCTCAGAAGAAGCATTTCTTCTTACCTCAGAAGCAGCAGCCGTATCAAGTATAATACATTTTTGATGATGTGTATATATCGTCCCCAAAACCTTAAAAAGTTTCATATTTAATTCTTGCGAAATAAAAGAGGAAATGTGGAAATTAATTCGGGAGGAATTATATATAATTGTGGTTTGATTACCTTAACTTTGCTACTTGAATATCTAGGCGATGAAACAAATTTAACTGAAGAATGCTTGAAGAACTTTCTAGTATCACCAGTATTGGTAAGTCCCGTCTATGACATCAAAATATCAAATTAATTAGTATATAAAAGAATAAAAATGATTCGACTGCCCGTTAATTTCCGCATAAATGACACTCATCAATTTAATATTTGTTCATTATACTTCTATAATAGGACGTTTTTTGTACCTTTGTATCGCCCCAAACAAGCATACAAACCCTAAGTCCTTCTTGGGACTTGTACTTTAGCAAATCTCCAAATGTTTGAAAGAGGAGCGGGAAATTTTTCGTTTGCTCTCTCACTAATATAACTTTCTCAAATATTGACCACCCAACAATGTATATGAAATGGCGTGCCCCGAGTATAGCATGGCAAATATCCTCCCAACATTTCTCATGTGTGAAAATTTTGTCTCCGTCTAATTTTATCTCGGGTAATTCCCCAATTTTCACATGTGCATCTTGGTACAGTTTCACCATTCCACCTTTTGGAAGAGGAAAGTACACATTTTCTACCCCTTGTCTTTCAGGATCCCCTGTTTATAATTCGATTTTTTGTCGAATTGAATAACGAGAGGTATGGATTTTTAATTTTTTATCAAAAAATGTACATTCTCACCTGTAATTCCATGTCTATACATCTCACTGTCATATACATGAACAAATTGTAAAGAAATGTGTAATGCTGCATCCGGTTCGACAGGCCGGCCTGAGAAGCCTAGCACAGGAAGCCAGCTGTCGAAAGCTTCACCGGAGATGATGGTTGAAGTGGGAATTGTTACTATGCCGATGATTTTGGCGCCGAGAATGCCTTCGTCTTTAATCATGAGATAGAGGAAAGAGGAATGGTAGGCAAGAGGGATCCTGAAATCCTCATTCCATTCAGGTTCGTTGCAGTTGTGGATGGCGGTGGTACGTGCCACTGGGACACCTGGGATATCGACAATGACATATGGGTTGATCGTAGTGCCCTGATTGAATTAATAGCTATGCAGCTCTTCATGTCAATCGGTTGAAGGTTCGAGAGAAATTAATTTATTAATGCAGCTCGAGAGGTTACATATCGCGTGGTTGTGGTGGAGATGCTGGAGACGGCGATCGGTCATACGAGAAACAGAATCACAGGATCCAGAGCAGCGACGGAGATATTCATAACAGAGGACTCCCTTGGCGAGGTTTCGAGCGGAGATAATGCTGAGGATGATATCGCCGTGGAGGAGAAGGTCCTCGCCGGACCTGAATGCCATTGATGAAGATTTGGAACGAGAGAAAGTGGACGGGAACTAGGGTTAACGTCCATTTAAAGGAAGCAAAGGAGGGAAGGTCAGAGAACTAGGTTCTTTGCTGGAAGCGGAGAAAGGAAGGTGAGGGAACTAGGTGAAGGGAAATATCCCGACCCTGGGCCCGCGCAGCGCATATGAAGCTCCGGTCTAGTTCCCAAAACCCGAGATCACGCCTCGACTACAAGGGTACGATGCAAAGTAGGATAGATGATTACCAGCGTGAAATTGATCACGCACGACAGGTTGATCGCTTGCATCCTTCTCTTCTTCGGTGTCACGTTGCTAACTAGTACGTGCGTCCCATACCACACGCCTCCCACCGTCCTTGACACGCCTCCGGTTGTCTTCGTGCGTCCCACGTCCACACGCTTCCACAGCCTTTTGCTCATTCGGTTTGATCACAACGAAGAGCCACAAGTGTCGCTCCTCTACCCGTATCCACCGTGAGTCGTAGCACCTCGGTCGTGGATGCACCTGCCTAGACGATGCACCGACGAACTTGCATGATTGAATTGATTCTCTAAACCGAGAAAAACTGTTTTTCTCGTTTCTCTCTTTTCGCACCTTTTCACTCTCTGAAAGATGACTCTCTATTTCTGGATAAATTCTCTGGATAGAAAATTGGACTGAACTGAGAGAGAAAGAAACATCTTATTTATACAACATAGGATAAGGATGGGCCAAAAGGTATGTATATCTACTATACACCTCTTCAAACAGAAAACTGCATACACCATTTCAGTATTCTGTTGAAACGAAAATATTAAATCATTTCAACCGACTTCAAACCTTCACGAAAGTTGTATATAATCTTATTATCTTTCCAACCCAATTTGTCCTGGACCAATTGGAGTTCGGATGCGAAAGTTACGACTGTTTTACTAACTATACGTCAAACTGTCGCACCCTTTCGACATTCCATTAAAACGACACTGATACTTCGTTCAAATGAAATATTTTGCTACCTGAAAGTTCTATATAATGTCATTATTTATCTAACCCAATTTGAACCATTCAAATTGGAGTTTCCCACTGAAAGTTATGCCAGTTTTACTAAAACTGTTTCTTATGCCTACGAACGCGTACGTTCGTTTATCTTTGTGTACACTTTTACGATTGATCCGAAACTGTATTTCTTTCACTAGGTTCTTTTCTTGATGGAAGACAACGCTTTTTTTTTCTAGGTTTTTCTATGGTCCCTAGCGATCCGTTGGGTCTAGCGATGTCAATGGGTCGGATAGAAATCCGAACCCACGCATACCCGATCCGAACGAAACGGATAATATTCGAAAAAATCGGATATATTCGTTACCCGAATCTGAACTCGAAAAATCCCCGAAAAAGATCCGAAAAATACCCAAAAATATCTCATAATACGAAAATTTTAGATTTTTTTAGATTAATTATTTGTTTTATTTCGATTTTTAATGTATTTGTACAAGTTGATTGTTTTATGTATTTAAAATTGTTGATAATTTTACGTATATGTATAATAATTTTTTATTTTTTAATTTAGTTAGATTTTTTATTAATAATTTCGGATAACAAGTTCAGGTTTGGATATACCCGTTACCCGCGGGTTCGGGTTCAGATATGATTTTTAACCCGCGGGGACACAAGACAAGGTCTTTCATATTCATACGAGATTTAATCCGATAGTTAATAAATTTAGATTTAAATCCTTATGTTATTTTAAAATTACAAAACTATTTAAATCATAAAAATCATATTAAATACTACAATTTAGATTTAAATCCTTATGTATTTTTAATTAATATTGCTAATTGTTGGGAATTATCCTCGACCCCGGGCCCGCGCAGCGGAATGAAGGCCCGGTCCGATTCCCCGATTCCCGAGATCACGCCACGACTTCGAGGGTACGATGCAATAGAAGGACAGATTCATACCGGTGCAAAATTGATTGCACTCGAAGGGTTGATCGCTGCCTTCTATCTCCTGTCACGTTGGTGACAATCCGCGCGTCCCACACCACGCGTCTTTCACCGTTTGTTGACTTCGCCGATTCGCTTGATTTCGTCTCCGACTGAATTCACGCGTCCGAATCGATCACAACTGAAAGAGCCTCAGATGTTGCTCCTCTACGTGTATCCACCTTGAGTCGCAAGACGTCGGTCACGGATGCACCTGCCTAGACGATGCACCGGTGAACTTGCTCGATCGAATTGATTCTCTATCTCTCTCTCTTAGCACCCTTTCATTCACAAAAGATCAAATCTGAATTTGCTCTTTTCTCTTGTGTTTTGGGTAGAATAATTCTGTATGAATTAGCATAGGGATGAGAGAGAAAGTATCCTATTTATATCTAATAGGATTAGGATTAGCCAAAAGGCATGTATATCCAATATACATCCTTTCACACAGAAAAGTGCATGAACCTGTTCAGTAATCTGTCCAGACGAAATTGATAAATTTCTCTGACAGAAAATCAACCAACATGTAAGTTGTAGATAATCTTATTATCTACATAACCCAATTTGGCCCAGCCCAATTGGAGTTCGTATGCAAAAGTTATGACTGTTTTACTAACTGTATGTCATACTGTTGCACCCTTTCGGTATTTCACAGAAACGACACTTATACTTCGTTCATATGAAATATATTTCTACATGAAGGTTATAGATAATCTAATTATCTATCTTACCCAATTTGAACCATTCAAATCGGATTTTCCTACTGAAAGTTATGGCTACGAATGTACGACTACATTCGTTTATCCTTATGTACACTTTTACGGTTGATCCGAAACTGTATTTCTTTCAGTCTCCCACTCAATTTCAGATCTACCTAAAAGGTACTCATGCATATCCAATATGCACGATTTTAGAGAATATAGCTCGCGTATCAAATACCAAGCTATGCACATCCTATGTGCCAATTTTATGATCAAACCCGACTTAGTACGACTCGTTGTGTGACCATGTAGGTTCGATTAACGATGGCAGTAGGTTGTTTCCAATGCCTACAAGCTCATGAGCGGGATCTAGTCACTCCATCATAGCTACCCATGTTAAACGAATAATGATTGTGATCATTGTGCCTATCTCGAATAGCGGTTACTAGTTCTCTTGTTTGCGATATCCGTTAATCAAAAGGCATGGTGGTAGTCATCCTTATGTCTTGATTAACTATACTTATTTCTCGATTCCGAATTGAGTTAACAAATTACAATCGATATTAACTTTTAATATCATTGACTCTGGCCAGAGATTTCGTTAATCAATTCATCGAGCGGCCTAAGAGATATCTCTTCCTTTCGGAATAAACAATTCCTATCTTGGAGACTCACATTGAATTCCGTGTTTCGGACAATACCCAATGATGACCCTTTTAACTCCCTGTTACGGTGAGCGTAATATCATATCAAAGCATTGTGTTACGCACGTAACGCAATCAATGATCCCCTCGAGTATGAAGAACCTAAAACCCCATCCGTCGCAAGTCCATCTATAATGACTAAACCATGTCATGGACTCGCGGCTTCGGTCATATCCAATATATGTAACCTAACATATATCTACGTTCCCGATTCGACAAGCACCTTGTCCCATGATTAGCAAAACATAATCATCTCCTCGGCAAACGTACTAGTGTACGCGGTCAGTCTATTATCCAATAATAGAAATGCTTCTCTCTTAAGCAAGCTGATCCGCGGCTAGGGATGTTTAGAAATGACACTTTAAGTGTGACGGTTTTGCTGCACATCTAGTCCTCCTCCAAGAAGGCATCTCTTCGAGCCACGAAAATTTCATTCTCGTCGGGACGTTAGAACTAATACCCTTTAGTTTCCTTAAGGATAAACGAACAATTTCCAGATTTGGGATTGAGTTTAACCGAAACAAATTTCGAAATACACTCACATCCTCAAATCTGTACAAGTGACAACTTCGGAACCATTCCGATCCATATCTCATATGGCATCTTTTGTACCGATTAGAAGGTTTATGGTCCATATCTTAATGCAACCATTCATTAGTGCCACTGTCTCAAGGGCGTATCCCCAAAACATTTTGGGAGATCCTATTGACTTATCATTTATCGAACCATGTCCAACATGCGTTCATTTCCTCTTTTCGGACACATCTCAATGTTCCGAATAAGGCAATCGTGAAACGATTCCACAATCATAAATGATCATCAATATTCATAACTCAAATATCGCCTCTTCGATCCTATCGAAAGGTTTAGCTCAATACTCGCCTTCTCGATCCTATCGAAAAGCTTTGATTTTCTTGCTTAGTTGATTTCGTATTTCGTTTTTGAAACTCTTTGAACCTTTCAAAAGTCTCCGTTTCGGCACGCATTAAATAGATATTTCCATATCTAATTTAACCGTCCATAAACATAACAAAATACTGATAGCCTCCTCTTGCCTCGGAACTTATCGGATCATCTACATGTGAATGTAAGTTCCAATAATTCGTTGGATCTTTCTCCAACCATTGGAGAATGATGCCCCATGTCGTCTTGCCTAATAAATAAGTATCGCATTAATCAATCGAATCTAATTCGAATGATTCTAGCAATCCATCATATGGAATCTAGATACGCGAATCTCGTTTATATGGCCAAGACGGCAATGCCAAAAGAAGCAATCAACTACTAGGTTTAATCCTCCTCGGATTTCACCATTTTTGAGTCATTAGTTTGGACAACTCCTTGTCCGAACTTTCTGTTTGGAAAACATTTTCCCAAAATACCCTTAGACATACATTTCTTTCGATCCCGCTTTTGAATTACAAGGACATCCACGCATCTATATGCATTGGATTCCTCGGATACTCTCAGCATCTCCAATTCAAATTTAAATCGCATCATATGCAATTTCGGGATCGACTTATCTATTGAATGCATATGATATTCGGTCACGAAGATCAAATCTCGTACCATCAACACACGAGTGTTAATCAAAGACCCATAAGGCGTCTCAAAATTAACCTACTCTTTGAGCCGCATCGAACCATTCAACGCGCTCTAGCTCTTGAAACTATTTCATGAGCGTTGTGTTTTACTTTCATATACACCCGAATTCTCAAAACAATTTTGAGAAATTTGCGTCTATACATGCCACCACAAGGCACGTAATATCGTTCGATTCCTTCTTAAAGTTTATCGAACCCGGCTTTCTCTAAAGCCAAAGCCTCAAGCCCCGAATCTACCATTTCCGTGTCCAACACGTTCCTTTAAGTCTAAGAACCATTCTTTGACCATCAAGGTTAATCATGGCAATTCTGGCCCAAAAGCTATCTATCATATCGATCTCATCGATATATTTGGTGTTGCTAGAAAACATAATTCTAAACGGATGATGAAGATTAACTCCTAACCGTGCGTACTTAATCTATATGCTTATATGATGAATATATGATAGTGTTATTTTATCGAATCGATAACCCTCATACCGATACGGGACTCCAAGTCCATAACACTCAAGACCCATATTTTACGATCCTCCCATAAGTGACTATGGCCGACAAATGAGATCTCGATATTTTAGGTAGGATTAAATCCAATCGTATCCAATACGACTCGTGTTCCTTTATAGAATTTCGGTGACGAATCGTATCCAATACAATCCATGTTCCGTGTGTGCATTCTATCTATGCCCCGAACTCCAATCGGATTGGCTTGGACGGTTAAGTCATAACCATATCCATCGTATCGTTCAATTGAACTATTCACGTGCCCGATTATGACCTGAAACCACGTGAGTCCCCAATTAACGCTTACCACCCGCACCAATATATACAATAGTACGTGCCCGACTATGGTCTGAAACCACGCACTATGTCATATCAATCTCGATGGTTGTGGATATGGAAGGCATTTCCATGACTTAAATATTATGAGGGATCATGCCATTGCATGTTTCTAAATTCGTGACATAATCATATTATATCACTATCACAAGATTTGTAAATGCATATGATTTATTTAGGGACATTAATTATTCTAAATAATTAATTATCTAATATGCTAGAATGTTTGATGCCGATCAAATCGATATAAAGAACTCAAAATTCCGAGCTTCGTAGCCAAAGTTATCGCGAAAACAAAAACAACATCCAGAGAAGGGTCCGTTATAACGGACTTCCCCATCCGTTGTAACGCAAGGGCCGTGGGGCGCGAGAAAACCTTGCCCGGGACGCGTCCGGGGCGCCAAAAACTGCCCCCGGGGCGGCAGAAAAACTGTTTTTCTGCACCCTTTCGGTATTTCATTAGAACGACACTAATACTTCGCTCAAATGAAATATATTACAACATGAAAGTTCTAGCTAATCTCATTATCTAACTAACCCAATTTGAACCATTCAAATCGGAATTTACTACTGAAAGTTATACCAGTTTTAGTAAAATACGAACAAATGAAAAGGTAAGTTTATCCAATAGACACCTTTTCAACCAGAAAACTACAGACACCTTTTCAGTATTCTGTTGAAACAAAAATATTAAATTGTTCCAACCGACTTTGAACGTGAACGAAAGTTCTAGATAATCTTATTATCTAACTAACCCAATTGGATTGGACTCAATTGGAGTTTCGATGCGACATATACGGACGTTTTAGTCTCTGTATGTCAAACAGTCGCACCCTTTCAGTATTCCATAAAAACGATACTGATAATTCGTTCAAATGAAAAAACTTTCTGTATCAAAGTCATAGATAATCCCATTATCTAACTACGTCAATTTGATCCAATCAATTTGGACTTTCCCACTGAATATTATCTTAGTTTTACTCACTGTTTCGTATTCTAATTTTCTGCAGATTTTGCCGTTTCGTCCGTTTTCGCTCGTTTCCAAAACGATAAATCATGAAACTTTTTCACGATCATTCCTAGATACTCTCAATCAACTTTTGATCGATCTCTAGCGAATTCCACTTGTGATTTTAACGGAATTTGACTTTCTCTATATGTTACATCATGCAAACGGGTACGAACTTTGATAACCCGTGCGTATATCTAATATACGACTATGATTCGACCCTCGAATCGATGGCGATCGCTCTGATACCACTGATGGGGATTATCCTCGACCCCGGGCCCGCGCAGCGGAATGAAGGCCCGGTCCGATTCCCCGATTCCCGAGATCACGCCACGACTTCGAGGGTACGATGCAATAGAAGGACAGATTCATACCGGTGCAAAATTGATTGCACTCGAAGGGTTGATCGCTGCCTTCTATCTCCTGTCACGTTGGTGACAATCCGCGCGTCCCACACCACGCGTCTTTCACCGTTTGTTGACTTCGCCGATTCGCTTGATTTCGTCTCCGACTGAATTCACGCGTCCGAATCGATCACAACTGAAAGAGCCTCAGATGTTGCTCCTCTACGTGTATCCACCTTGAGTCGCAAGACGTCGGTCACGGATGCACCTGCCTAGACGATGCACCGGTGAACTTGCTCGATCGAATTGATTCTCTATCTCTCTCTCTTAGCACCCTTTCATTCACAAAAGATCAAATCTGAATTTGCTCTTTTCTCTTGTGTTTTGGGTAGAATAATTCTGTATGAATTAGCATAGGGATGAGAGAGAAAGTATCCTATTTATATATAATAGGATTAGGATTAGCCAAAAGGCATGTATATCCAATATACATCCTTTCACACAGAAAAGTGCATGAACCTGTTCAGTAATCTGTCCAGACGAAATTGATAAATTTCTCTAACAGAAAATCAACCAACATGTAAGTTGTAGATAATCTTATTATCTACATAACCCAATTTGGCCCAGCCCAATTGGAGTTCGTATGCAAAAGTTATGACTGTTTTACTAATTGTATGTCATACTGTTGCACCCTTTCGGTATTTCACAGAAACGACACTTATACTTCGTTCATATGAAATATATTTCTACATGAAGGTTATAGATAATCTAATTATCTATCTTACCCAATTTGAACCATTCAAATCGGATTTTCCTACTGAAAGTTATGGCTACGAATGTACGACTACATTCGTTTATCCTTATATACACTTTTACGGTCGATCCGAAACTGTATTTCTTTCACTAATATCTGCATATTAATTTCAAATCATGAGAACTTTTAAATGAAAATATTGATCCTGATTTTAATTTGTAGTATGTTAATTGAATAAATTGTAGAAATAAATAATATTTTAACTATACAAAAAAATTCAAATTTTGTTTGTACCAATATGTTGAAAAAATTGAAAAATTATTGTCAAAATAATTATATATTGAAAATTAATGTTAGATATTTTTTCGACAATTATTGTATTTTTGTATTTTTTATATAATTTTTAATAGCTATGTATTATTTATTAAATTATGAGATTTTTAATATATATGTACTTTTGTGTTTTTATATAATTTTCAAAACATAACAAAATTTAAAGGCTTTTTGAAGGAAGCAAAAAATATGAGGAGTTTTTTAAAAAATCTAAAAAGTTACGGGGTTTTCACAATTCCCAGAAAAATTAGTGGGTTTTCGATAAAAAAAAAAATTTAAATAATGGAATAGACTCATATGTCCTACTTCGAAAAGTCAAAATTTGATCCCTTCAACCATATCATGGGATTACATAACCAAATTATTGCAAAAAAGAAAATTCCCTCCACGGTGGATCACATGGATATCCGACCTTCTTACTTCGGCCTCTTCAAGGGTTAAAATTAACGGCTCACTACGGAAAAAATTTCGTCATAAAAGGGGTGTGCGTCAAGGAGACCCGCTCTCACCGATGATTTTCAACCTAGTCGCGGACTCACTTCAAGGCTTCATTCTTAAAATAAAAGGGCTTATGAGCACACCGGTTCAATACGCCTCAAGGGTTCTCCAATGTGCGGATGACACGATCATCTTCATAGAAGCTCATCCGAACAATCTAAAAATCCGAACATATGTCCTAAAACTATTTCAAAAAATCACCGGCCTAAAAATAAATTGGGACAAAACCGCTTTCGTCCCTATTGCGGTTCCGACCGATTTGCACCCCACGATCAAGAAAATCCTCAATTGCACACAAAAAGAACTACCAATCATATACCTCGGGATGCCTCTAAATCATAAGAAACCAAAGAAAATAAACTTCATACCCCTTATCAAAAAAATGCAATCAAGGCTATCGGATTGGAAAGGAAAATTTTTGTCACTTGGTGGCCGACTAACACTCGCGAAATAGGTTCTCAATTCTATCCCAACCTACTTCATGCAATGTTTTAAATTACTGAGTTGACTAATAAAGGAAATGAACAAAATAACAAGGAAATTCCTATGGCGAGGAGACCAAATTTGTGTTGGCACTAATGGTCTCGTCATTTGGAAAAAAGTTTGCCTTCCAAGACGTCCTTCTCCTCCAATGGCTTTGAAAAATCTCGGTAGAACATCAAGGAATGTGGGGCACAACCATGTGTTGGTTAATTCTAACCTAGAGGGGGGTAAATTTGGCAATCTAACTTACACTTAGTTTAGATTTAAACCTAATTTACGGTGCGGAATAAATAATAATTTAGATGATAAAGATGATACCGTACAAACACTTTGACACAAGATGTTTGTTTACGAAGTTCGGTAGGTGGTTGCTTTGTAGCTTTAACTCACCCTTTACTCGCTTAATTGACCGACTCAAATATTTGCGAGTACCTACGTCTCCGGGAATGCCTTGTGCCTATTTTTGGCTTTCGATTGACTTCCAACTCAACTCGATTACAAGGTTTTGCCTAGATCGATTTACACGCTTCTATCGATCTATAGCTTAGGCTCTTTACAATTTGTTGCACTAGCCTATTACACTTTTTCACTAATCGAGCTACAACGTGATCGGTCACGTGAGTGGGATACGATTAGTGGAGAATATCGAAAGTAGATCAACGATCTAAAGAGGTTTCTCAAGCTATCAATGGATATAGAAAATCACAGCTTAGGGTTTCTCTCTTTTTAGGTTTGAAAGTTTTAAATTGAGGAAGTGAGAGAGAGATACCCATGAAGGATTCTATTTATACTCTCTATAGAAATCCTTCAGAAAACTTGCAGTGCGTTCGAACGCATACAGTCCGTTCAGAACGCACTTGAAGTTTGCACTAGCCGTTTCAAAATAACGTGCAAGTACATCTTGGGTCCGTTCGAACGGACAATGTCCGTTCGTAACGGACTCAATTATACATAGCATTTTGCGTTCACAGGAACAAGAGTCCGTTCAACGCACTGAAAAGTGGGTGAACGGATTCCAGGTTGTCCGTTCGAACGCACAGGTGTGTTCGTTCGAACGCATACATCCCTGTGACCTTTTCCGTTCACAGGAAGGATTGTCCGTTCAACGCACTCAGAAGGTGGGTGAACGGATTCTAATTATTCGTTCGAACGGACATGATTGTTCGTTCGAACGCACACATCCCTGTGACACGTTTGGTTCTAATCAAGCTTTAAAGTTTTGATATTTAGCAAGTCCGTTCAGAACGGACTTTGAGTTCGTTCAGAACGCACTTCCTGCTTGACTGAACTCTTTGTTATTTTGAACATGATTTTACTTGAGTTCTACTAGGTTTGTACCTATGGTTTATTTGTGGCGTATCCCACTCACGGAAGGCTTCAACATCTTGAGTCTTGATGTATTCCAATGGCCTTCCTTGTGTTCTTCTTTTCTTGTTTATGTTGAGACTTCATGTCCTGATTCTTGATGTAGTCCAATGAAGTCTTCCTTCACAAATCCTCCTTCATCTTCGTATCGTACCTATGTTATCCTGCACTTTTCTGGATGTATACATTAGTAATGACAGTGTTTTGAAATAATCAAACTATCAGGAAATTTGAACCAACAAACTCCCCCTTTTGATTAATTTCAAAACACTGTCGGTTTGGAGAGTTTCACCATTTAGTTGAGAACTTTCCGTACAATCGTTTCTCCCCCATTTTGAAAGAGATCAAAAGGGCCAAGGAGACTTCATCAACGGAAGGCTCCCCCTAAATGCGAGCTCCCCCTCAAAGAATGAATTGATGAATGTATGAGCTCGTAAATATGATCAAATTCTTTTGTTTTGAATGATGACAATCTTTTCAAATTTAGCAGTTTAAAACAGTTTTTGTGTATGCGTTCCGGACGGAAAAAGTGGTGCGTTCGAACGCACTAGCATCTGTACTACTTATAGGTTATGTAAAAAAAATCAAAAAGAGATGCAACTGTTGGAACTGAAAATATGACCACAAAACAGTTTGTTCATAACACGGCATGACACAGGCCGATGCACACACACGCATAACATTAGTTGTTCAGTACTACAAACACAACAAACTCAATTTCTCACACACATGCATGTCATAAAAAAAATAAACACGACAACACAACACACTTATAACACCGCCGGTGATTACATCTCGTTGGGACCGGGGTAAGGGTTCGGGTCGGGATGATAGCTTGGACCGGACGCAAAGAAGTCGTCAACGTTGAAAGTTCCCGAATTGGACACCGACGGATTCGCGGTGGGATGAGATGGAGGCGGAGGATTGTCTTGTTCTCGAGGTTCAGGGTAGGACCCGAAACGGTTTTCAAGATGACCGTAAAGGTCGGAAAATTGACGTTCCACTCTCTCGAGCATCCTTGTCTCGGAAACTTGCATGCCCTCTCGAATTTCATTTCGAATCCCTCGTTCATGTCGCTCCATACGCTTATTCATTGCCTCTAACAACGACGTTATGTGAGCGAACCGCCTTTCATCCCTTTCCATCGGGACATTCGAACTTCTTACACTCTCACTCCTCTCACATGGTCGAAACTGGTTTTCACTGCCCTGGTCGGATGGAGCGTCACTCTCCAACCAACGGGTAGGATTTGGAGGAAGATGGAACGCTCCCTCTTCATCTGGGTGATCGATAATCCATTCATGAGCTTGTGCCGAATACCGAAACCTTTGACGCAGAAGGTTTAATTTTGACGCGAGGTTGATCGGTGGTTCAGGTCGGAAATCCCAATCTTCCACCGGGATCGAGACTCCTTGGAGGTTCAACATTCGAGCAATCAACGTTCCGTAGGGCAACGATGCATTCCTTAGGTTCATGGCGCTTTCCATGTGGCTTAATATGAGATGAGGCACGTGGACGGGTAGTTGGTCCTCGTACCACATGCGATATAACAACAAGATATTTCGATCTTCGAGATGTACTCTCAATTTTTCAACAGGAGCGAGAATGTTATTACCAATTATCCAGACGAAATTTTTCAGGAGCGGCCAAGTGTGACACTGCTGATTTTGATGCGTATCTATTCGTGACCACTTTCTTCATGGTTTCGAACGAGATAATCGTTATTCGGATTAGTGAAATCGTAATCTGCTTGCATTCGTGCGCTGTGATTAGGCCTGTTGGCTGGCGTGCCCCTCTTCATGCGAACAATCGATGAAGGCGATGGTATTTCTTGAGCTTTCGAGCTTTCTCCTGTTCTCTTCTTTTCCTTGGATTTCCCTTTTGATATGAGGCTTCGATTGGCATCCATGAAATCAAGTTTTTGAGAAAGGAGAGGAGTGTTGGAAAGAGAGGATAAGGGTAAGAGTTTCAAGAATGTAAATCGTGTCCCTTTAAGTCTCTTCGTACGAGAAGAGGAACCATAGCGTCCATTGATGAGGGTCGGTTGCATGCAGATAGAGAGTAAATACGACGAGTCCGTTCGAACGGACATTCATGTGCGTTCGAACGTACACGCTTCTGGGTAAAAGGTGCCATTGTTTGGGTTTGAGTTGCAGGTGGGAGGTCTTTGAGTTCGTTCGAACGCACTTGCAACTGTTGGGAAAGGCGCAATAATATGAAGAGCCGTCATAATCATACATTTCATCTGTCCGTTCAGAACGCACTGTTTGTTCGTTCGAACGGACTTGAGTCTGGAAGGATGGTATTTGTTGATTTCATTTGTCCGTTCCGAACGCACTCTTTTGTTCGTTCGAACGGACTAGATACTGAGCTGAGACCCGGATGTATTGACCCAAAACACTGACCCTAGTTCAATGATGCTATTTGTACTTATGATAATACAGTTATGATGCAACTACATGAGACTAGACTCAATATGCTGAATTTTAATTCTTGAGAGATAACATACCTAGCTTTAGTCGTAGATCGGAGAACGGAGCAAATGGTAATGGTTTTGTGAAGATGTCGGCAATTTGATTTTGAATCTCTATCCATTCGAGTTTAACATCGCCTTTTTCCACGTGATCCCGAATGAAGTGGTGACGTATGTCGCTATGCTTGGTTCGTGAATGGTGGACAGGATTTTTCGAGATGCATATTGCGCTATTGTTGTCGCACAATATGGGGATTTTACGGAAGTTCAAACCGTAGTCTCCGAGGGTTTGGTTCAACCACAGTAATTGAGCACAGCAGCTTCCTGCGGCTACATACTCGGCTTCGGCCGTCGATAAGGCTACCGAGTGTTGTTTACGACTTGACCATGATACAAGTAAACCTCCCAAAAATTGGCATGTACCGCTCGTGCTTTTTCGATCAACTCGGGATCCGGCAAAATCCGCATCAGTGTATCCTACTAGGTTTAGGTTCCCACTATGCCCGTACCATATCCCAAGTTCAATTGTACCTTTTAAATAACGAAATATGCGTTTTACGGCCGTGTAATGTGATACCTTGGGGTTAGCTTGAAATCTAGCGCACAAGCATACGGCGAACATGATGTCGGGACGACTCGCCGTTAGATAAAGAAGGCTCCCGATCATTCCTCTATAGGACGTAATATCGAACGATTCGCCTTCTTCATCCGCATCCAATTTTGATTCCTTTGCCATTGGAGTGTCACTTGTTTTAGTTTGGTCCAGCTCGAATCTCTTTAATAATTCGCGAGTGTACTTTGATTGGTTAACGAAAATTCCTTCACTTGATTGTGTGACTTGAAGACCCAAGAAGAATTTTAACTCTCCCATCATACTCATGGCAAATTCACTGTGCATAAGAATAGAAAATTCTTCGGCAAGAGCCGCATCACTTGATCCAAAAATAATATCATCTACGTAAATTTGAACAAGTAAAATGGATACTCCCTTTTTACGTGTGAAGAGGGTGGTGTCGATTATACCTCTCACGAAACCATTTGAGGTGAGAAATGAGGATAGTCGATCGTACCATGCTCGTGGGGCTTGTTTCAATCCGTATAGGGCTTTTGAGAGTTTGAACACGTAATCGGGGAATTTAGGATCCTTAAATCCCGGTGGTTGATCAACGTAGACTTCTTCTTCGATTTCACCATTGAGAAATGCACTCTTGACGTCCATTTGAAATAGTGTAAACCCCTCAATAGCGGCGTAAGCTAGGAGGAGTCGTATCGCATCTAGACGAGCCACTGGAGCAAAGGTTTCTTCGAAATCGATCCCTTCTCGTTGTTTAAATCCTTGAGCGACGAGTCTCGCCTTGTTTCGTACCACGTTTCCGTGTTCATCAAGTTTATTTCTAAAGATCCATCGAGTCCCAATGATCGCACGATTCATGGGTTTTGGAACCAACATCCAAACTTGATTTCTTTCAAATTGTTCCAATTCTTCTTGCATTGCAAGAATCCAATCTTCGTCTAGATTGGCTTCCTTGAAGGAGTTTGGCTTCCTTGAACGGATTCACATACGACTCGTGTTGATCGTATGTAAACTCGGTATGCTTTACTTGTACTTGAGTAACCGACAAATATTCCTTCGATGGATTTTGGATCGAGTTTGTCTCGATTACTCAATTCATCCAAGATATAGCATTTGCATCCAAATACTCTCATGTAAGAGACATTTGGATTTCCCCCATACCATAGCTCATATGGCGTCTTCTTCAAAATAGGCCTTAAGCTAACCCTATTCACCACATGACATGCGGTGTTAGTGGCTTCGGCCCAAAGGTATTTTGGAGAAGGGTGCTCACTTAGCATGGTACGGGCAAGTTCAATTAACGTTCGATTTTTACGTTCAACCACACCATTTTGTTGAGGTGTGCGAGGAGCCGAAAATTCGCGTATATATCCCTTTTTATGACAAAATTCATCAAATTTTGCATTTCGAAATTCACCTCCATTATCACTTCGAATGGTGACAATTGAGGTGCCTTTTTCATTTTCAACGAGAGTACAAAATTTGATGAAGTTGTCACACGTTTCACTTTTATGAAGTAAGTAATGTATCCAGGTGAAACGTGAATAATCATCAACAATAACAAACATATACCTTTTATTACCTATGCTTGTAACGCTCATTGGTCCGCAAAGATCAAGATGGATGAGTTGAAGAGGTCGATTCGTGGTGACCATGTTCTTTGATTTGAACCCGGACGATCTAGTGTGCTTACCTTTCTCACACGCATCGCATAATCCTTCTAGTTCAAGTTTATGTGAGGGAAGTCCTCTAACTAATTGCTTTTTGGACAACCTATGTATAGTTTTCATGCAAATGTGACCTAACCGTCTATGCCATAATCGAGATACTGATTCTGATACAGTGAGACAATGGATTCCCGGCACGAATGATTCGAAATCAAAGTAGTATAGATTTTCGTGTCGGGTTCCTTTGCATACTGTGGTATTGTCTTTCATTCGATCAATCAAGCATGAGAGTTGATCGAATTTCACACAATATCCGGCATCACATAATTGGCTTATGCTAATTAAATTATGTTTAAGTCCGGTTACAAGATAGACATCCTCTAAAGTCCAATTTGAGGTACCTATAGAACCGATACCGATAATTTTACCTTTTTGATTTCCTCCGAAGGTAACGTCTCCTCCCTTGAACGGTTCGAGAGATTTGAACATCTCTCGATCCCAAGTCATATGTCTAGAACAACCACTATCTAGACACCATTTTGATGACTTTGTTCTGGAAGTTAGGCCCATCTATAAGAAATTCATATTAGTTAAACCAAAGAAAAAATTGAAATTTACTAATATGAATTCTTACTAACTATACTCCCCCTAAATATTTGGCTTATGGTACGGTATACTAGGGAGTATAGTGTCTCAAGTTAGGGTTTTACACCCTAGGGGGTCCTATACCGAAGGAGGTAGAGGAGCCCATTGAGTGACGATCTTTACGCATCCACATGACGTTTGGTGACGTTTGGTGCCACTTTTGGATTGCGAAGATCACACCCGGTTGAGACATGACCTATTTTGCAACAATAGTTACAAAATGCTACTGTGGGCTTATTTGTGGGTGTGGTACTCTTCACAAAATAGTCCGAGAGTTTATTCGGATTACTTCTCTTAGAAGTTATCGATTTTGGCATTTGATAAAGGTTATTTGATTTAAATTTATTTTGCTTAAAATTATTTTGTTTAAATTGTTTGTGTGTTGGTGAAATGTTTGGGATGCCCTTGTTGATATGAAGCTTCGGTGTAGTTTGTCACTTCATAGAAATACCCATTTGGTCCCCTTTTGAACCAACAATCGGTTCGTCCCAAATTAGTATGTCTAGGTTGTGAATTTTGTGTAAAATGATTGTTCCTATAATTATTATCGACACGTTTAGGTTGTTCATTTTTAGCATATTTACCTTTGTTATAATCATGGTACATAAAAGCATTTCCATGACTACTTACTTCATTGTTTTCCCATTTAGATTTTTGATTTTGAGATATTGAAAGGTCGGGTTTATTACCGTTAATTTTCTTATATTCTAAACCGAATTTATCATTTGGCTTTTGTCCCGTTAATGACGATTTTAAGACATCGTCCAATAAAGGGGGGTTCAATGCACTCATTTTGCATGCCCTCTTCAAAGACTCATTCTCAACTTTCATAGTTTGAATTTCGACTTTTAAATGAGAAATCTCACATTTCAGTGTTTTACATTCACATTTTGAAAATCCTTTAAATTCATTTATTTGAGTTTTGTATGCCAAGATGGATAGCTCAAGAGAAGCTACCTTATCCTTGAGAGCTTGGGTGGGACTTTCAAGTTTACCCTCATTTAGTTGATAGTTCCCTTCATCCCTAAGAAACTCGTCACAAGATTCGAGTTCTAGTTTGGATGCGGGAGAAAATTCAGGTCTAGGTAACGATTTGATACCATATAGAGAGTTAGTACGTACCTCATAACTTTTGTCATGTGTCGAGCTTAGAGTGGGAGAGGAAGGTTCTGCGTCTACAATTATGGGCTGGTAGTGTGTTGAAGTTAGACCTCGTTCAATACGGAGAGAGTGAATGGCAGCTTCCACCGCGCTCATGGGATTAAATTCAGCCATTATATCGTAAGGTACAAGTTTATCCTTAATAAATTTAAGAGATGGTTAGTACCCTGCTCTGATACCAATTGTTGGTTAATTCTAACCTAGAGGGGGGTAAATTTGGCAATCTAACTTACACTTAGTTTAGATTTAAACCTAATTTACGGTGCGGAATAAATAATAATTTAGATGATAAAGATGATACCGTACAAACACTTTGACACAAGATGTTTGTTTACGAAGTTCGGTAGGTGGTTGCTTTGTAGCTTTAACTCACCCTTTACTCGCTTAATTGACCGACTCAATTATTTGCGAGTACCTACGTCTCCGGGAATGCCTTGTGCCTCTTTTTGGCTTTCGATTGACTTCCAACTCAACTCGATTACAAGGTTTTGCCTAGATCGATTTACACGCTTCTATCGATCTATAGCTTAGGCTCTTTACAATTTGTTGCACTAGCCTATTACACTTTTTCACTAATCGAGCTACAACATGATCGGTCACGTGAGTGGGATACGATTAGTGGAGAATATCGAAAGTAGATCAACGATCTAAAGAGGTTTCTCAAGCTATCAATGGATATAGAAAATCACAGCTTAGGGTTTCTCTCTTTTTAGGTTTGAAAGTTTTAAATTGAGGAAGTGAGAGAGAGATACCCATGAAGGATTCTATTTATACTCTCTATAGAAATCCTTCAGAAAACTTGCAGTGCGTTCGAACGCATACAGTCCGTTCAGAACGCACTTGAAGTTTGCACTAGCCGTTTCAAAATAACGTGCAAGTACATCTTGGGTCCGTTCGAACGGACAATGTCCGTTCGTAACGGACTCAATTATACATAGCATTTTGCGTTCATAGGAACAAGAGTCCGTTCAACGCACTGAAAAGTGGGTGAACGGATTCCAGGTTGTCCGTTCGAACGCACAGGTGTGTTCGTTCGAACGCATACATCCCTGTGACCTTTTCCGTTCACAGGAAGGATTGTCCGTTCAACGCACTCAGAAGGTGGGTGAACGGATTCTAATTATCCGTTCGAACGGACATGATTGTTCGTTCGAACGCACACATCCCTGTGACACGTTTGGTTCTAATCAAGCTTTAAAGTTTTGATATTTAGCAAGTCCGTTCAGAACGGACTTTGAGTTCGTTCAGAACGCACTTCCTGCTTGACTGAACTCTTTGTTATTTTGAACATGATTTTACTTGAGTTCTACTAGGTTTGTACCTATGGTTTATTTGTGGCGTATCCCACTCACGGAAGGCTTCAACATCTTGAGTCTTGATGTATTCCAATGGCCTTCCTTGTGTTCTTCTTTTCTTGTTTATGTTGAGACTTCATGTCCTGATTCTTGATGTAGTCCAATGAAGTCTTCCTTCACAAATCCTCCTTCATCTTCGTATCGTACCTATGTTATCCTGCACTTTTCTGGATGTATACATTAGTAATGACAGTGTTTTGAAATAATCAAACTATCAGGAAATTTGAACCAACAAACTCCCCCTTTTGATTAATTTCAAAACACTGTCGGTTTGGAGAGTTTCACCATTTAGTTGAGAACTTTCCGTACAATCGTTTCTCCCCCATTTTGAAAGAGATCAAAAGGGCCAAGGAGACTTCATCAACGGAAGGCTCCCCCTAAATGCGAGCTCCCCCTCAAAGAATGAATTGATGAATGTATGAGCTCGTAAATATGATCAAATTCTTTTGTTTTGAATGATGACAATCTTTTCAAATTTAGCAGTTTAAAACAGTTTTTGTGTATGCGTTCCGGACGGAAAAAGTGGTGCGTTCGAACGCACTAGCATCTGTACTACTTATAGGTTATGTAAAAAAAATCAAAAAGAGATGCAACTGTTGGAACTGAAAATATGACCACAAAACAGTTTGTTCATAACACGGCATGACACAGGCCGATGCACACACACGCATAACATTAGTTGTTCAGTACTACAAACACAACAAACTCAATTTCTCACACACATGCACGTCATAAAAAAAATAAACACGACAACACAACACACTTATAACACCGCCGGTGATTACATCTCGTTGGGACCGGGGTAAGGGTTCGGGTCGGGATGATAGCTTGGACCGGACGCAAAGAAGTCGTCAACGTTGAAAGTTCCCGAATTGGACACCGACGGATTCGCGGTGGGATGAGATGGAGGCGGAGGATTGTCTTGTTCTCGAGGTTCAGGGTAGGACCCGAAACGGTTTTCAAGATGACCGTAAAGGTCGGAAAATTGACGTTCCACTCTCTCGAGCATCCTTGTCTCGGAAACTTGCATGCCCTCTCGAATTTCATTTCGAATCCCTCGTTCATGTCGCTCCATACGCTTATTCATTGCCTCTAACAACGACGTTATGTGAGCGAACCGCCTTTCATCCCTTTCCATCGGGACATTCGAACTTCTTACACTCTCACTCCTCTCACATGGTCGAAACTGGTTTTCACTGCCCTGGTCGGATGGAGCGTCACTCTCCAACCAACGGGTAGGATTTGGAGGAAGATGGAACGCTCCCTCTTCATCTGGGTGATCGATAATCTATTCATGAGCTTGTGCCGAATACCGAAACCTTTGACGCAGAAGGTTTAATTTTGACGCGAGGTTGATCGGTGGTTCAGGTCGGAAATCCCAATCTTCCACCGGGATCGAGACTCCTTGGAGGTTCAACATTCGAGCAATCAACGTTCCGTAGGGCAACGATGCATTCCTTAGGTTCATGGCGCTTTCCATGTGGCTTAATATGAGATGAGGCACGTGGACGGGTAGTTGGTCCTCGTACCACATGCGATATAACAACAAGATATTTCGATCTTCGAGATGTACTCTCAATTTTTCAACAGGAGCGAGAATGTTATTACCAATTATCCAGACGAAATTTTTCAGGAGCGGCCAAGTGTGACACTGCTGATTTTGATGCGTATCTATTCGTGACCACTTTCTTCATGGTTTCGAACGAGATAATCGTTATTCGGATTAGTGAAATCGTAATCTGCTTGCATTCGTGCGCTGTGATTAGGCCTGTTGGCTGGCGTGCCCCTCTTCATGCGAACAATCGATGAAGGCGATGGTATTTCTTGAGCTTTCGAGCTTTCTCCTGTTCTCTTCTTTTCCTTGGATTTCCCTTTTGATATGAGGCTTCGATTGGCATCCATGAAATCAAGTTTTTGAGAAAGGAGAGGAGTGTTGGAAAGAGAGGATAAGGGTAAGAGTTTCAAGAATGTAAATCGTGTCCCTTTAAGTCTCTTCGTACGAGAAGAGGAACCATAGCGTCCATTGATGAGGGTCGGTTGCATGCAGATAGAGAGTAAATACGACGAGTCCGTTCGAACGGACATTCATGTGCGTTCGAACGTACACGCTTCTGGGTAAAAGGTGCCATTGTTTGGGTTTGAGTTGCAGGTGGGAGGTCTTTGAGTTCGTTCGAACGCACTTGCAACTGTTGGGAAAGGCGCAATAATATGAAGAGCCGTCATAATCATACATTTCATCTGTCCGTTCAGAACGCACTGTTTGTTCGTTCGAACGGACTTGAGTCTGGAAGGATGGTATTTGTTGATTTCATTTGTCCGTTCCGAACGCACTCTTTTGTTCGTTCGAACGGACTAGATACTGAGCTGAGACCCGGATGTATTGACCCAAAACACTGACCCTAGTTCAATGATGCTATTTGTACTTATGATAATACAGTTATGATGCAACTACATGAGACTAGACTCAATATGCTGAATTTTAATTCTTGAGAGATAACATACCTAGCTTTAGTCGTAGATCGGAGAACGGAGCAAATGGTAATGGTTTTGTGAAGATGTCGGCAATTTGATTTTGAATCTCTATCCATTCGAGTTTAACATCGCCTTTTTCCACGTGATCCCGAATGAAGTGGTGACGTATGTCGCTATGCTTGGTTCGTGAATGGTGGACAGGATTTTTCGAGATGCATATTGCGCTATTGTTGTCGCACAATATGGGGATTTTACGGAAGTTCAAACCGTAGTCTCCGAGGGTTTGGTTCAACCACAGTAATTGAGCACAGCAGCTTCCTGCGGCTACATACTCGGCTTCGGCCGTCGATAAGGCTACCGAGTGTTGTTTACGACTTGACCATGATACAAGTAAACCTCCCAAAAATTGGCATGTACCGCTCGTGCTTTTTCGATCAACTCGGGATCCGGCAAAATCCGCATCAGTGTATCCTACTAGGTTTAGGTTCCCACTATGCCCGTACCATATCCCAAGTTCAATTGTACCTTTTAAATAACGAAATATGCGTTTTACGGCCGTGTAATGTGATACCTTGGGGTTAGCTTGAAATCTAGCGCACAAGCATACGGCGAACATGATGTCGGGACGACTCGCCGTTAGATAAAGAAGGCTCCCGATCATTCCTCTATAGGACGTAATATCGAACGATTCGCCTTCTTCATCCGCATCCAATTTTGATTCCTTTGCCATTGGAGTGTCACTTGTTTTAGTTTGGTCCAGCTCGAATCTCTTTAATAATTCGCGAGTGTACTTTGATTGGTTAACGAAAATTCCTTCACTTGATTGTGTGACTTGAAGACCCAAGAAGAATTTTAACTCTCCCATCATACTCATGGCAAATTCACTGTGCATAAGAATAGAAAATTCTTCGGCAAGAGCCGCATCACTTGATCCAAAAATAATATCATCTACGTAAATTTGAACAAGTAAAATGGATACTCCCTTTTTACGTGTGAAGAGGGTGGTGTCGATTATACCTCTCACGAAACCATTTGAGGTGAGAAATGAGGATAGTCGATCGTACCATGCTCGTGGGGCTTGTTTCAATCCGTATAGGGCTTTTGAGAGTTTGAACACGTAATCGGGGAATTTAGGATCCTTAAATCCCGGTGGTTGATCAACGTAGACTTCTTCTTCGATTTCACCATTGAGAAATGCACTCTTGACGTCCATTTGAAATAGTGTAAACCCCTCAATAGCGGCGTAAGCTAGGAGGAGTCGTATCGCATCTAGACGAGCCACTGGAGCAAAGGTTTCTTCGAAATCGATCCCTTCTCGTTGTTTAAATCCTTGAGCGACGAGTCTCGCCTTGTTTCGTACCACGTTTCCGTGTTCATCAAGTTTATTTCTAAAGATCCATCGAGTCCCAATGATCGCACGATTCATGGGTTTTGGAACCAACATCCAAACTTGATTTCTTTCAAATTGTTCCAATTCTTCTTGCATTGCAAGAATCCAATCTTCGTCTAGATTGGCTTCCTTGAAGGAGTTTGGCTTCCTTGAACGGATTCACATACGACTCGTGTTGATCGTATGTAAACTCGGTATGCTTTACTTGTACTTGAGTAACCGACAAATATTCCTTCGATGGATTTTGGATCGAGTTTGTCTCGATTACTCAATTCATCCAAGATATAGCATTTGCATCCAAATACTCTCATGTAAGAGACATTTGGATTTCCCCCATACCATAGCTCATATGGCGTCTTCTTCAAAATAGGCCTTAAGCTAACCCTATTCACCACATGACATGCGGTGTTAGTGGCTTCGGCCCAAAGGTATTTTGGAGAAGGGTGCTCACTTAGCATGGTACGGGCAAGTTCAATTAACGTTCGATTTTTACGTTCAACCACACCATTTTGTTGAGGTGTGCGAGGAGCCGAAAATTCGCGTATATATCCCTTTTTATGACAAAATTCATCAAATTTTGCATTTCGAAATTCACCTCCATTATCACTTCGAATGGTGACAATTGAGGTGCCTTTTTCATTTTCAACGAGAGTACAAAATTTGATGAAGTTGTCACACGTTTCACTTTTATGAAGTAAGTAATGTATCCAGGTGAAACGTGAATAATCATCAACAATAACAAACATATACCTTTTATTACCTATGCTTGTAACGCTCATTGGTCCGCAAAGATCAAGATGGATGAGTTGAAGAGGTCGATTCGTGGTGACCATGTTCTTTGATTTGAACCCGGACGATCTAGTGTGCTTACCTTTCTCACACGCATCGCATAATCCTTCTAGTTCAAGTTTATGTGAGGGAAGTCCTCTAACTAATTGCTTTTTGGACAACCTATGTATAGTTTTCATGCAAATGTGACCTAACCGTCTATGCCATAATCGAGATACTGATTCTGATACAGTGAGACAATGGATTCCCGGCACGAATGATTCGAAATCAAAGTAGTATAGATTTTCGTGTCGGGTTCCTTTGCATACTGTGGTATTGTCTTTCATTCGATCAATCAAGCATGAGAGTTGATCGAATTTCACACAATATCCGGCATCACATAATTGGCTTATGCTAATTAAATTATGTTTAAGTCCGGTTACAAGATAGACATCCTCTAAAGTCCAATTTGAGGTACCTATAGAACCGATACCGATAATTTTACCTTTTTGATTTCCTCCGAAGGTAACGTCTCCTCCCTTGAACGGTTCGAGAGATTTGAACATCTCTCGATCCCAAGTCATATGTCTAGAACAACCACTATCTAGACACCATTTTGATGACTTTGTTCTGGAAGTTAGGCCCATCTATAAGAAATTCATATTAGTTAAACCAAAGAAAAAATTGAAATTTACTAATATGAATTCTTACTAACTATACTCCCCCTAAATATTTGGCTTATGGTACGGTATACTAGGGAGTATAGTGTCTCAAGTTAGGGTTTTACACCCTAGGGGGTCCTATACCGAAGGAGGTAGAGGAGCCCATTGAGTGACGATCTTTACGCATCCACATGACGTTTGGTGCCACTTTTGGATTGCGAAGATCACACCCGGTTGAGACATGACCTATTTTGCAACAATAGTTACAAAATGCTACTGTGGGCTTATTTGTGGGTGTGGTACTCTTCACAAAATAGTCCGAGAGTTTATTCGGATTACTTCTCTTAGAAGTTATCGATTTTGGCATTTGATAAATGTTATTTGATTTAAATTTATTTTGCTTAAAATTATTTTGTTTAAATTGTTTGTGTGTTGGTGAAATGTTTGGGATGCCCTTGTTGATATGAAGCTTCGGTGTAGTTTGTCACTTCATAGAAATACCCATTTGGTCCCCTTTTGAACCAACAATCGGTTCGTCCCAAATTAGTATGTCTAGGTTGTGAATTTTGTGTAAAATGATTGTTCCTATAATTATTATCGACACGTTTAGGTTGTTCATTTTTAGCATATTTACCTTTGTTATAATCATGGTACATAAAAGCATTTCCATGACTACTTACTTCATTGTTTTCCCATTTAGATTTTTGATTTTGAGATATTGAAAGGTCGGGTTTATTACCGTTAATTTTCTTATATTCTAAACCGAATTTATCATTTGGCTTTTGTCCCGTTAATGACGATTTTAAGACATCGTCCAATAAAGGGGGGTTCAATGCACTCATTTTACATGCCCTCTTCAAAGACTCATTCTCAACTTTCATAGTTTGAATTTCGACTTTTAAATGAGAAATCTCACATTTCAGGGTTTTACATTCACATTTTGAAAATCCTTTAAATTCATTTATTTGAGTTTTGTATGCCAAGATGGATAGCTCAAGAGAAGCTACCTTATCCTTGAGAGCTTGGGTGGGACTTTCAAGTTTACCCTCATTTAGTTGATAGTTCCCTTCATCCCTAAGAAACTCGTCACAAGATTCGAGTTCTAGTTTGGATGCGGGAGAAAATTCAGGTCTAGGTAACGATTTGATACCATATAGAGAGTTAGTACGTACCTCATAACTTTTGTCATGTGTCGAGCTTAGAGTGGGAGAGGAAGGTTCTGCGTCTACAATTATGGGCTGGTAGTGTGTTGAAGTTAGACCTCGTTCAATACGGAGAGAGTGAATGGCAGCTTCCACCGCGCTCATGGGATTAAATTCAGCCATTATATCGTAAGGTACAAGTTTATCCTTAATAAATTTAAGAGATGGTTAGTACCCTGCTCTGATACCAATTGTTGGTTAATTCTAACCTAGAGGGGGGTAAATTTGGCAATCTAACTTACACTTAGTTTAGATTTAAACCTAATTTACGGTGCGGAATAAATAATAATTTAGATGATAAAGATGATACCGTACAAACACTTTGACACAAGATGTTTGTTTACGAAGTTCGGTAGGTGGTTGCTTTGTAGCTTTAACTCACCCTTTACTCGCTTAATTGACCGACTCAATTATTTGCGAGTACCTACGTCTCCGGGAATGCCTTGTGCCTCTTTTTGGCTTTCGATTGACTTCCAACTCAACTCGATTACAAGGTTTTGCCTAGATCGATTTACACGCTTCTATCGATCTATAGCTTAGGCTCTTTACAATTTGTTGCACTAGCCTATTACACTTTTTCACTAATCGAGCTACAACGTGATCGGTCACGTGAGTGGGATACGATTAGTGGAGAATATCGAAAGTAGATCAACGATCTAAAGAGGTTTCTCAAGCTATCAATGGATATAGAAAATCACAGCTTAGGGTTTCTCTCTTTTTAGGTTTGAAAGTTTTAAATTGAGGAAGTGAGAGAGAGATACCCATGAAGGATTCTATTTATACTCTCTATAGAAATCCTTCAGAAAACTTGCAGTGCGTTCGAACGCATACAGTCCGTTCAGAACGCACTTGAAGTTTGCACTAGCCGTTTCAAAATAACGTGCAAGTACATCTTGGGTCCGTTCGAACGGACAATGTCCGTTCGTAACGGACTCAATTATACATAGCATTTTGCGTTCACAGGAACAAGAGTCCGTTCAACGCACTGAAAAGTGGGTGAACGGATTCCAGGTTGTCCGTTCGAACGCACAGGTGTGTTCGTTCGAACGCATACATCCCTGTGACCTTTTCCGTTCACAGGAAGGATTGTCCGTTCAACGCACTCAGAAGGTGGGTGAACGGATTCTAATTATCCGTTCGAACGGACATGATTGTTCGTTCGAACGCACACATCCCTGTGACACGTTTGGTTCTAATCAAGCTTTAAAGTTTTGATATTTAGCAAGTCCGTTCAGAACGGACTTTGAGTTCGTTCAGAACGCACTTCCTGCTTGACTGAACTCTTTGTTATTTTGAACATGATTTTACTTGAGTTCTACTAGGTTTGTACCTATGGTTTATTTGTGGCGTATCCCACTCACGGAAGGCTTCAACATCTTGAGTCTTGATGTATTCCAATGGCCTTCCTTGTGTTCTTCTTTTCTTGTTTATGTTGAGACTTCATGTCCTGATTCTTGATGTAGTCCAATGAAGTCTTCCTTCACAAATTCTCCTTCATCTTCGTATCGTACCTATGTTATCCTGCACTTTTCTGGATGTATACATTAGTAATGACAGTGTTTTGAAATAATCAAACTATCAGGAAATTTGAACCAACACCATGTCCCAAATATACAGCATTAACCATGCCGCAAACCTTCCCTCCATACCCACACATCACGTATCCTATTTCGTAAAGGATCTAATAGCTCTAATACCCCTCTTCAACATAGCATTCACCGCGGACCCGACCATCTCCTCACCATCCTGGCTCGGGAAGGAGACCTTCTCCACATCCGCGAGCTATGCCATCACCATCAACCCGGGGATTACGTGCGATTGGAATACAAAACTTTGGAAAATAAATGCACTACTAAAAGTGAGATTTTTTGGATGGCTAGCGAGCCTAGGAAGAATTTTAACCGGTGACAATCTACCGAAGATGAATTTCTCGAATGTACAAGGTTGCAAAAATTACAACGCTACGGAGGAAACAGGTCACCACCTTTTGATCGATTGCCCTTATGCTCGAAGGGTTTGGGGAGGGATCTCTGCTCATCTCGGACTAGCTTTCCACGGGAAAGATACAATAGTTGACTCGTGGCTCAACAATAGAGCCACCCGAATCGACAAGGAAAAAGGTATCTTCGATACTCTCTTCTTCGCAACGATTTGGACCATTTGGAAAGAAAGAAATTCACGACTATTCGAAGGGAAGAAAGCACCACCTTCGATAACGATAACAAAGGCTATCAACGAAGGCTCCAATTGGACCAATCATTGCTAAGGAAACGCCGCGCATCTAACTCTACTCGGGAAGCACGGATCTTAATTTCTCCTACATGTTGTTTCTTTGTTACCTTTTCCTTTTTGTTTACGTCTTTTTACATATTCATGTAAAATTGAAAAACGATGTATCAAACTTGCTTTAATATATCAACGAAGCTATGCTTCTTAAATTTCAAAAAAAAAAAACTATTGAGCTGGTGCATTTTTTTATCCCTTAACTTTTATCTGATACATTTTTAATCCCTCAATTATTATGTGGGATGATATATATTTCTTTCATTTGTTAGATGATTCATGTCAAATGTTCTATCACATAAGCATAACATTTTTTTTTTTGAAGTAGGAGAGCCAGAGGCTAATCCTATGTGTTGTATTCATCAGTGATTAAATAAATACAAGTTTAAGTAAAGTAGAACATAAAAATAGAAAAAGATTAAGGCTCCTTTATTCTAATGACCTAGCTTCGCTTTGCATAAATTGGCTTCCTCTAGGGCCCTAGCTGTTATCCATGTCGCTGGTTTGGGCGAGTGTTGAAAAATTCGTCTATTCCGTTCTTTCCAGATTTGCCAATTCACCACCATCCAAATGATGTCCCAATTTTTCTTTTTCGCTATGGACCTCGATGATGTTGCCTTAAACCATGCGTCAAACATCGGCTCATTTGGTTGGAATTGAAGATTCTGTTGAAGGCGTGTTTGGAGTAGTGTCCATACTTGCTGCGAATAGGAGCAATGCCCGAAGAGGTGGTCGCGAGTTTCGGGCTGAACGGAGCAAAGGGCGCACATGGGGTTATTCGGCCAGCCCTTTTTTTGGAGTATATCTGCCGTATTGAGCTTATCATGTGAAGCTATCCATGAGAAACAATGTACTTTAAGAGGAGCTCTCGTGTGCCAAATGCGTCTTTGCCACTGATGTAGCATCCCAGGGTTACGTAAAAAGAGATATGATGATTTGGCCGAGTATAATTTGTCTGAAGACCATTTCCAATTTGTCTCGATTGTTAGCGGGTTTGTATCTATGGATGCATTGTAGATTGGCAGTATCTTGCTAAGTTCTTTAGAGAAGGGAGATTGTGAGCGGGAGGATAGGCCGAGAAGATCTCTCGAGGATTGGATACCATATAATCTATGCATGTAGATGACCCATAGATTAGAGGGATCTTTATCTAGTTTCCAAATAAACTTTTGCAATAACGCTAGGTTCATCGTTTGTAAGTGGAGAATGCCTAGTCCCCCATTTTTTTTTGGAAGACACACTGTGTCCCAATTGATGAGATTTTTTCCATTCATGTGTTTGTCTTTCCCGGTCCACAAAAATGCACGCATCAATTTTTTGATTTGGTCCGTAACCCATATGGGTAGTTTAACCATTTGCATTAAATAGATGGGGATCGCGTTGAGCGTTGTTTTAAGTAGGGTGAGACGACCTCCGAAAGATAGGAAACGACCTTGCCAAGAAGCAATTCTTTTTTGGATTATCGCAATTAGGGGTAGATATGAGTTTTTTGAGGGCTTTCTTATTGATAGAGGGACCCCCAAGTAGGTTAGAGGGAAGTCTTTTTTCAAATAATTTAGAATCGTTTCAATTAGCGGGATATGCTCGTCCGAGATTCCTATAGGCGTGAAACTCGATTTTGCTTTATTGATTTGTAGACCCGTTATTTCTGTGAAAAGGTCAAGTGTGTGTGCAATAATTTTGATATTTTCGGGATTTGCTTCCACGAAAATAATCGTGTCATCCGCAAATTGGAGGATAGGGGTTTGAATATCGAAGATTTTTTTGAGGATGTTGTCTATAGCACCAATTAAGTTTTGTAATATATCAACCGCAATGTCAAAGAGTAAAGGGGAGAGAGGGTCCCCTTGTCGAAGACCTTTTTTGTGAAAGAAGAAGGGGGAAGAGGATCCATTGACCTTAATGGAAGAGGAAGAGGATGATTGTAATTCTCGAATCCACGAGATCCATTTGCTCGGAAACCGTTTGGCCACCAAAAGCTTTTCGATAAAGTCCCAAGAAACATTATCAAATGTTTTTTTGAAGTCGATTTTGATGATGATGGTGGGAATCCTTTTTGCATGATAGAAGTAGAGAAGCTCCCTAGCCGTAGCATATGAATCGACTACTGATCTATTCTTAATGAAGGTCGTTTGGTGAGCATTGATTATTCGGGGTAGAAGTGGTTGTAGTCTATTAGCTAGGAGTTTGGTGATAATCTTTATCGGAGTTGAAATCACACTAATAGGGCGAAAATCTTCTAGAGAGGACGCCCCCTCTTTCTTTGGGATGAGCATTATGGACGCTTGATTGATACGCCATAGTCAAGCGACTTACTTTCAAAGGGCTCAATAATAGCCATAAAGTCCTTTTTCATGATCGCCCAGTGAGAACGAACAAATTATATGGGTAGTCCGTCGGGACCTACTGCTTTTCCTCCGCTAATCAAATTTATAGCGCTTAAGACCTCGTGTTCCGATAATGGGGAGATGAGGCTATCTAATTCGGGGGAGGGAGGCAGTGGCTGGATGATAGTGCTCGGATTCCATGTAGAGGTTGCCGACGGTATTCCGAGGATTTGGTTATAGAAATTGTAGAATGCTTGCAGAATTTGATCGGTTTTTCTCAGTTGTAGATTTGGCGTGTTTATTAGAGAAATTTGGTTGCGTGAGCGTTTGTTTGATGATACGGCGTGAAAATACGCCGTATTATTATCGCCAAGTTTAAGCCAAGTTGTAGAGGCTCGTTGTTGCCATTTGATCTCGTCGAGTAGGGATAAGTCGTATATTTTTTGACGAAGATTTATTCTTAACGTTAGTTCATCGTTATCAAGGGTGCGAGATTCCTCCATCCAATCAAGGATTTCTAAGCAAGCTAGTGAGTTTTCTTTGGCGGCTGTTTCGGTGTGCTTATTTTGTTTTGACCATTTGGAAAGAGACGCCCACGTTTTCTTCAATTTGTATAAGAAATTATTGGCTATGTTTGCGTGGAGGATTTGACTCCCCCATTTTTCTTGAAAGAGGGAGATGGCTTCGGTCTGTTTTAACCAAGCTCGTTCAAATTTTTTGGCTGTGCTTTGCCGTGAATGAGGTTTTCTGAGAGAAAAGGTTAGAGGTACATGATCGGAAGTTACAGAGGTGAAAATGATGAGAAGTGAAAGCTCGGTCTAGTTTGGAGAAAGTGGGCTCAGCTCTCCTACTCGACCAAGTGAACTTCCTTCCGTTTAGGGGGGTTTCATTAAGATGACAAGTATCAATAACGTTATTAAAGCTCAAGATGTCCCTATGTAGATGATTATGGCCCGTTGATTCTTGCAAGTGCCTAATGGTGTTGAAATCGCGTAGTAATATCCATGGTAGGTTATTGGAGTTAATACTTTGAAGTTCTAGGAAGAAGTTATTTTTTCGATTGTCATTCGTTGGACCATAAATGTTTGATACTAAGAAGGTATATCCGTTCGTTAAGGAGAGAGTGACATTAAGAGAAAATTGGAGAATATTAGTATCTACTAGAGAGAAATCGTTGGAGCACGCCGTCAATAACCCCCCTTTGGTTTGGATGGAACTTTTTGCTTGAAAATTAACAATGTTCGGGAGGCAAACCGATTTCATGTTAAAGAAATTTGGACTATCCCATTTAGTCTCTTGAAGACAAATAATATTACAATTTGCATTTCTTAAGACATTCTTAACCACCTTGTATTTTTCTAAACTACCAATCCCCCTTACATTCCAACACAAAAACGACATAAAATTAAAAAACAACATTAAATAAGAAGAAAAAGAGCCAAATGCTCAACAAGAAGAGTGCCCATATGGCCTACATGAAGAAGTTGTTTTCATCTCCATAGTCTACTTTCTCTGAGGTGTCATGTTCGAAATCAAATTTCATTTCCTCATCTCTATTAGATTCTGTCGAGAAAGCACAAAGATTAGGCGAGAATTTATCTTGTTTATTTTTTTGATTGATTTGAAGAGAGCAAGAACCGATCAAGATTTTCTTTTTGTTATTATTTCTTTTTTTCTCATTAATTTCAGTGCTGAAAAGGTGATGTTGAAACTATCTTGTTATTGGTATGTAATATTTGAGTTATGTTTGTTTCAGTAAATTGTGGAGCTGCTAATAGGGGATTTTGCGCATTTATAGATGATTGTGGTGGTATGACACCACATTTGTTGAGAAGTTGAGGCCTGGTCAGCATTGTCAAGCCCACACAATTTTCTAATGGCAAGTATTTTTTCTTGGTTAAGGGGCGTTGGGTTTTTTGCTTCAATATTGAGAAGTTTTGCCACGCGTGTTTTTTTTGTAGGGATTTTTGTTAGAGATAATTTGTGGGCCTTTATTAGCCTTGATGGGCTCAGATTTTTTTGAGGATTTACATTTCTTAGCAAGAGATATCGTCTTTTTTCTTTTGACCCGCAATTTTCGTCTAAGAGTAGCTAAGGTCTGATTAAACAATGCTGGTACAGGATAAGAGTGACCAGTACTTTTTGACTTTTTGGGATTTCTAGAAGAGTGCATTGAATTTAAGAGGAGAGAGGTACCTGACTTATTGGGTTTTGAACCATCCATTATGGCCTTTCCTTTCTCAGCACGAGACAACCTTCTTTTATGAGGAGCGCTTCGAAGTCTCACCCTAACCGAACCTCTGTTGTTTCTTCCACTTCTTTGCCATTTTGAGGGCTTGAAAAACCAGGAGGACACGAAGATTGAGAGTTTGCAAGTTTCTCTTTTGAGAGTGTATGGTTGGCATGCGTCTGAGCCACGTCAGAGTTGTGCGCGACCATATGTGCACCATCTGACACATGTAGAGCTTGCTGTGGATTTTTGGATGGAGGTGGCGTGGTTGAAACACTTTTCGTTGTTATTTGTGCCCATGTCAGCACCGGAGTAGCTTGTTGGTTCGCCATGGCCGGCTGAGCGGAGCTTATTTCGAGCCTCTGTTTTTTGCCCGGTGTTTGCGTTTCAGTTTTGGCTCAAAAAATTAGAGGTGCTAACGCATCTTTTTCCTTCGAGGGAGGTGGTAGATGCCAAAGTTGCAATAGAGTCGATTGAGGAGGTGACTCTCGGACCATCACCGATCCTTCGACAGCTCTCGCTTCCGAGGATGAAAGAACATTGTGGTCCTTCACACTCGCGGGGACAAAAGTGTCCACTGAAGTAGGTGCAAACTCAGAATTTGTGTTTTGTCTCAGTGGACTGATAGGCGCACTTGGTGTGTTAATTTTCCTGAGTAGATCCGCAAAGAAGAATGGCGATGGGGTGTGATCCACCGGTCGAAAGAAATGAGATTCCTCTGGAATAACTTTGGCCACCTTCACCGGGACTCGTCTCACATGTCCGTCTCCCCATGTATTGACATACGGCGGAACGAACGCTTGATCGGCAGTCGCGATAATGACTCGATGTTTATCAAGCGATCTCAGTTGAAAAAGAGGTCCGTGATCAATGATTTCACCAATCGAGCTACAAATGCAATCAAGTTCCCGTTCGCAGTACGCTGTGAGGGGTAGATTGTAGAGATCGACTTCGAGTTTGAATTTGTAATGGATCACCTTAGCCCCAATTGCTAGTGACCATTGATATGGCACAATACCCGCGTTCACTAAACTTGAGGTGCAATGGTTGAGATAGTAGTTGGTGTCGTGATTCTCAGGGAGTTTGAGGAGGTATTTAGAACCACCCCAATAAACAATTTCGAATGGTTTTGTCCAGGGCGATGAGTTAGCCACCAACATAGAGAGGGAGTCTAGATCATGTGTTGGAACCAAGCGAGCATCGAGCACGATGGCTGATTTGAGAGCTCTTGTAGTTCCTTAGTGTGCATGGGAGTGGACCTCAGAAAACAATTTGGGGGGGGGGGGGGGGGGGGGGGGGGGCAGCTGAACCGGGAGTTTGATTTCCGGTTTGTTCGGGTTGAGGTATCTACCGCCAGCGATGTTCCCTAGGCGAGTGGAGCAGTTTTTCCACAAATGCCCCGGCTTGCGACAGTAACAACACACCCTGGTGCGTCTACAATCCTCCGTCTTGTGGTCGTAGCATGCACACTTCAGACAGCGACCGAACCAGTCCGGATGGTTAGGGTCCGGCGGATACGAGAGCGGTGCATCGGGCGTTGCAAGGAGTGGGCCCGGAGAGAAATGTCTCTTACGTCTTTGGGTCGTGTCGCCATTGAGTAGTATCGGGTGAGTAGAGGAATGCGCTGGGGGCATGACGGGGGGCGAGAGTCTTCTCCAAGCTTGCTGGGGTGCTGGGTCCTGTTGCTGGTAGCTTGAGTGAAAGCGACTAGAGGGCCCTCCTTCTTACTTCTTCACTAATCTTCCTTGCATGCTGGGGAGAGAATTTGTTTTTCGTGGGTGTGGGTGGGGGAGTAATGATACTATTTTTTCACGAAGGGAGACGTGGCATCTTGTGATTGGTTATAATTTTTACTCAACTTTAACGCAACCAATCATGAGGTGTCACGTCATCATTCATGAAAAAATTCATGATTAGTATCATTCCTCGGGTGGGGTACTGGTTTGTGAGAGTGAGAGAAATGGTTGTTAAGTCTTTTGTAGGGGGTGTAATAGTTGAACTTGTTCTTGATTTGACGTTCCACTTTCCACCATCCGTCGCCAAGGGGGGTATTTCGTAATGAGGCCATTTACTATGCCCCCAAACCCATCACCACATTCTTGATATCCTATCCATCTCTCAAAAATTACTCACTCGATTAACAATGCTTTGAATTAGCTGTTAATTGAATTAATGAATTATTAGGTACTAATATGATGTGTTAATTGACTCACAAATTAACTGTTAATTCGAAACATTAATTGCATTAATTAATTTGGAGAGAAAGTGGGGTGCAAATTGGAGTTGGGAATTAACACCCAACCCAACCAAAAAAAAATTCCATACCCATCGCGGGTGTTGTGATGGGTTTGGGGGGCAGGGTATAATTTCCCTTTCGTAATCGCCCTTTTGAGATGGGCTGATCGCACTTTATTGCCTCTCTCTCACTCATCTTTTCTCCACGAATTAAGCATAGCATTTAAAATATATATTTTTGTATGCTTAAAAAAATTATATCTAAATTTTATTGTCAAAAATTCTAATCTTCTACCTCATAAACAATGATTCATGAAACTTGAGAGTCGAGAGTGTTTTTTATTTATTTCTTCTTCTACTAAAACCAGAAATGTGAAGGCCAAATTATGTTGTTTGTTACTTTGGTTTTAGTGAGAAGTTTCCAATAAGAAACAGTTATGGAGGGGACTTAAAATTCATTTGAGTTTTTTTATAACTCCTATATAGTTTTGTAATAAGTTTTTATTTATGCAATGAAAATTGGGTCGTTGAAACTACTTCATTTTTCTCAATAACAAAAAAAAAAAATGTCAAACCGCCATCCACAACGGCCAAAAGAGCGAGAGAAGAACTACTAGCATGGAGGGGAAGACCAACTCATGCACCGACCGTGAACAATTTAGGACAGCATCATAACTAATCCTAATTTGAAAAATTGTAAATAATTTTGTTTCTATTTTATAAAATGACTGAATACCAATTTGGTATTAATTTCAAAAAAAAAAAAAAAAAAAGAACGATGCCAAACCATAAATTCCTAATACTTGTGTCTCTTGTAATTTGTGATGTTATATCTTAACATAAAGTGTTAATCCGTTAGTGTTCGTAGTGTTTATTGAAGTGTACGAGTTAATCATATAGCGCACAAGACATTGTCTGGAAAAGCAAGGCATGCCATAGGCGCAAAGACGAGCCCGGAAATGTGGTAGTCCAGGGAATGTTACAAGACATTGTTTCTATTTTACGAAGAAATCCATGTCGGAGGAATAAATTTGATATGATGACGAGATCATCAGTAAGTTTTTCGTGTGAAGAAAAGAAGCGGGAATGGCGACCTCTTCGTGTGAGTCCGAGGAGAAGTGGGTCAAATATCAACCGGGCCTTGGCCTTAAATTGAGTTGTGTAAAAATGAAAAAGAATGAGGCTAAAAAAAAAAAAAAAAAAAAAAAAGAAGAAAAAGGAAAAGGGAAAGAAGGAAGGAGAAGAGAGGTTGGAATAATAATCATCGGTTTGGTGTAGGGATGTCAATGGGTCGGGTAATACCCGAACCCGCGGGTACCCGACCCGAACGGGGCGGGTATTACCCGAAAAAAATACCCGCGGGTCGGGTATTATCCGAAAACAAAATATCCGATTCGGGTTCGGGTCGGGTTCGGGCGGAGTACTACCCGCCCCGCGGGTAATCCGAACCCGTACCCGAAAATTACCCGAAAATTACCCGAAACTTATATTACAAATTAACCCTCATAATGTTGGATCTTTATGTATTTTAAATTATTGTTGGATTGTTTTAGACAATTATTAATACCTTGATTATTTTAATATTTTCTATTTTGGTTATATTGAGCAATTTCTTCTATTAGTACCTTTATTGTTGGACGTTTAGAAAAAAAAGATCAATTTTCTTTATACGGTCATGTAATTGTGTCATGTAAATATGTAATTGCTTTTAATTAGTGTAATGGTTGTAATTGTTTAAATAAAAAAAAGAATATTCATCCTAAAAAAAAAAAAAAAAGTAAAAAAAAGTAAAATTTCGTGTAACGGGTAATACCCGCGGGTTCGGGTTCGGGTTCGGGTACAGTTTTTTACCCGCGGGTATTTTGGGTTCGGGTAATACCCGAAATTTCGGGTTCGGGTATGGGGAAGGCTTACCCGAACCCAACCCGCCCCGTTGACATCCCTAGTTTGGTGGAACCAGTATAGTGAAAGTTCTCTTTAATTTCTTCTTTGAATATGTTTCTCTTTATGTGTTAATCGCTATTGTTTGTGATGAGTTATCCTAGAGTTTGATTGTATCGGAAGATTCGAAATTCTAGATGAAGGTTTTTATTTTTTGTATGTATTTAAGCAGTATGGAACCGACGTGGATAATACAAAAAAAAATTCCTTATACTTGTGTCTTTTGTAATTTTTGATGTTATCTATTGCATACAGTGTTAATCGGGTAGTGTTGTGGTGTTTGTTGAAGTGTATGAGTTAACCATAAATAATGTACGTAACACGTTCAACGAAATTCTCCGAAAAAGAAAATTGTCTATTAACACCGTTATTTCTACCTAACACTATTTTCATATGACATAAGTGAACAAATTGAACTTTGAAAATCATTTTACAAATTCATAAATAAAACAACAGTTCAAATTCACTCACCTGTACAAACTCGAAAACCAAATAATGCATTTATATTTCTTAATTTAAAATAGCAAATTCATATACATCTTAATATCCCAAACCACTCACAATGAACTCGCAAGCTATATAAATTCGTACGCCAGACGCAACACTCATGTTTCAAGAGAAACTGAAGTAACATAATCATAACGAAATTACACTCGATAAAAACGAAGTAATTACTTACGGGGATAATAGTAAGGATAGACAGCGTAAAAAGTCTGCAAAACAGCAAGAATCAACAAGCCCGAACCGGCTAGCACCGAGATGCCCGTCCATGGATTAGTAAAATAGTTGTGCTTCAAGGACGTCCAGTTACGGTGCCATTTCGATTCAAAGTATTCCAACATGTCTATCATTACCGGAGCATAGAAGTTTTTGGTGACATCAGATTGTATGATTACGCAGTGCTCGCCAAAGGAATTGATGAAAGCAGCAGCTTCGTCGTCGGACACGAGTTTGTTGTTAAGAACACCAAACCTCTGGAGTAATGCGATGTCCTTCTTTGTGTTGATTAGGGAATCCATAAGGAACGCATAGCTTCTAACATACAAGTTCATTGTCATCTCATAAAAACTCTTCTCGAATGATAGGAGATTACCAATAAGGGACATATTTGTCGAATCGATTGTTAGAGTTGGAATTTCAAGAGTCCCATTTTCGAAGGTTATGTCGAACATGTTCAAGGATGTCGCCTTCGCTTTGAAACTTATGCCTGCCTCGTATAGTTCAGTAGCGGGCGGGACGAGTGGAATTGTTCTTTTATCCCTTATCTTGTTAAAAAATAGATAAGAAAATAATAATTAATATTAATATCCAATATAAAATAATATTGCCAATGAAACTTGACTTAAAGAAAGTATCAGAAAGACGAATTTAACTAAAGACATATTATCATTACTTGTTAATTTCTTTGGGATCTTAGTTTGTAAACATTAATTTACGAATATTTATAGTAAGATTATATGAAATTAAACAGCTCTCATGAATCTGTATGAAATTCAGGGTTTATTTAAGGAAATTTTTTATAAGGTGACGCTATTTAAAAACTATTTCAATTTTATTTTACCAAATAATCATTACATATCCCTAATATGCATATTATTATTTGGGGCTTGGTATACCATACTATGATAAATTCGCGATTAAGAAACCGAATTAAACGTCGAATTCCGAAAGAAAATTGCAGTTGTAACTGACTTTTCGAAGAAAAAAAATTGTGTACTTATGGATCACGTACATCCTTTCTGGATTATTTGTATGAGCAAATTGACAAAACTAAATAGAATTATCCCGGTCTCTTCATCTAACTTTTGAGAACAATGGATTTTTTATGACTATAATTTCTTTTTGAAAATATTTATGTGTCTATAACTATACATCCAATTTTGAATAAAAAAAAATTGAAGCAATATATCATGCCCCCTAGATTCTTCCATAATTTTTTCACAATAATAATTCATGATTAATCCAATATTTAATATTTTGAATTAATGATTAATTGATAATTATCTATTTTTAAATACTTAGAATTAATCATTAATTAGTATGAACCTTAATTCCATATAAAAAAATTTAATAACCATGAATTAATTATTAATTCACTTTTCTAATTATGAGATTAATTAGTGTGAAAAAATTGTGAGAGAAATGGGGGGCAAAATATAATTGTTCAAAAAAAATTATGTCACTTCACCTTACAACAAAGAAATGACATATACCATTTGTTAAATTCACGGTACATACCGATTCTATTCAATTGTCTATAATATAATTGGAAGATGAAGAGTTCAAATATAAGAACACTAATGTGTTAGCATATAATCTTATAAAACATACATATAAATGATTAATATTTCTAAAACTATAATTTAAAAAATTCATCTAATATGTTTGCTCAAGTGTTTTTTATTTAGATCACAGTTGTTTTTTTTTCACAAAAAACGTTGATATCAATTTCTTTTAATAAAAAAGAATGAGAAGATCTTATTTATCAAGATCGAATAATTTCTCAAACTCATTAATTATATATCAAATATTATTTTTATTTTTAAAGCTATAAAATTGAAAAATTTATTATCCTAATAAATATTTAGAACTCAATTGGGTAAATAGCATAAAAAATAGTTGCCCACCTGCAAATTTGGATGCTTCGAGGTTCTTGCTGGAATTGGCACATTCCATGCGTAATAAAGATCAAGTAGGTGTTTGATCATATATGCGACCGAGCTGTCACGGCTCGAACCTTCTTTCCAAAATGGTGTAGATTTGAGCATACCTTCAAGATCAGTACTACTTTCAGTTTCTGTTCCAACTAATATTTTCTTGGTAATGTCCCACATTTTCCGCACGACGAAAAAAGGGATTTGGTTTTCTACCAAAATTAAGTCTGAGAAAAGATGCGGGACGAACTGGAGCATATCAAACGGGGACTGGTAATCTTTCCAAGAACCCCACAAAACAGAAATGATGAATATACTATCAAGTAACAAAATTTCAACAAAATCATCACTAGATAGGTCGGTTTTCCTTTGATAGCAATCTCTTGCATCTTTCTCCATAGTTTTCAAACCTTTAATAGCGTCTTGCATCGATAACACAGACTTGTCGCAAAAGAAAAAATCTAGCATGAACCACTTGATATCATCCACATGTGGATTATTTGTCGATTTCACGTGGTGTGGGCCAACGGATACCGCTCGGGGGTGGAATAACAAACTATTTTTTTCTAACAAAATTGGGGGCATTATTGATGTCGTCTTCGCCATGGTGCTTATATTCGTGGTCCTTGATTTCATCTTCTTTCGTAAGGCGCCCACCAAGGGGACGATTGATTCGGTTTCCACTCCTTGTGAATAAGACGACTCGTATTTGGTGATCTCCTCGGCTGAAGAAGAGGTTTCCCTTTCGATCCTCGATCTTATTGATCCTTCTGGTTGAGATGACCAGCCATTGCTCGTCATTTCGGCCATCGGAAATGAGAGCTTTTCGGGGAGATTAGACATGTTTTGGGAATGTATGTATGGCTAAGGAATTAAGAAAAAATAACACAGGTTAGCAACAAAACTAGAATTAATGCACGAAATATATATATATATATATATATATGCGAAACACACAAGAAGAACTTCATTGCTTGTCAAACAAGAATTATGTGTTTTTAGTCTGGTAAGAATCTCGTGCTTTTTATCTTTAATAAAATAACAAAGAATCGCGTGCTTGCATCCTTCAGAAGAAAATGAACCTTTTTTTTGTGTGTCTGACAAGTCCATTTGAAACTTAAGGGTTACTGTATTTAGTATCTAAAAATAAAAACCCAAAAAACAAAAGAATAAAACGAATGAGAAACCAAATTCAAACTTCAAAAAGAATTCAAAATTTAAACAGTGTGGCTCGAAGCGCCACCGAGTAATCTCTCATCTTCCTTCGGCGCTTCAGACGAGAGCTCGAAATTTTGTCTCAGAGTCATTTTGTTCCACTCGTTCTCCACGCGAAAGAACACCCACCGAAACCTCCTCACTATTTCCAGAGCCGAAATTGTAAATACAGTAATGTAATTATGCCTAAGATGCGCTGATAGCTTGTACGTCCACGTACACCTCAATATTAGATTACTTCCCAACACCCAATATTAAACCTATTAAAAATATAAGAATATCAAATAACATAATTTCAAGTGTACCCATGAAAAACATCAAAATTTCACATATACCTCTCAATAATCTGAAATTTCTCGAATATCCCTTCAGAATCCTTCAAATATCATTTCATAGTTTGTATTTAGGAAATTATAAAAAAAAAATTATTTTTTACGAAATGATCATGCTATATATTTTAAATTTTATAGGAGATCAATTTTATTTTAAGAGTTGTGACTTGTCCAATAATTTGTGTTCATATTTTGTTCTAAATTTTATAATGATATACATAACTCATTATTCTATAAATATGTTATTATTATTTTATTTTACCTAACAAAATTATTTATACACTATAATTTCAAGGATAAGAATAATTTTTTTTTTTCAAATAGAGATAATTTTTTAATTCCGGTGTAAATATTCTAAAATGGAAAATAGTATTTGATATCTTTTTACAACGAAATAGAAATATATGTTTTTGTCATCTCTTTTTTTTTTTGGAGCATAAATACATTTCTAGAATTCCGTAAACATTATACTATGAACTTATTTATATATATTAAAAAAAAAGTATTATTATGAATTGCGTAAACATTATCTTTCATGTTGTTGTTCATTTGGGCATTATTGTGACTCGTTTCACGATTGGCTACAAAAATTATGGAACACTAAATTACGCGACTGGTTACAAAAATAAAAAAAAATAAAAAAATTAGACACGTGTCACATTCTCATACATTTAGATATTTTTAATACTATAGTATAATTTAAATTATATTATATTTGTTAAAGTAAAATAAAATTATATTAATACTATAACTATAATTAATATAATAAACATATTAATATTGCATACAAGCTAGTCTAATATTAATACAAATTAATTATGTCACATGTCAGATTGAAACATTATGCAATTATTCAATAATATATCACTTTAATTAATTAGTTAATATTACATAAGAAATTTAAATAAATTTACAAATTCGATGTATTAAATAAATACAATCAATGATTAACGTTATTTATTTCAATCAGAAAAAAATTTAACTTAAATTTTAGGGAAAATTTCTCCCATATCCCTACTAAACTCATAAATAACATATTTATCCCTCTTAAATTGAAAATATCATATTTGTCCTTACTAAACTATGTTAATATCAAATTTATCCAAAATTTAAAATTCAGTTAAGTTTAACAAAAAAATCATAACAATTGACTAATTTACCCCTTAACTAACCCTCAATCCAATAATCTACTTCAAATTCTTAACCCGTTAACATAATGATATAAACCCTATACCCGATAACACAGGAACTAAACCATTCTCTATCTCCATACGATACATTCTCCTCTCTTCAATCTTCATACAAAGCTCCATATTGGCGATCTCTTTGGAGAACATGGCGATCTCCATATAGGGGATCTCTTTGGAGAACAGCCGCCAGAAACCCTAGCCACCAGATCGGCACCGGGCCGCATGAAAACCTAACGGAATCCATAAAAAATAAAGAAGCAGCTCTTAAAACCCTAAGCTCGAGAAACGCCGGCCAAGAATCGAGCGCCATATTCAATTGAACTTCACTTCGTTCATCAAATTGATCCAAAGAACAGACAATATCTTCATCAAGTAAGTCAATTTATTCATCAATTGTATCTTTTTTCTACCATCTCATTGAGTTGGAAGATCGGAGAAAGGACGACAAAGTGTTGAATTAGGGGTTTTCTTGTTTTTTTTTCTTGCAACTTCCATTGCAGGTTATTTTGTTTTTATTTCGTTTCGGTACAGTTGTTTTTTTGTGCTAAATTGTTGAATTAGGGTTCGAATTGTGATATATTGTTGAATTAAGATTTGCAATTAGGGTTCCAATTTGGATTGTAATTAATTAGGACAATTATGGTTCCAATTGTTTTTTCTGTGTGTTTTTATGTTTTTTTTTCAGTTTTTTTTACAAATTTTTTAGCAGGTTTTTTTCCTGCTTTTTTTTGCAGGGATAGGCATGTTTTTTTTGTTTAAAATCTTCATTTGATTATTATTCGGATATAGACTTATTTTTTGTATTTGGTTAGATGAATGAATTCGGCTAGAGAGGATGTACGGCGAATTGAATTCTCAAATCTGGTCCTCTAGCGACCTGACAGGCTCAACGGAAAAATCGAGAAAGAAACGCCTCCCTTTCCAAGTGAGCACAACAATTTTATTACATAATATCTCTTTTTTCTCCATCAATATATTGTTTTGCATTATTATTTGTGCTTGATATTTTTAAGGTCATGTGTACAACAAAAATTTGGTGCGTAACGCGCGAAGTTAAAGTGATCAGCGTGGATTTTTGTAGTCCATATTTGGAGAGAATATGGCAGTGGCATCCAGCATTTGATGAAGTGATCATGTGTTGTGTATTGTAATTTCTGTGTGATGTGTAATTTGTACAAGTGTGTGTGTGTATGTGTCATTGTTCATTGTTGTGTATTGTATGTGGGGGGTTTATGTCTTGTGCATGATTTGGCGTGTGTGTAGTATGGGGTGTGTGTGTGTGTGTGTGTGTGTGTGTGTGTGTGTGTGTATTTGTGTGTGCGTGTGCGTGTGTATGTGGTATGGTGTGTATTTGTGTGCGCATGTGCGTATGTATGTGGTATGGTGTGTGTGTATTTGTGTGTGCGTGTGCGTATGTATGTGGTATGGTGTGTGTGTGTGTGTATTTGTGTGTGCGTGTGCGTATGTATGTGGTATGGTGTGTGTGTGTGCGTGTGCGTGTGCGTATGTATGTGGTATGGTGTGTACTAATTGTAATCCAACAATAACAGTAATATTTACCCATTTAAAAAAAAACTCAATACGTTTAATTTGAATTGAAACATACACATACACTGTGATTGAAAACAATATAAATTTAATACAATCCGTGGATACTCGCATGTTCATACACATACATACACATATGCAAGCTTAAATTAAATTTGAGTCAAACTCATATTTTATGCTAAAACTAATAACACATTGATTATAATCAAGACAAACTTGAGTTATCTATCCAACACCAAGCATATGTATGTAGTGGTGCCAGTTCCACGATTAGCTTCACTCTACACCCGAACAGACATACAAAAATATTACAAGATAATTTTTTATTTTTTCAATTTAAGTCCATAAAAAAATAGGACATCTAACTAGTTGATTTTGAATTTTCATGTAAATAATATTGTCAGAGGGAAATAATTTGGAAACAATAATACTATGTTGGTACGATTCAAATAACTTTCGCTGAATTAATAATTCTCTCTGAAATACTTAGAATAGAAATTATTGAAATAAATATTAAAATTGACAATGTATAATTTTATACGCATATCAGGATTTCATACTCAAATAAATAAGAATATGACAATTATAAATATGAAAATTGGCAATTTGACCCGGAAAAGATCGCCTCATACGGAGTTTCGTAGGAAGAGACGATAATATATTGTATGGAAATAGAGAATGATTTAGGGTTCATGTGTTATCTGGTATAGGGTTTAAATCATTATGTTAACGGGTTAAGAATTTGAACTCTAGATGATTGGATTGAGGGTTAATTAGGGGTAAATTAGTCAAGTGTTAACAATTTTTTGTTAAATTTAACCAAATTATAAATTTTGGATAAATTTGATACTACATGGTTTAGTAGGGACAAATATGATATTTTCAACTTAAGAAGGATAAATATGTAATTTATGAGTTTAGTAGGGACGTGGGAGAAATTCCCCCTAAATTTTATGCACAAACATAATTACATAAAACTATATTAGGTCAATATGAAATACCATTATAATTAAGCCGATGTGAATTAATAATAACTTTTTTCAAGATCAATTATTTAACCCGGGTCAATGTGATGAAGGATTTCATTTAGAAAACACAAACAAATTGAGAGAAATGAAGAAAAATCGTCCACCAAATAACTGGTCCATTCTCAATAGGCTACTTTCACATATCTCGAACTTATAATATGCTCAATTGAGGAAACTAGCAAAGTAACAAGAATTTAGATATGTGAAAGTAGCTTCGAGATATAGTCCATTCTCAATAGGCTTAATTATAATAGTCCATCCTCAATAGACTATATCTCGAACTAGAAAGTAACCCCCCATTCATTCTACACCCTATAATTGGCTCAATTGAGAAAATTAGTCGCCGGTCATTGTTCTAGTTCGAGATGTAGTCCACTCTCAATAGGCTACTTTCACATATCTAAATTCTTGTTACGCTAGCCCTAATTCGTAAGAACATTCTTGAGTGATCGTGTGGCTGTTTGGATCGTTTGTTATATTTGTTGTTAGTAGATCTAGTTGTTTGTCGTAAAGGCTCCACGTCCTTTATCATATCCGGTGTTTGTGACGACGAGACTACTCCCGGAGACGTATGCACATTTGGCCGAAGTCCGTTATCATATCCGGTGTTATCTCTCTATCTATTCTATTTACTTTTATTCGGATTTATTTTCTTTTCTCTTCTTGGAACCCGGAGTTGCTATACTCCCTCTGTTGTTGCGTGTGTCTGTCAAACCATCGCATTTGCAGTTGTGTGAGTCTAGGGTAAGTTACGTATTTATTCATAATTAGAAAATAATCATACGCACCAAAAGTTGTGTTTTACTTTTCGGTATTTGTTTTACGTATTTTACTTTTAGTACTTTACTTTCTGCACTTTATTTTAAGTAATTTACTTTTCGCATTTTTACTTTATGTATTTTACTTTCCCACACTTTAATTTCAATACTTTAATTTTCGCACTTTACATTAATATCCTTACTTTCGGTACTTTACCTTTCCACACTACTATTAATTATTTTCAGTATTTTAATTAATTAACACAACATATTTTTATTTGAAAGTATCAAGACTAAAGTTGATCAGGGCCGGTCCTGAGATTTTGGAGGCCTATGACGAATAGTGTTAGGAGATTATGAAGTCAGAAAAATGTATTTTTTTACAATTTTATTTTGTTCAAATGAGTTGTATTACGCAAAAATACTCTAAATATTTATTAAAAATTTCTTGAAAACTTAGAAGTTGCTGAATTGTGCTTAATTTAATGAAATTTCACAAAATGCAAAGATTTTAACTTTGACCACAATTAGTTCAAGCACGGGTTGGTACCAACCAATGTTACAGAAATCGCTAGGTGCTAGTCGGGCGGACGGACACCGTCTAGCGCCTAGGGGGATTAATCGGGGATTAATCGGATCTAGGCGGATTTGTAATTTTACATAATTTTTGTCATTTTTTTAATTTTTATATATTATAATTTGTGCTATAATTTTTTATACTAAAAATAATGTATATTGATTTATTTAAAACAACGTCCAAATTAATCATAACATGAAATCTACATATTAATTTATTTAAAACAACGTCCAAACAAATTATAACACGAAATCTACAAAATAACATTAATACAAATTCAAATAAATCACAAAATAAAATTACTAAAAATAGAAATAAGAAAGGAAATGAGTTGTGGGTCTTAAAAAAAAATAAAAAAAAATAAATTAATTGGCCTGGACGGGCCTAGACGGAATTATGCGGATCTAGGCGCTATTTAGGCGGACCTAGGCGAAATTCCGTCTAGACATGAATGCCTAGGCTAAACGTGGGCGTTTGCCCAACGCCTAGCGCCTAGGCGCCGCCTAGACCGATTTTTTAGAACATTGGTACCAACCAAAGTTGGTATGATAAACACACAAAAATACAACAAATCATACTTGTATTTGGAGAAAAGACTTTTTGTGCTCTAGTTGTTGACTCGCAAACATTGGCCATGTGAGCTCGTCGCGGCACCCGATTGAATCTGAACAAAAAAGTTTAAACTTTAATTGTTAATACATAGAAGGCCAATCTCACTAGCTTCAATTGCATAAACTGAACAAAAAAGTCCTAATTAAATCCCAAATTACTAATTTAAATTTCAATTGAGCACAAAGAAGTTAATAATTCTTATTGGGACTTACGCGCTCTGGCTCGAGCAAAGAAGATGAGAGAATACCCTGAAATGCAATTTGGAATTAAGAAAAGTTAATAATTCATTAAGTAGAATTCTGCAAATGAGTGATGGAATTCTAAATAGGATTATACCTTTAATTATGGAACTCCTAAACTGATTTTCTGCCGAATTGATGGAAAAATCCTGAAGAACTGCTGAAATTAGCGACTGGAGACGGATTATTTGCTGAAATGGGATCAATTAATCACAGAACAAACTAAAATCAGCAAATTAAACACAAATTGGCATAAATTAAACACAAATTTTACAATTTTTCAGCAAATTAAACATAAATTGGCACAAATTGACCCACAACTCGAGCAAATTAAACTAATTCAGTCTCAAATTGATTATACCTTGAACTAGATTCTTGAACTCTTGAACTCAATTTACAGTAAAAATCAGTTCTTGAACTAGATTCTCGAAGAAATACTCGAAATACCAACACCAGAAAAATCCCCAAACTGCTGCTGCATATTCTCTCTTCACTTCTTTGGGAGACGAGAAGAGGACTAGGAGAAATCGAGCTTCGAGGAGACAAACGGCGAACAGTACATGTTGTACAGCAGAGCACCATCATTCTACGATACGGCAGAGGAGAGGAGACAAGCAGCGTCGCTAGGTAAAGGTATGACAGAGGAGAGGAGAGCTATCGCCTATCAGCAGCTACGATACGAGTCGTTTCGTACGACATAGGTCTAGGTTGAACTGAGAGAAGCGAGAGAGAGAGAGAGAAGTGAGCGTAACCTGTATTAGCTTTAACGGGTGACGGATCTGAAGTGGGTTTGGGTTTGTTTGGGTTGTGGATTTAATTTATTGGTATTATTGATATTATTGGTATTATTAGAAATTCGGAGGCTTTTTTTTTTTTTGGAGGCCTGTGGCCTGGGCTAACTGGGCCAAAGCCCAGGCCCGGCCCTGAAGTTGATTAGATATCTTTTATATAGTTATATATTTTAATTTAGTCCAGAAATTATAATTACTATAATGCAACTGGACCGCCCTCACCACAGCGTGCCACGTCGCCCTTTTATCCTGGACCGTTCGATCGAGAATTGAATGGACGCGGTTTACATGGTCCATGTTATGTTCGTATGAGACGGTTCATATGGAACGAGTCTATACGGCCTTGAAATGACTTCATCCACTTACACCCTATTCCCCTCTTCTCTCTCTTCATTTGCACGACCAGAAAAAAGAAAAAGACGCTGGACGGAAACCCTAGAGGGCGAAAAGGGCGAAAATGGAGGCGAATCTAACGCCAAACGGGCGCGACGACGCCGGTGGACGGCGAAGATCTCCATGACAGGAATCCAAACCCCAGACGCGCCGCGAAATAGAGAGAAAACGTGCCTCCTTGCGATTTCGTCGGCCAATCATGGACGAACGAGAAAGACGGGTTTTGCGCCATTGCCCTCACGCACGTGTGCAAAGTTGTTCCGCCTGGTTGATGGCGCACACGTCCGTTGTTGTCCGCTTAGGAGGAAACCCTAGGCCCGAAAGCTAAGTTATTTTCTTTGTTTTTTCGCAGATTTGCATCTTTGTTTGTGTCGTATGGTGCTGTATTCCTTGGGGAACGAACCACATACGAGATATTGATTAGTTTTTCTTCTTTTTTTGTCGATTTATACTGATTTGCGTCTTTCAGAATATGAAATTGAAGCCAGTGAAATCAATTCACTAACTGTCTGGACTTCGCGAAGGTATGTACCTCCGAATTCAATGTTACATAACTTCATGTTTGAAGGTTTTTTGTGCTGACAACGTGTCAGGTAAACGATACAACTTGCTAAACTGTTTGATTATCAGATAATTTTTTTTAATTGTTAATATTTCTTTTCGAGACAGGTACGACTTTCTCTCTCTTAAATTGTTAATGCTAAAATGCTTCAATTTTGTACATTTTTTTCGCAGGTTCTTCAATACGATTTGGATATGGATATGGAGGTGAGTACCAGTTTGAGTGGTACCGAGTTCTAAACTGGCACTATTCGGGTAAACGTGTGAGTCGAATTCAATGAGAAATTAGCTCCGAGGGAGTCTGACGTGTTCGTCGTTTCTTTCGATAGCTTCGCCTGTGATGAAAAAATGCATATAACAAAGTAAGTTTTTGTAATAAAAGAAACATATTTTCGTAAATAATCAATATTAGACTAAAATAATTTCTGTCATTTCTAACTTCTTTTTTTATTTTATTTTTGGTTGATAGGTGACTGTAGATTCATAATTAGGTTTTTGTATGCAATCTGCATTTTTTCGCAATCAGTTTCTTCAATCCAATTTCAATACAGATATGAACGTAAGTACCAATTTGATTTTGAGCGGTGCCAGCTTATATAGAATCCAGAGTTGGAATGATTAATGTGTCTCCAATTGGTACAAACTGTAGTCAAGAATAAAGAGATGATTTTGAAAAATATGATAAGGTACATCTTTGTACATGTCGATATACATTTTAGCTTATACATTGTAATATTTTGTTTTTGTGTTTATTAGATTATTTTTGTATATTTTAGGTGCAAAATATTCTGCCTAAGATGGTTTCAATATTTCGGGACAAATTTTCTCAGTTGAACCTCACTTTTTTCGATTGGAGGCCAGATTAGTTTCGATGTATGTTTCTATCGGCAAATTTCATTTTCAAGTTTAGGATTTAATAGAAATATGTATCTTTTGATTAGGACCTTCTTTTTTTCTAATTTATTGATTTTTTTAAGGTTTGTTCACAAGGTCGGGACATGACTTATTGCTTGAGATATCTTGAAAATTTTCAAGAAATCCAATTTTTGGGCGACCAATCTTATCAGGTATATACATTTTTTCTAATTTCACCGATTTCTTTTTCGAAAGATGATAATTGAAATAATTGCAACACCGAAAAGAGCGATTCGTCGCAACTTGCAATTTGGTCTTTTATGAGAGTACATATGAAAAAAATTCATCGAGTATTAACTTTTTTAATAGTCAGTGAGTTTTCGAAAGGAAGCCGGTAGATGTTGAGGTGTCGAGAGATTTTCAAGAATTCTGAGAAGAAGGAAACATAATATATGCAATTAGAAAGGCGTAAATTGGGTGTCAACGACTTTGACCTTCTAAGCGTTATTGGTAGAGGTGGCTTTAGAGAGGTAATTTGAATTTTTTTTCCAATTTAAATTCATATTGAAATATTGAAATTCGATTTTTTTTTTCTTTTTTTATAAATATTTTTTTATAATTTTTGTAGAGGGAAAGCAAGTCAAACATTCATGGTTAGTCGCAAAAAAGCCCCTCGATTCTTCTTAATTGCAAAAGAAATATTTGTACAAGCCAACTTTGTTGCTAAAAAATGTGTAAACTTTTTAAATGTAGACAATGCGAACACGTTCAATGAGATAAAACTCAAAACAATCCCGCGCAATTGCGCGGGCATTAAACTAGTTTCATATATAAACTTATTCAATCCTCGTATCGCAACAACAAGAGGAACACATAAAGTAAGTTATATGAGAAATTGGAAGGTTGGCAGAAGAGATGATGATTGGGAAAAGAAATAATAAAGAAATAATAAAAAATTTAAGCTAAGGGAGTAAAACAATGATAATTTGATGAGTTAAGCATGACTAACACTATAACCAGTCTGATAAGGAGTAATATTTTCATTCCTTATCTGAGTCTTACTCCACTTTAACCTCGCCGCTAGTTCTTGTGTTTGGCAGGCATAAGAGGGTTGCAATGTGTTATTCCACTCTCATTTTGCTGCTAAACAAGGGTTTAAGGAGAGGTCTTGTTGATTTTCTGATTTTGTCAAAAACCTGCCGGTGAAAATATTAATAATCTCTCTCTAAAAAATTAAAAGAACGTCTGAAAAGGACAAACAAGAAAAGGTAGTGCACAAAACTGGGGTGGATGCGGCCGACTCCACCCCCACCTCCCCTGCCATCCTCTCTACCATCCACCTCTATCACCTCCGCCCCTGATTAGCCACCCAGCCACCCCCATCTACCCAAACACTCCCTACAACAACCTCCCCACCACCTACTCGGCCAAACCCACCACCTACCCGGCCACCCTTTCAACCACGACCAACTACTTATCTATCTCTACAAGACTACACCTCGTTTTCTCGATGGTTAAGACGCCGATCCGAGAGCGTGACGACAATTTTTTGTGATGCGGCTCGGATTCTGACGACGCTTCTCTCTATGACTAGGACTCCTTCTCCTCCTTATTTCTTGTGAGGGCAGCAACTCGGAATTGGATGAAGCGACTCAACTACTCAACCAGACTGTCTTCTCAATCTGGCAACCTTATGCTCTCACAACAATGGAGTTCTGCGATGGTTCACATCTATTTGAGTGGATCCAAATTTATGATGGCGAGCCAGTTTCTAGCCCAGAGTTCGCCATGTTGATGACATTCGAGGTGACTTCATTTTCTACGTGTCGCTAGAAAGGAGTGGTGCATAGAGATGTGAAGCATGATAATGTCCTCCTTGATGTTGCAGGGAGGTTGGGATTGGTCGAGTCTGGCTATGCATGCTATTTTGGTCAATCAAAGTTACATATTTGTATGTTATCAACACGAATGGCGCATATATTACTCTCTAGATCGGATGGATCTGTAACTGCCAGGTCCAGTTCAACATCATGCCATATGAGATTCTATCACTGCTAGGTTCGATTTAATCAAAGAGCACCAAAGACATAAAGTTTACATGCTCGCGATAAAGATGAGATTCTATCACTGCTAGGTTCGATTTAATCGAAGAGCACCAAAGACATAAAGTTTACATGCTTGCGATAAATATGAGATTCTATCACTGCTAGATTCGATTTAATCGAAGAGCACCAAATACATAAAGTTTACATGCTTGCGATAAATATGAGATTCTATGATTCTATCACTACTGATAAATATGAGATTCTATCACTGCTAGGTTCGATTTAATCGAAGAGCACCAAAGACATAAAGTTTACATGCTTGCGATAAATATGAGATTCTATCACTGCTAGGTTCGATTTAATCGAAGAGCACCAAATACATAAAGTTTACATGCTTGCGATAAATATGAGATTCTATCACTACTGATAAATATGAGATTCTATCACTGCTAGGTTCGATTTAATCGAAGAGCACCAAATACATAAATTTTACATGCTTGCGATAAATATGAGATTCTATCACTGCTGATAAATATGAGATTCTATCACTGTTAGGTTCGATTTGATCGAAGAGCACCAAAGACATAAATTTTACATGCTTGCAATAATTGTACGTAGAACGCTATGCGACTGGGTAGTGCTCAAATTGAATCGGTCGTAGCAAGTAAAAGATTATTAAAATTATTCGCAATTATCCACCGAACTTCGTCATCAATCTTGAGCACTAACAATTGATTGCTCTGTACTATCTTTTCTTTTGTGTTAATCTACTACTTACCTTTTTATATTTTATTATTTTGTTAATTAACACAATCATATCTAAAATTGAAATAACATTTATGAAATCCTTTAATAGATATAATGCAAAACAATGGGTCCTTTTTTTAACCTTCCACGTTTTTCATCTTTTTACCGTTCGATCTTCTCTTTTACTGAGTAAACAGAGCCGTTCGATCAGAGGTAAAATATATCCTTTCACAAGGCAGCTCCCAGCTGCTTCTCTCCTCATTTCAAACCTCAAAACCCAAGACGGCCACTTCTCTCCTCATTTGAAACCCCAAACCCTGGCTCATCTCTCTCGCGAGAAAAAAAGAAAAAACCCTAGACTGATTTCTGGATGCCAGAATCCGTCGTCGCCTGTGCCGCACCGCCTTTTTCTGCTCTTGGGATGCAGAGGAGATGATGCCATCACGAAGCGGATTGGCGGGATAGAAGGCTCGCCGGAGAGAAGCAACAGAGATGAAGCACGTCCTAGCGGCGAAAACGCAGCACGCCCTGGCGGCGGAAATGCAGCAGGAAATGTAGCGGAGACGAAGCATTGGCTGCCACGCCCTAGCGCCTTTGTCTTCTTTATTCCGTCAGATCTTTGCCATAAAGATTTTAGCTCGGGTAATTTTTTTGGGTTCGATCTTTTCAATTTGTTTTGTTAGGCTGTTAGTTTTTGTTTGATTTATGTTCGATTTATGCGTGATTCAAGATTTTTGTGTTGTTTTTTTCTGTTTCTCTTGCTTGGATTAAAAGGGGAAAGTGTTATTGTATGATTTGATTATTGAATTATTCGCTAAATCGGATTTATTTGCTGTTAATTCTCAGCCGATATGTACTGAAAAGAGTTTATTGGCTGTCAATTCGATCCGGAGTTTTATTCAGGATAAGGTACGTAACTGTATAAAATCAATTTCAAATTCATATCAATCACATGAAAAATGAAACCAAGTTCACTCAATTATGAAACTAAAAGGTCGATTGAATTAGTGCAGACCAGCTCTGGTGGAGATATTTACGAGTTCGACAAGGAATCCAAATCATCTTTGGAGAAGCACGTTTAGATCCAAAATATTTCGTTGAGACCTTCTATTGGTTGGGTTTTACATGGATTATTTGGGGCTCAGTTAATTTCTATCTTCCTCTTAAGCAAGGTATCTTTGTACAACTTTTTCTCGATGAAACATATGAAATATCACGGATGCCCTTCCAAAAAAAAAATGCAATGTTAGAGATATAAATATAATTAATTGTTAGTTGAAAAGAACTTAAAGATTGACTGGATGTTTTTATAGGAGAGAGTTGTCTGCACAGAATAAATTGGAAATGAACAGTCCACGGTACCCCCAGAAAATGAGATGTCGAGTTCTTCAATCCAACCTACCAGAACTGGGAAAAGCATTCCAAGTTTTCCTCTTTGTTCCGCACTACGACCAGTACGTATTCGCGTATCGATAGTGGCGCGAAGTGGTCCAGGCGCGAGGCAGTAGAGTATCGATAGTGAACACATCGCCCAGCCACGTCGCCCACGGCTTTGGCTGCCGATTTTGCTTCGAGTTAGCCCAATTTCTTTGTTCGTATTTTTCATGTTTGGCTTGTCATCTTTTTCCTCTGAAATTTAAGATTCATGTTGTCTATTTTGATGTAATTTCATTGTACGATGTTTAATTCGTCATTTCTTGAAAGTGTTACGTGATTAATTGGTCGCTATTTTCCAATTTTTTTGGTAAGCATCGTAGTCGAGCGCATATCCACTCCAATTAGTGTTGGTAACGGCAGTTACGGTTTAGATTTCATAATACGCGTTTTCATCGAACAAGACATACTTTATTTTTCTTTTCCTTAATTTTCGGTTCATTCTTTTAGTTCATTAATTTATTTCCTGTTAATATTATTTTAGTCCATTCATCCTGACACTAATTGTAATACATTGCGTGATTTCTTAATTTCAGAATGATTGCTTCTTGCACAAACAATGCAGGACTTAATTGCAGTTCAGACCTTCTTGATATTTTAAAACATCGGAGGGGCCTATTTGCAAATTTGCTCAAAACGGTAAGAATTTTTCGATTAGGTTAAGAAATTTCGAACCTGGTTTAATTTAAGATTTTTTTCAAACATCGAGTCATTTTGAACCAAATCGGGCGTGATCGGGAGATCTACGTCAAGAGAAAGAGGACAACTGGCGCACAAGGCCGAGCATCAAGATTGGTGCGAAGGGATGAGATAAGGACGAGATTTCCTCTCAAGTTCATTTGGTGAATACTGTAGATGTCTTACATGGTGTCGACATGGACCATGTTTTGCCGGAGTCAGAGCCAAATAGTCGTATGGATGGATTAGAGTTCGGTTCATACACGCAAGGATCTTCAAAGCCCACTCGATGGTAATTGATGCTCTAAATTGCTATATTCAATCTACATTACTCTCTTAGTACACTTAACTTCAATATGTCATGTTAATTAAAAAGGAATTAGCAGATAATACAGAATGATAAATAGCTTGAATTATTATTTTACAAATATTAGCTACATGATATTTCATCATTAATTATTACTATTTTTCTTTTTCAACACCATAATTTGATTTTTTATTTCAAATTTCAGCAACTTTTAAGGACTTGCTGAATTTTCAGCATTTTTGAGGACTTTTTGGTAATTTTCAACCTTTTAGGGTATAGGGTTTATTTTTCGGTTTCAGCAATGTTAGGGATTATTTTTAAACTTTTAGCATTTTTAAGTTCAGGGTTATAGGATTTCGGCATTATATTATTTCGAAGTTTTTGCTAAATTTCAGCAATTGCGAGGGTTATTTTCAAATTTTAGCAATTACAAGGCTTATTTTCAATATGCTAAAACGCTGGAAGGTCCGGACTCAAAAGGAGCCGATAAAAATGTCTGCAACAAACAAGTCGAGAAATTATACGAACTTCTCTCCAAAATCGATTGTACGATGCTCGAGGTACTTAACTGTTATTTTACTCCAATTTTCGGGTATTTTTGCAAAAATGTAGAATTTATTTGATTTTTTATTGGTAGATTAATCTGGTTGCTGCCCATGCGAAATTGAATTTTGATGATAGTGTTGCATTTAGGCAAAAAGACATCTTTGCCCAGCGTGATTCTTCCCCAAGAAGACCCTTGAGAAGTAAGTATTTATAAGATCGTATTTATCCTTTGAAAACTCACAATAACTTGATGTCGATGACTGTTGAGAGGGTAATTTTATTTTTAGAAGGACGAATATGTAAATTTCCCTAATATTAACGATGTAATAACGATTATTGTTGTATTAAATATAGGCTGCATATATTCGACGAACTCTATATGCTTGAGTGGCATTATTTAGACATGGCTTGGATGTTACTTATACTTGACTAACTCTATATGTTTGAGTGACATTATAGATACTTCGATGGAAAAAAAAAATTGAAATATTAATTCTCGGTACATTTGTATTTGTTTGATGGATGAAACTATGACAACTTCAAATAGTTATTATTGTTTTAAAAAATATAAAATTTGTATTCTGTTCATTTGATTGGTCAACATTGTAGGAAAAAATAACCTAAAAATAGAAAATATTTCAACAATATACAATATGCCTTTCGATTAATTAGAAAAACAATATACCATGGCTCTCTCGATTGTGTAACAGTTGTTATTTACTTAGTCAATATGCGAAATTAGAAGACATAAAATAATTAAACAATACGAACAAAGAAATACAAAACGACAATGCAAGTAGGAAAATTGCAAATAATGAAGAAAATTAGGAAAGGAAATATGAATGCATATTGAATTGGGAAATACAATTACCTAATAAAAATACGAAATACATATACGAATGGGTAATACCAAACCAAACACATATACGAATACGTAATATCGGCCGACATAAAAAAAACTCGGCCGATATTCTCGGACTCGGTGGCCACCGAGCCGATTTTGGGCCGATAAAATCGGATCCGAGTATCCGATTTTTTTTTTTTTTTTTTTTTTTTATTTTTTTTTATTTTTAAGAATACACTATATGAATCTATGAATATTATGCTGTATGTTTCTATTTGTTATTCTCATTTTTTTTAACTTCGAAAAAATTACAAAGAATTGCACTCTTTTGTAATATTTGTATATTATTACTCTATGTTCTTATTTCTTTGCACTCTTTTCTAACTTTGTAGATTTGTAACTATTCGAAAAAACATGCACACTATTTTAAACTCTTTGAAAAAAAAACATGTACAGTATCATGTCATATTATGGCCGAAAAGACTCGGTATATTTTTTCAATTGCCTTATTTTTTATAATCTTGAGATACAAACTGACATAGAGGTAATTAATTAAATACTAAAATTATCCAAATTATTTATAATCTTGAGATACAAACCAACATATTATGCCATATATTTTTCAATTGCCTTATTTTTTAATTCAAGTATTTAATTTTTTTATAGGTCATATAATGTACTTTTTTTATGAGTTCAATTAGTGTGTATCATGTTTATGAATGTTTATATATGTATTTTTTTTTTAAAAGAAATTTTTTTTTATTTTTTCCGATTTTTTTACTAACCGTCCGATTTTTTTTTTTACTCGCCCGAGTCTTGTCCGAGTCGACCGAGTCCCGAGTCTCCGAGGCCGATCGAGTCCGAGTCCGAGTCCGATATTCAGAACCATGTGCATAATGTATGCTCCTGTCAATTACTAGGCTTCTCCTTCGAACAAGATTATGAGACTATAATTAAGAACAAAAAAAAGGTTGTATTTCAGAAATAAGTCAAAAAACGAAAAAAAATAGTAAAAAAATGAAATTTAGAGATAATAAGTCAATTAAAAGATCAAGCGATAACCTTAGTCTCAGCATGATTGTCATATAAAGGGAACCCTTTCACCGACCCAGAGTCAATGGACCGAAAAACCTAATAAATTTATCAGTAATTAATGCTAAATGTGAAGAACACAATTAAATTAAAAAGGATAAATCCAACATTAGACCATACTAGCTTTATCCCCGCGCAATTGCGCGGGACAACATACCTATTTTATTTACATATTTTTTATATAATTTATTTAAATAGAATTATCGCACGTGCAAATTAGCACATGCGTTTCAACTAAATTAATTTAATCATGACATATTTTGAAATATCATGATGTCAATAAATCATAAGGTTCATAAAATTAGTCTATCACGGATATTATTCTCTGATATAATTTGAGTAAATAATATTTGCGCGGGTGTTTTTCATACACATCCGTGCAAAATTAGAAAATAAGAAAAATTGTAAATAAAAATAGGATCAAAATCGGAAAAGGAGAAAAAATGAGGTAAAAAAAAAAATCTCACAAAATTTATATGGATATAATTGTCACATAACAAATTTCTTTGAAAACTCGCATAAATTTAAACTTACAAAATTTCATACATACCTGTGTGAAATGAGCAAGTACAAAAAAAAAAAAAATTGGATATCAAAGAAAGGACCAAAGTCGAAAAAGAAAAAAAATGAGGTCAAATAAAAATTACAAAAAAAAAAACTCAAAATTAAAAAAAGACTAAATTGAAAGCTACCCCTTTCACGTGTCAATAACTTAAAAAAATTGAATATCAAATAAAGGACCAAAATCGAAAAATGAAAAAAATGAGGTCAAATAAAAATTACAAGAAAAAAAGCTCAAAATTGGAAAAAAAAAAAAAAAAAAAAAAAGGGCCAAATTGAAAAGCAACCCCTTCCACGTGTCAAGCCCTTGTGAAGGGGGTTGCATTATATTAACTTAAACTTAAATACTATAATCGAAGTTAACTTAGAATTGTACTCAGTATTTAACATTTTTGGTCCTTGTACTTATAGAAATATGTATGGTTAGTCCATGAGTTAAAGAAAGATATAAACTCCAATAATATTTTTTATAAATGACCATTTTGCTTCTTTAAATCTTTTAAAGGAACATATATTCTCTATCAGAGATCTTTTTCTTTACTACTTTAAAGTTTATGTTAATTATAGCAATATTATGAATTATCTTCTTAATCCTCCTTCATTTTAGTTACATAATAAAAATATAAAACAATAAGACTTTAATTTTTACATCAAATAAATTAAATTTATAATTTTATATTATTTACTTTTTATTTATTTAAGAAATCTTTTATGTTGTCATATTGAGTTTGATTTTTGTAGAAATGATTAGATCTTGTTGGCAAATCAGTTTTAACTTTACCTTGTCAAGATATTATATAAAATAAAATAGTTAATTGTGTTAATCTCCTCTGTTAAGTCATTGACTAACCACACACATCTTTCAAAGTACGGAAGATCTCATGTGGTGGCTCCATACATTAAAGTGTAATATGGAAATGGCGGGGGTCCTGCCGAAGATAAAATTGTTCATATGGAAGGTGGTTCACAATGGTCTGCCCACACGAGATAACCTGCAACGTAAGATCAGTAATATGGACCCGACATGCCCCTGTTGCGGCATAGAGAGGGAAACGATCAAACACTTACTGTTTTTATGCCCAAGAGTTCTGGCTCTGTGGGGTTTGGCAGAGATACCGTTGGAAAGAATCAATCTCAGAGACCCCCTGCAATCTATTATTAAGGCAGGTTTCGAGGTATTCACTCAGGACCAATGTTCACTATTCGGAGCTTTGCTCTGGCACTGGTGGTGTGCCCGAAATAAGTTGATATTTGAAAGGACCACACCAAATCTATATACGATCCTGGCACACACACACAAATCATATCAGTTGGGATTAATCTCGAACAGGCTTACCCCCAACCAATCAATTAATCATACACTTCAGGACACGCCAAATATAAGCAACGAGGACTTGTTGTGCTATTCTGATTACTCCGGGGACCCGACAGGAAATCACGGCATCGCTCTTATCGTGAAAAATAATAAAGGCCTCATATGGCATGTCAAAACGAGGGGTTTTCAAGGTGATACAATGGTTTTAGAGGGCGAGCTTTTCGCGATTCAGCATGCGATGATCTTTATAGTTGACCGATACCCGCAAAGGAAGGTCTTCTTCTTCTCAGACTCACTGGAAGCAGTTCATCTGCTACAACGCAATAATAGTCCTGACCTGGTTCAACCATCGATATGGCAAGCCACCCAAAGAGCCCGGGACTGCGTGCTATGGAAACAGAAGCTAAAGGACCCAACTTTCATCTGGATCCCGAGGGAGGGGAACGAGGAAGTGCACAATCTAGCCAACATGGCAAGAATCTTACAATCCGACTATGAGGACACTGTGTTCCCTAGAATCATCTAGGGTTCTCATAGCACTGGCAGGGAATGGAGGGATCAGGAATCTCTTCTTTTATCTTAGAATTTCTTTATGTTACTTTGATGATAGTTTCTTTTTTAGTTGTCTGTACTGTTTAGTACCCTTTGTTTTGTAAGATATGGATACTTGTTCTCTTTTCTTTAATATGGTACACGTAACGCCTACGGGTTTTTTTTAAAAACAAATTAAAAAAAAAAAAGTAATCTTTCAAAATTAAGATAAAAAAAACCTTCCATTTTATGTGATTATACATTTTTGCCTTAATTTTTATATGGGTATAGAATGTAGGTATGTTCTGAAAATAATCAGACCTGAACATGCGAGTTGTCAGGACTATCTTCTTCTAAGATGCGTACACGAGGATCGCCATGCGGGTCCGTGCAAGTGGGACTAGGGATATCTATCCAAGAAATACGGTCTATTTTTAGCAAAGAATCGTCACTCGAGTTTGTTGTCTTTTTCCACCTTTGCTCGAAATTTGTCAGCATGTCATATGCCGCTGGCCCTTCGATCTTACAGTGCAAGTCGTGCCATGGTTGTCTCGGCCCTTTCTCTTTTGTCTATACAATAAACAAGAAAATATCATTAGCAATTTTTTTTTTTTTTTATGAAATTAAACAAAACAAAAATTATAATTAAGAAAAAGGTATACATACATCAAAAGTGGGATTACGAATATCCCCAGAAAAAACAGAGTCGAGATCTTTAAAAAGCCTATGTTCAGGAGTATCATATTGTCCATCAGAAATATCGAGCCCGCCAATAAAAACGCTTATTTTTCTTTTTCCCTCAGAAGAAGCATTTCTTCTTACCTCAGAAGAAGCAGCCGTATCGAGTATAATACATTTTTGATGATGTGTATATATCGTCCCCAAAACCTTAAAAAGTTTCATATTTAATTCTTGCGAAATAAAAGAGGAAATGTGGAAATTAATTCGGGAGGAATTATATATAATTGTGGTTTGATTACCTTAACTTTGCTACTTGAATATCTAGGCGATGAAACACATTTAACTGAAGAATGCTTGAAGAACTTTCTAGTATCACCAGTATTGGTAACTCCCGTCTATGACATCAAAATATCAAATTTAGTACTATATAAAAGAATAAAAATGATTCGACTGCCCGTTAATTTCCGCATAAATGACACTCATCAATTTAATATTTGTTCATTATACTTCTATAATAGGATGTTTTTGTACCTTTGTATCGCCCCAAACAAGCATACAAACCCTAAGTCCTTCTTGGGACTTGTACTTTAGCTAATCTCCAAATGTTTGAAAGAGGAGGGGGAAATTTTTCGTTTGCTCTCTCACTAATATAACTTTCTCAAATATTGACCACCCAACAATGTATATGAAATGGCGTGCCTCGAGTATAGCATGGCAAATATCCTCCCAACATTTCTCATGTGTGAAAATTTTGTCTCCATCTAATTTTATCTCGGGTAATTCCCCAATTTTCACATGTGCATCTTGGTACAGTTTCACCATTCCACCTTTTCGAAGAGGAAAGTACACATTTTCTACCCCTCGTCTTTCAGGATCCCCTGTTTATAATTCGATTTTTTGTCGAATTGAATAACGAGAGGTATGGATTTTTAATTTTTTTATCAAAAAATGTACATTCTCACCGGTAATTCCATGTCTATACATCTCATTGTCATCTACATGAACAAATTGTAAAGAAACGTGTAATGCTGCATCCGGTTCGACAGGCCGGCCTGAGAAGCCTAGCACAGGAAGCCAGCTATCGAAAGCTTCACCGGAGATGATGGTTGAAGTGGGAATTGTTACTATGCCGATGATTTTGGCGCCTAGAATGCCTTCGTCTTTAATCATGAGATAGAGGAAAGAGGGACGGTAGGCAAGAGGGATCCTGAAATCCTCATTCCATTCAGGTTCGTTGCAGTTGTGGATGGCGGTGGTACGTGCCACTGGGACACCTGAGATATCAACAATGACATATGGGTTGATCGTAGAGCCCTGATTGAATTAATAGTTATGCAGTTCTTCATGTCAAATCGGTTGAAGGTTCGAGAGAAATTAATTTATTAATGCTGCTCGAGAGGTTACATACCGCGTGGTTGTGGTGGAGATGCTGGAGACGGCGATCGGTCGTACGAGAAACAGAATCACAGGATCCAGAGTAGCGACGGAGATATTCAGAGCAGAGGACTCCCTTGGCGAGGTTTCGAGCGGAGATAATGCTGAGGATGATATCGTCGTGGAGGAGAAGGTCCTCGCCGGACCTGAATGCCATTGATGAAGATTTGGAACGAGAGAAAGTGGACGGGAACTAGGGTTAACGTCCATTTAAAGGAAGCAAAGAAGGGAAGGTGAGAGAACTAGGTTCTTTGCTGGTAGCGGAGAAAGGAAGGTGAGGGAACTAGGTGAAGGGAAATATCCTGATCCTGGGCCCGCGCAGCAGATATGAAGGCCCGGTCCGGTTCCCAAAACCCGAGATCACGCCTCGATTTCGAGGGTACGATGCAAAGTAGGATAGCCAATTACCAGCGTGAAATTGATCATGCACGACAGGTTGATCGCTCGCATCCTTCTCTTCTTCGGTGTCACGTTGGTGACTAGTCCGTGCGTCCCATACCACACGTCTCCCACCGTCCTTGACACGCCTCCGGTTGTCTTTGTGCGTCCCACGTCCACACGCTTCCACATCATTTTGCTCCTTCGGTTTGATCACAACGAAGAGCCACAAGTGTCGCACCGTGAGTCGTAGCACCTCGGTCGCGGATGCACCTGCCTAGACGATGCACCTGCCTAGACGATGCACCGACGAACTTGCATGATTGAATTGATTCTCTAAACCGAGAAAAACTGTTTTTCTCGTTTCTCTCTTTTCGCTCCCTTTCACTCTCTGAAAGATGACTCTCTGTTTCTGGATAAATTCTCTGGATAGAAAATTGGACTGAACTGAGAGAGAGAGAGAGAGAGAGAGAGAGAGAGAGAGAGAGAGAGAGAGAGAGAGAGAGAGAGAAACATCCTATTTATACAACATAGGATAAGGATGGGCCAAAAGGTATGTATATCTACTATACACCTCTTCAAACAGAAAACTGCATACACCCTTTCAGTATTCTGTTGAAACGAAAATATTAAATCGTTCCAACCGACTTAAAACCTTCACGAAAGTTGTAGATAATCTTATTATCTTTCCAACCCAATTTGGCCTGGTCCAATTGGAGTTCGGATGCGAAAGTTACGACGATTTTAGTAACTATACGTCAAACTGTCGCACCCTTTTGGTATTTCATTAAAACGACACTGATACTTCGTTCAAATGAAATATTTTTCTACCTGAAAGTTCTAGATAATCTCATTATTTATCTAACCCATTTTGAACCATTCAATGTGGAGTTTCCCACTGAAAGTTATGCCAGTTTTACTAAAACTGTTTTTTATGCCTACGAATGCGTACGTTCGTTTATCCTTATGTATACTTTTACGGTTGATCCGAAACTGTATTTCTTTCACTAGGCTCTTTGCTTGATGGAAGACAACGCTTTTTTTCTAGGTTTTTCTATGGTCCCTAGCAATCCGTTGGGTCTAGCGATGTCAATGGGTCGGATAGAAATCCGAACCCGCGCATACCCGATCCGAACGAAACGGATAATATCCGAAAAAAATCGGATATACTCGTTACCCGAATCCGAACTCGAAAAATCCCTGAAAAAGATCCGAAAAATACCCAAAAATATCTCATAATACGAAAATTTTGGATTTTTTTAGATTAATTATTTGTAATATTTGAATTTTTAATGTATTTGTACAAGTTGATTGTTTTATGTATTTAAAATTGTTGATAATTTTACGTATATGTATAATAATTTTTTATTTTTTAATTTGGTTAGATTTTTTATTAATAATTTCGGATAACAAGTTCAAGTTTGGATATACCCGTTACCCGCGGGTTCGGGTTCGGATATGATTTTTAACCCGCGGGGACACAAGACAAGGTCTTTCATATTCATACGAGATTTAATCCGATAGTTAATAAATTTAGATTTAAATCCTTATGTTATTTTAAAATTACAAAACTATTTAAATCATAAAAATCATATTATCATATTAAATACTACAATTTTTGTATGAAAAGTAGATAACCAATGTTTGTCTTGTATTTGTAACTAAATAAATAAAAAATCTATTAAAATCACATGAAATTCAAAATGATTGTTACTGGAAAAACGTTTTCGTTAATAAAAAAATGATTGTGGGTTAACCCACATCACATCAAACTAAAAAAAAAAAAATCAATAAAAATGTGGATAGCCCTTTGGGCAAAATTCGGACCCTCGTTGGAGAAGCAATAATTTACCTAATTACTTATTTAGGGAATTTTTTTTTGAAAAATCCATAACTTCTTTTAGAATTATGAAAAATCGTCTCTCTTTTAAGATTTCACCGAAAATTCCTTATATTTTTTCTTTCGCCAAAAACCCCTTAATTTTTATAAATATTAACATAAAAAAAACTCACAACACTTTATTATGTTTTTAAAATGACTATTTTGTCCCACGATTTACTTTGTACTATGTTTTTGTATAAATGGAGGAAAATAAAAATTAATTTAAAAAACAATTATAATATATATTTGTATCAAAATTATTTTGTACAAATATGTTGAAAAAATTATTTTTTGGTCCTTTTTATTTACATTTTGGTCCTTTTAAGTTTAAAAACTTACATTTTGGTCATTTATATTTACATCTTGATCCTCTTTTATTTACATGTCGGTCCTTTTTAACATTTTTGAATTTACATTATAGTCATTTTTATTTATATCTTGGTCCTTTTCAATTTTAGTTCACACTTTGGTACTTTTTATTAACATTTTGGTCCTTTTTTATTTAAATTTCGGTCCTTTTTTACATTCCTCCACGCCACCAGGGGCCTTTGTGTAAAAAAAATATTTTTAGTTTACATTTTAGTCCTTTTTATATATATTATATCTTATATATAAGTTAAACAAAATTCTTGCAATTATAAGCCACCACGTCACCAAGAATTTTTGTGTAAAAAAATATTTTTTATTTACATTTTGATATTTTTAATTTATATTTTGGTCCTTTTAGTTTTAATTTACATTTTAGTCTTTTTTTATTTACATTTTGGTCCTTCTTTATTTATATTTCGGTCCTTTTTTATGTTTATTAATTTATATTTTGGTCCTTTTTATACATTTTGGTCCTTTAAATTTTAATTTACATTTTGGTCCTTTCCTATTTACATATTGGTCCTTTTTAGTTGAAAAAATTACATTTTGGTCCTTTAAAAAATTATATTTTGGTCCTTTTTATTTACATTTTGGTCCTTTCAAGTTTAAAAACTTACATTTTGGTCCTGGGGCCTCTTTGTAAAAAAATTTTTAATTTACATTTTGGTCCTTTTTAGTTGAAAAAATTATATTTTGGTCCTTTTTATTTACATTTTGGTCCTTTTAAGTTTAAAAACTTACATTTTGGTCCTTTATATTTACATCTTGATCCTCTTTTATTTACATGTCGGTCCTTTTTTATATTTTTGAATTTACATTATAGTCATTTTTATTTATATCTTGGTCCTTTTCAGTTTTAGTTCAAACTTTGGTACTTTTTATTAACATTGTGGTCCTTTTTTACATTCCTCCACGCCACCAGGGGCCTTTGTGTAAAAAAATATTTTTAATTTACATTTTAGTCCTTTTTATATATATTATATCTTATATATAAGTTAAACAAAATTCTTGCAATTATAAGCCTCCACGTCATCAAGAATTTGTGTGTAAAAAAATATTTTTTATTTACATTTTGATATTTTTAATTTATATTTTGGTCCTTTTAGTTTTAATTTACATTTTATTCTTTTTTATTTACATTTTGGTCCTTCTTTATTTATATTTCGGTCCTTTTTTATCTTTATTAATTTATATTTTGGTACTTTTTATATACATTTTGGTCCTTTTTAGTTTTAATTTACATTTTAGTCCTTTTTTATTTACATTTTGGTTATTTTTATTTACATTTCGGTCCTTTTTTACGTTTTGGTCCTTTTTTACATTTGGTCTTTTTTCCTATTTTACATACATATTAAAATTTGCGAACATGTGCGTTAATGATTAAATGCTATTTATATAAATTATATTAGGAAATAATATTCGTGATAGACTTATTTCACGAACCTTATGTATCTATTGACATCATGATATTTGCAAATATGTCATGATTAAATTAATTTAGTTCAAACACATGTGCGTTAATTCGTACACGCGTTAATTCTATTTAAATAATTATATAAAAAGATCCCGCGCAATTGCGCGGGGATAAAGCTAGTATGTTGAAAAAATTGAAAAATTATTGTCAAAATAATTATATATTGAAAATTAATGTTAGATATTTTTTCGACAATTATTGTATTTTGTTATTTTTTATATAATTTTTAATAGCTATGTATTATTTATTAAATTATGAGATTTTTAATATATATGTACTTTTGTATTTTTATAAAATTTTCAAAACATAACAAAATTTAAAGACTTTTTGAAGGAAGAAAAAAATATGAGGAGTTTTTTTAAAAATCTAAAAGTTACGGGGTTTTCATAATTCCCAAAAAAATTAGTGGGTTTTCGATAAAAATTCTTTTTTTTTTAAATAATAGAATAGACTCATATGACCTACTTCGAAAAGTCAAAATTTGATTCCTTCAACCATATCATGGGATTACATAACCAAATTATTGCAAACGAGAAAATTCCCTCCACGGTGGATCACATGGATATCCGACCTTCTTACTTCGGCCTCTTCAAGGGTTAAAATTAATGCCTCACTAGGGAAAAAATTTCGTCATAAAAGGGGTGTGCGTCAAGGAGACCCGCTCTCACCGATGATTTTTAACCTAGTCGCGGACCCACTTCAAGACTTTCTTCTTAAAATAAAAGGGCTTATGAGCACACCGGTTCGATACGCCACAAGGGCTCTCCAATATGCGGATGACACGATCATCTTGATAGAAGCTCATCCGAACAATCTAAAAATCCTAACATATGTCCTAAAACTATTTCAAAAAATCACCGGCCTAAAAATAAATTGGGACAAAACCGCTTTCGTCCCTATTGCGGTTCCGACCGATTTGCACCCCACGATCAAGAGAATCCTCAATTGCACGCAAAAAGAACTACCAATCATATACCTCGGGATGCCTCTAAATCATAAGAAACCAAGGAAAATAAACTTCATGCCCCTTATCAAAAAAATGCAATCAAGGCTATCGGGCTGGAAAGGAAAATTCTTGTCACTTGGTGGCCGACTAACACTCGCGAAATCGGTTCTCAATTCTACCCCAACCTAATTCATGCAATGTTTTAAATTACCGAGTTGGCTAATAAAGGAAATGAACAAAATAACAAGGAAATTCCTATGGCGAGGAGACCAAAATTGTGTTGGCACTAATGGTCTCGTCATTTGGAAAAAAGTTTGCCTTCCAAGACGTCCTTCTCCTCAAATGACTTTGGAAAATCTCGGTAGAACATCAAGGAATGTGGGGCACAACCATGTCCCAAATATACGGCATTAACCATGCCGCAAACCTTCCCTCCATACCCACACATCACGTATCATATTTCGTAAATGATCTAATAGCTCTAATACCCCTCTTCAACATAGCATTCACCGCGGACACTCTTCCACAGCCCACAGTTTTGCTCCTTCGGTTTGATCACAATCGGAGAGCCACAAGTGTCACTCCTCTACTTGTATCCACCATGAGTCGGAGTTCGTCGGTCACGGATGCAACTGCCTAGACGAAGCACCGGCGAACTTGCTTGATTAGATCGATTATCTACACCGAGAAAAACTCCTTTTTCTCGGTCTTTCTCTCTTCACACTCTTTCACTCTCTAGAAAGATGTCTTTCTATATTTCTGGAATATTCTGAAAAATACCATATATTGGTCTGAATGATCTGGTCTAGAGAGAGAGAGAGAAACATCATATTTATATCACATAGGATAAGGATGGGCCAAAATGTATGTATATCTCATATACACCTTTTCAGACAGAAAACTACAGACACTCTTTCAGTATTCTATTGAAACGAAAATATCAAATCGTCCCAACCGACTTTAAACCTTCACGAAAGTTGTAGATAATCTTATTATCTTTCCAACCCAATTGGATCTGGCCCAATTGGAGTTCGGGTACGAAAGTTACGGACGTTTTACTAACTGTATGTCAAACAGTCGCACCCTTTTGGTATTTCATTAAAACGACACTGATACTTTGCTCAAATGAAAAATATTTCTATCTGAAAGTTCTATATAATCTCATTATATATATAACCCAATTTGAAACATTCAAATTGGAGTTTCCCACTGAAAGTTATGTCAGTTTTACCAAAACGGCTTAAACTGAATTTTCTGGTTTTCTTAATAAAAAACCGTTTCTTATCAATTTAACCATGTATATCCAATATACATATGTGGATCTAATATACACATTATTTATTCCCACAAACGTGTACGTTCATTTATCCTTGTGTACACTTTTACTGTTGATCCGAAACTGTATTTCCTCCCACTAGCCCACATAAAGATAAGCGACATTAAGTTCCAAACTTGTGCACATCATGTCCTCCTCCAAGAAGGCATCTCTTCGAGCCACGAAAATCTCATTTTCATCGGGACGTCAGAACTAATACTCTTTAGTTTCCTTAAAGATATATGATCAATGAATAATTTTCAGATTTGGGATTGAGTTTAACCGAAAGAAATTTCGAAATATACTCACATCCTCAAATCTGTACAAATGACAACTTCGGAACCATTCCGATCCATATCTCATATGGCGTCTTTTGTACCGATTAGAAGGTTTATGGTCCATATCTTATATGCACCATTCATTAGTGCCGCTGTCTCAAGGGCGTATCCCCAAAATATTTTTGGGAGATCCGTTTGACTTATCATTTATCGAACCATGTCTAACATGCGTTCATTTTCTCTTTCCGAACAATGTTCCGAAATAAAGAAAATCGTGAAACGATTCCACAATCATAAATGATAATCAATACTTATAACTCAATTATCGCCTCCTCGATCCTATCGAAGTGCGTAGCTCAAATACTTGCCTCCTCGATCCTATCAAAGGGGATTTGATTTTCTTGTTTAGTCGATTTTGTATTTTGTTTCTGAAACTCTTTGAACATTTCAAAAGTCTCCGCTTCGGCACGCATTAAATAGATGTTACCCTATCTACTTTAACCGTCTGTAAACGTAACAAAATACCGATAGCCTCCTCTTGCCTCGGAACTTATCGGAACATTTACATCTTTATGTAATTTCCAATAATTCGTTGGATCTTTCTCCAACCTTTGGAGAATGATGCCTTTTGTCATCTTGCCTAATAAATAAGTATCGCATTAATCAATTGAATCTAATTCGAATGATTCTAGCAATCCATCATATGAAATTTAGATGCACGTATCTCGTTTATATGGCCAAGACGGCAACGTCAAAAGAAGCAATCAACTTCTAGGTTTAATCCTCCTCGGATTTCACCGTTCTTTGAGTCATTATTTTGGACAACTTCTTGTCCGAATTTATTGTTTCGAAAACATTTTCCCAAAATACCCTAGACATTTATTTCTTTTGATCCCGCCCTTGAATTACAAGGACATCCATGCATCTCAATGCATTGGATTCCTCGGATGCTCCAAGCATCTCCTATTCAAATTTACATCGCATCTCTTGCAATTCCGGAATCGACTTATCTATCGAATGCATATGATATTCGGTCACGAAGATCAAATCTCGTACCATCAACACACGAGTGTTAATTAAAGACCCATAAGGCATCTCAAAATTAACCTACTCTTTGAGCCGCATTGAACCATTCAACGCGCTCTAGCTCTTGAAACTATTTCTTGAGCTTTGCATTTTTCTTTCATATACACTCGAATTCTCAAAACAATTTTGAGAAATTTGCGTCTATACATGCCACCACAAGGCACGTAATATTGTTCGATTCCTTCTTAAAGTGTATCGAACCAGGCTTTCTCTAAAGCCAAAGCCTCGAGCCCCGAATCTATCATTTTCCGTGTCCAACACGTTCCTTTAAGTCTAAGAACTATTCTTTGACTATCAAGGTTAATTATAGTAATTCCAGCCCAAAAGCCATCTATCATATCTATCTCATCGATATATTTGGTGTTGCTTGAAAACATAATTCTAAACGGATGATGAAGATTAAGCTCCTAACCGTGCGTACTTAATCTATATGCTTATATGATGATTATATGATAGTGTTATTTTATCGAATCGATAACCCTCATACCGATACGAGACTCCAAATCCATAACACCCGAGATCCATATTTCGCAATGCTCCCACAAGTGACGAAGGCCTATCGAGTAGGATCTCGCTTATTTAGGTAGGATATAATCCAATCGCATCATATGCGACTCTCGAACCTTTATAGAATTTCGGTGATGGATCGTATCATATACAATCCCATTTCCGTGTGTGCATTCTAATTATGTCCCGAACTCCAATCAGATTGGCTTGGACGGTTAAGTCATAACCATATCAAACGTATTGTCAAGTGGACTACTCACGTGCATGACGAAGGCCTAACAACACGTGAGTCCCCATTTAACGCTTGCCACCCATTAATACCAACAACGTGTGTGCATGACGAAGGCCTAACAACACACACATCGTGATACCAATTTCGATGGTTGTTGACATGGAAGGCATTTCCACGACTTAAATATTAGGAGGGATCATAACTTTCATGTTTCTAAATTTGTGACATAATCATATTACATCACTATCACAAGATTTTATAAATGCATATGATTTAATTAGGTAAATTAATTATTCTAAATAATAAATTATCTAATATGATAGTATGTTTGATGCCGATCGTATCGATATAAAGAACTCAAAATTCCGAGCTTCGTAGCCAAAGTTATCGCGAAAGCAAAATCAACATCCAGAAGGGGGTCCGTTATAACGGACTGCCCCATCCATTGTTACGCAGGGGCTGAAAGAAATACAGTTTCAGGTCAACCGTAAAAGTATACAAAAGGGCACACGAACGTATACATTCGAGAAGACAGAAAATGCATAATAGGATTGTGCAGAATTGGGCGAAATAACACTGTGCGTCATGACGCACAAGATGGTGCGTCATGACGCACCACAGTGTTTAGTTAAAATAGCTTCGTGCGTCATGACGCACAATATGGTGCGTCATGACGCTAGAATGCGTATTTTGTCCAGTAACTTTTGGACTTCGTGCGTCATGACGGACCAAATGGTGCGTCATGACGGACACAGTTAAAAGTTGGTTTTATACATGGTGCGTCATGACGCAGCTTACTGTGCGTCATGCCGGACTGTATTAAAACGCTGTTTTCTGGCAGTTTTTAGTAGACACGTTTTGGTGAATCCAAAAGGTGGCTATTGAATGTCCTTATCCTATTGAAGTATAAAAAGGATGTTCTCTTTGTCTCTCCTGTACAAATCAGTCTAACAAGTGTACTATTCATTGAATCTTCAAGTGAAAGAGAGACACCTTTTGAGAGAAAAGAGAGAAACCGAAAAAGGGAGTTTTTCGGTTATAGAGAATCAATCGAGATTGAGCAAGTACACCGATACATCGTCTAGGCAGGTGTATCCGTGTCCGACGTCTTCCGACTCAAGGTGGATACGTGTGGAGGAGCGACATCTGTGGCTCTCCGTGGTGTTCGAATCGAAGGATCGAAGAACGTGAACGAACGGTGAATTTAGCGTGGTATGGGACGCGCGTAAAGTCACCAACGTGACCGGAGAAAGAAGAAAGTGCAATCAACCCTTCGTGTGCAATCAATTTTGCACTGGTAATTGACTATCCTTCTTTACATCGTACCCTCGCGTCAAAGCGGGATCTCGGGTTTTGGGAACCGGACCGGGCCTACATATCCGCTACGCGGGCCCGGGGTCGGATGAATTCCCATCAGTGGTATCAGAGCAAACGCTGAGATTCTAGGGTCGAATCATAGTCGTATATTGGATATACGCACGGGTTATCAAAGTTCGTACCCGTTTGCATAAAAATCGGTGACTGAAATTGAATTTCGATTAAAATCACAAGTTGAATCACTAGAGAATCAGACATTAGATGTCTGGAGTGATCTAGAGATGATCGTGGAAAGGTTTCATGATCAGTCGTTGAAGAAACGACGGAAAACTGATTTGGAATTAGGGCAGAAAAGGCAATCAGCGTATGGTGCATCATGACGCACGAACTGGTGCGTCGTGACGCACAGCACGGGATGCCACGGTACTGCGGGGACGCCATGGGTCAGTCAGGACGCACCGTCCGGTGCGTCGTGACGCACGCCAAGGGCGCCACGGACATGCGGGGATGCCAAGGGTGCGTCGGGACGCACCATCCGGTGCGTTGTGACGCTGGGTCTCCAAACTGGTCCGTCGTGACGCACAACATGGTGCGTCATGACGCTATGTACAAAATCCTGTGTAATAGATATTACACGAGGTGGTGCGTCATGACGCACCATATGATGCGTCATGACGCACATGCCCCTGGTTGCCAGTTTCGTTTTTTACTACAAACTTCGAAAATTTATAATCTTTGCACCGATTTAAAGCATATAAATTTAGACATTTATAGGATAATTTAGTCTCCCAAAATTAGTCTATATGCATTAGAAAATCTTGTGATAGTGATATAATTAGATTATGTCATAAAATTAAACATGTATTAGCATGATCCCTCTTAATATTTAAGTCATGGAAATGCCTTCCATATCCACAACCATCGAGATTGATATGACATAGTGCGTGGTTTCAGGCCATAGTCGGGCACGTACTACTGTATATATTGATGCGGGTGGTAAGCGTTAATTAGGAACTCATGTGGTTACAGGCCATAGTCGGGCACGTGAGTAGTTCAATTGAACGATATGTTGGGTACGGTTATGACTTAACCGTCCAAGCCAATCCGATTGGAGTTCGGGGCATAGATAGAATGCACACGCGGAATATGGATTGTATTGAATGCGATTCATTACCGAAATTCTATAAGGAACAAGAATTGTATTAGATACGATTGGATTTTAATCCTACCTAAAATATCGAGATCTCATTTGTCGGCCATAGTCACTTATGGGAGGATCGTAAAATATGGGTCTTGAGTGTTATGGACTTGGAGTCCCGTATCGGTATGAGGGTTATCGTTTCGATAAAATAGCACTAGCATATTCATATAAAATCATATAAGCCCTATAAGATAAGTACGCAACGTTAGTAATCAATCTTTATTTTCATTTGTAGAGCATGTCTTCTATTAACACCAACACCTTATCGATTAGATCGGTATTAGAAAAGGAAAAGCTAGTGGGACGGAACTATCTAAATTGGCACCGAAACCTAAGAATAGTTCTTAGGCAAGAGGATAAAAGCCACGTATTGGATACGGAATTAGTAGAACCGGGCCCCGAAGCTACGGCCGAGGAAAAGGCCGCGTTTGAGAAACTTAAGAAGGACTCAAATGATGTTACGTGCCTCATGTTGGCATGTATGGACGCTAGTCTTCAAAGGCAGTTTGAGGACTCGGATGCGCACATCATAAACGTTGTGCTCAAGGAAATGTTCCAAGAGCAAGAGCGTATTGAACGGTTCAATACACTCAAAGCGTTGGTAAACTGCAAGATGCCTTCGGGGTCCGCGGTTAGCGCTCACGTTTTGAGGGTGCAAGCTCTCATAGATCATCTTGAGAAGCTAGGAGAGAAATTGTCGAAGATTATGCAACAAGATTTGATTTTGTGTGCACTTCCTCCAATGTTTTCTCCGTTTGTGACTAACTATCACATGCATTCGATGGATAAGACGATCCCTGAGCTTCACGGAATGCTCAAGAATTTTGAATCAGAGACGTTGAAGTCGTCCGGAGAGAACAAGGCAAAGGTTGCCGGAGATGTTCTCACGATTCAGAATAAGGATCGCAAGAGATCAAAGTCCAAGGGCAATTCGGCTAAGAAACGATCAAAGCCGAATAAAAGGGGAAAGGAGAAATCCGAGGACGAGACATGTTTTCATTGTCACAAGGCTGGACATTGGAAGCGTGATTGCAAGTCTTACCTCGAGGAGGTGAAGAAGGGCAAGGCGGTTTCAGCGACCGGCCTCTCGGGTATTAACGTTATTGAAGTTAATATTTCAACTATGACTAATTGGGTATTGGATACCGGTTGCGGGACTCATATTTGTCGAAATATGCAGGTTCTACGAAATAGTCGCAAGTTGGAAAAGGGTGAAGTCGATCTACGCGTCGGAAATGGAGCAAGAGTTGATGCGTTTGCCGTAGGAGTAGTTAATTTGACTTTACCTAGTGGACTTATTTTAGTACTAAATAATTGTTATTATGTACCAGAATTATGTAAGAATATAATAAGTGTGTCGAAACTAGCCAATGATGGTTATGAATTCGTTATTAGGAATAATGAGTTTTCGATATGTAAGGATTCTATTATCTATGGAAATGTTCTGTTAGAAAATGGTCTTTATGTGTTGGATTTCGATCACGGAAATTATGAGTCCATGTATAACGTTAATGCGAAAAGGATTAAACCTAAAGTTGATAATCGTACTTTCTTTTGGCATTGTCGACTTGGTCATGTGAATGAGAAACGCATTGCTAGACTCCATAAAGATGGAATGCTAGACTCATTTGAATTCGATTCATTTGGGAATTGAGAATCTTGTTTACTTGGCAAGATGACAAAGGCGCCATTCTCCAAGGTCGGAGAACGGTCCAACGATCTATTGGAACTCATACATTCCGATGTGTGTGGACCGATGAGCATCGAGGCAAGAGGAGGCTATCGATACTTTGTTACGTTTACGGACGATCATAGTAGATATGGATATATCTATTTGATGCGTGCCAAAGCGGAGACTTTTGATAAATTCAAAGAGTTTCAAAACGAAGTGGAAAATCAGCTTGGCAAGAAAATTAAAGCCATTCGATCGGATCGAGGTGGTGAATATTTGAGCTATGAGTTTGAAGATCATCTGAAAGATTGTGGAATAGTTCCACAATGGACTCCGGCAGGAACGCCACAATGGAATGGCGTGTCCGAGAGGAGGAATCGGACCTTGTTGGACATGGTTCGATCGATGATGAGTCAAACATCCCTTCCAAAATCGTTTTGGGGATTTTCCCTAGAGACAACGGCTTTTTTATTAAACCGCATACCTTCTAAATCGGTACAGAAGACGCCATATGAGTTGTGGTTTGGAAAATCTCCAAAATTGTCTTTTGTTAAGATTTGGGGTTGTGAAGCATATGTTCGAAAATTAATTTCAGACAAGCTCGAACCCAAGTCTGAAAAATGTTTATTTGTCGGGTATCCTAAAGAGACAAAAGGATATTATTTCTATCTTCCAATCGAAAACAAGGTTTTCGTAGCTCGAAGAGGGGTCTTCCTTGAGGAGGATTTTATCTCTAGGCGAGTGAATGGGACTGAAATAGATCTCGAAGAAATTCGAGACCCGCAAACGAATGTTGAACCGATGAACGTTGATCCGATTTCCTCAAATGTTGAGGATCCGGAGTCAAGTGCACAAGGCGCAATTCGTAGATCGGGTAGGATTCGTCAAGAGCCTATACGATATGGTTTTATCGTGGCAAATGATGATGAAGTCGAACTTATTGATGATGAGCCGACATCTTATCGCGAGGCTATGAAAAGCGAAGATTCCGTTAAGTGGCAAATTGCCATGAAATCCGAGATTCAATCCATGTACGATAATCAAGTTTGGAATTTGATTGATCCACCTCCCGGGGTTAGACCAGTGGGATGTAAATGGGTTTTCAAGAAGAAGACCGACATGGATGGATATGTAAACACTTATAAAGCACGGCTTATGGCGAAAGGTTTCAAACAAATTCATGGTATAGACTATGAAGAAACGTTTTCTCCCGTAGCAATGCTTAAATCCATACGGATCTTACTTGCTATCTCTGCGTATTATGACTACGAGATTTGGCAAATGGATGTCAAAACCGCATTCCTTAACGGGAAATTACAAGAGGATGTGTACATGACACAACCCGACGGTTTTGTCGATTCAAAGAATCCGGATAAAGTGAGCAAGTTGCAACGATCCATTTATGGATTGAAGCAAGCTTCTCGGAGTTGGAACATACATTTTGATGAAGTTATAAGCGAGTATAATTTCGTGAAAAATGTAGAGGAACCTTGTGTACACAAGAAGGTTAGTGGGAGCCGCGTAGTATTTCTTGTACTGTATGTAGACGACATCTTGATCATAGGAAACGACATTCCGATGCTTACGGATGTTAAGAAGTATTTAAATACTCGTTTCGCTATGAAAGATTTGGGCGAGGCCGCTTATATATTAGGCGTGAGGATTTATAGAGATAGATCCAAGAAGTTACTCGGCTTGAGTCAAAGCACGTACATCGACAAAGTGTTGAAACGGTTTTCAATGCAGGAATCGAAGAAAGGTCTTCTATCAATGTCGAGTGGCATAACGTATTCTAAGGCTCAATGTCCGACATCGAGCAAGGATAAGAATGTGATGAGTATTGTTCCATGCGCTTCGGCGGTAGGATCAATTATGTATGCCATGATTTGTACGCGCCCCGATGTGTCGTATGCATTGAGCGTCGTTTCACGTTACCAATCAAATCCAGGGGATATGCATTGGATCGCGGTAAAGAACATCCTTAAGTACTTGCGAAGAACTAAGGATCAATTTCTAATTTATGGTGGAAAGACATCCGGGTTGGTTATTGAAGGATATACCGACGCCAGTTTCCAAACATGTGTCGATGACTTTCGATCACAAAGTGGATACGTGTTTTGTCTAAATGGTGGTGCGGTAGTTTGGAGGAGTTCCAAACAACCCACAATAGCGGACTCTACGACTGAATCGGAGTATATTGCGGCTTCCGAAGCTGCAAAGGAGACGGTTTGGATCAAGAAGTTTGTGACCGAGCTTGGTGTAGTCCCGAGCATCACGGAACCTGTGGTTGTGTATTGCGACAATACGGGAGCAATAGCACAGTCCAAGGAACCTAGGGCACATCACCGCTCCAAGCATATACTCAGAAAATTTCACTTGATCCGTGAGATTTTGCAACGCAAGGATGTGATCATTGAGAAGATTGATACTGACAGGAATGTTGCGGACCCGTTTACTAAGCCACTCTCGCAAGCTAAGCACGATTATCATGCGAAAGCTATAGGTTTGAGATACCTAGAGGAGGAAGAGAGTAGTTAGTTATCTAAACTGATAGTTTCGTGGGACGAGATTATAGTCTAATAAAGTAGTAAACGTTGTATCACCCCAAACTTATCTTATAGTAATGCAATTTCAGAATTTTAAAATTATTTCATTTTGCATTTATCTTATATGAAAACTGTGTGCGGGTTGTGTAATATGATGGTTACATGAACCCTGATTTGAGCTTGTGTGGACGTCGACATAATTGATGATTATGTGCAGCGAAACCGTCACACTTAAAGCGTCATTTCTAAATATCCCTAGTCACGGATCAGTTTGCTTAAGAGTGAAGCATTTCTATTATTAGATAATAGACTGAACGTGTACACTAGTATGTTTGTCGAAGAGATGATTATGTTTTGCTAATCATAGGACAAGGTGCTTGTCGAATCGGGAACGTAGATATGTGTTAGGTTACATATATTGGATTTGACCAAAGCCGCGAGACCATGACATGGTTTAGTCATTAAAGATGGACTTGCGACGGATGGGGTCTTAGATTCTTCATACTTGAGGGGATCATTGATTGCGTTACGTGCGTAACACAGTACTTTGATATGATCTTACGCTTTCCGTAACAGGGGCTAAAACGGTCATCATTGGGTATTGTCCGAAACACGGAATTCAATGTGAGTCTCCAAGATAGGAATTGTCAATTCCGGAAGGAAGAGATATCTCTTTGGCCACTCGATGAATCGATTAACGAAAACTACGGCCGTAGTCAATGATATTAATGGTTAATATCGATTGTAATTTGTTAACTCAATTCGGAATCGAGGAATAAGTTTAGTTAATCAAAACATAAGGATGACTATCGCCATGCCTTTTGATTAACGGATATCACAAACAAGAGAACTAGAAACCGCTATTCGAGATAGGCACAATGATCACAATCATTTTTCGTTTTAACATGGGTAGCCATGATGGAGTGACTAGATCCCGCTCATGGGTTTGTAATGCATTGGAAACAGCCTACTGCCATCGTTAAACGAACCTACACGGTCACACAACGAGTCATACTAAGTCGGGCTTGATTACAAGTATTGGCACATAGAATGTGCATAGTTTGGTATTTTGATACGCAGACTATATTCTCTAAGATCGTGCATATTGGATATGCATGAGTACCTTTTAGGTAGATCTGAAATTGAGTGGGAGACTGAAAGAAATACAGTTTCAGGTCAACCGTAAAAGTGTACAAAAGGGCACACGAACGTATACGTTCGAGAAGACAGAAAATGCATAATAGGATTGTGCAGAATTGGGCGAAATAACACTGTGCGTCATGACGCACAAGATGGTGCGTCATGACGCACCACAGTGTTTAGTTAAAATAGCTTCGTGCGTCATGACGCACAATATGGTGCGTCATGACGCTAGAATGCGTATTTTGTCCAGTAACTTTTGGACTTCGTGCGTCATGACGGACCAAATGGTGCGTCATGACGGACACAGTTAAAAGTTGGTTTTATACATGGTGCGTCATGACGCAGCTTACTGTGCGTCATGCCGGACTGTATTAAAACGCTGTTTTCTGGCAGTTTTTAGTAGACACGTTTTGGTGAATCCAAAAGGTGGCTATTGAATGTCCTTATCCTATTGAAGTATAAAAAGGATGTTCTCTTTGTCTCTCCTGTACAAATCAGTCTAACAAGTGTACTATTCATTGAATCTTCAAGTGAAAGAGAGACACCTTTTGAGAGAAAAGAGAGAAACCGAAAAAGGGAGTTTTTCGGTTATAGAGAATCAATCGAGATTGAGCAAGTACACCGATACATCGTCTAGGCAGGTGTATCCGTGTCCGACGTCTTCCGACTCAAGGTGGATACGTGTGGAGGAGCGACATCTGTGGCTCTCCGTGGTGTTCGAATCGAAGGATCGAAGAACGTGAACGAACGGTGAATTTAGCGTGGTATGGGACGCGCGTAAAGTCACCAACGTGACCGGAGAAAGAAGAAAGTGCAATCAACCCTTCGTATGCAATCAATTTTGCACTGGTAATTGACTATCCTTCTTTACATCGTACCCTCGCGTCAAAGCGGGATCTCGGGTTTTGGGAACCGGACCGGGCCTACATATCCGCTGCGCGGGCCCGGGGTCGGATGAATTCCCATCAGGGGCCCGGTCCGGTTCCCTAAATCCAAGATCACGCCATGACTTCGAGGGTACGATGCAATAGAAGGATAGACGATTACCAGCGTGAAATTGATCACGCCATGATCGCTCGCATCCTTTCCTTCTCCGGTGTCACGTTGGTGACTAGCCCGTGCGTCCCATACCACATGTCTCCCACCGTCTTGACACGCCTCCTGTTGTCTTTCGTGCGTCCTACGTCCACACTCTTCCACAGCCCACAGTTTTGCTCCTTCGGTTTGATCACAATCGGAGAGCCACAAGTGTCGCTCCTCTACTTGTATCCATCGTGAGTCGGAGTTCGTCGGTTGCGGGTGCAACTGCCTAGACGAAGCACCGGCGAACTTGCTTGATTAGATCGATTCTCTACACCGAGAAAAACTCCTTTTTCTCGGTCTTTCTCTCTTCACACTCTTTCACTCTCTAGAAAGATGTCTCTCTATATTTCTGGAATATTCTGAATAATACCATATATTGGTTTGAATGATCTGGTCTAGAGAAAGAGAGAGAAACACCCTATTTATATCACATAGGATAATGATGGGCCAATAGTTATGTATATCTCATTGATAAGGGAATTTTTCATCACCTTTTACATACACAAAATATAGAATTTAAATGCTTAAATATGATTAAAGTATACTAAATATTCATAATTCCAACTTATTGAGATAAAATACTTTAATATGTGTTTTTGTGTTATTTCAGGTGAAAATTGCAGAATCTCGCTATACCAGGACTGTAGATGGATCGGTCTCGTCGTGCCGATCGATTTGATATATCATATGATGATATTTGATGGAAGCATGAGAGAGAAATCGAGCTTTTTCTTCAAACGGGTCAAAGATCGTGACCCGTTACACGAATGGACGCAAATGGATCAGAACTGACTCATTTCAGCAACGGCAACAATTACCCAGGCGTGGTTTTATCCTTAATCCTCTGCAGCCTGTTAATTCTCTTCAGCTCATAGAACGGGTCCATTTCTCTCATTTACATGACTTGCTACACACGTGACCACATAGCCTATCTTTCACCAAATCGAAAATACTTGACCAGTCAACCATGATGCACACTTGATCCCGTGTGGCAGTCCATGTGTGTGACCAGCACTGCCCACCATAACTCCTTTCTCTTCCTCGCTCACTGCACGATCGGCCACAGAATTCCTGTCACAGACGATCGCTCTAGGCAGTTCAAACTCCTTCTTTTGGAGCCATGCAGCAGCGTGTTTTCTCCATTTCAAAAAGAAAACAGACCCTCCAGTCCAATTAAGTGAAAGTAAATTCTAACCGTACTCTCCATTATCTCTCTGAACCACAGAAGAACAGAACTATTTTTGGGAATTTTAGAGGATTTTTCAGATGATTTATTCTAGATCCGTGGGGAGTATGTTTGAGTGTATTTTTGAGTTTTCTCGGCCGTCCGATCTCCAAATTAGATGAGGTTTCGACCCTTGGATTCAGTATGGGCATGTTTGTTTTGAGGGATTTTATTATACAGTGTATTTAAGAGTACCTGGATATTGTTATACATGGATTTGATTATTCATGAATGTTGTTTGATGTGATGAACTACGAAATCATGGATATGAAAATTTGTTGTTTGACTTGTATTCGTGGAATTGTGAATTTAGTTATGTTAGTGATAGTTATTTGGCTCAATATTTCATCATTATTAATTGATTATAATATAATAACATATCCAATATTCCATTCTTAACATATATATAATAATTAAAAATGTTTGAAAAAAATACTTAACTAAATCATAGTATATACTATTAGAAATGCTTACCTAAATGTTGTCCACACAAAAAAATACCAATTTGAGAACAGATTAAGAAAAACTTAACTAAACATAAGAGTCAAAAATTTCTAAGCTTCGCACATAGACCCAAAAATAACCCACTCCTCATACGAAACAATTCGAGACACGCAACATCAGAATCATAGATGTTTCTTATGAGATATGCACTTCTTTGCTTGGCTTGGTCCCTTCTTACTTCGAGTGGAATAAATGCCATCCTTTTTTCTTCTTCTTTTCGTAAGCGACAAATCATCCAAAAGGTAAATAAAAACAAATAAGCGGCTAATCGCTTTTTGCAATTTGGTTCCTCAACCATGTTGCATTGCATTTTGCAGCAAACCTACAATAATTAAAAAAATAATGATCAATTAATGACAGACAGTGGCTAATTAAGAGAGTAAGGATCAATTAATGGTAGTCAGTATAAATTCATCTAAGTTTAAAGTTAATTGGCAAATGTAAACAATTAGAGTTCAAGGACTTCATTCTAATTTGAGTTCAAGATAGTATACAATAGTATAAAGTATAAATTTTACAGAGAAATGACTTTCAAAAGGGGACTCAAAATAATTTCGTAAGAGCAAAAGAGACACTAAAGATAATTTGAGTTTAAAGATAATATACAGTAGTATACAGTAGTTCAATGACTTCATTCTAATTTAAGTTTAAAGATAATTTTGCAATGGAAAGAAATCTGCAAAAGAGACACTAAAGAAATATAAATTTTATGGTCGTGACTCGAAATAATTGCAAGAGTAAGAAAGCAATTAACAAATCAATAGTGGATTGACCATCAATACCCATGAAATTTTTGTTTTTATCTCAAGAAAGTTCCCAATTTTTTTTTGCAGGATAGTTTCGTAAGAGCCTCAAATGAACAAATAGCATACCTGAATAAGAAGATGAGTGAGAAAAGTGAAAATTCTGACGAGAAGAGAGTGACTTTTCAAGAAGAAAGGCTAGGGTTAAGCATCAAAGAGATCAAAGAGGATGAAATAAAAACGGAGGAGATAAACAAGTGGGTAATGAATAATATATTTCACGCCCAAATCCAAATACACGGATGAGAGAGGTCTGGTGGATTTTGGAATACAGATTTTTGAGGAGGAGTACAAAATACAGGGATTTGGAACATAAAATGCAATACATCGTGAAATCAAACAAGGTATTTTGGTCAAAATACAGGATACTTGAGTACAATACAGCAAAATCACTCAAAACAAACATGCCCTATAAGTAGTTCTACCTACTCATGCAAGTGGCATTCTCAGATCTGGAAGTTTTGGATTTGTTCCCCCTCTTTTCCCCTATAAAAGATATCCAAAACCATTCTCTAATACACCCTTGGGCCTCTTGGGTCAACCACTCCATTCTTGGGGAAGGTAAGGTCTTAGCCTCTTCCCCCTCCATTGTTAGAGCATCTCGAGCTCCCTTGCTCATCTTTTGAGCCATTTTCGCCAAGAAACCGTGTCTTAGCACGGTTTTCGAGGCCGATCCGAGGAGCTTTTCCTCTCTCTTCCTTCTCCGAACCGGATACGAAGTTTCTCTTCTCGTCCTCTCACCTCCTCTCAAGGCGTGAAGGCTCGAGAACATCGCCAAGACGGGATCTTGGACTCGAATTCTCCATTTTTCGGTATTTTCTTTCTCTAGTTTAGGATTTTTATTAGGAATTAAGTAGATCTAAGTGAAATCTCTTTGTGAACTTGTGATATACTGTGAAATATAGTTTTTGGAATTTTTGTGGAATTTTTCTTGTATTTTTCCTATTTTCGTTTGTGAAATACTCAATTTTTCTGAGCTGTTTTGTTAATTCGATTTAAAATAGAAAAATACTCAAAAATAATTCTTTCTCAATATCACTACTTAGATCTGGATCTGTAGATTAACACATATTTTGAATCATTCCATTTCCAGCAATTTTCTATTTTCTATGGATTTTACAACATCATGTTGTTAAGGACTAAATTGTAAAATTGATAAAAACTTTAGATCTGGACATTTTTTCCCTGCTTGTTGAATCAATTATGTTTCTGTTTAAATTCCAAAATTCACTTGAGATTTTATACCTTATATTATTCTTGATTTAGAATTTTGATTCAAATTATTTGAGATAAATTTCGATTTAATATGAATTGTTGAATACTGCTTCTCAATATAAAAACTTCTGGACCATTTCGTGATCTTCCAGGGGTCTATTTGTAAATTGCTTGTTACTTTTTACTGAAAGCTCAAAATAGTGAAATTCTTTTGGTCCTCATCTCAGTATGGAATTTTGAATCTTTGTGCAAAGTTTGAGATCTTGATTCAATACCTGTAATTTTGTGAAAATCATTTAATGCCTAAAATACCCTTGTGATCAATAACTTGCATAAATTCGAAAATTGTGTGTGTGAAAGTGAAATTTTTACCAGAGCCTTATGAAGTCTAACTCTTTATTGTGACAAAATATTATAGTCTCTGGATCAGTGAAAATAATTCTAGAATTGAAACACTCGATAATACGCAAAATTTCCTTGGAACAAACCTCTACTTAGCCTATTCTAGTAGTTGTTTAAAAATAATTTTTGAGTAGCTCGCAAGATTGAATTAGAACATTTAAACGACCTATTTTGTGAGTTATCACTCATATACATCTTTTCAGACAGAAAACTACAGACACCCTTTCAGTAATTCTATTGAAACGAAAATATCAAATCGTCCCAACCGACTTTAAACCTTCACGAAAGTTGTAGATAATCTTATTATCTTTCCATCCCAATTGGATCTGGCCCAATTAGAGTTCGGGTACGAAAATTACGGACGTTTTACTAACTGTATGTCAAACAGTCGCACCCTTTCGGTATTTCATTAAAACGACACTGATACTTCGCTCAAATGAACAATATTTCTATATGAAAGTTCTAGATAATCTCATTATCTATATAACCCAATTTTAACCATTCGAATTGGAGTTTCCCACTGAAAGTTATGTCAGTTTTACAAAAACGGCTTAAACTGAATTTTCTGGTTTTCTTAATAAAAAACCGTTTCTTATCAATTTAACCATGTATATCCAATATACATATGTGCATCTAATATACACATTATTTATGCCCACGAACGCGTACATTCGTTTATCCTTGTGTACACTTTTACGGTTCATCCGAAACTGTATTTCCTTCACCGACCACCTCCTCACCATCTTGGCTCGGGAAGGAGACCTTCTCCACATCCGCGAGCTATGCCATCACCATCAACCCGGGGATTACGTGCGATTGGAATACAAAACTTTGGAAAATAAAGGCACTACTAAAAGTGAGATTTTTTGGATGGCCAGCGAGCCTAGGAAGAATTTTAACCGGTGACAATCTATCGAAGATGAATTTCTCAAATGTACAAGGTTGCAAAAATTGCAATTCTATGGAGGAAACGGGTCACCACCTTTTGATCGATTGTCCTTATGCCCGAAGGGTTTGGGGAGGGATCTCTGCTCATCTCGGACTAGCTTTCCACGGGAAAGATACAATAGTTGACTCGTGGCTCAACAATAGAGCCACCCGAATCGACAAGGAAAAAGGTATCTTCGATACTCTCTTCTTCGCAACGATTTGGACCATTTGGAAAGAAAGAAATTCACGACTATTCGAAGGGAAGAAAGCACCACCTTCGATAACGATAACAAAGGCTATCAACGAAGGCTCCAATTGGACCAATCATTGGTAAGGAAACGCCGCGCATCTAACTCTACTCGGGAAGCACGGATCTTAATTTCTCCTACATGTTGTTTCTTTGTTACCTTTTCCTTTTTGTTTATGTCTTTTTACATATTCATGTAAAATTGAAAAACGATGTATCAAACTTGCTTTAATATATCAACGAAGCTATGCTTCTTAAATTTTAAAAAAAAAAAAACTATTGAGCTGGTGCATTTTTTATCCCTTAACTTTTATCTGATGCATTTTTAATCCCTCAATTATTATGTGGGATGATATATATTTCTTTCATTTGTTAGATGATTCATGTCAAATGTTCTATCACATAAGCATAACATTTGAAATATATATTTTTGTATGGTTAAAAAAATTATATCTAAATTTTATTGTCAAAAATTCTAATCTTCTACCTCATAAACAATGATTCATGAAACTTGAGAGTCGAGAGTGTTTTTTTTTTAATTTCTTCTTCTACTAAAACCAGAAATGTGAAGGCCAAATTATGTTGTTTGTTACTTTGGTTTTAGAGAGAAGTTTCCAGTAAGAAACAGTTATGGAGGGGACTTAAAATTCATTGGAGTTTTTTTATAACCCCGATATAGTTTTGTAATAAGTTTTTATTTATGCAATGAAAATTGGGTCGTTGAAACTAATACATTTTTCTCAATAACAAAAAAAAGAATAATGTCAAACCGCCATCCACAACAGCCAAAAGAGCGAGAGAAGAGCTACTAACATGGAGGGGAAGACCAACTCATGCACCGACCGTGAACAATTTAGGACAGCATCATAACTAATCCTAATTTGAAAAATTGTAAATAATTTTGTTTCTATTTTATAAAATGACCGAATACCAATTTGGTATTAATTTCAAAAAAAAAAAAAAAAAAAGAACGATGCCAAACCATAAATTCCTAATACTTGTGTCTCTTGTAATTTGTGATGTTATATCTTAACATAAAGTGTTAATCGGTTAGTGTTCGTAGTGTTTATTGAAGTGTACGAGTTAATCATATAGCGCACAAGACATTGTCTGGAAAAGCAAGGCATGCCATAGGCGCAAAGACGAGCCCGGAAATGTGGTAGTCCAGGGAATGTTACAAGACATTGTTTCTATTTTACGAAGAAATCCATGTCGGAGGAATAAATTTGATATGATGACGAGATCGTCAGTAAGTTTTTCGTGTGAAGAAAAGAAGCGGGAATGGCGACCTCTTCGCGTGAGTCCGAGGAGAAGTGGGTCAAATATCAACCGGGCCTTGGCCTTAAATTGAGTTGTGTAAAAATGAAAAAGAATGAGGCTTAAAAAAAAAAAAAAAAAAAAAAAAGAAGAAGAAAAAGGAAAAGGGAAAGAAGGAAGGATAAGAGAGATTGGAATACTAATCATCGGTTTGGTGGAACCAGTATAGTGAAAGTTCTCTTTAATTTCTTCTTTGAATATGTTTCTCTTTATGTGTTAATCGCTATTGTTTGTGATGAGTTATCCTAGAGTTTGATTGTATCGGAAGATTCGAAATTCTAGATGAAGGTTTTTATTTTTTGTATGTATTTAAGCCGTATGGAAACGACGTGGATAATACAAAAAAAAAATTCCTTATATTTGTGTCTTTTGTAATTTTTGATGTTATCTCTTGCATACAGTGTTAATCGGGTAGTGTTGTGGTGTTTGTTGAAGTGTATGAGTTAACCATAAATAATGCACGTAACACGTTCAACGAAATTCTCCGAAAAAGAAAATTGTCTATTAACACTGTTATTTCTGCCTAACACTATTGTCATCTGACATAAGTGAACAAATTGAACTTTGAAAATCATTTTGCAAATTCATAAATAAAACAACAGTTCAAATTCACTCACCTGTACAAACTCGAAAACCAAATAATGCATTTATATTTCTTAATTTAAAATAGCAAATTCATATACATCTTAATATCCCAAACCACTCACAATGAACTCGCAAGCTATATAAATTCGTACGCAACACGCAACACTCATGTTTCAAGACAAACTGAAGTAACATAATCATAACGGAATTACACTCGATAAAAACGAAGTAATTACTTACGGGGATAATAGTAAGGATAGACAGCGTAAAAAGTCTGCAAAACAGCAAGAATCAACAAGCCCGAACCGGCTAGCACCGAGATGCCCGTCCATGGATTAGTAAAATAGTTGTGCTTCAAGGACGTCCAGTTACGGTGCCATTTCGATTCAGAGTATTCCAACATGTCTATCATTACCGGAGCATAGAAGTTTTTGGTGACATCAGATTGTATGATTACGCAGTGCTCGCCAAAGGAATTGATGAAAGCAGCAGCTTCGTCGTCGGACACGAGTTTGTTGTTAAGAACACCAAACCTCTGGAGTAATGCGACGTCCTTCTTTGTGTTGATTAGGGAATCCATAAGGAACGCATAGCTTCTAACATACAAGTTCATTGTCATCTCATAAAAACTCTTCTCGAATGATAGGAGATTACCAATAAGGGACATATTTGTCGAATCGATTGTTAGAGTTGGAATTTCAAGAGTGCCATTTTCGAAGGTTATGTCGAACATGTTCAAGGATGTCGCCTTCGCTTTGAAACTTATGCCTGCCTCGTATAGTTCAGTAGCGGACGGGACGAGTGGAATTGTTCTTTTATCCCTTATCTTGTTAAAAAATAGATAAGAAAATAATAATTAATATTAATATTAATATTAATATCCAATATAAAATAATATTGCCAATGAAACTTGACTTAAAGAAAGTATCAGAAAGACGAATTTAACTAAAGACATATTATCATTACTTGTTAATTTCTTTGGGATCTTAGTTTGTAAACATTAATTTACGAATATTTATAGTAAGATTATATGAAATTAAACGGCTCTCATGAATCTGTATGAAATTCAGGGTTTATTTAAGGAAATTTTGTATAAGGTGACGCTATTTAAAAACTATTTCAATTTTATTTTACCAAATGATCATTACATATCCCTAATATGCATATTATTATTTGGGGCTTGGTATACCATACTATGATAAATTCGCGATTAAGAAACCGAATTAAACGTCGAATTCCGAAAGAAAATTGCAGTTGTAACTGACTTTTCGAAAAAAAAATTTGTGTACTTATGGACCACGTACATCCTTTCTGAATTATTTGTATGACCAAATTGACAAAACTAAATAGAATTATCCCGGACTCTTCATCTAACTTTTGAGAACAATGGATTTTTTATGACTATAATTTCTTTTTGAAAATATTTATGTGTCTATAACTATACATCCAATTTTGAATAAAAAAAATTGAAGCAATATATCATGCCCCCTAGATTCCTCCATAATTTTTTCACAATAAAAATTCATGATTAATCCAATATTTAGTATTTTGATTTAATGATTAATTGATAATTATCTATTTTTAAATACTTATAATTAATCATTAATTAGTATGAACCTTAATTCCATACAAAAATTTTAATAACCATGAATTAATTATTAATTCACTTTTCTAATTATGAGATTAATTAGTGTGGAAAAATTGTGCGAGAAATGGGGGCCAAAAAATATAATTGTTCAAAAAAAATTATGTCACTTCACCTTACAACAAAGAAATGACCTATATCATTTGTTAAATTCACGGTACATACCGATTCTATTCAATTGTCTATAATATAATTGGAAGATGAAGAGTTCAAATATAAGAACACTATGTGGTAGCATATAGTCTTATAAAACATACATATAAATGATTAATATTTCTAAAACTATAATTTAAAAAATTCATCTAATATGTTTGCTCAAGTGTTTTTTATTTAGATCACAGTTGTTTTTTTTCACAAAAAACGTTGATATCAATTTCTTTTAATAAAAAAGAATGAGAAGATCTTATTTATCAAGATCGAATAATTTCTCAAACTCATTAATTATATATCAAATATTATTTTTATTTTTAAAGCTATAAAATTGAAAAATTTATTGGGAGATTCTATCATACACCCCTTTCCTTATCATACACCTATTTTCAAGGGTATTTGGAGTAATTATCCATTTATGAATATTTAAGGTAAGATATCAAATATATTTATCAATTAATGTTTAACTAAATTGGAATTTTTTGTTGTTCATTTAAACTAAAATTTCTATAAAAGATAAATTTTATGATACACCCTTTTACAAATATAATTAATTGCTAAAATATCCAAAATACCCTTGTAAAAGGGTGTATGATAGAACTCCCCAAATTTTTATTATCCTAATAAATATTTAGAACTCAATTGGGTAAATAGCATAAAAAATAGTTGCACACCTGCAAATTTGGATGCTTCGAGGTTCTTGCTGGAATTGGCACATTCCATGCGTAATAAAGATCAAGTAGGTGTTCGATCATATATGCGACCGAGCTGTCACGGCTCGAACCTTCTTTCCAAAATGGTGTAGATTTGAGCATACCTTCAAGGTCAGTACTACTTTCAGTTTCTGTTCCAACTAATATTTCCTTGGTAATGTCCCACATTTTCCGCACGATGAAAAAAGGGATCTGATTTTCTACCAAAATTAAGTCTGAGAAAAGATGCGGGACGAACTGGAGCATATCAAACGGGGACGGATAATCTTTCCAAGAACCCCACAAAACAGAAATGATGAATATACTATCAAGTAACAAAATTTCAACAAATTCATCACTAGATAGGCCGATTTTCCTTTGATAGCAATTTCTTGCATCTTCCTCCATAGTTTTCAAACATTGAATAGCGTCTTGCATCGATAACACCGACTTGTCGCAAAAGAAAAAATCTAGCATGAACCACTTGACATCATCCACACGTGGATTATTTGTCGATCCCTTGTGGTGTGGGCCAACGGATACTGCTCGGGGGTGGAATAACAAACTATTTTTTTCTAAGAGAATTGGGGGCATTATTGATGTCGTCTTCGCCATGGTGCTTATATTCGTGGTCCTTAATTTCATCTTCTTTCGTAAGGCGTCCACCAAGGGGACGATTGATTCGGTTTCCACTCCTTGTGAATAAGACGACTCGTATTTGGTGATCTCCTCGGCTGAAGAAGAGGTTTCCCTTTCGAGCCTGGATCTTATTGATCCTTCTGGTTGAGATGACACGCCATTGCTCGTCATTTCGGCCATCGGAAATGAGAGCTTTTCGGGGAGATTAGACATGTTTTGGGAATGTATGTATGGCTAAGGAATTAAGAAAAATAACACAGGTTGGTAACATAACTAGAATTAATGCACGAAATATATATATGCGAAACACACAAGAAGAACTTAATTGCTTGTCAAACAAGAATTATGTGTGTTTAGTCTGGTAAGAATCTCGTGCTTTTTATCTTTAATAAAATAACAAAGAATCGTGTGCTTGCATCCTTCAGAAGAAAACGAGCCTTTTTTTTTTGGTGTGTGTGACGAGTCCATTTGAAACTTAAGGGTTACTGTATTTAGTATCTAGAATCATTAGTAAGAGCTGATAGGTTATTATGGTTATTAATTTGCAAAGAGTATACTGGATGTTTTGATGATATTTGCTTGGGTAAGTTGACTAAACTAGCTAGAAGATATATAAATACACAAAGTTTGTTTAAATATTATTTAAACATAGAACATATATGTAACATATTTATATATTTTATTATTATTTTTTTTTTTGAAGGAGGTTCGACAAATAGACGAGGTCTCGAATATATTTCATGAAAACAAACGTTGGAGGGTAGATTGAATTACATACTCTACTTCTATCCTCCCAGTAATCTTAGATATAAACGCATTTGTAATATCGTAACCGACTACTCATATAATTTATACCAGGCTATCGTGTCTTGTATGACTTGATTGGAGACACGTGTTGAGAATTGTGCTTTATCATTGAAGAGCGCATCGTTACGGGACTTCCATATATTCCAAATCGCCGCGAGCCAAGCCGTTTGCCACAACTTGGTGATATGAGTAGTGGACCAAAATTCAAATGGTTCTGATATCACCGGTGGTGTTCCGTGTGTCCTTGAAGCGAGGGAGCTCCAAATTATATTGGAGAAGGAGCAGTCAAATAGTAGGTGACGTGTATATATTTTGTTATTGTCAATTATGTACTTTATAAGAGTGGTGATTCATGTCTCTCTTAAAATTCCTTAGATTTATTGATGTGTTGGTGTCTGCATTAATGATGGCAGTAAACTATGACTATTTAATTTTTTCCATCGATCATATATAGAAAAATATGGTAAAAAAGATCCATTGTTTCTCACATCATTAATTTATTTAATATTTTTAACAAGTTTGTTTATCACCATCTATAATTAATGAAATTTAAATCTATAAATTTGGAAAAGAAGTTATTTGGACTAAATTAATATATCATTCAACATGTGTTAAACGAATACACATGAATAAAACCATCGTAAAGAATAAACAAAAATATAATAATGAAAATAATAATTACGCAAAAATTAGAAAATGAAAATGAAAATATTTTTCTTTTAAAAAGATAGAAAATAAAATAATAAAAAGTTGTTCAAATAAATATGACTTATCATGTGTTGAATTGAATATAATAAAAATATTAAATAAATCAAGTTATTTTTTTATAATTTGGTTTACCACATAATCAATGTGATTTACCACCTAATAAATATAGTTTGTCATTTAATTAATACGGTTTGCCACCTATTGTGATTTATAATCTAAAATAATTTAACATTTAATGCATTTATTATATATTGTCAACACATCAATACATTGAGGGGATATTAGAGGGAACAAGTATAATTTTTCTACTTATGATTAATGTTGCAAAACACATTAAACGAGACGACTCGGAAGGTTACCTATAATCACTTATTGCTTAATCAACATTAATCGTTCGTCTTAGTCGTTATTATTTTACCCTATATAATATTTTGTTTTTAAAATTATAATAATTATAATTCAAATTTCAATGATAAAACAAACATAAAAATCACAATTCAAATTTTAAAGTCCAAATAACATTTTTTATTCAACGGTTTTAATTAATTCAGCATCTAATATTTGTTTTCAATTATTTAAATAACATTTTTAATAATATTATGTTCTCATATATAGTCAACACTAACCGGTCAATATTTGGCGTTATTATTTCATATACAATATTATATTTTTGAAAATACTATTAATCATATAGTTCAAATTCTAAAGATAAAACACAAACATCACAATACAATTTTCAAAGTCCAAATAAAAATTTAATTTAATTAAGTGACATGATACAAAGTCATAGTTTTTTTAAGTAAATATTTTGTTTGTTTTGAATTCGAGTGTAAATAAAAATTAGTAAAAAAAAAAAAAATTTGATCCCGATTAATTGGTATCAAGCGCTGTGTCATCATTTTTTCATCTCTCATCAAGAGAAGAGAGAAAAAAACATTGGTAAAAAATAAATAACTCTTTAACTTAGGAATCATAAAATACTTTAAAGTTATTTTTTGCAACTAAGATTTCATGTGAAATTCAAAGACGATGTTAACAAAGCATCGACTTGGGATAGATTAAATACACCTCCGCATATGGTTTAAGATCCAATTCTATTTTATGATTATTTGTTAGAATTCACATGGTTATTATATTTTATGATTATTTGTTAAGAGGCACACACTACATGTTTGAAAAACAAGTAAAACATATTTTTCTGATGCAACCAAGTAGTAAAATATTATATTATATTCAAAACCATTATTGCTGTATACCACGTAAAATTAAGTATCATTAATAAATTTTCAAAATTAACTCTAAAATTAAAAATAAAAACCCAACAAAAAAAATAACAAACAAAAGAATAAAACGAATGGCTAGAGAAACCAAATTCAAACTTCAAAAAGAATTCAAAATTTAAACAGTGTGGCTCGAAGCGCCACCGAGTAATCTCTCATCTTCCTTCGGCGCTTCAGACGAGAGCTCGAAATTTTGTCTCTGAGTCATTTTGTTCCACTCGTTCTCCACGCGAAAGAACACCCACTGAAACCTCCTCACTATTTCCAGAGCCGAAATTGTAAATACAGTAATGTAATTATGCCTAAGATGCGCCGATAGCTTGTATGTCCACGTACACCGCAATATTAGATTACTTCCCAACACCCAATATAAAACCTATTAAAAAATATAAGAATATCAGAGAACATAACTTTATATAGGCGCAATTTCATGTGTACTCCTAGAAAACATCAAAATTTCAAATATACCCCTCAATAATCTGAAATTTCACGAATAACCCTTCAAAATCCTTCAAATAACATTTAAAACCATAAACGTATTTCTCGTTGGTAATATATGCCAATTACCTAATTTTTAAAATTATTTTTCTATGATAATGAATAATTTTTTCTCTAAAATAATATTTAAAACCATAAACAATCAAACATTGTCGATTCTATCTCATAATTTCTTTCCAAAAATCATTGTTGAAATCAATACTATTCTCGAAATTTTAAGTAATTATTATAATATTTTATATGAAGGTAAAACGAAAAAATATTTTAAACGAAAAAATATTTTGAACGAAAAATTAATAAATTATTAAATAAAAGTTTAATTTAGGAGTATCCTTGATATTTGAAGGGTTTTCTAGGAGTATTTATGAAATTTCACGGTTTTGAGGGGTATACATGAAATTATGATGTTTTGCAGGGGTTATGCCTTTCATATATACCCCTATTTAATTAAAGGACGATAATTAATTAATTAATTAATTACCCAAACACGTCCATAAAGGAGGCTGGTAAGAAAGCCGGGATTCTTGAACAAGAAAATTCTCGATAAAATGCTGCAAAAACGAAACAAAAATATTTACCACCATAAATTGATTAGGGTTTGAGTTAAAAAGGAAAGAACCTTAAATCCCAATCGCGCTTGATATCCCAATAGAAAGAGTATAACGAGTTAACGACACTGGAGATAAGCCAAAGGGGCCGATAAAAACCGAACCAGCTTTCAGGGAGCACGTGATATTTCAATGCAGAGATTCCAATTACAGGAATTGCAGTAGAATACTTCAAAGCTACACAAGTTCGATATTTTCAGTTTTGTAGGGGTATAAATGATATTTCTATGTTATATTAAGAGTGAAGTTTTACCATTTAAAAGGCAAGTTTTTTCTTTGGTGTCTTTGTATTGACGAAGGCACTGGAAGAATCTGCAGAGATAAGGAAGGACGAGTACCACAGGAATGGCTACAGAGTGACTGCCGCAAATTGAGTCTGCCTCGAACCAAGCAATTGTTGCCACCTGGCAAAATAAAAAAGTCAAAAAGTTAAACCGACTCAAACTTTGGATATTTCTCGAGAGATTAATAGAATAATATTTACCTGTCTATTCACCATCCTACAAACTGAACGCTCCATATCTGAAAAGACCTATTAACGAGTATAATTGAAGTGGAAAATAATTAATATAATATTGTAAATAAATAATGGTTAATAATATAGTTGAAAATTATGTAAAATGTAGAATTGTACCTTGGCCATTGAGGTCATAATATCAGCCAAAAAGAAGTCTGAGAATGTAATAGCCTGCATATACAAAGCACATGATTATATATTTTCTTAATTAGATACAAAAGGAAATAATAAATCATGAAATTATTAGAAATTAAATTACATGCCTGTAGTGGAAGCACAATTCGCCAAGTGGTCCTCAGTAAGAAATAACGAGACGATAAGTAAAAGATATCAAATGGGAAAATTAGCAGCATCAAAACAATCGCATATAAAATCACCTTCAAAAACCATTAAAATATAACAAAATTAAATATTTATAGTTATAGCCTTAATAATAAAAGAAAGGGTAAAATAGTAAATTAACATACAGGTTGAGAAGCAGCAAGAGAGACTTCGCCATGTGAATAAAGATAAAGATATGCAGTCATGCTCGAAGGTACAACGATCGTCATCCATGTGGCACACTACAATAAAACAAAACAATAAATATATTTAATAATTTATTAAATTGCATGCTTACAAGAAATTTAGATATTTATGATGATATTATTTATTAATTAACCTTCCAGATCTCTCTGTGTGTTAAATGAGTTTGAGCGAGATCGAAAACTTTAGAATAGTTCACCGACGATTGCGAAAATACCCAAAGATTAATCCCCCATAACCAAAACACTAAAGTCTGTAAATATATATTAAATCAAGATTAATCGACTAATCAATTAAAAAATAATAATACGCTTAATGCGAATAAAAACTCACGGTGAGAAGAAGAGGATTGTAATACAAGAAAACTTCGTAGAGAAATAAATCTCGAAGATCTATGCTCATTCTCATAACTGAATCCCAACTAATCTGCAATGTATAATTAAATTAAATCCATAAATAAATGGTTACTTTATATGGTATATTAAATACTAACCTTGCAACAGCAAAAGCCCCATAATAGAAAAAGCAAAACCTGAAAAATAAAAAATAATTCAAATTTAAGTATTAATTACACTCAAATCAAATAAATGGCTTTCGAACTTTATGTTTTTTAAGGTTTAAGAACCTTGAATCTCCACAAGAGAACTGGTGAAGGCATAATTGCAGCACTAGAAGGAATAGTTACACCCTTCATGTGATTAAATTCGTCTTCGAACAAGGATCTTTCTTCACTAGAACCTAAAAATAGTAAACAATAATAAGTTAATTCATCATTATAATAATCTGATTCACGAGGAAAAATATGAAAATGGATCTTTCTAGAATGTAATTTACCAGGTATTGTGGATTTGCTAGCAATTCGACGAATTATAGGACTACTGTTAGAAACAGGCAAAACCTCTTCGAGCATGAGTAGATATCCTGTTTACTTCGATGATTATTGTCACATATCTGTGTCATAAAAAGATTTGTTACTTATTTTGCAAGAATTTCATTCTCAAAAGTTTTTGAATTTCGCATACATGAATTATGCTTTATGTGAATCAAAAACTGGAAACCAATTTATAGGCATGTATGTTATTGGTAAATAAGATCAATAACGACAAATTTACCTGTCCGAACTTAATTACATAAATTGCAGTGTAGTCTTAATAAATCAAATAAGAAGAACGATCACGAAAGTGAGAGACAGAGAGGCACGGATTGTTGTTTCGATTTCAGCTACTCAGAGATAGAAAAATCAAATCTGGGGTTCTTATTTAGGTTTTACCTTGACGAGCCACCACAAGTGGCCTGAGAGACGGAAGGGGCGGGCGACGAGGGAGATCAGGGGCGGGCGACGAGGGAGAAAAAGCCGACGAGAAATGGAGAAATGGAGAATGGTGATGCTTGTTGAAGAAGAAGGGTAGATGGAAGTATTTAGTGGGTAGACTCGGTGTATACGTTTGTATTTGAAACTTAAATATTTTGCATGATAATATTGTGAGCCTGTTCTAAATAAAAAACTAACACATTGTAATTATGCCATTGAGCCCGTTTTTGACGCCTTAAAGAGGATTTGGCTTAATTAATCAGGAAAGGAGAAGCGCCTGTGGCTAGATCTCAACGTCTTGTATTTTGTTAATTAGGATCATTTATGTTTTACGTGTAATGACTAATGATATGATCACGTAAACCAATCACAAATACGATAGTGAATTTGTAACAATAATAACTCAAACGTATGTACATTACTCATGTTTTATCCATAGCAAAATAAAAAGCATCTGGCCTGTTTGGCAGCTCGAATTTCAAGGGGGAGCGGCGTTTTATTTTCCAGCAAAATGTAAAATTCTTGTTTGATAACTTTCAAGAAATGAAATTAGCTAATGGAGCAAAATATTTTGTAATGAGAACCGGCAAAATATTTTTCTACCAAATTGCTAGAATTCCAAGGTGGAGCATCTTTTTTTTTGACTTAAAATTTCTCTTTCCTAGTATGATGACGCCACCTCATTCTTTAGTATTTGTGGTGGCACGGGTGCATGCATGTATCAATTAACTTAGCTAATGATTCAGCTAATGATATTATCCAAATTTACATACACATTATAATAAATTATAATAATATTATAATTATAAATATATGATTATATTATAAACTAATATATTATAACAACAATATATATATATATATATATATATATATATATATATATATATATTATTGTAATAATATATATTATTATAATATTATGTATATTATAATAATAATATATTATATTATTAAATATATTATATATTATTATAACAAAATTATATTAAATTATATATTATTATAATAAAATTATATTGTATTATATATTATCATAATAATATTATAACTGGGTAAATTATATTACAATATAATTAAATATTATTTCTATATTTTCAATAACAAAATTTCAAAAATTTCTAAACAATCAAACAAAAAATTATATTTTTCAGTATCTTATAATTCAAACATCCAAACAAATTGTGGAATTACTAATTCCAGAACTTTTTTCTTCTCCACCTTATTATCCGATTCCACTCGACTAATTCCACTTGCCAAACAGCCCCTAAACTAACTATAGGGAATTTTTTAAATAGTATTTACATTATGCTTCAGATGGCCTATAAAATACAAATAGTTTTGTCGGCCCATAATTCGATTGTCCTTTTGCTAAAACATCACAATCTATCAAAAGGATATTTTTTAAAACATGAACATATTAGTTAGTTAATTAATATAATATATAGTGTTATTCAAAAATATACTTTTGTAAAAAATATATATGATGTTTAAATGAAGATATATAATATTGGAATTTCAAATAAATATACCGATATTCAAAAAGATATATATTATTATTATTAAATATATATTAATATATTCAGAAAAGTATATTGATATTAAAAATAAACAATTATCATTTAAAAACATATTGTTATTAAAAAATTATATTGCACATCTAAAAAATATTATAATTAAAAAAAATTGTAATTAAAATATATTACATATTCAAAAAAGTATATTTTAAAAAATATAAACATATTATTTTATAACATGAGGCGAGAACAACATTGAGCAATTGAGCATGGTGAAAAGATGCAACATCCTTTACACAGGTGATGTTACCAAATAATCAATTAATTAATCATAACATACATCCAATTACAGCTAAATAAAAAGTGACAGTTCCTCCGATCTTCAAAATACTATTATAGTCAGCTGACTCAGCTCGCGTTGCATGTTTAGTGCGTGCGTATAAAAAAATTTGGACAATTTTATGATGTATTTAAAAAAAATAAAGTTAATTTGAATATTCTTTTATAATAAGTACGTATGATTTTCGGATGATTTGATAAGAACGGCGAGTATCCGTGTACCGTCCCCAACACCATAAAACTAAAACTCAGAAACGGAATCCCAGATCCCATCCATTCACGTCTCCGACTCCGGCCTATTATATTCGTATCACGCCAACTACTCAATTCCTCTTTCCCCTCTTCTCCGTTGCCAACCAAAATCTTAGAAACCCTTGCTTCGATTGGATTCTCTGCCAAAATTTAGGAATTAATCCGATTGGAGGTTTACTTCAGCTTCAGCTCCGATGGGTATTGGGAACGAGGCTAGTTCGTCAGTTCCTCTCCTCCCTCTTCACCCAACATCCGATCGCCACCTATCTTCACAACCAAAAACCTTCGCTAATGTATTCATCGCTATTGTCGGTGCCGGCGTGCTCGGCCTTCCTTATACCTTCATGCGAACAGGTTGGGCTGCCGGAATTATAATCCTCCTCGTCGTATCCGCCCTTACTTTCCATTGCATGATGCTTATTGTCAAAACTCGGCGCCGTCTTGACCCAAAAATCGCTTCTTTTGGTGATCTCGGCGCGGCCGTGTGGGGCCCATTTGGTCGGCTCTCCGTTGATGTCATGATTGTGCTCAGTCAAGCTGGATTTTGTGTCGGCTATCTCATATTCATCTCCAACACGCTTGCCCATCTTTTCTCTCTCAAAACATCAAGTTCTTCAGCTTTATTTGCCCCCAAAGCTGTGTTCATATGGGCCATGTTGCCTTTTCAATTGGGTCTGAATTCCATCAAGACTCTCACGCTTCTGGCACCGCTGAGCATCTTCGCCGACATCATCGACCTAGGAGCAATGGGAGTCGTGCTCGGACAGGACGTCTCCATTATCGTGGCGGACCCACCTGCAGTCTCTCCATTTACAACTCCATCTGTACTTCTATACGGAATTGGAGTAGCAGTATACGCATTCGAGGGTATCGGTATGGTCATGCCATTAGAAACAGAGGCAAAAGAAAAGTCGAAATTCGGCGCTACTCTCGGTCTTTCCATGATTTTCATCGCTCTTATGTACGGTTCATTCGGAGCCTTGGGCTACCTCGCATTTGGAGAGGAAACACGAGATATCATAACCACAAACTTTGGGACTGGTTGGTTAACATTGATCGTTCAGCTCGGTCTGTGCATTAATTTGTTTTTCACCATGCCGGTCATGATGCACCCGGTCTACGAGGTGGCAGAGAGATGGTTTTGTGGGAAGAAATATAATTGGTGGTTGAGATGGATTTTGGTGATGATAGTTTCTTTGATTGCAATGTTGGTGCCTAATTTTGCTGATTTCTTGTCTCTCGTGGGGAGTAGCGTTTGCGTCGTGTTAGGGTTCGTTCTACCGGCAGCTTTTCATTTGAAGGTGCTAGGTGGCGAAATGGGATTGGTTGCGATTGTTGCTGATGTGGCTGTGGTTGTGGTTGGTGTCGTCCTTTCCGTTTCTGGTACTTGGTCTTCTGTCATGGAGATCTTTTATTCCATTAAGGTTTGAATTTCATTAGAATTAATTTAATGAAAAAGAAGATTCGTAATGGCCTTATGGGGTTATGCATTTGAGTGAATTTGAATATCTATTTCCACAGCTTTATGGATAGGGAAAAGTCTCGATAATGATTTGTATAGAGTAAATTGGGTGTATTTGTTTAAGCATTTCAATATATGAAAGTTGAGTGCTTTGTATTTGTGTATCATTTGCATTCCTTGAATTTATAATTGTGAAAATGTTATGTTTGGACTTGTGAATCTATGGTCTTTTATAATTGTTATATTTCAATGAATTAAATTGGTGTTGTGCTGATTTGGTTAATACCAAAAACCATGATTTGTGGCTGAATTTTGCATTGATGAGGCACCAGATTCGTCATTATTATATTCCAATTGGAGATTTCTGTAGTTTTAGGTGATCTTTTGGTAAATTTCAAAAATTTCGGTTCCTTTTGTTGCTGCAAAATTCAGCATTATTTGAGTTTTTTTATTTATTTTTAATTCCAGTATTTTTTGGGGCTTCGTCTTGTAAATTTCAGCATTTTAGGTGATTTGTTTTCAGCAACTCTGGTAATTTTCGAAGTATAATTTAGAATTTGATTTGATAAAGATGATTTAGAAGGAATTCTGCGAGTTAAAATCTAGACAATCCTCTGGAAGTGTTGAGGTTGCTTGTTTAAGAGGCATTCTATTCAGTTATTATCTTGTATATGATACGAAACTATTAAACCTTTATATACTTGATTAACTTTGCATTCCATTGCAGTGTGGTAAATTTAGCACTTTAATATCTCTATCAAATGATTTGGGAATTGGCAAAAACACTACAGGTCAATTAACCATTTCTTTGAAAACTCACAGCAATATACTTATTTCCAGGGCCGGTCCAACGATTTTCCATACCCGAAGCCAAATTATAAAATTGACCCCAAATTAATTAATTTGCTCAAAATTATCAAATGCAAAATTAGTTTGAGAAAGAGAGAGATTATACAATATTGAGATGGTAGGAGAATGATTAACAAGAAAACCGAAGATATCCCCACCAAAATCGCCAAAACACCGAGAAATTTCAATACCTAGCTCCAAACTCGAAAATACCCAAATTCTTCTCAAATCCCCACTCAAATCTCTTGAAATCCACTCAATAACTAATAATTAAGCTCCATTATTATTATCCTTGATTGAAAGCACGAAATAATGAACAAATTTTCGAAAAATAATCACCCACGAGCTCCTTTTTTCTCTTCGCAAATTCTGTCCAGAAGCTGAGAAAAACACACAGCAGCGCAGAGAGAGAGAGTGAATAGAAAGAGTTGGGTTTGGGTTTGGGTTATGGGTTTAGGGTTATTGGATATTTGAATGGTGGGTTATTGAGAAAAATAATAAAAGAAAACTAGTTATTGGGTAAAATATAAAAATTTTGGACCCCAAATTTTTTTGGACCCGAGCCCATGCTTCAATGGCCTAATGCATGGGCCGGGCCTGCTTATTTCAACACTAATAAACTGTGGAAATGATAATAATTGGCAGGCGAGGCCTTTCCGTGGTTTATAAATAGATAAAAATGAGTTGCATGTTTGGTCTATGGTCAGAAATGGTGGATCACGTTTCGTGTCCGAAAGAAACCCTAACTATAAAGATTCTCCTTGGACTCCGACGGTGAAAATTAATCGACACCCTTTGGAATAGGATTCACGCATACTCTTGGCGTCGATTTTCTTTGACTTTCCCCAATATCTTATGAATGATTTCAATTTTTTAATACAATATTTGTAAGTAACACATTATATACGATTTATTTTCTATATTCTCAATGTTAGTTACTACCAAGAAGCTGTATTTATTGAAGTTCAAAAATCATGCTTTCTTTGTTTCTCAGTTCACACTTTTTTTACTTCAAAATGACACACACTTTTTGCATGGGATAAAGAAATGAACCACCAAGAACAATAAAGAATTAAAAAAACAAACCAAAAGTTGTTTTTTTTAACAAAATAGTTAATTTTCTGTTGTTGTTTACACTTTCAAAACTGAATTTTGCGACCAAATTTATTGATAAGAGGTATTTTTTGTGGTAGTAGCAAATAATATGTATTAGCAATAACTGTCAATATTAGTCATTTTTTTATTTCATCAAAAAAAAAAAAAAAATTAGTCTATTTTTTGTTTTGAATAATTTTCGTTATAAATATGGTAGGATCTTTTCAAAAGAGTATTTGGGGAATTTGTAATTATTTTGAATAATATTTTCGAAAGAGCATTAATTATTATCATTTAAACTAGAGAATTGAAAAATATCCAAAATACCTTCGTTAATTTATATAATAATTGAAAAAAAAATCTCACCATAGAATTAGTCATAATTTAATTGGCTCAAAACAACAATATAAAGACTTACGTTATTGAATATTTTAGCACAATCTACCACTATATAGTATTCAATATATATTTATAATTTTTTAAGTTTTGATAGGTAATTTTTTTTTTTTTTATTTCTATTATTTTTAAAAGTTTAATATTATATATGTTTGAACAAAAACACAAACATAACTTTCTTAGTACTATAGAGGATTCTTAAAATTATATTTAAAAATTAGAATTTTTTTTAATTTATCTCAGTAATGTACATTTTAGACATTTTATTTTCTTACATGATATCATCATAAATTTGAATTTGAGAATGTTGTGTAGAAACTATGTTAATATGGATGTCAAAATAATGAGAAAATTTAAATAAATAAACTTAACGAATTTAAAATATAAAGTTGTAAAATGATATTAATATTTGAGGTTTGCTTTATGCTATATATTAATTAATTTATTAGTATTCATTAAATGAATTATTCATCTTTTGTTTGTATTCACATTAGATCATGTAAATTAAAATGAAATATTTAACAATTAAATATACTTGTTCTAACATTAACCTAACACATGATTGTAGTACACATAATTAATGAAAGATGATCTTGCATTCTAAAAATACGGAAAAATTATTGTAAATTAATGAACGCACAAATATTTACAAAGAAATATGACTAGAAAAAATCAGTGGTTAAATTTTGCCACATAACATAATCTAATAATATTTTGACGATACGAAATTGCACAAAGTTGATTAAAAAAAATAAGGACATGAGTAAATTCAAAAGGTGGTAATGTCATAGTCGTGTTTACCTTAACATAAGGGGATGCTCAGTCCATCATCTTTGATGAGGTGGAAAAAGGATTAAGTTGGTTGATTAATATTATTAATTAATTTAATTAACTATTTTAATTAACCGTTTAAATAAATTGACATGTCAATTAACATGTATTAATATTAACATATTAAAATTATTAAAGTATCAATTAAATATGTCAATTAACAATTAATTAGCTCAATTCAGAATACTAATCAATCCATTTTAATCCATTTTGCCACCTCCTCAATGGTGTTGGGATGAGTTTGGGGGACCGAGTATTTTTTTCCTTAACAAAACATCAAAATATCATTAAAAAAGGGAGAGTTTTATCATATACCTTTTTATACGGGTATTTTTGGTATTTTGACAATTAATTATATTTGTAAAAGGATATATCATAAAATATTTTTATGGAGATTTTTTCTTTAAATTAACAACAATTTTTTGTAATTTAGTTAAAAATTAATTGATAAATATGCTTGAGACATTACCTTAAATATTAATAAATGGATAATTACTCAAAATACCATTGAAAATGGATGTATCATAAGGAAAATTGTGTATGATAGAAACCCCTAAAAAAATGAAAGTGTCTATTTTTCTTGTCCATAAATAGAGAGTGTTATTTTTGTAAAATAAAAACGCAAGATTATTTCAAAGTTAAACAACTTTTTAGTAGTAAAATATTTTTTTAGAACAAATGGCCCTGGGCTTTATAAGGTTTTTTTTTAATAGTAAAGTAATTTTAGAAAAAATATAAAGTAATTGTAAAACTCCTCGTAAAATATATATGAAGGCCTTCAATTTCTCTGTACAATAAGCAACAGAGTAAAAACACGTGGCATATTCCTATTGGCATTCATGAGAGTGGTGTATTCCGCCTCCATCATATAATTATAACAGAAAATCTGGTAATCTGTGTTTTGAAATTACTCAGTTAGATTATTCTTCGCTATAAATAGTAAATTAACAATTTTCAAGTTCAATTAGTTACTAAGCTTCCCAAGGCAATCTTGCATTTTCATGTATTTTGTAAAATTTATTTTGGGAGTAATTTGGGTGTGTTCCAACGAAATATTGGATTTTTCGTGTTTATTTTCGAGCTAACAAAGGAATCCTATACCGTGGTTTTCTCCGTTTCTTTTTGTTGAGCTGAGAGAGGTGATTTGGTTCTTTAGAGATGTTTCAGTGATTTACGCGAACCCAAAACGCACGATTTGAAGGAAATTGAAAATAAAAGTTAAAAAGAAAAGTCCTGGAAATAGGTTGTGTGACAAAAAAGAAGATGGGTAAGCCTGCGACGAGGAAGAATAAGAGCTCCAATCACGGCCCAAAAACAACATTCGACCAAGACATGGCGGTGTTTATCGACATGTCGAACGAAGCTAAAGAAGAAGCCAACAAATTATTCCAAAAAAAGGATTACGAAGGGGCGATTCTGAAATACGACAAGGCGATCAAACTCCTTCCGAAAAATCACATAGATATTCCTTATTTATACTGTAATGTTGCTTCTTGTTACACGCAAATGAAACCCGAGGAATATTATCGTGCAATTAACGCATGCAATGTCGCCCTCGCAGTTTCTCCTAAATACACCAAGGCTATGATAAAAAGAGCTCGATGTTTTGAGGCATTAAATAGGGCTGATTTGGCGTTTAGAGATGTTAAATTGGTGCTCGGTTTGGAGCCAAATAACACTTCGGCCTTGGAAATTTCTGAGAGGATTAAGAAATTTATGATAGCAAATGGGATTAAAGTGGAGGAAAAAGAAATTGTTCCGGCTTTACTCCAATCTGAAATCATCGTTCCGAAAGAGAAATCCAAAAAGAAAAAGAAGGAGAAATCTGAAAAACCCAAGAACAAATCATTGGTAAAAAAAGAAGAAGGAAAATCAATGGTAGTTAAATTTGTGTATAAAGATGATATGACAACCGCACACGTTCCCTCGAATTGTACGTATTTGCAATTGAGAGAAGTTGTTCTATCGAAATTCCCGAATCTAAAGGATGTTGTTGTAAAATACAAAGATCCTGAGGGTAATTCATCAACAATCGCCACTTCTGATGACCTTAAGCGTGCCCAAGACTCGTCAGAGACACAAGGGGTACTGGAACTATTCATAACCGAAGCAAACCCTAAAAAAGAACTCTCAGAAGAAGAGTATAATGGCAAAAATTCCATTAATGCGCGAGAGAGGAATCTCAGTAAATCTAATAATAGTGAGAATAGAAGCGTTGTGAAAGAACAAGAGGACTGGATCGTCCAGTTCGCTCGACTCTTCAAAAACCATGTTGGTTTGGATTCAGATTCTCATGTGGATCTCCATAATTTGGGGTTCAAATTATATTCTGAAGCAATGGAGGAAACCATAACTAGTGAAGAGGCTCAAGCTATGTTCTCATTATCTGAGAAGCAATATCAAGAAATGGCATGTTTGGCCTTTTTTAACTGGGGAAATATCTACATGTCTCGTGCTAGAAAAATGTTATATTTACCAGAAGATTCAAATACCAACAAAGAAACAATACTCGAAACGGTAAAAAAAGCGTTCGAATATTCAAAGATCCAGTATACAAAGGCCGAAGAGAAATACAAAGAGACCCTAAGAGTAAACTCAGAATTTTACGAGGGCCATCTCGCGCTAAGTCAGCAATATTTCGAACAAGCCAAACTCTATTGGTACTACACAATCGGGACCAAAACCGAGCCTAGTGAGGAAGTATTAGAATTATTCAACAACGCCGAGGAAAACATGGAGAAAGGGATGGGAATGTGGGAGATCACCGAAGAAAAAAGATTGAAGAATCTCGGGAAAGTTAACAAGGAGAGTCTGATATTGAATAAGTTGAATTTGGGAGGGTGTTTTAGGGAAATCTCTGACGAGGAGGCTGCAGAGCTTGCGGGGAATATGAGATCTCAGATAAACATACTGTGGGCGACCATGCTTTACGAAAGGTCTGTCGTGGAGTTCAAATTGGGGTTCGATACTACTTGGGAAGAGAGTTTGATGGAGTCCATCGAGAAGTTTAAGAATGCCGGTGCGTCTTCTACTGATATAGCCGTTATGATTAAAAATCATTGCGCTAATGAAACTGCTCAAGAAGGTACTCAAATCGAAACCTTACTTTTATTTTCTGTTTTGTTTTTGGTGTTTTTTTTTACCGTTAGTTTCAAATCCTAAGAACTTTTTTTCGGTTCGACTTTTAGGGCTTGGATTCAAAATTGATGAGATAATACAGGCGTGGAACGAGATGTACGATGAGAAAAAATGGAAAACTAGCGTACCTTCCTTCAGACTGGAGCCCTTGTTTCGCAGAAGGACTCCGAAATTGCATCACGTATTAGAGCACATTCAATATGTTTGAACTGTTTCGTTCTTTACATTATATCGTCATGTGTTTAATTTTTATTTTTATTATATAGAGATATATTTTCTACATGCCATTAGATAACTAATACCGCGTCACATGTTTATATATGTATATAAAAATGAAAAACGTTCGACATATTCCCAAACTCTCCTATTTTATAATGTTTGATGGCGTGTTATGATTTAACATCTTAAAAATTAACAGATGACCTTAATTCATAATTTATCATTTTAATTAGTTATAAAATAATAAATTAACATGTCAAATCATGTGTTAAATTATTAAATTTAAGGTTTAAAACTCATGTTATATTATCAAGAGTTGTGAGGGAGAATTATAAGAAGATCCATATGTACTACAAATGATAAAAGATACTACTTATAACACTTACTCGATGGGTACAACATACCGATGATGGAACACAAATGATCATAACAAGTGTAGTTAATTTGGGATTCTTATGGATAAACGAGTTTCATTTTCTCCCAAAGAATGATATGAAGAAAAAAAAAATTAGAAATTCAGAAATATGAAAAATGGAGCGTCAATTCGTAAAATTTGTCAAAGATGTCGACTAGTTTGTATGCGCGAATAAAAGAAAAAAAAAATGAAACACTCATTCCACGTGAAGTTAGAATCGAGGAGGCAGAACAACGGAGAGTATATGTTAGAAGAAACATATATGATTCAGAAATTGCTTGTCTCGAATTGTTTCCTATGAGAAGTGAGTTATTCTTAGATTTATGTGCTAAGCTTCGAAATTTGAAGTTATTCCAACGAAATGAAAAAGTCCAATATTAAGGGCCAACAACGATGAGAGGACGGCGCCATGAAACTCGAGAGTGGGTCGCAACTAGAGATGATATAATGAGGCACATATGGGAAAATCACGTAATTCATTAAGTTATATTTATGTTAATTTATAGGTTTTTATTTAACTTTTTGTTGTATTAGTTTTGTTTCGTATTAGTATCGTGCTAAACAAATCTTATTTTGTGGTAGTGTGAAAGTTGGAATTTTTTATGATAATTTTATTTTGTTTTGGTTGTAGAAGTTGAATTTTAATTTAATGTTTTTTAATATTTAATATTGAAATTTTATAATGTCATTACATGAGTTATTGAATAAATAAAAATTAATTTAATTATATCATTCATTTTATAACTAATTTGTAAATCATGGATTACAATCCACTACCTTCACTACAAAATCAAATACAATAACTACTAACCTTCAATAATTAGGTTAATCAAAAAAAAAAAACCTTCAATAATTAGTTATAATTTAATTAAAAGTATTTACATAACTACATAACCACAATAATTAGTTAATTGGAGACACTAATTTTTTAATTAAATTCTAGCTCAATCGTAATAAAACTTGAGGGATAGCAGTTAACAACCCCAAACAGTTCTAATTATCCTAATACCCTTTTCACCGTTCTCTCGTTTCGTCGTTCGAAAGGATCGTCACTCTTGCCATGAGCTCCTCTCAGGTTCACCGCTCCGGCGAAAGGGACTGGACCTCCCTCCCTAATGCGATGTTGAATCGCATCTCCGACAAGCTTGTCGACTTCTCCGATTTCATTCGCTTCCGTTCCGTCTGCCCTAGCTGGCGCGCCTCTGTTCCGGCCTCCGCCTCTCCGCCTCAACTTCCCTGGCTTCTAATCCCCCAAAATCCGGAACGAACTGGTGATCTCCAGTTCTATTCCCTCTCTACTAGAAAGATCCACAACGTACCAGTTGCTGAAGCCAATCGCAAGGAGCTTCTTGGACTTGCTAATCACTACTTCCTCGCTGTTGATGCCAAATCAAAGAAAACTTCTCTTCTGAATCCAATTACAGGCAATGAATTCCCTCTCCCGATTTTATCATCTAAATATCAAGATTCGGTTTGCGTTGGGACCGTTCCAATTTACAACAAGGAGTATGTTGGATTCTTTAAAAGATTTTCAAGATTGTTAGTCGTTCGTCCCCTCTCTATATTCGACTGGAAATTCTTTCCGTTACGTTTCGAGGGCCAAGGCCCTACTTTCTACAAGGGCAAATACTATATTTATGATCAAGAATCTCGAGCTTTAAATGTTTTTGATTTATCTGTCGGTTTGATTGAATCGATAAAAATTTTGCCTCCCGAAACTTCAAATTCACTTTCTGATGATGAAACAATGGCATACTTTCCCATGGAGGATTTTGGGGAATTCGGTGAGAGGATTGGAGCTTACGAGTATCATGACGATTATAATTACTTGATCGAATCTTCTGGAGATTTGCTCAGGGTTTCTCAACGGTTTGATGAATTTACCGTTTATTCAGTAGATCTTGGTTGCGAAAATCCTCAATGGGTGAAGACGAATTCCATTGGTGATGCAATGATTTTCTTGGATACCGCAAATGGATTCGCCTTGAATGCGAGTGATTTTCCTGGATTTCGCGGGAATTGCATTTACTTCATGAGACCTACCGATGATTGGGATTTGTACAAAGACTTCACTCTTTGTAAGTATCATTTAGAAGATGGCGAAATCGAAGTTCTAACTGGATCCATCGATCAACATGGCGCTTGGTTCATACCGAGTTTATGCTAGAATTTAGAGATAGAGTTGTTTCGAAGATAACATTGGTATGGTTCGAAAGGTAAAAAAAAAAATAGTTTCAGAGTTTGCAGAAATAGTATTTTTCGAATTCTTGGATTTCGAAAACTTTTTTTTTTGTTTTTTTTGTTTAACCTTTCTTAAATCATTTGGTAAGTGGATTTGTAATTGCTTAAATGCTTGTTTAGTTCAATTGGGTATAAACTTGATTAGAAATTGAAATACTGAATTGTTAAATGGTGTTGAAGTGGCTTAGTGTCAATGCCATGTTGATTAAGCCTGAGTGGTTACTAAATGGACAATTTTACTACTCCCCTCAAATTCTTCCCAACATTCTCTATATCAAGAATTAACAAAAATATACTCTACTAACAATTAATTAATATTGATTATTAATTATTAATACATATGTACTTTATTATATATTAATTCATTATTAATGGAATGTTTTTTTATTGATCACCATGATAATTAATCGTTAATTCGTGATATAAAGAATGTTGGGGAGAATTTGAGGAGCATAGTAAATGAACTCTTACTAAATTATAATGGGTCATAAGTCCCTCAAAAGTACAATCTAATTTTGCATGACTTAGCAAGCACCTAAGATAGCTAAGTATCATTTTCCTAATTTTATTATGGAGATGCATTTCCTTGATACTTATCCGAGGTCTATGCATTGCATCCCACTATCCGAGTTAGCAACCAAACAATGATTTAACAAAACCCTTTTTCTACTTGGTATAATATTCAGACACATAGGCAGCCACTAACACGACAAATTATTTTTATTTTAAATCCACTATAAGGTGCATATTACTTGCCGATAATTAAAAAGAAAACCTAAATGATTTGAAGAGGCTTCTTAAGTGGTAGCATAAACTTCGTGCCACTTACTTCTGGACAGAGATACATATATCCAGAATGATCCAAGTAAAATGTAATACACAAATTTCATTCGGCACTTAATATGAATTGACTACCTTTTTTTTAAAGAAAACAAGTGATTCTTTGAAGCTACATTTAACCAATTAGGAACGGTACAATTAAAGCCAATATAAGTATAAGGTTCGTGGTATATTCTCCACTCACTTAATAACCAATTGAAATGGAGGCCATTTATGATGATGGAATATGAGTATGACACTACTTATGATATAAGAATATGAGTATGTATGTTTTAAATATCGGTTCGTATCACTGATTTATAGGTTTTATATCGCTAATTGGTTGGACAAATCGAACATTCGATGTATGGACCGATTTAAACTTGTTTTATATTAACTTTTTGGAATTCGTCCGGTATGTTTTACTCACGCACGCCACGACGCTTCACCCAGGATTCCGTTTCTTGGCCGGCTATAGGGTGTGTCTTGGCGATCGGTGATTCGAGATTCTATTAATCTTTTTCTCGCACACCGCTGATCTTTCTCTTCTTTTTGGATGTTAATTATGTAGAATTTTGAATTAATTTTAAATAATTTAGTATAGATAATTGTATAAAAAGAACTAGTACAAATAATATTAGATAATTTTAAATAATTTATTCAAAAAATATTTAAAAAAAAAACTAACATATTATCAGAATAATTCTACACAACATACTCTCGTAACATGTTTTCTTAGCAGGACCAATCCTACGGTGGATAATATATTCACACTATAAAATAATTTAACTTAATTCAATCTAAATCCCACACCTCATCATCATGTTGTCAATTATGTTGCGTAAAATTACTCATATTATCAATATATGATTTCGATAAATCAATCAAGTTGGTATTTTGCCTATTAACATCAATATAGGATCGGGTGTTTGCAAATAGGAGAAACGTGATAATGCAATGAAACGTCATGCCTTAACAGAGTAATTGTCTTTTACAAGTGGAAACAGAGAATGATGCAAAGCAAAAACCCAAAGTCTATGATCTTCTCCATTCTGACTAATAATGGAGAAACACATTTTCTTTCTCTATAGCCATTTATCTTAAAATGAAATGGAGAAGAGCCCAACACAGAACAGTAACGTAACAGAAACCAAAAAAGCCACACTCTTTGAGTTCTTCTCCTTTTCTCCTCCATAAATCCCTTGGGAAATCCTTTGAGCTACTCACATTTTACACCATCTTAAAAAAAAGGCTCTATTGAGCCATGGGAGACGCGTCGAAAATTTCAGAAGAAAGCAAAACCCTAGTTTCTTCACAAAAGGAACTCACGGTCGATGAGATCATAGAACAACACGTCGGCTCCTTCGGGGTTTCGCAACTTCTACACGTGTTTTTGGTGTCTCTTGCATGGATATTCGATTCCCAGAATACACTGATAACGATTTTCAGCGATGCTCAGCCTAATTGGAAGTGCAATGGATTTGGCTGCGACGCGGACTCGATTTGTACGCTGGATCCTGGCATGTGGGAGTGGATCGGAGGAGATAAGAGCTCGACTATTGCCGAATGGGGGCTTATTTGTGATAAAAGGTTTCGGGCTGGAATTCCTGCTTCGTTGTTTTTCCTCGGATCGCTCATAGGTACTTTTTTAATTTCATTATTATCAGGGGCGGATCTTAGTGAGGGCCGCGGGGGGCGGTCGCCCCCCCAAGATTTTCACCGAACAATGTGTATATCTAATGATTCAGTGTATTTTATCAGTATAATATCGTAAAATTTATTGTTTGCCCCCCCAAAAAAACCGCACAGCGTAATTTCAGAACCAATTTTTCATTTTGTCCCCCCAATGAATCTTGTCAAGATCCGCCACTGATTATTATCATTTCAGGATTAATTATTATGTCACTAGCAATGATTCAGTGAATAGCAATGTAACTTATTAACATGTGATATATAATTAACGTACATCTAAATTAATCATTTTAATTGACGTTAATTAATTGTTAATTACGTTACTTTGTTAATTATTATGTTAACTGAAGGTGTTAATTAGGATACATAGGGTGTGGCGATTTAAATTAAAAGTTTTGAGGGAATATACAGTGATTCTATAATATTCTTAATTAAGTATTTTGAGTCATTGTATTTATAACTTTTAAACTACTAGATGTGATCTTGAAATTCTTATTGTGCATGCTAACACATAGATTTGAATGAATTTAATTTTATGTTTGTTTTCATCATACAATTAGGAGTCTAAAAGTCTAGTGAATTATATATTAGGTACTTAAAAAATCGATAACAATTTTCTCAAAAAAGAAAAGAAAAAAAAGAATCAATATCAACTAATTATTGCACAAATTTACTCACTTGCTATGCTCTAGCACAAGTTGGTAAGTAAATCTACTTTACTTTCTAAGAAAATTGTTCATAAGTCTACTTTATAGTTTCACTTGCTATGGCGCCTCAGATTCTAATATTCTAACGGAACATTATCATATTATAATTAATCCACTTAATTAATATGGTAATTAACATATATTATATGATTAACTAACATGAGATATATATTTAACATCCCTCTGAATTAACAATTTCTAAGTAACATTTACAAAATACTAATTATATGTTCTTTGTTAATTATCATGTTAATTAAGTGGGTCAATTAGAAAATTGAGAGTGTTTGGTTGAAACATGGGGGAAGAAAATAATTTCCCATTATTGCCCATAATGAATTTGAAAGAGACTTGCAACAGAAATAACAGATTTGTGAAATTTGTTACTGTTTTCATGTCAATTTATTGTTTTGTATCAATTTAATCATGTCATTTTCGCTATCTACTTCAAAGGTAAGATATTCTGTTACTTCCTTCCTACCTGTTGGTTCAAATTTGAAAAGCCTAATCTTACAATCTTACCCTCCATTGTTAGAAATAAATTCATCTTGGTAATCTAACAAAATATCTAAATTGGACTTGTGGTCATAAATTATAAATACATGCCTAATTTGGTATATGCACTTCCAAAAGGTGCATAATACACCTCAAGACACATTTTACTACTTTTTTTGGTTTAGTTTTCACCATGAGAAAGTTTAATATTTATAACAGCACCTTGTCACAAAATCAAAGCAAACAATAAGCATATGGAAATTATCATTTGTCCTCACATTTCACAACGAACTCTTTGATGATATCATCATTTATTATTAACATGAGTAATTAACTTATTAGCTAATATATAATTGACACATACCACATAATTAGCATGTTAACTAACATGTAGAGTAATAAACATGTGTTAGTTAACCATTAACTAAAATGTTAATTATTCATAGATAATGTGTTAGTTAACCATATAACAATGCAAGTGAGATAACACCCATTTGACATTCAATAAAAAAATACTAAACACATAAAATTAATTTTACTTTTGGCAGGATCTGCGGTGCACGGACGTTTAGCCGACTCGTATCTCGGGCGCAAAAAGACCATTCTTTTATCCTGCCTTCTCACCTCCATCACCTCCTTTCTAACCTCTCTCTCCCCGAACATTTGGATTTACTCATTTTTCCGTTTCTCAAATGGTTTTGCCCGATCAGGCATTGGAATATGTTGTCTAGTCCTCTCCACCGAGACGGTTGGCAGAACTTGGCGAGGCCAAGTGGGCCAATACGGTTTCTTCTTTTTTACCCTAGGTTTTCTTTCCCTCCCTTTGATCGCGTATCCTTCTCGTGATTCTTGGAGAAATTTATACAAAATCATCTCTCTTCTGCCTTTGATATATTCGGTCGTGATTATTCCTTTCATTTCGGAATCGCCAAGGTGGCTTGCGATAAAAGGACGAAAAGAAGAGGCAATGCAAGTGTTAAACAAACTAGCTAAGAAAAATGGCAAGGTTATACCGAGTAACGTGTTTATTTCAAGCCCTAGTCAAAATGGCGAAGGCGAAAAAACCCAGAGCTTATGGTCGGCTCGTTGGGCGAGAAAGAGAATTTTCACGGTCATGATCGCAGGATTCGGAGTCGGATTTGTTTATTACGGGATACAACTAAACGTTGAAAATCTTGATTTTAATGTTTATTTCACCGTCGCTATAAATGCTTTAATGGAAATACCGGCGGTATTTATAGGGAGTGTATTCTTAAGCTTCACAAATCGCCGGCTTTTGTTTTCTGCTTCTGCATTTATTGCTGGTATATCGTGTCTTTCGTGCATTTTCTTATCCGGGAAAAGTAGAGGAAAAGGAAGTTGGGCTCAATTAAGTATAGAAGCGATTGGTTTCATGGCGGCTTCTTTATCATTTGACGTGATATATATTTATTGCGTAGAGTTATTTCCTACTAATGTGAGGAATTTCTCGGTTTCGATGCTTAGACAAGCACTTATGCTCGGGGCCGCAATTGCACCGGTTTTGGTGGTTTTGGGCCGGTTGGAACCGGGAATTTCATTCCTGGTTTTTGGCGGATTGGCGATTTTTAGTGGAGTTGTTACTTTTTGGCTGCCTGAGACGAGAAATGCTCCTCTATATGAAACTTTGGAGCAGCAGGAGAACGAGGAGAGGTTCACTTTGGGTTCTTTGGGTGAGATGGAATTGGTTGAATAGTGAAATAAATGGTGAAATTCCACTGTTATATGTGGGGATTAAATTAAATTCCTAATTAAAATGAAATGGTGTGATCAGTTAATATGTATAAACTATAAAGTGTGCCCAATTGTAGACGATAGTCGAAATGAATGGGCTTAGCCAGGAAATGGCTACTTGTTGCATATTTCATATTGTGTGTAAATTGTGACGTAGTAATGAATGTATTAATGCTCCTTTTGTTCGGTTAAATAATCACTTCAGTATTCTTATTTCGCTTAAGACATGATTTGGTCCTTGATTTCCCGAATCAATTCATAATAAAAAAATTTACATATGAATAATAATTGCCAAAGACCTCGTAAACTAGTTAGTTGAATGTGAGACATAAACAACCATATGTTGTGAGAAATTATTGATTCAATTTTTATTGACATAAATGAATAAATGACATATAAATTTTTTACATTTATTATAAAAAAAAAACATATTAATAATAATTAACACTAGATGGGACCCACATCAATTCATATATAAAAAGTCCATTCTGGACTTGTTCGGTCCAATACTTGTGTGGGTCAGTGAATCATTTTTGTTTAGTTAATATCTGAAAAAAACTTGAAGTACTTGAATGACTCAAATTTGGTTTATGTTTGCAGACAAATTTTTTAAAACTTTTTTTTTTGCCATACTAAAAATCAGCTCGACGAGGACAATTTGGGTTCGGTTTTTTTTTTTTTTGAGGCCATTTCCTGTGTCCCTCGTTTCTTTCCAACATTCTCTATATTACCGATTAATAATTAGTGACCCAATTAATTAACAAAAGTACATTCCATTAATAATGAATTGATATTGAGGAAAAACTGATAATAAACACAAAATCATTTATTCTGATTTTATATTTGTTTGAAGAAAATGTTTAGCTAATTTCATACGCCTAACGACTAAATTCTTTATTTGAATTTGTATATCTTTCCATTTATTACCAGTAGACATCTCATCTTCTAATTTCTTCCTTTCTACGATTGAATATTCTGTAATAATTCGCAAATCTAAATCAGCTAAATGTAGTCTAATAGCATATGCACTTGTTGCAATGTCTCGAATTCTTTCTCGGATTAGTCTTGGTTAGTGAGACTGAGAAATATATTGCAACTCGCAAGCAATTTGTTGATATTACGAATCTCTCGTTTTGACGTTCTAGTCCCACTACATGATATTGCACTTCTAATTTACCATGATCATGAGATTTTTTTTATTGAACGGAGACTTTTTGTCGAACATATTTTTTGTATGTGATGTCAATAAAATTTGAACTCATCACTTATGATTTTATTGTACTATGCATTCGACTATTTAATCCAAACCAGTGACTACATGTTGAAAATTTTAAAATTATTTTCAAGTAAATTACAAATAAGACGTATTAATTTTTTTTCACATTAAGCAGAAGTAATCGTGATACTCTATATTTTTATGGTGATATTTTGTTAAATAGAGAAAATTCTTTGTTCAACATCCATTTTTTATTATGTATCAATAAAACTTGAACTCATATCTTATCATTTACTGTCTTATGCACTAAACTATTTAAATTATAAGGTTGGTGACAGCGTTATCATAGTTTAAACGACATTTTGAAGTAAAATAGAGATGAGACGTAATACTAATATCTATGTCATATGTAGAATTAATCATTATATTCTATAGATTTATTTATCATTCATTCATGTTATTTTTTATTTTGGAAGTTACCCAATATACATGATATTCTGAGTTTTGTAAGGATGTTCATGATATTTCTTATTTTTAGGAGTATTCTTGATATTTCAAGACATTTTGCATAAATCAAATTGCGTCTCCAAAAAAAAAATGTTCCTTATTCTTGAAATATGATTGAAATAATTTATATACGTTGAAAGAGTAAAAAATAAAGTATATGATAGAAAATGGTAATGTTCTTAAAATATCCTCAATGTTATGTAATATTTGTGAAAAAATAAATGAATATTAATGTCCCTCTAGAGAGCTGAGAGGTGTTAGCTTCAAATTTATCAAATTTTATATTAGAACTTCCTTTTTTTTTTTTTTACGAGTATAATAATACGAATACAAATCAGATTTAAATGAGTTCTAATATAGAATTTTTTTTGGTATCTAGCATCCAAAAAATCCAATTTGCAAAACTAACTACATATTTCCCCAACTTGCAGAACTAACACTTTGGTCATCGGACTTGGTGAAAATAAAATAACGTTTTCCATAAAAGATAAAGAAGATGATTAAAAGAGGATTTGAGTTGCTAATCAGGATTGAATGATGTTAAATAGGGATAAATTCCTAATAAACTAAATTTTCTCACTTTCACTTTCGCCAGAGAAGCTCAAACCGGTCAAATACAAAGAAATAGATAAAACAGTTAAGAAAAACATGTAAGCAAGAAAAGAATAAATCTCAAAACTAACAAATGTACATAAAAAACAAAAATGTAAACAAAGACGATGACTTAATTAAAATTCAAGATTCAATTGGTATTAACTTATTCTCGGAAAGTTTCGATGATATAAAAGGATTATTGGATGCATCTATGCATTTTGGTGCGCCTAGCTTATCGGCATGCTCTTCACGAGAAAGAAATATATTCGATATATAAAATTATATACAAACATTATAATTCACAAGTAATTAAGAAATTTATTAATTTTTTGAAATAATATTTTATTTTCACCAAAAACCATAGATTTATAGATTTCTTATTGATATTTTGTTATATGGACCAAAAAGTTTCTAATTAGTAAAAAATAATAAAATATAAACTTGGGATAAATATTTATATAATTGAAAATAATGGCCAATTAATTAATTATATAACATAACAAATCTACTAAAAGTAAAATGATAAAGGAATTAACCATGAGCTATAGCTAAAGAGCTATTTTATAATCACATACCGTAGCTTTTAATTTACACGGTAACTAAAGAGATTAGTTGTCACGTCCGGTGGCTAAAAGACCTTTTAGCCATGAACCGAGGTTATTAAACGGGGCGTCTAAAGGGTCAATAGCCACAATTCATGACTATAAGCTAAATGGAACAATAACCATCAATTTTTCTATAGTCACGGATTGTTCTTCCTTTAAAGAGTAGATGTTTTTGAGCTCTCACATTGAGCCACTTCATCTTTGACTTTCTATCACACATATTAATATTTATATAATTTTCATATTTATTTTATGATTTTATTATATCTATTAATTTATATCATGTATCCATTACTTTACATCAATTTTTTTCATATTTGTTTTGTGATATTCATTGATTTATTTAATGATATGATTTCATATTTATTTTGTGATTTCATTAATTTATATCATGCTTTACGCATTTAATAATTTTCATATTTTTGTGATATTCATTAATTTATTTTATGATATTATATCAAATTTCACATTTAATTTTTTTCATATTTGTTTTGTGATATTCATTAATTTATTTTATAATATGATTTCATAATTATTTTGTGATTTCATTAATTTATATCATGTTTTACGCATTTAATAATTTTTATATATTTTTTGTGATATTCATTAATTTATTTTATGATATTATATCAAATTACACATTGTTCTCCATTTAAAGAGTGGATGTTTTTGAGCTCCCACATTGAGCCACCTCATATTTGACTTTCTATCACACATATTAATATTTATATAATTTCCATATTTATTTTATGATTTGATTATATTCATTAATTTATATCATGTATCCATTAATTTATATCATGTTTTACACATTTAAAGAGTGGATGTTTAAAGAGTGGATGTTTTTGAGCTCCCACATTGAGCCACCTCATTTTTGAATTTCTATCACACATATTAATATTTATATAATTTCCATATTTATTTTATGATTTGATTATATTCATTAATTTATATCATGTATCCATTAATTTATATCATGTTTTACACATTTAACCATTTAATAATTTATTTTATGATCTTTATCTCATGTTCTACCTTAATTATATTAATATTTATATCATGTTTTCATATTTATTTTGTGATTTGATATTTATTAATTTATATCATGCTTTACGCATTTAATCAATTACATTAAAATTCCGCAGCGAAGCGCGGACAAATTTCCTAGTTGTTTTAAAATCTAGAATAAGCCATCACATTTTCTATAGCCACATGCTCGTTGCTGATATCCAATTATGTTCAAAAGCATCAAACCTCTCTTTTTCGAAAAAATCGAAACACATCGAAATGGTACCAGCCGTACTTAATAATGGAAGGATTTGGCAGAAATATGTGAAATTGTCCCTCCTCAAAAAATGATTCCATAATAAATGGGCAATAGTTAGGAGAGGTGCGCCACCGGCGAGCAGAAGCCAGAAGCAAGGTTATTAGATACCGAAGGAAAGCCCGGCCAGAACCACACGTGCAAGTTTCCCTGCATGTGGCTCGTCCATGATAACTTTTGCGGATTTGCGTGAACTAGTGGACTTAGTTGGGGAATGCTCCTTTTGAATGAGCGAACCTTTATAGCCACATACTCGTTGCTGATATCCAATTATGTTGTAGTGAGTTTTGATGGGAACAAGCTCTCGAAAAAGATTTGGGCGTCTCTTAATTTTTGCTCGTGTCTTTCTAATGATCTATTAGGCACTTGACACTTATAATTAGGGGTGTCAATGGAGCGGATATTGCCCGAACTGACCCGAACCGTATCCGAAAAATATCCGGATCCGGATGGAACCGGATCCGGATGGAACCGGATCCGGAACCGTATCCGTTTTTACGGGTATGGATCTGGATCTAGGAGCTAAAATTTTGATGGATCCGGATACTATCCGGATCCGAACAAAATTTGTAAACGGGTATCCGCTTTGTTGTAATCATGATCAAAATTATAATAATATATAATAGACAATAACTATATTTTAATTCACAATAATACATAATAATCAATAATCACTTATATATGTATATATACAATTTATTTTAAAATTATAAAATAATCAAAATTTGAATTCTAAAAATATTATTATATTATTATATCATAGTATCCGACAATATCCAAACCGTATCTGTATCCGTTTAATATCCGAACCGTATCCGGATACGGGTAGTACCGTATCCGGATCAATATCCGGAAAAAATATGGATATGGATCTGGTACGACCACTATCCGAACCGTATCCGAACCGTTGACACCCCTACTTATAATTGACATGTATTTAGTTTCATCAATATTGGAGGCCATATTATCATATTGGGAAAAAAGGTTAGTTATCATTTTTTCGCGAACCGATTTGTCGGTTAAATCATCGTCCAAGATTCTTATTTGGTTTACCAACTCCATAATATTAGAGGAATAATCTTTACGAAGTTCATTCTCTTTTATATTTAAAATTTGAAAATCTTTTTGAAAGTCAAGAGTTTTATGGTTTCTAACATTTTCATTTTCTTGAAATTCGTTTTCAAAATTTCTCATGCTTCTTTTGAAGTTTGCGTTCCAATAATTTTCGAGAATAATCTATCTGAAATTATATTTTGGATCAAGAATAATGTTTTTGCAAATTTTCTTTGTTCTTCCCCGCTTCTAATTTATTTGATTCAACTATTTTCTCTATTATCTTTGTGGTCTTTTCTTCGAACACCTTGTGTGCACTAGTTTCTTTAAACTCCATCTTCTACTATTTCATAGATCATTTGAGTTCACATGATTTTCAATTTAATACTCCAATAATCATAGTTCTCACCGTCGAAAATGAATATTGTGAAGTTAGTGGGAGCTCAAATGCACATTCTTGATTAGTCATGATGATTTTCCATTTTTTTCTACTTCTACAATCTCGATTTTTCTTGTCACATTAACACCAGATATCAATTTGTTAGAGTTTTTGTGATTTTATTTTATATTTTGATGAATTATTAAGAGAGATCAGAGAAATATTTATCTAAAATTTTAGAAAGAAGATACAATGAGAGATAGTTTCCCATTGATTATTTTTTTCACAAATGGGGGCATGTAGTTGGGGGAGGGGGCGGCAAATCCTAGCTGTCGTCACTCCCCCCTCTCCCCAACCTTACCTCAACCCCATACACATTGGATTTCCACCTCTGCTCACCATTAACCACCTCCAACCCACTCGAGCTCCACCTCCACATAAACCTCTTCTTTTTCCTCGAGCTCCACTACCCAACTCCACCTACACGGTCTAGGATAGTGCTCCACACGACGACCAAGCAATGACAACATGGCGAAGATCGTTTAGGCCACGGCAAGGACGGCAAAAAATATCGTATTGACCACGGCTACAACGAAAAAGGAGTTTAAATGCCATGTCAACGACGACAACGAACTCAGATCGGCCATGACAACACACGAGTTACACCTCTCATCTCGAGTCTACATTGATGGCGAAGGATCGAGAGACACCGTAAATCAAGGCACATATAAGACTTTATCGTTAGCGACGGTGTAGAAGGACAAGATAACGGCAACGACCGACGAATACACAAAAGCAGAAAGAACAGCTACGACGACCGTCACTTTTGGCGACTAATCCTAGTTAGGATTTTTTTTTTCTCTTTAGGATATTTAGTTGGGACATGTGCATTTGTCATGAGTCCAATTTTTTTCTTTTTTTTATCTTTAAAACATCGTAATTAGTTAATAATTTTTTGCTCAAATATACCGTGCAAGTGCAATTATAAGTTGCAAAAAAAAAAGTTCTCCGCGAAAAAAAACAATATCAAATATGACCCAAAGTTTTACATGATTCTTTTTGTCGTCTTCCAAAGTACACATGGAAACATATATAATGAACATTATATATTAAATTACTAAATCTTAAAATAAAAAATATCATTAATTTAACAAGAAAGTGCTGGTCCGGATCAGTTTTACTTGACGATTAAAATAGGCGGTGTGGCCCTTTCTTTCTTTCTCGAAGCAAAGGTTGATTGAAGATTTAAAGGGAGAGAACTTTCTTCCTCAATGCAAGAACTAATACAGGAAATTTGGTCTTCTCCTTCACTAGATGATTAGCGATATTATTCGCATATCTCAGAAACAGTTCATCGAGTATGGATTCACCAAAATGAGTTGTAATTAGTGGCTCTACAGCTGCTCTTATCCAAATAGAAATATTTGTGCCACTTTGATTAACGTCATGGACAATATCATCGTTCGAGTCATCAAATGGGTCCGAGTTTGACTCGAACATTTCAACACGAAGTATTTCAAAACGATTTTGTGCATTTATTATGGCCTCGGCTTCTTCCATTGATGGCGTGTAATTTGGCATATTGAATGAATCCAATTTCTCCTCTTCCACCAGCCCCTTAAGAAAACGAGAAAACATATAACAAACTTATGTTGAATTCTTTTTAGAATTCTTAAAAACAATTATTGTACATCTAGTACCTCTAAAACCATGTCATTGAGCGTATCGGCGAGTAATTTCAATACACAACTGAATTCTCCGGTTAAGATGTCTTTTTTCTTCCTTGCCGCAATTGCGAGAAACATTAACCCTCCTTGAACGAGTTCATCACAGCGTGACTCGAGGAACAGCGAAAAATCTCTTTCAAATTGTTGTTGATAGAGTTTCGTGACATGAGGGGGGCTTGTTGTCGAAATATATATGTTCCCCTTGTTTGGTGGGAAATTTCTACTTTCGGTCGCCAGCCCTCGCGGCACCTATTAAAAATACAAAAACACAATTTATCATGTAATTTTGAAATTTACAGAAAAAAAACCTGTATTATCCCTAAATGCCAAAAATAAAAATAAAAACATACATTACTGGAATTTTCCAAATAAAAAAAAGACATCAATCACATTCTAGAAAAATTCAAATTTTATTTTTTAATCAACACCGTCGGTTAACCTCCAATTATTTTTTGACGTGGGTATTTCGAAAAATTCATGGGGGCTTTTTTCTTTTTTTTTTAGAAAAATCATCTAATAATTCCTTACTTGTTTAATCGGTATCATATATGCATTTTATTCCGGGAGATTTATACTTTTTGAATAAATATTTGGAGATACCTGCGAAATCCAGTGGAGAGAGAATGTAGAGTGGAACAAGTGAACAGATTGAGAAGGAAGAAGCTTTCCATAAAAGGAACCCGGTAACCCTGCCACGTAGTACGGAAAAGTTGATTTTACGTTCTCGCTAAGATTTTTGCGGAAAGAACTCAGTAACCGAAACAGATTATTGAAATCGTTTCCGGGAAGGTCATTTAAGAAGAACATCATCTCTGGTGGTTCTCGTTCTAAATGTCGGCATTGGTTAGTGACGGTTTCGATCACTTCAGAAATAACGAGTAAAGTGTTGTGGCCCGAAGAGCAGCCCAGATCGACCATGACCATCTTCTCGGGGAGAAGATTTTTTATTACTTCTCCAACTATTTCTTCGAATATCGGCTTGATTTTCTGTATGGCCTTCTCCTGATCATAGTTGAAAATCATGAAGATCGCTTTCGCAAAATTATAAGATGGAGAATTCTCACCTGGAACTTGCTGTTTGCGGCATAACTGGATTTGCCAGCACCTCCAACCATGTGAAGGAAGTTCTCCGTTTCCATTTGTATCTTTAATGAAATCCTTAGTTTGTACGATTCGAATTTAATTGCATGCTAGTTGTGTTGTGTTCATTTTAGGTTTGGGCTGGATGATGGCATTTATAGACCACGTTTCATGCCGCATTTAAGAACGTGCAATTAATATTATATAGTTAAGAATAACTAACTAATATTTGCAGAAAACGTGATATTTTATCGTTAAGAACAACTAACTAATATTTGCAGAAACGTAATATTATATAGTTAAGTACAACTAAGTAATTACATGCAGAAACGTGCAGTATTTCATGCCACATTTAATATACAGTGGTCTAAATCTCTACGTACCTGCCGAGATCTGGGATTTTTTTTGGCACTTTTTATAATAAAGTATTGATTGTACAAAATAAATTATAATGGAGCAGTGAGAGATATAAATTATAATTAACTTTTAGCAACGAAGAGTAATTTTATATTAGCCTCGATAAAACCTCAAAATAGTTGCTTTTTTGTCGACATCTTAAGCATTCCATCAATAGATTGTGCGTTTCGGATAAATAATAGCCCACATTGCACCCATGTATATGTATATCTAAAATCTATATTATCTGAAAAAACATCAAAATAAATATCATAATTTTTTTAATCAAATCTTAATGGGATAATTTCTTGTATATCCCTACTAAAAGCATAAATTACATATTTATTCCTTTTAAGTTTCAAATATCATTTGTCCCTACTAAACCTCGTTTGTACCAAATTTATCCATGCCGTTAAGTTAACATCAGATTAAACAGAATCTCAATTTTCATTGACCAAAATACCCCCTACCCAAAATCCAATGGAAAAATTCACTATTCACACAACTTTTTTAAGTTTATTCCGAAAATACACAACTTTTGTGGGTAATTCCGAAAATACACAATGGCGGAGTTACACTCCGCCAAAATTTAAAAATGGCGGAGTCTGTAACTCCGCCATGTGTTAACTACAATTAATCAGACATCGGGAATTAAGAAGGATTAATATTTGGCGGAATTGGTAACTCCGCCACTGTGGAGATTGGCGGCATCTGTAACTCCGCCAAATTTCTGTATTATTTTTTGTGTTGATTTTTATTATATTAAATAATTAAATAAATGATGATGATAATTTTTGTTTTTTATATTTTTTGTGTTGATTTTTATTATATTAAATAATTAAATAATTAATTGTGGTTATGTTAATTAATGTTAAAGAATTTATACTATATTTGTTGTTAATTAATGTTAAAGAATTTATACTATGATTTTAATTAAATGAACTAATTAAATTTATTTGTAATGATAAAAAAATGAATAATTTCGTGTAATGGACACAAAAATTACTGAATGAATTGAATGTTATATGTGTCAGAATTGATTAAATCGATATAGAAGGGAATCAATTTTTTTTTCTGCAAAGCAAAATTTGACAAGACCTTGCATTGTGATAATTAAAGCAAAATTCTGAAAAGGAAAAATTAAAGTAAAAGTGATAAGATTCCTGAAATTATACATATGGTTCAGGCTTTATGGTACATATGGCACATGTGGTAATTAAGTACAAATTTTAGTGCTATTAAAAGAGTTGCAAACTTGTTTATTTTCTCCATATTCTTCTGCTTCTTCTTCTTCTTCTTATTGTTCTTCTTGTTCTTCTTCTTCTTCTTTTCATGGCTTCCAAATATAGAACCGACGAAGTGACAAATCGTTATTTATTTCGTAATAGGAGAGCCGGAAATAAATATCAGGCCTTCCTCGGTTCCCCGGTACTAGATTGTTTTCATTTCGTTCCACCAAGTCGTCCAAACCCCAACACCAATTTTATCACCGCGGAATTGGAAAATCGTTTATCTCATTGGAATCTTAATTTCCTAGTAGATTTCAAATATGTTTATTATGATATTGTTGTGCGGTTATTTTATGCCAATGGTTGCATAGATGATCATGGAAATTATAAGTCCTACCTATTTGGGAAAGAAATTATTGTTTCTCAAAGTCTTCTACGTGATTTATTTGATTTAGGGGATTTCGGATTAGATGAATATGTTGGTGTGGATGAGGGTATGTCTCGGAGTGGTGCTTACCTTCTATCGCCCCGTCCATTTGTACTTTTTGTAGATCAAGCAAAAATTATAAAGCATGTCACGAAAAGTTGGGAATTCACCTATCCCACTTTGTTTTATCCTAGTCTTAGGGGTATGTTTGATATTATTGATCGCATCATGGTTCCACAAAAGCGTCACAATATTAACCTTATGAATGCTTATTATCTACGACACATATGGCATTTGGAAAAAAAATTCAACATCCCGTATGTCATTATCCAACACATGAATAGCGTTGATAGTCACAGATTGTATTTTCCATATGGAAATATAATCACCAAAATATGCATTCATTTCGGGATAGAAATTCCATATGAAGAAATGCGTATGCCATGTAAAAGAAGTGAAAACATTATTAGTCCAAATGGATTGAGAGAGTATGGACTACATCCTCACGTGAATGGTTGGTATATTCGAGATCCTTCCCCATTCTATATTCTTCCTCGTTTGGATGAGAATGGCAATGAGATACCGGGCACTGAAGCAATAAATTTCGTATCTCCAAATTTCTCTACAAGATCGTGAAGTTAGTTACAATAATTAGTTCAAATTAGTTATATCCTTGAAATTAGTCGTATTCCATGTCAGTAGTAATGTATTTCGTATTTACAATTTCATGTAGTTTGTTTATTTTATTTAATTTGGTTATTTTCAATTACTTTTTCAAACACGAACTAAAACTAAAACTAAAATTAACATGAAACAAACATCAAACAAATATCAAACAAAATCTAAAACTAAAACTAACATCAAACAAAACATGAACACAAACTAAATCTAAAACAAAATGAAAATCTAAAACATGAAACAAACAAATATCATAATCCCAACTGATGGGGAATATCCTCTACCCCGGGCCCGCGCAGCGGAATGAAGGCCCGGTCCGATTCCCCGATTCCCGAGATCACGCCATGACTTCGAGGGTACGATGCGAATAGAAGGATAGATCTATACCAGCGTGAAATTGATCACGCACGAAGGGTTGATCGCCGCCTTCTATCTCCTGTCACGTTGGTGACAATCCGCGCGTCCCATACCACGCGTCTTTCACCGTTCGTTGACCGTCTTCTCACTCCTTGAGTCGATCACAATCCAAGAGCCACAATTGTCGCTCCTCTACTTGTATCCACCGTGAGTCGCAAGACGTCGGTCGCGGATGCACCTGCCTAGACGATGCACCGGCGAACTTGCTCGATCTAATCGATTCTCTATTACTCGAGAAACTCCTTTCTCGATTTCTCTCTCTTCGCACCCTTTCACTCACTAAAGATCAAATCTGAATTTGCTCTTTTTCTTGTGTATATTGGGCAGAATAATCACTTGCTTAGAATGATTCAACTTCTGAATCCCTTAATGAAGACGAGAGAGAAAATCCTATTTATACCTAATAGGATAAGGATTAGCCAAAAGGCATGTATATCCAATATACATCCTTTCACACAGAAAACTGTATGAACCTGTTCAGTATTCTGTCCAGACGAAATTGATAAATTTCTCTGACAGAAAATCAACCGACACGAAAGTTGTAGATAATCTTATTATCTACACAACCCAATTTGGTCCAGCCCAATTGGAGTTCGTATGCAAAAGTTATGACTGTTTTACTAACTGTATGTCATACTGTTGCATCCTTTCGGTATTTCACAGAAACGACACTTATACTTCGTTCATATGAAATATATTTCTATATTAAGGTTGTAGATAATCTCATTATCTATCTAATCCAATTTGAACCATTCTAATTGGATTTTCCTACTGAAAGTTATGGCCACGAATGTACGACTACATTCGTTTATCCTTGTGTACACTTTTACGGTTGATCCGAAACTGTATTTCTTTCACCAACAACATAATCCAAACACGAACACATGAAAACAAAATCTAACTATCATCTCTCGGAGCATTCTGAGTGGAGTCGAAGAACTCGAACTGGTTTCGAGAAGAACTAGCCCCACTATGACCATATGGATACGTGACATTCATGAAATCCATCATCTCAGTACCTGATGTACCTGATGTATCTGAATCGGATTGAGAGTTAAATCTTCGCGTAAAGAAGGCAGAATAAAACTACATATGTGATGGGCATTCAGTTGGCGATTCTGAGAGGCAACACTAGAATTAACGCACTGGTGTCCTCCTGTGAATTTACTGATTTTCCAATATGCATCCTTTTTCGAAATTATTGCACGAAGCCTCCACGGACAATCGTCTTTAACGCAACATATCTGGTATTCGCTTTTCGTACTTCTCTGCACACGAAACTCCACGTAATTCTTTATCGACCATTCAGTAATTTCATGTTTCAATCCATCCTTCGTTGCAAACATAAGTCCAAGCCATGATTTGTCACTGGGCAAATCATTTCTCTGATTTGTTTCCTCACCTCCATCATCAGCTATCATTGAATCGATCCATTCATCATCTCTACATATATAAGGCATTTCTTCTGCCATGTTCATTGAATTTAACCATTCTCCTTCTACACTCGATGCATGCACCACATCATCAATATCAATTTCTCCTACACTTTGTTCACTACAATATTCCTCTACTTGTTCTTCTTGTTCTTCTCCATTATCATCATATTCTTCTTGTTCTTCTTCATTATTATTATGTTGTGATGATCCTATCTGACCGGAATGATATTTGGAATCATAACCCGAATCTGAAGAATGACCCGCACAATTATATCCAAAAGGAGCATTACTTTGGTATGGATTATATTTCGGCCTTGTCTCAATAAACAATTGTTTATAAGTTCCAGTATTGATTTGCATCATCATTAAGAGACTTGAATCCCCATTTATTTCGACAACATCCCAAATTCCTAATTGAATTGGCCAATTTGTTTTCAGAATCAAATCATACATTTCACGATTGATTTGGGTGTTATTGTAAACTAAATTTACTAAATCTTGAAATGAACATCCATAAGGCAAATTCATTAACATATTTCGACCACCTTCGTAACGGGATATACTATCGACAACCCTATTTATATACCCGTCCCAATAAATCACGAAGGACGCATCCATATGGTCACTGCGTTTTGTGTTCAACAATTAAAGCATTTCAAATTCAATATTTATTTTTTGCATAATATAATGTGTGTCTCTACAAAACCATATAATTGGATCCAAAATCCTAAAACCCAAAATCATAAATGGATCATAAAACCTTAATGGATCCTAATTCATAAATCATAAATGGATCATAATTTCTAAATGGATCCTAAAACCTACATCATAAATGGATCATAATTCCTAAATGGATCCTAATTCCTAAATGGATCCTAAAACCTTAATGGATCCTAATTCATAAATCATAAATGGATCCTAAAACCTAAATCATAAATGGATCATAATTCCTAAATGGATCATATTTCCTAAATGGATCCTAAATCCTAAAGCCTTAATGGATCCTAAATCCTAAGTGGATCCTAAATCCTAAGTGGATCCTAAATCCTAAGTGGATCTTATATCATAAATCATAAATCCTAAATGGATCCGAAATTCTAAATGGATTCTAAATCGTAAATCCTAAATCGTACTCTATATTAAAAGAATAATTTACCTTTCGTTCCGACAAAATATCTCGATTATCAAACAAAATCCTAGCCGTTTAATTCGATTTTTCGCACAAATCGGTCCTAACAAACAAAAATCGAAACATACACTAGTTATATAACAGTTTATACTCTATTTTCAGAAGATTTCGAACACTAAATAAACAAAAAAAACTAAATTTACCTCAAATCGCCGAGAGAGAGAGAGAGCTTGGCTGTGGCTGGGAGGAGAGAAATGGGGAGAGGAGGAGGGAGAGAGAAGAAACAGCGGTGAAAAGGCAAAAGAAATTTGGCGGAGTTTGTAAGTCCGCCAATTAGTGCATGGCGGAGTTACAGATGCCGCCAATCTCCACAGTGGCGGAGTTACCAATTCCGCCAAAATATTAATCCTTCTTAATTCCCGATGTCTGATTAATTGTAGTTAATACATGACGGAGTTACAGACTCCGCCATTTTTAAATTTTGGCGGAGTTACAAACTCCGCCATTGTGTATTTTCGGAATTACCCAAAAAAGTTGTGTATTTTCGGAATAAACTTAAAAAAGTTGTGTGAATAGTGAATTTTATCAAATCCAATAGTCTGAACCCGTTAACAAACTCCACCACCTATTGACGGCGGAAAACCTATGTTGCACGGATACGGGTACGGGTATCGTATCCGATACGATACGGATACGGCGATACGGCATTTCTTGAAAATTCTAGGATACGATACGTTATATATGTATATTATTTAATATTATTTTAATATAATTAATATATATTTTTAAATAATTTTATTAAATTATTATAAAAATTAAGATGTTGTAATATCGATTTGGATATTTTACGAATAAATAAAATAAAAAAATATGTGATGTAAAATACTATTGAATAATCAAAATATTGGGTATTTTTAAATTGGGCAAAAAACAAAAAATAATGGGTCAGCCGTATCGGAACCGTATCCCGCCATATCGGAACCGTATCCATCCGTATCGGAAACGTATCGTACTGTATCGGAAACGTATCGGTTCAAATTTATATACTAAAATAGTCCGATACGCCACGTGGCGTATCCGATACGTATCCGATACGGGTACGGTTCGTTTTTTGAAGTATCCGCGCAACATAGCGGAAAACTTAGATAAACGAGGATGGCCTCACGACCCGGCTTGTTCGCTTTGTATGGGTCCAATTGAAACGGTCAACCACATATTTCTTCAATGCTCTTTTTCGAAGGAAGTATGGATGAATCTCGAACCTAGAGTACTCCTCAACCCAAGTTCCATTCAAGAATTTTGGTGGAATGAACGTAAGCGTAAGTCCAAGGAAGAAGCCGCAAGATGGGACACCTTGTGGCTAGCAACGGTATGGACCATTTGGAGGGAGAGAAATAATCGCATCTTTCAACGAAAAGGCCGAATGCACTTGCTTGTCATCAACGCAATTAAAGATCTCCAAAACCAATGGCTATTGTCGTGTTAGTCAATCACAATAGGGCTATATGAAATTAGATATATTATGTGATCACCTTTGTAAGCTTATTTGTAATCCCTTAACAAGCTTATTTGTAATCCCTTAGTCAATCACTTGCGTATCGCGCTTGCCTTTCCTTCAAAAAAAAAACAAACTCCACCACCATAAACCCTCCTCTTTTCCAAGGCAAAGGTTTCTCCTGGAATCATGGTGACGAACACTCTTCTTGTTGGGAATTCACCCGACCCCGGGCCCGCACAGCGGATATGAAGGCCCGGTCCTGTTCCCAAAATCCAAGATCACGCCATGACTTCGAGGGTACGATGCAATAGAAGGATAGACGATTACCAGCGTGAAATTGATCATGCATGACGGGTTGATCGCTTGCATCCTTTCCTTCTACGGTGTCACGTTGATGACTAGCCCGTGTGTCCCATACCACATGTCTCCCACCGTCTTGACACGCCTCCGGTTGTCTTTCGTGCGTCCCACGTCCACACTCTTCCACAGCCAACAGTTTTGCTCCTTCGGTTTGATCACAATCGGAGAGCCACAATTGTCGCTCCTCTACTTGTATCCACCGTGAGTCGGAGTTCGTCGGTCGCGGGTGCAACTGCCTAGACGAAGCACCGGCGAACTTGCTTGATTAGATCGATTCTCTATACCGAGAAAAACTCTTTTACTCGGTTTTCTCTCTTCGCACTCTTTCGCTCTTAGAAAGAAGACTCTCAATATTCTGGATTAATCTTATTAATTCCACAGGTTGGACTGAATGAAATTGGTTTTAGAGAGAGAGAGAAACATCATATTTATATCACATAGGATAAGGATGTGCCAAAAGGTATGTATATCTCATATACACCTTTTCAGACAGAAAACTGCAGACACCCTTTCAGTATTCTGTTGAAACGAAAATATTAAATCGTTCTAACCGACTTTGAACACACGAAAGTTGTAGATAATCTTATTATATTTCCAACCCAATTGGATCTGTCCCAATTGGAGTTCGGATGCGGAAGTTACGGACGTTTTACTAACTGTATGTCAAACAGTAGCACCCTTTCGGTATTCCATTAAAACGACACTGATACTTCGCTCAAATGAACAATATTTCTATATGAAAGTTCTAGATAATCTCATTATCTATCTAACCCAATTTGAACAATTCAAATTGGAGTTTCCCACTGAAAGTTATGTCATTTTTACTAAAACTGCTTAAACTGAATTTTCTGGTTTTCTTAATAAAACCGTTTTTTATCAATTTAACTATGTATATCCAATATACATATGTGCATCTAATATACACATTATTTATGTCCACGAACGCGTACGTTCGTTTATCCTTGTGTACATTTTACGGTTGATCCGAAAATGTATTTCCTTCACTTCTCTATCTTCTACGAAGCTCCAGGAGGCGATCTGGCAAAACTGACAATATTGAGATTCGGCGACACCATAAGCCCTCCTCTCTAAATCGATTCTCTGGCGATATACGGGGCTCGAGCGGGTTCTAAATCGATTATTTGGTCAAATTATTGGGTCTTCAGATTATCTAGTCTTTAAATCGAATTAAGGTACCCTAAACCCTCTTCTCTAAATCAATTCAAAGTATTCTCTGATCTTTTCTCATTTCCAGATTGTATACACCTGTACTAAATTGAACATTTTTTCTTTGAAATGGTTGTAGCGTTTTTAAAGATAAAACTTTAGTTTAATCAAAACAAAAAGGAAGATAAAACTTAAGGAATTTTAGTTTGGATCTTTTATGTGGCACTAATTATGCTAAAGAACATCTCAAAATTTGAAATTTCACCTCCGATTTTGATTCTACTGTGCAATTCGATTAAAATTTGTGAACTTGCAAAACAGTAACAAATCTCTTCTCGATAACTTGTATATTCATGCTTGACAAAATGGAAGTTCAATTGAATTGGATGCATAATTGCATAAACAATAAAACTTTGATTTTAATTCTGATTAATTCTTCTTTTGTAATTTCAGACTTGCTCCATTGGACATTCCACGCAATTCACAAATATTACTAAGCTAAAACTTTCAAAACAAAGATTCAAACAGTCCAATCAAAAACATCGGAAAATATAATTTATTAAACATGGACTCCATTTCAGTGCCATTATTTGCTTCATACTTTAATAGGTCACTAATATCTTCGTCTTCGTAAATTTTCAAAAAAGCCCCTTACTTTTTCAAAATTGAATATTCTTTAATTTTTTCTTTTTGTAGATTTTTGTATCGGTGAGTATAGTTTATGTATTTAGGTTATGTGGATCAATATCGATAACCATTGACTTGGAGAATGGTACGAGTTTGGTTACCAATCAATTTATTTTTCATACTTTATAATAATAATTATTAATTAATTAATTATTTATTTATTGTAAGATAATATCGGCAATATCGGATGGAATTACCGATTCGACCTTCAAAATGTTGAGTTGTAATCATAGAATGCGAATTTTTTGGAGTTGTGAATATTCTGATTTTTATGGTAATTTCATGGGTACGGATGTAATTTTTCAATTTTTATAGATTTTTGCAAGTTATTGTGCGTATGAATGTAATTTTTCAGTTTTTGATATTTTTGCTGATTTTTTTTTTTTTTTTTGCAGTTCTTTTTGGTAGTTGGTTGTAATTTTTCAGTTTTTTTATATTTGTGGGCAAGTGTTTGCAATTTTCATATTTGAGTGTTTGGTTCATCCAGTTTTGTGGTAATGTCCGTACCTGATTTTCGGCAAAAGTTTACAAATGAATGAAGACTACACATATGTTCCAAAACATTATTCGGCAAAAAGTCCATTCATTATTTGAAGAACAAACACACAAAACACAAAATTCAAAATACACAAAAAATCAGTATTTGACAAAACTTTCATTCATTAATTATTTGAAGTTTCATTCATGTGATAATTTTCTAATTTTTGCCAAAACCAAAACACACAAATCAAACAAAAGTAGAAATAATCATTTTAGAAACCAAAAACGACACCTAAAATCGCGCACAAATATCCAAATGAAACAAAATATCTCAAAAACAAAGTGTAGTGACTACACGAAGGCAACCAATAAAAAATCCACACAAAGTTTAGCACCTATGCTTGACCTCCAAGAATTCCTTTCCATTTTCATCTCGTGACAGTTCCTTGTCACGATTGGAATCTACAAATGCAGTTTCGTCTTTTATATCTTTATCTTAGACCTCTCGGTCAGGTACATCGCAAGTTATTTATGTACCAGTTCTAATATTTTGAGATCTTTCGAAACAGATACATTAAACTCCTCCATAGATTGTTTAAGTCTTTTAGACATCCCGTTTGTTGTTCATAGTCTTATTTACGTCTGCTTGTATAAAGAGCTAAATTTGCTGGTGTGCATCCATCTGGGCATAAATCCGGTATAATAATGGTTTGGGCATCTTGATTTATAATCTGCGTGAACAAAATTGTTAGGAGTTAATTCTTCATATATTAAACTTATTAACAATAATAATATAACTTTGTTCATTCAAGAAATTTGGACAATAAATATTGTGTAAAAGCGGAATATGAAAGAAAAACCTATGAAATGAATAAATTACCTCAGTAGCATTTGAACTTGTTTCGATAACCACATGTACATATTGTTGGGAATTATCCCGTCCCCGGGCCCGCGCAGCGGATATGAAGGCCCGGTCCGGTTCCCAAAATCCAAGATCACGTCATGACTTCGAGGGTACGATGCAATAAGAAGGATAGATTCATACCAGTGCAAAATTGATTGCACTCAAAGAGTTGATCGCTATGCCTTCTTCTCTTGTCACGTTGATGACAATCCGCGCGTCCCACACCACGCGTATTTCACCGATTCGTTGCGATTATCACTCCTCCGGGTTGATCACAACTGAAGAGCCACACGTGTCGCTCCTCTACGTGTATCCACCTTGAGTCGGAAGACGTCGGTCGCGGGTGCAACTGCCTAGACGAAGCACCGGCGAACTTGCTCGATTGATTGATTCTCTATACCGAGAAAAACTCCTTTTTCTCGATTTTTCTCTCTTCGCACTCTTTCGCTCTATGAAAGGTGGCTCTCAATATTCTGGATAATTCTATTGATTAGAACGGATTCAACTCTAAATATGAGAGAGAAATATCCTATTTATATCTCATAGGATTATGGTTGGTCAAAATGCATGTATATCCAATATACACATTTTCACACAGAAAACTGCATGAACTTGTTTAGTATTCTGTCCATACGAAATTGGTAAATTCTTCTGACAGAAAATCAACCTTCACGAAAATTGTAGATAATCTCATTATCTTTCCAACCCAATTTGGCCCAGCCCAATTGGAGTTCGTATGCACAAGTTATGACAGCTTTACTAACTGTATGTCATACTGTTGCATCCTTTCGGTATTTCATAGAAACGACACTGATACTTCGTTCATATGAAATATATTTCTACATGAAGGTTATAGATAATCTTATTATATATCTAACCCAATTTGAACCATTTAAATTAGATTTTTCTACTGAAAGTTATGACCACAAATGTACGCTTACATTCATTTATTCTTGTGTACACTTTTACGGTTGATCCGAAACTGTATTCTTTCAGTCTCTCACTCAATTTCAGATCTACCTAAAAGGTACTCATGCATATCCAATATGCACGATCTTAGAGAATATAGCTTGCGTATCAACATACCAAACTATGCACATCCTATGTGCCAATTTTGTAATCAAGTACGACTTAGTACGACTCGTTGTGTGACCATGTAGGTTCGTTTAACAATGGCAGTATGATGTTTCCAAAGCCCTACAAGCCCATGAGCGGGATCTAGTCACTCCATCATGGATACCCATGTTAAAACAAAAAATAATTGTGATCATTGTGCCTATCTCGAACAGCGGTTATTAGTTTTTTTGTTCGCGATATCCGTTAATCAAAAGGCATGGTGGTAGTCATCCTTATGTCTTGATTAACTATACTTATTTCTCGATTCCGAATTGAGTTAACAAATTATAATCGATATTAACTTTTAATATCATTGACTCTGGCCAGAGTTTTCATTAATCAATTCATCGAGCGGCCTAAGAGATATCTTTTATTTTCGGAATAAACAATTCCTATATTGGAGACTCATATTAAATTTCGTGTTTCCGACAATATCCAATAATGACCGTTTTGGCTCCCTGTTACGGTGAGCGTAAGGTCATATCAAAGCATTGTGTTATGCACGTAACGCAATCAATGGTCCCCTCAAGTTTGAAGAACCTAATACCCTGCTCGTCGCAAGTCCATCCATAATGACTAAACCATGTTATGGTCTCGCGGCTTCGGTCATATCCAATATATGTCACCTAGCATATATCTACGTTCCCGATTCGACAAACACCTTATCCTATGATTAGCAAAACATAATCGTCTCCTCGGCTAACGTACTAGTGTACACGTTCAGTCTATTATCAGATAATAGAAATGCTTCTCTCTTAAGAAAGCTGATCGGCGACTAGGGATGTTTAGAAATGAAACTTTATGTGTGACAGTTTTGCTGCACATAATCATCAATTATGCCGGCATCCACACAAGTTCAAATCAGGGTTCATGTAATCATATTACACAACCCGCACATAGTTTTCATATAAGATAAATGCAAAATGAAAAAAAAAAATTAATCTGAAATTGCATTACTATAAGATAAGTTTGGGGTGATACAGCGTTTACTAATCTATTAGACTAATCTCGTCCTACGAAACTATCGTTTTAGATAACTAACTACTCTCTTCCTCCTCTAGGGATCATATTTTCATTTGATAACTAAAAAATTAATCAAACACAATAATTTAAATAAATAAATAAAATATATAAATATTAATTTTGTATACATCATGTTTTAATATTCTCAAATACTAATAATGTTTTAAAATAATTTATAATAGTTCGCAATTTTTATAGTTTTTGCAAATAATAATTATATTTTAAAGTATTTCCGGGTTTCTTTGAATTAGTTATGAGTCTAGCGTTACCTTTCATTATAAATTAGTAGAAAACAAAAATATTTAAACTATAATTCATATGGATAAATATTAAAAAAATGACAAAATAATTAGAAATATTTTAAAATAATATAAAAAAATTAATATTTAAAATAATTTTAGTTATTTTGAGATATGGTGATTAATTAGATTATTATATTAACACAATGAAAATATAATTTATAATTATACTTAAATGCAATAATTTCTTGTGGTATTTTGGAGTTGTGTCTATTTATTTATGGGGAAAATTTCTCATGTATCCCTACTAAACTCATAAATTACATATTTGTCCCTCTTAAATTGTTAATATTACATTTATCCCTACTAAATACAATTAATTTCAAATTTATCCCTATTAAACTCTATTTAATATCAAATTTATCCTTACAGTTAAATTCCCATTAAACTTAACAGAATTTTTATTGTTAAAATTAATTATATTATAAAATTTCGAGTTTATTGACCAAAACACCCTCAATAAACAATACTCCAAAATACAGACCCGTTAACACAACTATTAAATCTTATCCGTTAATACACTTAATCCCCAACCATTAAACCTTCTTTCTCTGATCTCTGTCGAAGACTTATATGTTCTCATCTCTCTCTTTGCGAAAGACAAAGACACTCTTTCTCCAGAGAACCCAAGAAGCTCTGCCGGAGATTGTTAAACTTGAGTGCTTCTTCAAGTGTACCATATCTTGAGCTCTAATCTCTCAAGTATTTCATCGAATACAGTAACACAACCTCGTGTTGGACCTTGAAAAGCAGAATCAAGAAGAGAGGTGAAAAAATCTAAAGTGGCCCTTCTTCTGACAAGGTTGAGTTGCAGGAAAAGAGAAAGATAATGTAAGTCGAATTACAATAGTTTGATAAATTACTTCAAACCAAACAATAAAAAATAAATTAATACGGTAGGTCGACTTACTAACTGACCGAGTTACTGCAAAACAAATATGCCCTCATAGCTTGGAGAAACAATGAGACATAATGAGAATATCAAAACAATTCAAATATAGACGATGTCTTTTTTTTTATCGATCAATAATTAGAGTATCACGGACGAGGCAAAATTCGGAGGTTTGGGGAAGCAATTCACTGGAATTGGAGGATTTGCCACAAATTTAAGGACAATAAATTAGCAGGAAATCAGTTTATCAATAGATAAGTGAAATTTTTGCTACGATTTGTGATTTGAGATGCAAAAATAGAGAGACTGAGAATATAAATGGTATATTGGTGATTAGGATTTAGTTTTATTAATTTTCTTTGCATCACTAGACTATAATATGTATTTATGAGACTAAATTTTTTGAGGCTCCAGACTCAAGTCTAATTCGTCTAGGTATTTAAGCCGTTCTTGATTAGAACATAATGATTTTCCTAACCATGTTTTAAATGTTCGAGGAAAAAACGGATCATCATGGACGACCCGACAAGACCTACTTAAAATGCGTTATAAATCTCGAAAAGGAAAGAAGAAAAGTTATTCTCTCTCTTTTCCTTAGATGATTCGTTCGATTAGATTGAACGGTCTATATTCAATTGGCTTCTCCAAACCCTAATATGTTTTCTCATGTCCCCGCCGCCGCCGCGCGAGTCGAACCCTAATATTGACATATATATACTTTCATCTCCCCTCTCATTTCCCAGCGCCGATCCACATTTTCTTTTCAGACCCACTCTTCGCCGATATTATTTTATTCCCCGTCCTTGTTCTTGTTCTTTCTACCTTCTGTCTGATCAGACCACAAATATATCTTCATGCCTATCCTTGTATTTCCTCATTTTCTATCCTCTTGATCAATCTCTGTATCCATCTATCTGAAAACCTTTTTTTTACTTTCTAGCATGGTCACAATATCTAGCATGTGGGCGTTGTGTTTTGGTAACCAATTTTATTGGGCCAGGGAAAGACAATATTTGTTTGTCATGGTAATCATTCAGAATTTTGGCATGGAAGGTCTTGGAAATATTTATTTTTGCTTCTCCATGAAGGTGTTTGAAGGAGGAGAGGGAGGAAGAATAAAATGGGTTTCGATGGGATAGAATGTCACGCCGCACTTGACGCAAAAAATTGGTGGTGGTGAGATTGACTAGTTGGCACACAAAATCATATATTTTGAGAGGTTACGGATTCGATCCCCATTGACATAAAAAAAAATTAAGTATTAATAACGAAAACGATTGCTTGTCAGATACCATTAAAAAAAAAAATTGACTAGTTGACACACTGTTAGTATTGAATGTTTTATGTGGTAATTGTATTAGGATTTTGAGCATTATTGTTAGAAAATAAATTGTTTTGAATTATGTATAGAAAAATCAATCGTATCCTCAATGTTGTAATTATCAAATCCTTAGATGTGGTAATAAACGGATATCTAAAGGGTAAAAGGGCTAATACGTCTGAGTGGACTTTGCACGAGTTAAAAATATATTTATGAAATGTTTAAAATAATAAAAAATATCAAAAAATATTTTCCTAATTATTATATAAGAAAATGGAAGAGTATTTCACAATGCATCACTAACAAAAAAATAATAATACAACTTATAAACTAATACAAAGTAAAATTAAATATTCAAACATCATTAATAAAATATATAATATAACTTATAGACTATTAAAAAAATAAAGATTTTAATATTAAAAATGTAAATGAAAATTCATACATATACTAGTATTTTTAACCAATTCTAATATTTCTAACAGAAGAAAAACGATATTCTTATCAAAAATATTAAATATATTATCACAAATTTTTTTAAAAATAAATAAATAAATAAATAAATAATCTAATATAATTTATGTAGGCAACCCTAAACCCTAAATCCTAAACCCTAAGCCCTATAACATATAAAAAAATATTAGTAAATTGATATAAAATGAAGGATTTGTCATGAGAAAAAAGAATGAACTAAATATAAAATGAAGAAAGACAAGAAAAATAAGAATAATTTAGGAAAATATTATGAAGATTAATTAATTTTGTGAAAAATATAAGATTATCAGTCATTTTCGTGGGAATCACGTTTCCATTAATGTGGGAAAGTTGATCTTCCATGGTAATGTCACATTACTGCCATATAGAATTTTTATGATACATCAAGCATGGTATCACATCCTCACAATCCCATATTATAAGAAAAGTGACAACTTCTCATCGTCCAAGCACATTGAGAAGAATGTTTGAAAAATGTCATTAACACACCCACACACGCCGTGCCCCCTCACATGCGCCGCACACACATAGCACGCGTCCACGCACATCACGCACCCACACACAGACCCACACACACATCCACCCACACACACACGCACCCACACATCCACACACGCACCCACGCGCCCACACGCGCACCCACACACCAACACACCCACCCACACACCCACCCACATGCGCACGCAGAGAGACACACCCACACGCACCCACACACACCCAGGCCCAGGCCCACACCCACATCCGCACTCGTGCCCACGCCCACGCCCACGCACACGCCCACACACGCGCACACCCCCCCCCGCCCCCCCCACGCACGCACGCACCCATGCATGCACCCACACACACACGTACACACACACCTCTCTCTCTCTCTCTCTCTCTCTCTCTCTCTCTCTCTCTCTCTCTCTCATCTCGCCCACGCACCCGTACCCACACCCACACCCACACACCCACACCCACACCCACACCCACATCCACATCCACACCCACACTCACATAAACCACCCTATTTATTGTTGGAATCTTGATGTTCGATACTCAATTTTATTTAATTGGTTGTATTTGTTCATATATTTCGATGAATATTTTTAAATTTACATATCAAAAAATATCAATAAATAACATTTTAAAAGTTCAAGAAGTTATTTGTGTTAGGTACATTTTTGTCTTTCATATTTGTTATTGAATTTCTTTATAAATTTAAGAACTTATTTGTATTTGGTAAATTAATATATTTTTTTTTAATAATTTTAGAACAAATTAACATGAAAGTATTTTTTGGTAAAAATACAAATATAACCTACTTAGTAGTATGTACTTTTTTTTTGAATTGTTTGTAAAACACTAATAATCAGACTTAAAAGTCACTAATGTAATTATACCTATTTTTAGTATGGTTTTTTCTTACATAAAAATTTTCATAGCTTTAAATTAGAGATAATAATGTTGAAAAATATAAAACTCAAAATAAAAAGAAAAATTCAAGTGAATATATTTCATAATTTTTAAAACTCATATTTTAGAAAATACCAATAATATTTGATATATGTTTCATAATATTATAGACTAATTTATTGGTGTTAAATATTTGAACTATTCACGTTTCATTCGTATTAACATTTGATCATGCAACATAATTTGAAATAAAACAAAATTAAATACAAAACGGTCAATCATGAAACTAACTAATAATAGATATGACATATGCCATCAAAAGATGATGTGGTCTTCTAAAAATTGTTCAAAACTAAATTAATCCTACTAATACAATTTGCAACCAGATTTCAGCCGTAATACGCTGCCACGTCATCATTTTCATTGATACATCTCCCCCATTTTTCTCTTCACCAACACCCTCTTTCAAATCCAAAAAGTTTCATCTCTTTCAAACCTAAAACAAATATTGTAATCCCAATATAATAATCAATTAATGTTTAATTTAATCAATTTTATCATCCCAGGGCAGAAAATTTTGAATTAATTACCCTCTCTGCATGTTTAATTTAGTCAATTTAATCATCCAGGTCCGGAAATTTTTAATTAATTAACCATCTCTGCTCTTGTGGGTTAGAGGTTGAATTAATAGTATTTTTGCACTTCAAACTATAAATTTATTAATTATGTCAATTCATTTTTAGTATCAGTATTTTATTTGCAGATTTTAGTATTTTACGAATTCGATAAGGATCCACCAATAGTACGGGTTATTCTCGTTTTGTAATTTCTTCCATTATTATTTTTTTGCTATTTATTGTATTTTATTCAATTATTATTATTTATAAAATTTTAATTTAGGACTCTGGAAGTTCATATTACATATTACATGACTCTGGAAGTTCTGGAGAGAAATAGTACGGGGAGATTTTATTCATATTACATATTACATGACTCTGGAAGTTCTGGAGAGAAATTATGGACTCTAAAGAGACGCTCCGAGACGCTCGGAGCGCAGGAGTGATCATTTTAATTCTTGGAATAGATGGCCAAATTTGATATTTTAACTTTTAAATAAATGCAGAAATGGAGCAGGATCTAGCTCAAACGATCATTTAATTGGTGGTGGATGTTCGAAGAGATCTATGTCCTAGGATTTCGGAGCATGCCAAAGATCTTCTGCAGAAAATGCTTGACCCTAATATGAGGAAGTGATTGACAGATCATTAATTTCTCGATACTGTTATCCGAGGTTGATCTAGATTTTATCTTGAATCGTATATGGATAGAATCGAATCAGATCGTAAAATCATATTTTTAATTATAAGATTTTATGAAAAATGAACGTTAACTAGAAAATAATCTAAGAAACACAATTTCTTAAATAAAAAGCATATAATTGATTGAATATTTTTTTTTATTTGAATCAATGTAATCCTATACAATACGTTATAAACAAACAATAAATGAATTACACGCAGCTACGCAAATGTTAACCGCAACCAACCAAAATATTAATGATTAATCAAATTAATACAAAATTCAAATCCGAATTAATCAAACTAAGATAAAAAAAACGTAAAAAAAAAACAATATACACAAAAATAAGTTAAGTAAAGTGATCATAATCGTCTTGAAATTAAATGTTTTGTGAGTCATGATCGTGATATCGTAAAATCGTAAATATATGACATTCTACAAGATTCTACATTTTGAATCGAGATTCTACAAAGATTCTACCAAATTAAGATTTTATGTCCGATTTGAATTTTTTTGTCAAGTTAGAGTCGTAGAATCATAAAATTCTAAAACTTGAATCGTAAATATATTATCTTCTTTTTTCGTCTTATTCCTATTTCATCTTATTAGGCTATTTTTGAGAATTTGAATGGATTTGTAGAGCATTCATGTTTGCGTAATGTGAAGAAAGTTCCTGATTTATATCTTGGCAAGACGGTCAGGGTAAATTTGAAATTCTCAAATTTTTATTTTGTCTTGTGTTAATGTTAAAGTGAATCAAATTTGAAATTTTGAATTGGGCAGGTTACTGCGGGATACTTGACCATGGATGAAGCAGCGGGGAATAAAAGGTTTCTTCAACAAGCTTGATGTGCAACAGGTGAAATACTTTGGAAGAATTGAAATTTGGTCTTCACAGCGAGGACCATAATATTCCCAACCCGACACATGCGCTTTAATCGATGCCGTGAGTCAAGTGTTTTTCTCTTCTTTTTTTCATTTTTGTCAATTTTTAAATCTAAAATATCATATTTATCCTCTAAAAAATCGTAACATTATTATAATTTATTTAACTATCATTTTTTATATTTTTTAAGTTTTGAAATGGTTAAAATAGTATAAAAGAAAAAATATGATATTTTGGTTTTTTTTGAAGTGAAACCTAACCGAAACATGAATATTATTGATTTTTTTATTTTATTTGTGATAGCAATGAAATTTGAATCCTTGATCTTTGATATCTTGTGCTAAGTAATTTATCACTAGACCAAAGGACCTTTGGTAGCGATACAATTCATATAGAAAGCTTGGAAACCAAGAACATTTGCACACGGCATTTGCGTACTATGACAAGAATAAGAGCGGACATATAGACGATGAAGAGCTAACAGATTCTTTAATCGATGAACTTGTGCCCAATCACGAAGAGGTCTTAAGCATGATTGTCCATGATCTCATACCGACAAGGTAAAACAACAAAATTTGATATTTTGAGAAATTCTTATGTGCAATATTTCTTTTTGATGAATATTTATTTTATTTATGGTTGACAGCCACAGGATGCGAAGATAAGGTACCAAGAATTTGCACACATGATGAAATTCATTACGGATTGGAGGAAAGCCGATACAGATTGGAAGAATTTGCACACATGATGAACTTCATTACGGATTGGAGGAAAGCCGATACAGATTGGAAGAATTTGCACACATGATGAACTTAAAATTGTGCCTAAGTTTGATGTTGAATACAAACAGTGTAATGACTATTGCTGTTTGAACCATCGATAAATCAAAATTAAACCAAAGAAATGTGTCTAAGCTTTGATTTTGAGGCGTTTTTTTTTCTCGATCTGTTATTTTTGGCATTTGATTTTTAATTGGATTTTTTTGCTTAATCTGCCATTATCGTTGGGAAGTGTCATATATAGGCCTTTCTTAATTGGATTGTGATTTCAATTTTAAGATTGCGAAAATTATGAAATGTTATTAGATTTGATGTGGTTTATTTATATGTAACATCAAAGTGTTATCTTGAAAGGGTTTGTTAAGCTGCATGGATGTATATCAAAAAGGATTTGTTTGCAATCACCAAGTATGAAATTGGCATTGTCTGTTTAAATGCCAAAATATTTTTTTGCAAATCACCAAGTATAAAATTTGCATAGTCGGTTTAAATGTCCAAATATGAGATTTTTAATGCAAGTGTAGAGACCCAATATAATTTGGCTACAAATAGGTTCATCATTCTTCAATTTGTTCCTTTTTTGATGATAAGCAATACATGACTAGATGGTAGAAGAAAATTGTTTAAAAACTTAATTTTATTTGTATTTGTCTAAGTATTTGAATTTGAATGTATTACGATCTTGGGGATTAACTACAAAGTTCATATTCGAATGCAAAACTGTCAATGCAAAATTTCAACTTTATCATTATAAAATGACATATATTATGATTTAACATAAAAGCATATGAAATGTCTGTGAGTATCCCTATTTAATATAGACAAATTCTTCATGTTTCCTAATTTGGTAATTGCTTCAAATTATCATTTCTATTATCACATTTATATACAAATTACACACGAAGGGACTGTTTAGGTTCGTATTTTGGAGAATGCCTTGTCATGAAGTATGTCAAGAAAACTAATGCCAAGACATATCATTCCATGACATACTCTATTATTTTGTTTGGTTGATACACTTATTTCTTTCATGACATACTCTAAAAATATAAAATCGAGTTTATTTATAGAAAACTTGAGCTATTTATTTTTGGAAATGAAAAATAAAATGTATTTTCTCTTCATGAAAATAGAGAAAATCCACAAATTTTGATGGTAATTTTATTCCCATCAACTATTTCTTAAGAAATGAAGTATGTCATTATTTTATTACCTAACGTGCAAATCAAACATGAGAATGAAATTCATAAGAAATGATTATGTATTGTTACTTTAAAATAAGAGAGTGAAAGGGGATCAAGTAATATTTATCATAGTTTGTAATATTCTAAGATAGTACTAAATCTAAACATTGCCTCTTTTCCACATTTGGCCACGTTTCCTTTTCCTTGTTGCTTCGCTAAATAATTCTTTCCCTCCTTTCTCTCTTATCACTTCCCCGACCAACCAAAAAAAGAAAAAAAAAACAGCGCCAGCCGTCCGAAGAACCCTACCGGCGACGTGCTGCTTCCATCTTGGGACGAGCGACGAGCCGAAATTGAAAGGTGAAACCCTAGGCCTAATCGCCGTTTGCCTCAGCAGACCCAAAACCCTAGGCCTAATCGTCAAAGAACAACACAAAATCTGTGAGTTCTTTGCTTTTTTCATCGTTTTCGAAATCCTAGCAACGAAACCCAACACTTGCTGAGATCGTGCGTTGCTATTTTTCCTGAAACTGCTGGGATTTTGAGCATTTGTGGATTTATTCGAAGCCATTGTTGTTATTTTTTTTAATATGAACTATTTTTACACTTTTGTGTTCAAATTTCGAGTAAGAAATCAATTTTTGGACTGATTTAGCGGAGTTTTAGGTTCTATTATTCATGCTGGATAATGGAGATTTATGTTTTTGTTGAATGATTCGGTTTTCAGGTCCATCTTCGATTTGGTTGCAATTTTTGTTTTGAAATTAAATTTTACAAGTTGTTTGTTTTGTGATTTAGGAAAAATATCGGCTGCTCGGTACCTGGAACTCAACGTACGCATGCTGCAAACCCGACTGCCACTGCCACTGCCACTGCGACAACATGCAGCAGTAGGGCGATGAAGACAGGGAGAGCCGCCTTCGACTGCGACGGCCCGTCTTTTCAAATTCACCTTCCGATTCCAGCTTGAAAGGAGAATGCACGGCTCTCGAGATACCAAGTACTAAAATTTTGAAATTTCGAAAATTAAATTGCACATTTTCAGGGGTTTTTTTTTTGCAAAATTGTGTCATCCTAATTACCATTTTCGAGATCTTATAATTTCTCCTTTCTTTATAATTCTCATGCTGTAAATATTGGGATATATAAAGAATTTAAAAAATCCTAATGAATGCTTATTACTAAAAGGGTTCTAGAATTTAGAGTCATTAGAGGATAGATGAATTATATTCGGGTAAATGTTATTAAATTCGAGGAGAAATTATTTTCGGGGGAACGTTCATTTCTCTGTTTCGATTTTGGACAACTTTTTTTCAGATGAATTATTTTCGGGGAATTATCATTATGTTCGAGGCCATCCATTTTTCCAGGACCATGCTCTCGGTTTATTTAGGTTAATCTAAACATAATCACACAAAGAAAAAGTTGTACGTATATAAATTGTGTATTTACAAATTTGCCATTTGGTTATACAGAGAGGATCATACACCGCAGAAATAATATCGGCAGCGTTTCGTTTTCAAGCAAATGGATTCATGAACACAGACCTCAATCCTCAATCCTGAACAAAATCTCCTAGATGCAGATAGCCATGTAATTAATTAATTATTATCCCAATTTTTATTTGTTGTATTATTTAATCTAAATTATGTATTTACCAAATTGTCCTTGATTTTTCAGGTGATGGTTGAATTATCAGGTAATGGTAACCATTTTTGGGCTGATAAAGGAGTTTGACGAGAACACGAGAGCAAATTTGCTGCGTGGAATCGTTCAATTCATGGCTCCAAAAATTATCGAAGGATCATGACCAAACGCGACAAAGGCAGGAAGTTCTCTCAACATTTATTTATATTTAATTTTCGAAATAATTGCGCAAAAAATGAGATTGTATTTAATTGTAGGAAATGGCAGAGGGAAGATTGGGGGGGGCAACTGTTGAGAGGTCATCATCATCACCGTTGGAATCGACATCATCTCATGGCCCGCTTCATCTCAGGCCAAGGTTTCTACTGGACAGGTCCAGTTCGAGCGGCGATGGTGATACCAGTTGGGGCGTTCCTTTGTCTCTCTGAAGACGTGAAGGCAGCATAATCATCGAGGTTTCTTCTCTTTGTTTAATGTGTTTTGGTACGTGTATTTTTTGGTTATTTAATTTGAAATTTTAATTATTATTTTCTTATGTATTTCAAATAAGAAATGCATTCGAATTAATGTGCACAGGGGGGATAACTTATGATTCCAGTTTATAATTTTAACTAACACAAATTATTATTTGAAAATATATATATTATATGATTGCTTTGTTTATTGTATAATTTATTTATTTATTTACAGATCCTATATTATGGGGGTATTGAAATGCTACATGGGCACAGAGACATGCGACTAGATATGGACAACATGTCCTCCGAGGTATGAATAAATCCTAATTGAAAAGGTTACGTACGTATGAATAATTGTGAAGGGTATGGTTGTAATTTTAAATTTTTCGTAGGATTTGGTCGCGTGTTGGACTGAATATTTCGCCGTGTGTGCCAATCTGTTCGCTATACTAATTTTGTCAATGATTTCAAGGTAAAAATAAATTCGTGATTATATATTTATTATTCTTTTTTGGGTTTTAACGTTTGTTTTCATAACCATAACTTTCATTATTTTTAATCTTTAGGGACGAGGGGGTGAAAATAATAATAATAATAATTAATTTACTTTTACCCTTTCTACTAAATATCTATTTTATTGTTACTAAGGTAAATAAAAGAGGTATTTCGGCAAGATTACACGGGAAATAAACGAGCTATGTGATGAGTCCAAGCCTGAACCGCTCGCTACATAATCATCAAATAAAAGAAATTCAAACCACCAACTCTACAAAGGTATTTTCCGTAAATCCAACATATTTTCTCTTTTAAAAAAAAATAAACATTTCAATTGTTCTATTATTAAACATTTTTCTCTTTTTATGAGTGCATTTTTCAACAAGCTTGAGCCCGATTCTTCGGTTACACGGGTAATTTTTTCTTATAACACAAAATATATAATTTCATAGTTTACAATATTGAACATGTTAATTATTATTTGAATTTACATGATTTATTTGTTGTGTATGTTATTTTTATACATCTTTGTACTAAATGATTTTAGTTTGTGTAGTTTGTGGACAAGTAATAATGTACAACAATTAAGAAATATGAAAATGATACAAATACAAAATGACAATACGAATAAAAATACGAAATACGAATACACGTACAAGATTGTGAATAGGAATACGAAATATGAATGCAACATGAAAATACAAATACAAATACAAATACAAGTACGATTACACGTAAATTAAAATACAAATATACATAAATTAATTACTCATATTAACTAAGAAACATAACGAACTAAAAAGTACGAAGTATGAGTCCAAAGACAAATATGAAATCCGAATATGAAAAAGCAAAAAAATATCAAAACTAAAATCAATACGAAATAGGATATACAAAACACGAAATATGAAGTACTAATAAGAATATGAATACAAATACGAATATGAATTCGAACACAAATACAAATACGAGAAAACAAATACCAATGCCATTACCAATGTCAATAGAAACAACAAAATATAAATATAAATGAAAATGCATATACAAATAAAGGAACGATATCGAAATATAAATATGAATAGTAAAACATATACGGGATACAAATACGAAATACATATCATCATCATCATACCATCATCATCATCATCATCATCATCATCATCATCATCATCATCATCATCATCATCGCCGTATCATCATCATCATCACATCATCATTATCATTATAAAAATGAGAATACATAATACGAATACACAAATATAAATATGTACAGAAATACGAAGTACGAATACGAACAAGAATGAAAAAAGACATAAAACAAATACCATTATCAACGTCAATTTCAATACGAAATGCGAAAAAAATACAAACACACATGAATATGCATATACAAATACATAGACGGAATGCAAATACAAATACGAATAGTATGTACAATTACAGAATGCAAATATAAAATACATATACGAAATACAAAATATCGACACAATTACGAAGTACGAAATTGAAATACGAATATGAATACGAATACTGACACGAACACAAGCACGAATACAAACACGCACACAAATAGGAATATGATTAGGAATTACGAATTACTAATTGCGAATTATGAAATACCAAATCATACAAATACAAAAATGAATTCGAATAAACGAATACGAATAATACACGAATATGAATACACGAATACGAATACATGGACACAAATGCAAATTTAAATACGAAATAGGAATACGAAATCAAAATCAAAATACAAATCACGTGTCAATGAAAATGAAAACACAATTACAAATACAAATACCAGTACAAATACAAAAACGAAATATGAACACAAATGCGAACACAAAATAAAAATACATAATATACAAATACGAAATACCAGTACAAATGCGAAATACGAATAAGAACATGAATACAAAATAAAAAACAATATAGAAATACCAACACCAATCTTAATACAAATGACATATTAAAAATAAAATACACATAAATATGCAAATACAAATGCATAAACATAATACAAGAACAAATACGAATACCAAGTACAATACCGGAATACGAAATACCAACATGAGTACGAAATACGAAAATGAAATATGAATACAAATACGAATATGAATGCGAGAATACGAATACGATTATGAATTACGAATTATGAATTTGAACTATGAATTACGAAATACCAAATCAGAAATTCGAAACCCGAATTACTAGATACTAAATACTAAACACGAAATACAAAATGTGACTACATATGAAAATACAAAAAACTAATACAAAATAGGAACATATATATAAATACGAATAAGAATATGATTATGAATTATGAATTACCCCTAAATCCTGAACCATAAACCCTAAATCATCCTAAACCCTAAAGCCTTAAACCCTAAACCCTGAGTCCGAAATCCGAAATCCAAGTATGAAATACGAAATAAAAATATACGAAAGATGACTACAAAATACAAATGCAAACAAAATACGAGTACACATATAGATTAAAATTCGAATACGAAATACGAATTACAAAATACATAAAACGAAATACGAATAAGAAAAAAACAATACCAACAACAATACGAACTACGAAATACGAAATACAAATCATGAATTATAAAAGACAAATGACGAAATACGAAATGTGAAATACGAATAAAAAACCCTATCTTACGATTATGAATACGAAACCCTATCTTACGATGACGACGAAATCCTCCGATTTCTAGAGTTTTCGAAGGTGGCAATGATGTCGGTCTACTAGCGTCGATGGCGGCTTTGAACCCTCCGATTTCTTTCGTTTGGGCTCGAAGCAACTACAGGTACGATTAGTTCCTGTCAAGTCTTTCAGGTACGATTAGTTCCTGTCAAATTGGTTTATTTTTGAAGGACCTTTCTACAAATTTGTTTATTGTTTTTAGGGGATAGTGGAGAATCTGCTGGATAGGAGCATATTCATGCGGCTCCAAGACGGTTATGTTGTGCGAAATGTCCTCAAAGGCCCCTCCGATATTTAGTATTCGCAGATAAAGACGAACGAAACGACTTCGAAACTTACGTCAGCGATATCAGTGGGTTTTCTCGACAACGAGATTTTCTTCTTGCTCAATCCTTGCATGGTTAGTGTATGTATTAAATTTTATATTTGGTTAGTAATTAATTAAATTATGTGACTTGAGTGGATTTATTTAATAATTTTCATCTTAATTAATTAATTAATTCAATTGATAATTTTTCATTAAGGTATATATGACGCAATGTCGGGCGGCTTTCTTGGCAACGGAAGTTTGTTCATGCCAATCCTTACATGTTAGCGTATATATATTGAAATTTATATTTTGTTGATAACTAATTAAATTATGTGATTGGAGTGGATTTAATTAATAATTTTCAGCCAAATTTGATTGCTTGGCTACTCCAAACCGCCATGTCACCAAAGGGTTAAATTCTGGTGTTTCGTAGAGTTTTATCAACGGGCATCTTTTCGTTAATTCCAATCTATGCAGGTTAGTAACTTTATTTGTAAAAAATAAAATTTCATTTATATTCAAAACTACTTATATTTGGTTTTGTTAATATGTTTTGAACCTCGGTGATTCCGTGGTACGGCCATTTCTTCGCGTCAATATATATATATATATATATATATAACACTACAAACAACACCGTAAATAAAATACCAAATGGCATCATTTGATTGGTGATGGATGATTCCTAACGATAAATAGTAAATTACCATTGTGAAACAACAATGAGATTTTATACATGAAACTCACTAGAAACCTTAATAAAGGCATGATTGGATTGAAGTCAATTACATAATAGATCTTAAATGTGCATATAACATGACAAGTCACAACAAACAACATCAATATCTTTAACAAAGATCCAGTACAACAACAAATCCATCTAGAAACGAAGCTAGCACAAATTCAATTAAATCTTCATACGGAACTTGAGATGCACAACAAAAAAACCTGGGCTTTCTTCAAACCTATACCTACAATAACCATCAAAATATAATGAATACCAAACAAACAAACTCAGTTAAGAAGAGGTCATAAATGCAAAACAACAGTTTTAAAAGGACATATATGTAAATATGTATAACACACCTCTTATCGAAAAGGAAGGTGCTAACTGCACCTGGCAACGAAGGCCCTCCTTTACTTTGCGTACCGCTCCCTGAATCCATCCATAATTATTAATTCCCTCTTTAACTAAAAAGTTTGAAGGACCAATTTGCAAAAAAATACACTACCTGTAATAACATGCAAAACAGTCTTACTAATTGGACCGGACTCTAACTTGTACAAACGCTGTTCCACTGCGTGCACGGCTTCCGAAGCATGCAAGCCGTGCAAATCAAGATTCCATAAATCGTTATTCGCATTTTTTATTTTGAGTATTTCTTCCGCAGCTTTTAAATTTAGTTTCTCTGCTTCGGCCCATTTTTCTTGGGCCTGCTTGGACAGCTGGCGAGCCGAGGAGTGGTCCCCTCGCGTGAATGCCTTGCTGGCAGCTCGTGAGTGGTTCGACGCAGCTCTGGTTAACAAAGTAGATTATCACAATAATTCACAATTGGATTAAAGTAAATACTAAATAAAAATGTGATGCATAATACTAATACCTCATTAATTTGAGAGCGTCCTTCCTGTGAAAGTAGTACACGTCATTTTCGTCCTCTTCCCATTCAGGTTCGATTGGTATCGAAGAAAGCCTTGGAAAAGTCGGTACGTTATTATTACCATTTATACTCATGGTTTCTATATCTGACGAGATTTCTTCCATCAACATAATATTGCTATTATCAGCATTGAAATTTGAATTTTCGTGTGAAGAGCTTGTATCTCCAGGCTCGAAATGATTCGGAACCATTGAATTCAAAATATCAGAAGCTTTAATCGAATCGTTATTAACGCCGGCTAGAATATCTTGTATTAAACTCTCGTCAGCCCAATTAAACATATCCCTTAGTAACTTAACTGGTTTATTTGTAGAACCCAAATTGGAATTACTCTTTAAAGCATCGTCTTTTTCGTTACAAGGACGAACGATCGAAGAGAAAGATTTCATCTTCGGGGGGATGGTCGTGGGACCCACACGAGTGGCAGTTGAGATAGGTGGGAAAGGGTCTGAACTGGAGTCGTCCAGTTGGCCATTTTTTAGTCGGTGTTGCCTGTCAAATGCGGACCAACCACCTGTGTCCCGAACTCGTGGCATTTGCATGATTTGTTTTCGGTCTTTTGGAAAAGTATTCATGTTTGGTAAAGGAGTATGAATTTTCTTCTTGTTATTCATATTCTGTAAAGAGTATCTCTCTGAAAGTAGAAAAAAGCAATATTGTAAACAAAATAATTGGATCATATGAAAGTATTTATGATTGGGCAATAGATTACAGTTCCAAAATTATTCATTTTGTAATCAATTTAAAACAAATCAATACAAATTTTTTTCTCAATTTCACTAATTTGTTCGAGAAAATTATCCTGATATAAATCCGCGGGAATTGATCAATTCCGTACACCAAAAAACAACAAAGTTGGCTAATCAACCCAAAATAAATGCAATTCGGAAATAATTCAATAATAAAAGTGATGAAACCAAACCATACCTTACAAAATCCCTACTTTAAAACCCCAGTCCAGAGTTCTCGAAACCAAGGCGTAGAAGCGGCCAAAGACTGGAAATCAGACGACTGAGACGCGGAATTGCACAAATAGGAAATCAGTGAGAGTGATTTGCATCTATTATCCATTAACTATTACACGCTCTTTCGAAAAAAAATTTTGTCGAAAGTTTTCGCTTCTCCCCGATGGTAATTGGTACCTATTGATTGGTTGGAATGGTGAGGAGACACATATAGTCAACAGATAGTTATGAAATTACCTAAGTACCCCTGAAGAAAAAACGGATCAAACTCAGGAAACAGTTTCTTGGATTTAGAATAAGTCAGTGATGGTAATATTTTTTGGCATTTTGTCTCTTCCAAGCCGCCTTAGTAATCAATGTAATGTGCATATTTTTTTGTAATATGTTGATTTATAAACCTGACAATTAGTGATGGTAATATTATTTGTTTATGTTGTGATATTTTTTCAAGAAAAAAATATATAGGAGAAAAATTGCAAAAAATATATATGTCATATTTGACAACTATATTAGAAAACCTGCAGCCAAAGGCGGAATATTTCCTAGTTTCATACTAAAATTTCAACACGTATACTTGATATTTTAGTGGTTTGTAGGTATACATATGAAATTATGCCTTCATTTTTTGTCTTTATTATTTTGTAACATCTTATTTTATTTTGTTTGTTATGCAAGGATAAAAACTCTTTATCAAATAACAAGTAGAGCAGACACAATTTTGAATTTCCATTTCACGATTACTAAAAAACAATGCATTATGGTTTAATTATTTTCTGCTTTACTTTTCATTATTTCATATTTTTTTTTTTAAAGATTTGAAGATTTTTTTTTCTGCATTACAAACAAAATTAAGCATGCCAAGAGTTTTTTTATTTCTGCTTTACTCTATTGTAACATCGATTTGAAGATTTTCATAAAGTCAACAAAAACATATTTGAATAAAATATTGAGGTTGGCATTATTATTGTCATTCACTTTTATTTTCGTATCTGCATCAATGATTTATGATTGATACAACAATTGACGTTACATATTAAGTAATCAAATTAGACATTTTCTTGCTAAACCATATTGTTTATACGAGTATTCTCATATAATTGTATTTAAAAGGGTCTTAATTAGTGTTTCTTTTTTTAATATGAGTTGATTTCATCTCTATTTACCAATTTTTAGTTAACTGAAAAAATGAAGACATGTATGCCAATTTAGAATCAATTATTTGGAATGTTTATTGAAGCATCCTCAAAATATTTTTGAGTTGAATGAAGCAAAATAATTACTTAGCCATCATTTTAAGTACAAACAATATTTATACAAATGTATTCATTATTAGATATTACAAAATTCATCATATAATATTTTAATATTGGGTTTTAATATTTATATGTAATAACTAAAATTTAACTCCTTCTAGAAAGAATGGATTCTCCAACAAGCATTGCAAGTTGCAACACGGAACTTTCATTGTTAGACAACGATCACATTTTTTTTTCCGAGAAGGAATGGATTCCCCAAGAAGCGACTCTGTCACATATCCATGACTTTGTTTAGGGACATTATTTTCAGTTTTTCTTTCAGATATTATTTTTGCTGCCTATATGTCTATGTCATGTTTCGAACTTATGTTTTGTATTTTGTGTGTCAACACAAAAAGTCAATATGTTTTTTTTAAAATGTTTTGTACATAGTTAATGTTTGCCGAACTTTAATGCGTTAATAAAATTATGTTTTTTTCATCACATTATCTTCTTTCTTTTGACAATTATAATTTTTTAATAACACCAAACTAACCCGCGCCGTCACACAATAACACCAAATTATCGCAACATGATTGACAGCAAGATGATGAGGTGTAGAATATTGATTGAATTAAGTTAAACTGATTTTATACTGTGAATATATTTAACTTATGATTAATATCCTGCTGCGAAAACATGTTGCGGAGAATTACTCAGCTACTTTAAAATAAGAAAGTGAATAAATTAAACATGTATTGTTTTTCTTGATGAATTTGGGCCTAAACATGTGTACTAATAATCATGGGCTTTTATTTAGAAACGAGGCGACTTTTCCTTGGCCAATTTGGGCAATTTTAACAAACAGCTTTTTGTAACAAACAAAACGAGAATGACAATCTAAAACACTGTTGTCGCGAAACCTAGCTGCGCGACATTCTTTCCTATTTTGCTCGCCTTTCCATCACCGTACTCGCATGAGGCATCGATCGGTACTCCCCTCTCTCCTCCTTTCCTCAATTTGATTTCTTTCCATGATTGTTCGTTTCTTTGATTTGTTAATTGATTGACCATCTAATTGATAAATTGCTTATTCGTGATACTGATTTTCTGCCGACGGTTTCTTTTATCCGTTTTGGTTTTGATTAGCGAGATAGATATGAAGAAATTAGTTTTATCATATTTCTCGTCTCCCCATTTAGTTTGTCATCACGAATATAACTTCTGTCTATTTGAGCAGTTTTGTTTGGCCTGGGGCGGAATTTCAAAAAACCATTCAAGAAGCTTGACAAAATCCACCAAATCAAGGATGGAACTGAAGCGTCGATCAGTAATTCTCTCTCCCTCTCTCTCTGATTTCAGTTTTACTTATTTTCCATGGTTATTCGTCTTCTTCGATTCATCTAATTGGTAAAACTGCAATTTTAGTGTGAAATCGATTGGGCCACACTCCCTCCCGATCTGATCAACCTCATATCGACGAAATTCACCGAAGCATCAGACCTGGTACGTTTCCGTGCGGTCTGTAAAAACTGGCAATCTTGCTCCCTCGACAACTCTCCCAAGTTCCTCCCGTGGCTTCTCAAGTCTTTCTACCCCGAACCCGACTCGGGTTTCGTCTTCTTCTCGTCCACCCTCAGACCCCAAACCTTCGACATTCCCGATATCGTCTGTCGAGAATCTCTTCTCAGATCTTCATGCGACGGGTATTTGGTCGCGTACGATTCTCGCACCACTTCCCCGTTTCTCCTCAATCCTCTCACTCGAAGAAAGATATATCTTCCACCTTTAAAACTGGGATTTTGCAACCCGATCCATATCGGGAAGGAGAAAATCGTAATTATTGGTAGCAACGACGACACGACCAAATCCAAAATGTTGGCGCATATGGCGCCTGGTGATTCTGAATGGACGACGATCGAAGACCGGTACGAAAGTTACGGCCACTTGTATCACGACAATAAATATTACATTTGCCATCACGACGGATGCATAGACATAACGGACCACACCGTCGATAATTTGCTATCTCGAATCCGGCCTCGATGCACGACCTCTCGTCCGGCGATATGCGCTTCGCGCGGAGGAGACAAACATTTAGTTGCGTTGAACGACGAGATTTTTCAAGTTTATCGAGCCCATGACGATCGCGTGCCGACCCAGCAATGTTATTTCGACATCCATAGACTCGAACCGGACGGAACTAGCGGGGGGTTTCGGTGGGAGAGAGTTAGCGATATCGGCGATAATATCTTGTTTGTTGATTCGGTGCGTATACTTGCGTAGGGAATAGTATCTACTTTGTGAAATTCGAATTCGTTGATTGGGAATGGAGTTGTTTGTTGTGTAGGTATGATATTGGGGAGGAACGAGTTGAGGTGCTTCCGTCTTCGCTCGAGTATGGGAATACGTGGTTCATGCCGAGACTCGAGTAGGCGGTGAGATCTTCGATGAGTTCGAGTTATGTTTGGTTTTGGATATTGTTATGTTTTTTTGTTGGATATATTTGCTTACGATACGGTCTTATGTGTATTTAGTATTTAGTATTTATACTAATATAGTACTTGATACTTAATATTAAATGGTTTTTAACTATTTTCTTTGTGGTTTGAAAATTAAGTAATATCTACTATACCCCAAATCCCATGGCTTCATTGATGATTGATTGATTACAAGTGAGCCTCTATAGAAGAAAGAGTAGTGATGTACACCCCTTAGTACTCTTCTCCCACATCCTTGATGACGTAGATATGGTTTAACACTTTCAAAATTAGCACACAAAAACATGATTTAACGTCTTAATTTATGGTTTAATTATCTTAATTTATGATTGAACATACAATTAAGATGTTAAACCATGAATTAAAATGTTAATTTTTAAGATATAAAACCATATTCACGTCATCAAGGATATGGGAGGAGAGGTGAGGGTATGTCCAACATTTTCCTAAAGAAAATAGTACGATAAGCATTTGTTTATCTAAAAAGACAGCCCCTATAAGGTGGGGCCCAGTAGTCAGAATTGTCTCGACAAACCGGAGGAGCCGAAGATACAGGAATCAAGCAAAGTCCTCTACTTCTCAAGTCAGTGTCCTCGTCTACTTTTTCTTTTTTGTCCAAACTTTTTCCCCATATTGCATTTTGATCCTAAAAATTATGTTAATAAATCAGTTCATATTTGTTACTAGTTAGTGATAAGAAGGGAAAAAAGAAGTTTTTAAATACCTTGCTTGCACTTGACTTTATGTATGGGTCACTAAGTAACTGCATAAAAATAAATGCAACTTATATCAATAAATTTGATAAAAAAAAAAAACAGACAAAAAGATAAATGTATTAAATTTATTACTCGAACTTGTTCATGCAAGAACTCGATGTATTTAATCGCATCGAATAGTACCGACGCAGTATCAGTCTGGAAGGGAAAACAATATTATTAAAATTGGGATCAATTTACTAATTTATTTTTTAATTTTCAGACATAATCATTTATTAATAAACCATATATATACCTTTCCAAAAGGAGCAACAAGTTGTTGGAGTGCACTGATTTTCTCCCCCACTTTCACCTTAGGTACTTGGACCTTTTTCCCAAAAAAATCAGATCAACAAATTATATACACACATATAAATTCAACCTATATATTACAATCTCATATATACTATTTGAAGGATAATATAATAAAAAAATCGCACTAATTAATTACCTTAGGTACTGTGGTTACGTTTTGTTGTTTAGACTTTTTTGAACTTGTCCCTGAATTCTCTCCAGTCTTCCTCTTCTTGCTATCGCAACTTATTTCGCTGCTTCGACTAGAACTCGTCTTTGTCTAATAAATAAACAATTTGAATCTATTTTAAACATTTTTTTATCTTTTATAGACGAGAAACCCCAAAATATATACAACTCACCTTTGGTACGGATCGCTCAACTTGAGAGCTATTTAAACCGCTATTAAAGGATATAAGCTCTGCCAAGTTTTGAGTGCAAGACCACGGCACATTCATCATTTCCTCGCATAATTTGTTCGTATTGAGCTCTAAAAGCGAATCAACATTGGAATTACCAAACAACCCAGATTGATTGCAATCATATCGATACTGATCAAGCTCGCCGCGAGAGATATCAGGAAGGGAATAATGAGACATTGTTGGGACAAAATTGGATTGAACAGATATTCTATCATGATCATCTAAATTGTTATTGTAGCCACTAATCGAATTTACCACCCCCGAGTTACTACTACTGCTAATCTTCTTCGAGTAATCATCAACTATTTCATTGGTTAGAGATCCCGAGGAGAACAATTCAAGAAACTTTCCTCCAGGATTGTTCGTATCATAATCTTCTTGCCGAAAGCTTCCCATCGTATCAGAATTTCTGCACGGAGAATAATGATATAAACTTTATAAGATTCTATCACCTTAAATTAATATATTGAATTGTATAGTATGTACTCACAATTGAGATTGGTTCCACATAAGCTGCGGGTTCATTCGATTGCTAGAGAGATCGGTAGTAGAAACGGAGGGCACTTCGGTGCCGAGACAAGGGTGGTTCAGCGCATCGTTACTGAAAGGAGGAGTGTAGATGATAGGTAAATTGTCTTCACTATGCCATCTTTTCATGGGGCTCCAAGAAGCCATGAATTCCATAGTATTGTTTTTTTCCTTTTCTTTATGAGTGCTTGTGTTGTTATGCTAATTAATTGTCTCGTATTCTTTGATGTTGTTTATGTTGGATGTTTTCGTTTTGGCTTGATGTGGTGGGAGCTTATATAGGAGGAGAAGACAAAGATTATAGATATAACAAGTCCACTATGGACATGCACCGCCACAAGTTTATGAAGTGGCCATTTGTCACTGGTATGGCCCATAATAAACCTCTAGCTTTGCCACCTTAGTTTACGGGAAATTTTACTTTGCCCCCATCTCTCTCATTCTCGATTAACAAAAAAAAAACGAATTAATCATCATTTCAACGTACCAATAAATGTATATGTTATTTAATTATTAATTCATTTTTACATATAAATTTAAAATAGTGACGTAGATCCTCTAGTATTTTCCTCTAAGAGTCTTGATGATGTGAATATAATTTAATATCTTAAAAATTAATATATAAATACATGATTTAATATCTTAATTTATGATTTAACATCTAATCAAGATGTCAAATCATGAATTAAAATGTTAATTCTTAAAGAGTTAAATCATATTCATGTCATCAAGACTCTTGGGGGAGAAGTGGGGTATGTCCAACATTTTCCATAAATTTAATATTAATTTAGTGTTAATTGAGTTACTAATTAATTATTAATAATTAACACCGTGATGTCATGTGATAAAATCAAGAATAAAAATCATGAAATGCGAGACCATAATATATGGCCTCGTAGTTTATTCAAGCTCGAGAGGAAGCATGATCAAAAGTAAGGTGGTCTATATGGAGTACTAATGCTAGGAACCCCACCTTTTTTACACATGGCAGGTGGGTACAATTCGTGGTAAAAAAAGTGAGGTTTCTATCACTACTCGTCTATATGCTGGCCAACCGTAGCTTGTATGATAATAGCTGTTGGATTCATATACAGCTGCTTGAATGAACCAATGTAAGACTTACCAAAGGAAAAATATACGACGTCCCCATGAATAAAAAAAACTTCATGAATACGTCAATCCATCAAGTTTTTTTGTGTTTGGGAGGCGCCATATATAACCGGACAATTCTACTATTTCTCTCAAATTCTTCCCAACATCTCCTATATCACGAATTAGTGATTAATCACCATGATGATTAACGAAAATACACTTCATTAACAATTAATTAATATTAATTATTAACTGTTAATGAAATATCTTTTTACTAATCACCATGATAATTAATCGTTAATTCGTGATATAGAGTTAATTCGTGATATAGAGGATATTAGGGAGAATTTGAAAGGCTCCTTAAATGGGCTAAAAAAACCCTTACCAAAATGTTTGCGTTGGCATGACATCACAATATCACATAAGTGTATTCTCTTCGTTGAAAAGTTGGAAATTGGAAATTAATTAATTGTTTGAACTTTGAAAGTAAAGAGAGGACATAACATTGGGCCGGTGCAGTCCTTCCACTCACAGGTCCTCTACAAATTATTAGAATAGGGGCCTCTAGGGGTCCTTGTAGGTCAAAACACACGAGTCCAAATTCTATGAACTCGAAGTGGTTATGATATGTGGAGCAAGGTCAATCAATTTTAAAGTTTTTCACAGTTTTTTTTTGTTAAATATAGTTTGGAGTTTGCTATAGTTAATTAATTATGAAACTCGCAAACTACAGTTTTATTTTGAAATAAATGTGACGGCCTATTATGCGGTGCATATCATACATGTTCCATCGAACATGTATATTACAAAATAATCATCATTTGAATGGAGATTGAAAGAAATTAAGAACAAATAAGGGGAAAAAAGCAAAAAAAAAAGTATTTACAAAAATGAATGAATTGATGAAGGATTTGACACAAAAATAAAAAAGAAATAAAATCAGTAAATACTGTAGATTTGTGTTTTTTCACCGTTGTTTTCATTTAGCCGATCTTTTGAAATAATTGAATTTGCCGAAGGTATCATTCAATACTTTAGCCATCAGTCTCGCCGGCTGCTACAATTTATCTCTGAATATTCTATTCTATCGTTCACGCCAAATTGCAAAGAATAAAAAGATAGTTGTGCTCTTGGGCCCGGTAACGAGTGTACCGGAATTCAATATTTGTTCATGAAATGGCGGTAACAAACCCCCATTACTCATAAACATAGTGCCCGTACTATGACCATAAAATCACATTGTGCAAACAGATGCGGAACCAATTCTACTTCGTTATTACATAGGCACATTTATTTTGACATGCATCATCTAAATTATCGAGTCCTTTTGCTTTTATAGCATTCACAATAAATTTCCACCCAATCCTGTCGAAATCTTACAAATATACGCTTTAAAGAGTGTGAGGAATTTGGATTGTCTTTTACAAAAATGCAGTACGTCCTCTGAACATGTAAATTCTCTGTAATTTAACGCAAGAAAGATGATCGCGGGTTATCTACTTGGGTTGCGATTACATGCACCATTGAAGACATAGCATATGATAAACGTATGCATATTGTAAAGTAAAGTGCGACAATTTACCCATTCAAAAAGAAAAAAGAAAAAGAAAAGAAAAAAGTGGAAATATTTAATCGTGACATCATTGTGATAATGAACATCAATTCATATTTCTAGTTTCTTGTTTTTATTGATTGTTCGGATTATTATATTTTCTTAAGAAAATTTCAAGAAGTTAAAGAATTGAATTGAAGTTTAATTACAATTTTGAGATAATTTTTTTTTACTCAAACCAATTCAACATTTAAACATCAAAAAATAGATGAAATTGTATTTTTATAAAAGTAATTAACTTATTTAATTTTCATGAAGTTTTACAAATTTTCACACAGCCAAAAGTTAAAAAAGAGCTGAATTTTAGGCCATTGTATACCCTTCTTAAGGGGCATCTATTTGGTGATATGAAATTATTCATGAACATGATCATTTCTTATATGAAATAATGACCGTCCAATTGGCAATTGCAGTCCAGTGCAGAGTTCTTTCATTATTATTCAATGCTAGCAAAGGAGGGTTTCACACTTCTCTAAGTTGATTTCGGTTTCTCGAAATGCAGAATAATTCATTATTACTGCCAAAAGAACCTAATTATTATATTAATCATGAACGAGTTTTTGAAGATTATAAAATATTTTTCAATTCTTTTTTGATATATTTATATGATAGCCTTGCTCCTGATTATTGGGGAAGAGATGTCAAAGAAGCACTTGATTGATTTTAGCCCGTTGCTTTCGCCACGGATTCCGTTCTCGATCACTGATCATGCCAAAATTAAATCTCAGTGTGACCAAGAAAAGGTATATATGTTTGTTTGTGTGTGTGTGTGTGTGTGTGTGTGTGTGTGTGTGAGAGAGAGAGAGAGAGAGAGAGAGAGAGAGAGAGAGAGAGAGAGAGAGAGAGAGAGAGAGAGAGAGAGAGAGAGAGAGAGAGAGAGAGAGAGAGAGGTTTGAAGTTTGAAGTTTGAAAGAGACTTCACATCTAACGGGGTTATGTAGGTCGGCCTGATCTAAGTGGAACAACACAATAATACAGATTTGCTTTTTCTTATACAAATGTTTCTCCTCATCTACAAGGGGCCATATTATTTGTCTAAACACATTTTCAACACAATAATATTCTAAATATATCATTCACAACATAGTAACTCTCTAATCTTTATTCACTTCAAAAAGAGGAGTCAAGTAAATACATTAATTAAACCAACTTTGTAAGAAAATATGAAAATAAGATTGGACACCTTTAGTTAGGTCAAAAAAAGCAATCCTCGACCCAAAGGAATGTTATGACAAAGACATAATCTTATTTGTTAAGATAAATCTTGATCTCTAAGTGGACACCTTTCAACCTATTAATTAATTTACCTATTAATCAATAACTAAGTGCTTAATAATTTGACAAACCAAACAAAATCAGTCACGTATTCTTTGCGGTTTTGTACGGCACGACACGGCACGCCAATATTATAGTTCTTTTTTATCAAATACATGTTTGTTTATCAAGTAAATATGTACTAGGAAGTCAATATTAAATTCTCATTCTGTAATCCTCATTGACACTTAATGCCTCACTAATTCTGAGTTATCAAGGCAAAAGATTAGGCCAATAATTATGTAAAAAGAATTTGTATTAAAGCCATGGATTAGTGGAATGTGATTGTCGCGTAGCTATAGGACCCTCCATTGTTTAGAAGAAGAGGAAGAGACAAATAATGAATAGAACTTGATAGCATGCGCGCCATTTTTAAATTTCTCTAATTGAAAAGCAAATGTTACCCTTTTTTTTTTTTTGGAAAATAGCTAAAAAGTAAATGATTTGATAGAAAGAAAGCTATGTTTACTTTATCAAGACCAAATTAAGGAGGATGTGTATTTGGCTAATCCTAGCTAGTTGACCTCTTGGATTTGTCAATCGTGAAATGTTTACCCATTTTTAGGGTTTCGACTACCCTGAATTTATAAGCAAACACATATTAGTATGTAGAGTAGAAACTGTTTATCTAGGTTTATAATTACTTGAAGAAGCTTCAAGAATTATTTTTTTGTACCATCAAAATTTATTCGAATCTTTTAGTGTGATTATTCTCTTCAAATTCCTGCTTTAGTCTCAAATTACTTTATTTCTCTATCTATGAGAGACAAAAACAAGTTGAATAGAAATGGAAAGAGTGCATGGTTACCACTAAGGTCAGTGGTGGGGTTGAAAAAGGGAAAAATAAATAAATAAGAGAATGAATGATGTAACGAAAAACCATTTCCTTTCAAATCAATTTCATATGGTCTCGTATTTGTGGCAGGAAAGGCGTATGATTAGAAATCTTGAAATTGCACCTGATCGAAATGATCAAGTAGAAGAAAGATACTAGTAGTCAAAGTCAACTAAACGGTGGAAAACCTGTCGATTTTTTTTTACATGCAGCGTTTCCAAAAGTTCAATTCGCAAGGTAGTTATAATTTTTTCAAAATTGCAAATTGTTCAACCATGATTTTTGCATTAGAGGATTCGGCGAAAATGTTGAACCATGATTTTTGCACGTTAACTTAAAAAAAAATCAATTAAGCTATATATATATATATATATATATATATATATATATATATATATATATATATATATCTCTTCGGAGAATTTTCTGTAAGATTTTAGAAATCTCTATGTAAAGATATCACATTTTTTTATTGGTATATGTCCAAATTGATTTTTGTTAGATTTGTTATTCTGATCGTATGAAATGAGATAGATTTATCTTGAATTTCCAATTTATTATATTTTTTTATTAATTATGAATTTTTGTGAAAAATTAGCATTACAAGATTTTTTGTGATGTTTAAGATTATAAATATTTCTACATTATTTATATGTTTTTGCGTTTTTTCAAGTTTGGAAATTTGTCTTTTCAACAAGAAATAAAAAAATAAAAAAATATGTTGATAATTATGTTAAATTGCTATGAAAATTTTCCATTTTTATGTCATGTTTTGTAAAATAAATTTGACTCTTTTCTCGTTTAAAATCTCAAAAAATATTTTGTTTAATAATATCTGTGTCTAGTTTGCGACAGGTAAGACGCATGATTAGAAATCTTGAAATTGCAGCTGATAAAAATGATCAGGCAGAATAAAAATACTACCAGTGAAAAAATCAACTAAATGGGAAGAACATGTCTGTATATTGGGCCGGACTATGTAATGGATATTAATTTGACAGGGCATATATTGTCTAAAGGAAATATATTCACGTAATTAAAAATACCGAGTTATAGTTCTTATGTTTGATTTGATTTGATGTAATTTAATTATGAGATTTCAAAATTTATATGCAACAAATTTCATCATTGACTTACAAAAAAGACGATATTAAAACATATGTATATTAGTACAATATCAACGTGATTGTTTGTTATCGTGACCTCACTTGCACCAATAAATAATTAATGACAATCATGGAAATAAAATTATGCATTAATTAACCCAACATAAAAAGTAGTTCATGATAGTATTCTCGAAAATTATAGACAAAATTGCAATTTGCACTAATAGTCCATTTATAAAGGGTAAATTAAACAATAACTAGGAGATTACTCGCGCTTCGCGACATTTATTTTGTTATACATATAATATTTAGGTGTTAATTTTTTGGAACAAACATAAAACTTTTCAAAAATAAAAACCATTTTGACTATAGTAGCTTGATGATAACAAAATTATTATACTATTTTATTCCTAACACAATGAGAAATATTTATTTAGTGCTCCAATACGATATAGAAAAAGATAAATGCTATTGTAAAATAATAAAATAGAATGCGTGGAAATAGATAAAAAGTAAAATCATATGATATACTTTTCAATTTACATATCTAAAAATAAGAATAATTTCATGTTAAAAGTTGAAGAAGTTATTGTGTCGAATTCAAGTAAATTTTATTTTTCATGATTATTATTTAAAAATAATTATAAATTGAAAAAAGGTTTTTGTATTTGGTAAATTAATATCTTTCATTATTGTTAATATTTTTAAAAGGTTACCATGATAAAGACACAAATATAACATAGTTAGTAGTATGTGCATTATTTTAAATTATAGTTTACGAAATACTAATGATAAAAGTCACTACTAATGTAATTATACTTAGGTTTGTATTGTATTTTCTTACAAACTATTTCATAACTATGGACAAAATATTGGACATATGGTAATATGAAACTCAAAATAAAGATAAAATTGAAGTGAATATATTTCGTAATTTTTTAAAATTATATGCTAAAAATACTTATAATATTTGATATTTGATGTATGTTTTAAGATATTATATATCAATTTATTAGTGTTAGATATTTAAACTCTTCACATTCCATTTGTATTCACATTTGATCATGTAGTATAATGTGAAATGATTCAAAATTAAATACAACCGATCCAACATGAACCTAACGAATAATGTTTTGACACATCATCATTGGAAGGTGATGTGACATTCTAAATTGCTCAAATCTATGTATGAAATAAGGGACAATAAATGTATACAAATAAAATATAACCATAAAAAATCAATGGTTAATTCATGGTTCATGTTCGGCCACATATCACAATTTAATGGTTGAAATGATTGTGATGATGTGGTATGAAGATATTGCATATAGATAGGTCTAAAATAAGGAGTTTGTAAACTAAAGACAAATTGCAATTTACATCACCACTGCCATTTGTTGGAATCCTCACTCATCATAGCATCCTTGTGGGATGTCGGCTCATCATCTATGAGTTCGACCTCACCGTCATTAGTCACGATAAATCAATATTTATCTGCTCATGAAGTGGCCTACTAGATTATGAAAAGAGCCTTGCACGCTTGACTCGGGTTCATCAACTTTTGATAGACTCGGGTCAACATTTGTTTGTTCAAAGTTCAATTTTGGGTCTCTAACTTTTCAAGATTTATTGTACTCTCACTAGTTCGCTTAGAGATAAATGACATCAAGTTCTAAAACGTGTGCGCTTAAAGTCCTCCTCTAAGAATGTATCTCTTCGAGTTATGAAAATCTTTTCTTCGGGACTTTAGAAATAATATCCTTTAGTTTCCATAATATACCCGATAAACAAACACATTCATGATCGAGTTTATCTGAAACAAATTTTCGGATGTGCACTCATATCCTAAATCTACACAAAAGATAACGCAAGAGGTTTTCCAGTCCATATTTCATATGTGATCTTTTGCACCGATTTAGAAGGTATACGGCCATATCTCACATGTAATCATTCATTAGTTGCAAAAGTCGTGGTCTGAAAGACATATTTCCAAAACGATTTTGGAAGATCCGTTTGAATCATCATCGATCGAACCATTTCCAACAAGGTTCGAGTCCTCCTCTCGGACACACCTATCTATATCAGTATTTCGGGTGAAGTCAATTGTGAAACGATTCCATAATCCTTTAAGTGATGATTAAACTCATAGCTCAAATATTCCCCTTCTTGATCCAATTGAAAGACTTTGATTTTCTTACCGATTTCTCCATGACTTGAATAACGAAATTTGTGTATTTCTCCATAATTGGATACTACACCTTTAGTTCTTTTTCAAGGTTCTTAGGGAGGCCGCTTCTTCTGACATACAAAATCAAATACATTCAAGGGGGAGTGTTATATATATATATATATATATATATATATATATATATATATTAATGTGAATGTATTATTAGATTTATATTGTATATTATGACATATATATGTACATGTGTAAATGTACATGATGTTGTGTGTTATGTATGAGTTATGACACTATTCATGGTGTTGTGTGTTTTGTATGAGTAGGCACTACATATGGTGGTGTGTGTGATGTATATTTAGGGCACCACCAACCATGGTGTTGTGTGTTATATATGATAGGCTATATAAACTCCCCCCCACACACACACACCACACACACATTGTAATGATATGTGGTATGAATCCAATGAAAGAGAAAATCATTCATCTCTCATTTCTTCCCTCTTTGAATATTGTGTTATGAATTGAAAATAGAGAGAAGAAGAAACATTCATCTTTCCTCATTCCTTCGTTTCTTGAAATACTTCTCTTATCTTGAGTTTTACTTCTTAAGTTTGTGCTTCTTTTACAACAAGAATACCCTTATTATATTTTATTAGTCCAACAAAAATACTATAATTATATAATCTTCTTCGTTAAAGAAGTACCGTTCCACTTTAATTCAAATAAATCATGCATTCCTTTATGTACATGCTTGTCTTTTCCTTATATTAGTTCATGCTTGCTACAAGATTAATAACATTTGCAATTTGCAATACCCAGTAGCGAACTGAATGTGTCAAAAAAAGGCTAATATTCTGCTGGCTCAAAATAATGAGACCCAAATATGGTTTAAATTTGCAATATCTCATTCGCTTTGTTTCGTTTCGGTTACTCAACATCTTATTAAGAGCAAATAATTAAAAATGTGATAACTACAAAATTATTTTATTTTTCATTATCAATAAAATAATTGTCAATATAATTGAAGAAAAAAATTAAGAAATGTAACTTAGGATACATTTCAAATGGTAACCAAACTAAAAATATACTCAAATATGATAATATACGATTTTTTCTTACGTGTAATGTAAAGAACATTTTATACGTTTCGACTGTACCTCTCCCTCTAAAACCAGAAAATTTCAAAATTTTCCTGACGAAACCTTGATATATCAAATATACCCTTCGAAAAATATGAAATTACAGAAACAACCATCTAAAATCTGTAAATATCAAACACACACATCCAAAATATTAACAATTCAATGGTACCCTTACGAAACATCAAAATTTCAAACATACCAATCTAAAACATGGAAGTTTAAAAATACAATTTCAAAATCTGAAAATATCAAAAATGCCCCAATCAAAACCTGAAAATATCAAATATTCCCCTATAAAATCTGAATTTTTTTTAAAACGCCCTTCCAAAATCAGGAAATTTCTAGAATATCCTAATAAAACCTGAAAATATCAAATAAAATCTGAAAGTTTCATAAATACACATAAAAATCCTGAAAATATCAAATATACCCATATATAATATGAAGAGTTTTATACTCTGAAAATATGAAATATACCCCTCTAAAATCTAAAATTATCATATATGCGCTTATAAAATTTCAAATTACCATGTATCATGCATACACCTATAAAAGAAACTATGTTCGGATGAAATTAGAATATGATATTTATTGGATCTAAGTGTAAAAAGGTGTGAATCGAATCTTTAAATACACGAACACAATCTGAAAACGCTGACACATACATTATTCTTTTGTTTCGGTGCAAGTGGATGATCACATTCCTTTCAAGAAAGAAAAAAAAAATTAGGGGTATAAGTGCAAAATTCCCTTTGCTATAGGGGTATAAAAGTAAAATTACCTTGATGAAGCAATAAAAGCTACCGTTTTTTTGTTCCCAAATGTGGCATGCTAATTACATACTCTCTCGGGGTTAAAAAAGGAAATTTCTTCACGGTAAGGCCAATTTCATTACCATTGGTACCGTCAAATTGGATTAGGTCGTGTTTAAATATCATGTTATCCCAATCCCAATCTTTTCTAACTTCATTGTCCATGTAGAAATCGCGCAGAATCTCAGGGGAGCATTTATCAAATGTTGTTATGCTTACACATTCCAGGGGTCCCACCTGTCTGTGACAAGAAAATTTTAGCATTGAGTATTTTGTTGTATACATGTAAATGATATATTATTTTGAGGAAAGGGCATATTTACCGAGTATTCGTAACGCCAAGCTTGGTAAGAAATCGAATTGTATTTCTTCAAGATGACATCTTCCCAATTTATCTTTTCTTCCGTGGGATTTGCGTTCATGCTCTTAATCAAATCCCCCAAATCGTCTTCGGTTATTATGCTCGCTAAACTCAAATTTGAAGATTGCTCCGCTTTTAATTTCAAAGAAGAGTAAAATGAGCATTTAAGATGAAACGCTTTGAGGAATGTTTTCTTTTCGACCCCATATCAATCTTTTTACGCTTTGAGGAGTTCAAATAACTTGTTTTTAGATCATTTGTATCGTATCTTTTAAGACATAATTTTTCACCAAATTTTACAAACACTAAGAAATTATGTTTTTTGATTCAAAACAATCTTTTAACGTTATGAGGAGTTCAAATAACTTCTTTTTGAGATGGTTTGGATCGAATCTTTCACTACGTAACTTTTCACCAAATTGTACAAACACTAAGAAAATTTTCTTTTCGATTGATAGAAATCTTTTTACGTTTTGAGGAGTTCGAGTAACTTGTTTTTAGATCATTTGTATCGTATCTTTTACTACATAACTTTTCACCAAATTTTACAAACACTAAGAATGTTTTCTTTTCGACTCGTAGCAATCTTTTTAAGCATTGAGGAGTTCTAAGAACTTGTTTTTAGATCATTTGTACCGCATCTTTTAGTACATAACTTTTCACCAAATTGTACAAAAACTAAGAAAGTTTGTTTTTCGATTCAAAACAATCTTTTAACGCTCTAAAGAGTTCAAATAACGTGCTTTTGAGATGGTTTGGATCGAATCTTTCACTACATAACTTTTCACCAAATTGTACAAACACTAAGAAAGTTTCCTATTAGATTCATAGCAATCTTTTTATCCTTTGAGGAGTTCAAATAACTCTTTTTTAGATCATTTGTATCGTATCTTCTACTACATAACTTTTCAGCAAATTTTACAAACACTAAGAAAGTTTGTTTTTCGATTCAAAACAATCTTTAACGTTCTGAGGAGTTCAAATAACTTCTTTTTGAGATAGTTTGGATCGAATCTTTCACTACGTAACTATTCACCAAATTGTACAAACACTAAGAAAGTTTTCTATTCGATTCATAGCAATCTTTTACCCTTTGAGGAGTTCAAATAACTTGTTTTTAGATCATTTGTATCGTACCTTTTACTACATAAATTTTCACCAAATTTTACAAACGCTAAGAAAGTTTATTTTTCGATTCAAAACAATCTTTTAACGTTCTGAGGAGTTCAAATAATATGTTTTTGAGATGGTTTGGATCGAATCTTTCACTACGTTAGTTTTCACAAAATTGTACAAACACTAAGAAAGATCTCTTTTCGATTCAAAGAAATCTTTTTTCGCTTTGAGGAGTTCAAATAACTTGTTTTTAGATCATTTGTATCGTACCTTTTACTACATAACTTTTCACCAAATTTTACAAACACTAAGAATGTTTTCTTTTCGACTCATATCAATCTTTTTACGCTTTGAGGAGTTCAAATAACTTGTTTTTAGATCATTTGTATCGTATCTTTTACTACCTAACTTTTCACCAAATTTTACAAACACTAAGAAATTATGTGTTTTGATTCAAAACAATCTTTTAACGTTCTGAGGAGTTCAAATAACTTCTTTTTCATATGGTTTGGATGGAATATTTCACTACGTAACTTTTCACCAAATTGTACAAACTCTAAAAAAGTTTTCTTTTCGATTGATAGAAATCTTTTTACGTTTTGAGGAGTTCAAATAACTTATTTTTAGATCATTTGTATCGTATCTTTTACTACATAACTTTTCACCAAATTTTACAAACACTAAGAATGTTTTCTTTTCGACTCGTAACAATCTTTTTAAGCATTGAGGAGTTATAATAACTTGTTTTTAGATCATTTGTATCGTATCTTTAAACTACATAACTTTTCACCAAACTGTACAAAAACTAAGAAAGTTTGTTTTTCGATTCAAAACAATCTTTTAACGCTCTAAAGAGTTCAAATAACGTGTTTTTGAGATGGTTTGGATCGAATCTTTCACTACGTAACTTTTCACCAAATTGTAGAAACACTAAGAAATTTTCCTATTAGACTCATATCAACCTTTTTACGCTTTGAGGAGTTCAAATAACTTGTTTTTAGATCATTTGTATCGTATCTTTTACTACATAACTTTTCACCAAATTTTACAAACACTAAGAAAGTATGTTTTTCTATTCAAAACAATCTTTTAACGTTCCGAGGAATTCAAATAACTTCTTTCTGAGATGGTTTGGATCGAATCTTTCACTAAGTAACTTTTCACCAAATTGTACAAACACTAAGAAAGTTTTCTTTTCGATTGCTAGAAATATTTTTACGTTTTGAGGAATTCAAATAACTTGTTTTTAGATCATTCGTATCTATCTTTTACTACATAACTTTTCACCAAATGTTACCAACAATAAGAATGTTTTCTTTTCGACTCATAGCAATAGTTTTACGCTTTAATGAGTTCAAATAACTTGCTTTTACATCATTTGTATCGTATGTTTTACTACATAACTTTTCACCAAATTTTACAAACACTACGAAAGTTTGTTTTTCGATTCAAAACAATCTTTTAACGCTCTAAAGAGTTCAAATAACGTGTTCTTGAGATGGTTAGGATCGAATCTTTTACTACGTAACTTTTCACCAAATTGTACTGATGAGCGGGTTTTTGGCGTGTAAAATTATCGTTGTATTCGAAAACCCGATTCAATCAACAAGTTGAAAAATATAGTTGTATAGTGAAAAATATGCAAGTTCGTTCCACGAGGAGTATATGCGTCAAATAATGAACCAAAACTAGATGAGAAATAACGAAGAAAACTCACAGAACATAGTCCGTTACAACGGAAGTGGGTTCCGTTACAACGGACTTGAGTGAAAATTCTGTCGCTAAAAGTGAGATGAACGTCCGTTACAACGGAGGCAACTTCGTTATAACGCACTATACTTGTCCGTTATAACGAACAGTGGTTGCGTTGCAACGGATTGGTTAATCCGTTACAACGGACCGAGATGTCCGTTATAACGCACTTGTATTGATTCCTTTGAATAAAAATTCTGACTAGTCCGTTACAACGGAACTATAGTTGCGTTACAACGGAAGTATAACCAACTGAATATTAAAGGACCAACCGTCTAGTCCGTTGTAACGCAATGTGAGTCCGTTATAACGGAAGTAGTTCTGGAATTCTGATTTGAGATTTGAATTGGGAGCAGTTTGATGGTTTGTTTTGGATTCGAATTTAGAAGTAATTAAACTAAGTAACAAGCACTAAAATCACTCAAACAAACAAAGAAGATTTAGAGCAAAGAAAAAGAACTAAAGATTCGTTAAACCGAGAATTCTTTACACAACAAAATCCAATCAAACAACAATTAATCAAGTAATTGAAAAGGAGTACACCTAGTTGAGAAAGCCTCGAAGTGAAGCTCCTTGTCTCCTTGTCTCGCACCGAAAGATCCTTGCTCCTCGTCTCGAGAGTGATGGATTGTCCCGAAAGGATGAAGCTCCCTTGTCTCGGATCGCAATCACTTCGAAGAAACGCGGATCGAGTCACGGCACTTCTTCTCAAATCCACCGTAGGGAATAGCTCCTTGTCACGGCCCGATCTTCGAAGGATGAGAAGGATTCGTCGAAGGGATGAGCTCCCTTGTCTCGACTTGTCCTTGAGAGATTTTTCTTGATTGATCTTGAAGTATCTTGAAGGTTCTTGATTGTGCTTGGAAGTTCTTGAGAGGTTCTTGGAATTCTTGAGAGGGAGAGAGAAGAGAGAGAGAGAAAGTGCTCCGAAGAGCGGGAAGAAGGGCCCTCAACTCGTGGCCCTTTTAGTCTTATTTATAGCACTCACGGAGTCTTCTTATTGGTCACGAGTTGGTGGAGAGGATTGGGGGTAATGAAGTAATTTCCACCAAAGGTAGGTGGGAAGGATAAGGGCTAAGGATTGAGTGGTTTTCGTGTGGACTTTTGTGTAAGTCTTTATCATGATGATTGTTTGCCTCCCGTCTCATTCATGTACCGAATATATCGGTACAATATATCGTTTTCATTCCACTTGACGTGTTGGAGACAACTACACTTTCCAAATTCCCAGAATTTCCTTCTAAAACCTGTAATTAATCAATAAAACACACTTAGTGAAGAAATATTCTTGTTATCTCAAATATGAACAATTATATATATAAAGTTGTGATTCAAAAGGGCTAAAATCCCCAAATTAGATATCAAAAAGGTGCTTTATTTTCCTCGTATCAAATACCCCCATACTTAAACCTTTGATCGTCCTCGATCATGATGAGCGTAAAAATCAAGCACAAAGAAAAATGCATGTATAGGTTTTATTGAAATTATATTCATCGATCTCAAAACTCAATTCTCACGAGATAATTGTTTACTCTCCTCATAATCACTAATATTGAAAGAGATAAGTTTGAGTTATATTAGAATCTATTTTCAATGAATTGCACAAATTCGAAGAGTTTATTAGAGCAATTGATCTCAACCGAAAAAGATGATTAAACACCATCATTCAATTCTTTTCACTCCACAATTCACAAGGATTATCATGAAAAAGCATTAATGAAAACCAATTTTTCCGTTTTGCAAAAATCATTTCTTAAATGTAATTTGTCACTTTTAAACCGTTCGGTACGTTAGTACTTGGTTCCTATTCGGTTTCAACTAATTCCCCCAATTGCGCTTGTTTACAATTCTTTTCTTTAACCGAGAGTTCCGCTGCACCGAAATACAACGAAATTACATCCCGTTTTTTTTTTTTTTTTTTTTTTTTTTTTTTTTTTTATTTGATCTTTTCTTTAACAGGGAGTTCCGTTGCACCGAAATACAACGAAATTACATCCCGGTATTCTCTTTTTTAGATCTCAAGTCGCAAGCGGGTCCAATCTATTTACTACCGAATCCCCATGAACGGTCGGGCCCTTAAAGTGCAATTGGTCAAATTTTAAGATTCAAGCAAAACTTACTAAATTGGTTCAAACAAAACTTTTTAGAAATTCCAAGTTTAAAATGGGTTTATTTATTGAAAAATGGTGTGTCATGTAAATCAAGGATTGATCAAATTGTCAAAAACTCATGAATTTAGTGAACTCATTGATTAGGGTTTGAATCCCCAAAAGAATCTCTTCAAGATCTCAATCAATTCCTTCAAATATTTTGTGAAAATTTCAAGCTTGAGAGTAAAATGATGTGTTTTGGTGAAAATTTGTTTAAAAATCGATGATTTATTCAATGAGGTGGAGAAAAACCTTTAACTTGCATAAAATCATTTTCTTGTATAACCTTGATGCTCAAAAAACAAAAATAAGATCGAAAAATTCAATTAAAAGCTCATTTTTTTCAATTTTTTAAGCAAAAAACAAATTTTTCCAGAGAGCACTCCGTGGTAACTGACCTTAGGTCCGTTACAACCGAGTTGCAAAAAAAAAAAAAATTTTTTTTTTTTTTTTTTTTTTTTTTTTTTTTTTTAATCAAAGACTGTGTGTATATCCCCCCATACTTATTCCTTCGCTTGTCCTCAAGCGATAATAAAGAGAAAAATTAAAAGAAGTTAAGGAGAGACACAACCTTTGATGCGTGGTGCTTGATCGTCTTTGACTTGTTGCTCCTCCATCCATCTTGTTTCGAATTTTGCGTAGAATTTCTCGATGCGTTTTCCATTCATCTTGAACGATTCATTCGTTTCACCGCTTCGAATCTCCACAACTCCAAATAGTGTGACATTGGTCACCACAAATGGGTCGATCCAACGCGACCTTTGCTTCCTTTTGGAGTTGAACGTCTCGATCACCGATTTCGAATTCGCGTCCTTTGCCGGTGTCGTCTCCATCTTGTCGCATTTCTCGTGTCTTGGTCCCACCTTTGCGATTATTTGCTCGGAAATTCGTGGAGGTTGATCGAGGAGATTCGGAGGAAACGCATCATTTGCCGATCTTGGAGAGGTAAGCATCTTGATCACATTGATTTTCGCATTATTGACTTCCTTTCCTTTCTTGAGATTAGATGGCCTAATATGATTTCATTGCTCACTAAAGAGTGGCATTTTCAAAAATTCGAAACAAGGTTAGCTTGTAATGAGAGAGAATGAAAAGCATAAACCTTTGGATGTGATGGAGAATTGGAATTCTTGGTTCATCTTGGAATGTACCAATTGAGCTTGAGCATGTAGTCCTTGCACCGTTGGTACGAGGGTTTGCCTCCCTCGCTAGCGCTCTCGTTTATGGTCTCGAGCTCGACCATGCCGATGTTATCCTCCTTCAAAATTAAACGAAGCACTAACATGGATCGCTACTTTTCGACCGCCTCGAAATACTCCCTTTGAGATGTTGGAGATGAGAGAAATCGGCGCTTGTATCACTTGTTTTGCATATGTCGAAAGTGGCGGCAATATTTCCTCAATCTTGCTTCGAATTTTTCGAATTGCTTCATCGCTTGGAGTTTGATGAAGAGGAGTTGTGAGAGGCGTGAGTGTCTCGATTGTATTTGATTTCCTTGATAAATCTACACAAGGTGAATTTCTATCATGAGAAGCATCATAGTTCTTAATTGAATTTAAATTGATGATATATGGAAAGAATTCACCTTGGAGAATTGTAGATTTCTCTTCTTGCTTGTTTTCATCGATTGGAGTGATTTGAACCGTCTTTTGGAGAGTCGAATCCAATGACACCTTTTCTTCTTCAATGATCATTCCAATGCTTTCATCGAATCCCCCCATACTTGAACTCTTGTCGTTTTCAATCTCCACGATCTCCTCTTTTGAAAACTCGAGATGAGAGGTGGTTACTTCTTCTTGTTTCATCTCATTCGAGGGATTACTTGTTTTTTCCATTATCTCTTTCATCATTGCCATCATTTCCTCCATCCATCTTTTTAATTCTTGGTTTGGATCTTCGTTTTGGGATTGAAATGGTGGTACTTGGCATTCAAATTCATGTTGAAATTCGAGTTCATTTTGAGGAAGTTCGTATATGGGGTTTGAGTACATGGTGTTTGAGTAGTTGTTAGCGGTTTCGGCATAGGATTGTGTCTCATAACCCCATGGGGATTCGTTTTCGTATTGGTGAGCTTTGTAGATGGGATTTTGATAAAGGGTCTCGGTGTGTGATTCATCGTTTTGATTTGAGGGTGAACTTGAGAGCCATCCGAGCCTTCGTTCTTCCATGGATTTTCGAGCTTCGTCTTCTTCTCTATCTTTCTTTTCTTCCATTTCTTCCCATTCTTGAAATTCTAATTTTTGTATTTCTAGCTCGTGAACCTCTTGATTTGTCATGGAGTCCGGATATCCTTTTGCGGCTCTATCGAGACGTATCCACTCCCGAAGCGAAATTGGTTTTTCTTGATGATCCATCTTGCTCCACTTCTTGTACCTTGCAAGAATAGAAAAATTTCGAAATTAGTGAAATATCAAGTTCAAATGTATCAAATCTATTAAAAATATCACTCTAGATTGCAAGTTTGATTCAAAATTTGACTTAAACATTACTCCCCGGCAGCGGCGCCATTTGATGAGCGGGTTTTTGGCGTGTAAAATTATCGTTGTATTCGAAAACCCGATTCAATCAACAAGTTGAAAAATATAGTTGTATAGTGGAAAATATGCAAGTTCGTTCCACGAGGAGTATATGCGTCAAATAATGAACCAAAACTAGATGAGAAATAACGAAGAAAACTCACAGAACATAGTCCGTTACAACGGAAGTGGGTTCCGTTACAACGGACTTGAGTGAAAATTCTGTCGCTAAAAGTGAGATGAACGTCCGTTACAACGGAGGCAACTTCGTTATAACGCACTATACTTGTCCGTTATAACGAACAGTGGTTGCGTTGCAACGGATTGGTTAATCCGTTACAACGGACCGAGATGTCCGTTATAACGCACTTGTATTGATTCCTTTGAATAAAAATTCTGACTAGTCCGTTACAACGGAACTATAGTTGCGTTACAACGGAAGTATAACCAACTGAATATTAAAGGACCAACCGTCTAGTCCGTTGTAACGCAATGTGAGTCCGTTATAACGGAAGTAGTTCTGGAATTCTGATTTGAGATTTGAATTGGGAGCAGTTTGATGGTTTGTTTTGGATTCGAATTTAGAAGTAATTAAACTAAGTAACAAGCACTAAAATCACTCAAACAAACAAAGAAGATTTAGAGCAAAGAAAAAGAACTAAAGATTCGTTAAACCGAGAATTCTTTACACAACAAAATCCAATCAAACAACAATTAATCAAGTAATTGAAAAGGAGTACACCTAGTTGAGAAAGCCTCGAAGTGAAGCTCCTTGTCTCCTTGCCTCACACCGAAAGATCCTTGCTCCCCGTCTCGAGAGTGATGGATTGTCCCGAAAGGATGAAGCTCCCTTGTCTCGGATCGCAATCACTTCGAAGAAACGCGGATCGAGTCACGACACTTCTTCTCAAATCCACCGTAGGGAATAGCTCCTTGTCACGGCCCGATCTTCGAAGGATGAGAAGGATTCGTCGAAGGGATGAGCTCCCTTGTCTCGACTTGTCCTTGAGAGATTTTTCTTGATTGATCTTGAAGTATCTTGAAGGTTCTTGATTGTGCTTGGAAGTTCTTGAGAGGTTCTTGGAATTCTTGAGAGGGAGAGAGAAGAGAGAGAGAGAAAGTGCTCCGAAGAGCGGGAAGAAGGGCCCTCAACTCGTGGCCCTTTTAGTCTTATTTATAGCACTCACGGAGTCTTCTTATTGGTCACGAGTTGGTGGAGAGGATTGGGGGTAATGAAGTAATTTCCACCAAAGGTAGGTGGGAAGGATAAGGGCTAAGGATTGAGTGGTTTTCGTGTGGACTTTTGTGTAAGTCTTTATCATGATGATTGTTTGCCTCCCGTCTCATTCATGTACCGAATATATCGGTACAATATATCGTTTTCATTCCACTTGACGTGTTGGAGACAACTACACTTTCCAAATTCCCAGAATTTCCTTCTAAAACCTGTAATTAATCAATAAAACACACTTAGTGAAGAAATATTCTTGTTATCTCAAATATGAACAATTATATATATAAAGTTGTGATTCAAAAGGGCTAAAATCCCCAAATTAGATATCAAAAAGGTGCTTTATTTTCCTCGTATCATGTACAAACACTAAGAAAGTTTCCTATTAGATTAATAGCAATCTTGTTACCCTTTGAGGAGTCCAAATAACTCTTTTTTAGATCATTTGTATCGTATCTTTTACTACATAACTTTTCACCAAATTTTACAAACACGAAGAAAGTTTGTTTTTCGATTCAAAACATTCTTTAACGTTCTGAGGAGTTCAAATAACTTCTTTTTGAGATGGTTTGGATCGAATCTTTCACTACGTAACTTTTCATCAAATTGTACAAACACTAATAAAGTTTTATTTTCGATTCATAGCAATCTATTTACGCGTTAATGAGTTCAATTAACTTGTTTTTAGATCATTTGAATCGTATCTTTTACAACATTACTTTTCACCAAATTTGACAAACACTAACAAAGTTTATTTTTCGATTCAAAATAATCTTTTAACGTTCTGAGGAGGTCAAATAACGTGTTTTTTAGATGGTTTGGATCGAATCTTTCACTACGTAACTTTTAACCAAATTGTAAAAATACTAAGAAAGTTTTCTTTTCGATTCATAGCAATCTTTTTACGCTTTGAGGAGTTCAAATAGCTTGTTTGTAGATCATTTGTATCGTATCTTTTACAACATAACTTTTCATCAAATTTTACAACGACTACGAAAGATTGTTTTTCAATTCAAAGCAATATTTTAACGCTCTAAAGAGTTCAAATAACGTGTTTTTGAGATGGTTTGGATCGTATCTTTCACTACGTAACTTTTGACCAAATTGTAAAAACACTAAGAAAGTTCTCTTTTCGATTCAAAGAAATCTTTTTATGCTTTGAGCAGTTCAAATAACTTGATTTTAGATCATTTGTATCGTATCTTTTACTACATAACTTTTCACCAAATTGTACACACACTAAGAATGTATTCTTTTCGACTCATACCAATTTTTTTACGATTTGAGGAGTTCAAATAACTTGTTTTTAGATCATTTGTATCGTATCTTTTACTACATAACTTTTCACCAAATTTTACATACACTCAAGAAAGTATGTTTTTCGATTCAAAACAATCTTTTAACGTTCTGAGGTGTTCAAATAACTTCTTTTTGAGATGGTTTGGATCGAATCTTTCACTATGTAACTTTTCACCAAATTTTACAAACACTAAGAAAGTATGTCTTTTTGATTCAAAACAATCTTTTAACGTTCTGAGGAGTTCAAATAACTTCTTTTTCAGATGGTTTGGATGGAATATTTCACTACGTAACTTTTCACCAAATTGTACAAACACTAACAATGTTTTCTTTTCGATTCATAGAAATCTTTTTACGTTTTGAGGAGTTCAAATAACTTGTTTTTAGATCATTTGTATCGTATAGTTTACTACATAACTTTTCACCAAATTTTACAAACACTAAGAATGTTTTCTTTTCGACTCGTAACAATCTTTTTAAGCATTGAGGAGTAATAATAACTTGTTTTTAGATCATTTGTATCGTATCTTTAAACTACATAACTTTTGACCAAATTGTACAAAAACTAAGAAAGTTTGTTTTTCGATTCAAAACAATCTTTTAACGCTCAAAAGAGTTCAAATAACGTGATTTTGAGATGGTTTGGATCGAATCTTTCACTACGTAACTTTTCACCAAATTGTACAAACACTAAGAAAGTTTCCTATTAGATTCGTAGCAATCTTTTTACCCATTGAGGAGTTCAAATAACTCTTTTTTAGATCATTTGTATCGTATCTTTTGCTACATAACGTTTCACCAAATTTTACAAACAAGAAGAAAGTTAGTTTTTCGATTCAAAACAATCTTTTAACGTTCCGAGGAGTTCAAATAACTTCTTTTTGAGATGGTTTGGATCGAATCTTTCACTACGTAACTTTTCACCAAATTGTACAAACACTAAGAAAGTTTCCTATTAGATTCATAGCAATCTATTTACCCTTTGAGGAGTTCAAATAACTTTTTTTTAGATAATTTGTATTGTACCTTTTACTACATAACTTTTCACCAAATTTTACAAACAATAAGAATGTTTTCTTTTCGACTCATAGCAATCTTTTTACGCTTTAAGGAGTTAAACAAACTTGTTTTTACATCATTTGTATCGTATCTTTTACTAAACAACTTCACACCAAATTTTACAAACACTAAGAAAGTTTGTTTTTCGATTCAAAACAATCTTTTAACGCTCTAAAGAGTTCAAATAACGTGTTTTTGAGATGGTTTGGATCGAATCTTTTGCTACGTAACTTTTCACCAAATTGTACAAACACTAAGAAAGTTTTCTTTTCGATTCATAACAATCTATTTACGCTTTAATGAGTTCAATTACCTTGTTTTAAGATCATTTGTATCGTATCTTTTACAACATAACTTTTCACCAAATTTGACAAACACTAACAAAGTTTATTTTTCGATTCAAAACAATCTTTTAACTTTCTGAGGAGTTCAAATAACGTGTTTTTTTGATGGTTTGGATCGAATCTTTCACTACGTAACTTTTCACCAAATTGTAAAAGCAGTAAGAACATTTTCTTTTCGATTCCTAGCAATCTTCTTACGCTTTGAGGAGTTCAAATAACTTGTTTTTAGATAATTTGTATCGTATCTTTTACTACATAACTTTTCACCAAATTTTACAAACACTAAGAAACTTTGTTTTTCGATTCAAAACAAGATTTTAACGCTTTGAGGAGTTCAAATGACGTGTTTTTAGATCATTTGTATCGTATCTTTTACTACATAACTTTTCATCAAATTTTACAAACACTAAGAAAGTTTGTTTTTCGATTCAAAACAAGATTTTAACGCTTTGAGGAGTTCAAATAACGTGTTTTTAGATCAATTGTATCGTATATTTTACTACATAACTTTTCATCAAATTTCACAAACACTAAGAAAGTTTGTTTTTCGATTCAAAACAAGATTTTAACGCTTTGAGGAGTTCAAATAACGTGTTTTTAGATCATTTGTATCATATCTTTTAGTACATAACTTTTCACCAAATTTCACAAACACTAAGAAAGTTTGTTTTTCGATTCAAAACAAGATTTTAACGCTTTGAGGAGTTCAAATAACGTGTTTTTAGATCATTTGTATCGTATTTTTTACTACATAACTTTTCACCAAATTTCACAAACACTAAGAAAGTTTGTTTTTCGATTCAAAACATGATTTTGACGTTTTGAGGAGTTCGAATAACATGTGTTTTAGATCATTTGTATCGTATCTTTTACTACATAACTTTTCACCAAATTTCACAAACACTAAAGAAATTTTGTTTTTCGATTCAAAACAAGATTTTAACGTTTTGAGGAGTTCAAATAACGTGTTTTTAGATCATTTGTATCGTATCTTTTACTACATAACTTTTCACCAAATTTCACAAACACAAAGAAAGTTTGTTTTTCGATTCAAAACTTGATTTTAACGCTTTGAGGAGTTCAAATAACGTGTTTTTAGATCATTTGTATCGTATCTTTTACTACATAACTTTTCACCAAATTTCACAAACACTAAGGAAGTGTGTTTTTCGATTCAAAACAAGATTTTAACGCTTTGAGGAGTTCAAATAACTTGTTTTTAGATCATTTTTATCGTATCTTTTACTACATAACTTTTCACCAAATTTCACAAACACTAAGAAAGTTTGTTTTTCAATTCAAAACAAGATTTTAACGCTTTCAGGAGTTCAAATAACGTGTTTTTAGATCAATTGTATCGTATCTTTTACTACATAACTTTTCACCAAATTTCACAAACACTAAGAAAGTTCGTTTTTCGATTCAAAACAAGATTCTAACGCTTCGAGGAATTCAAATAACGTGTTTTAGATCATTTTATCGTATCTTTTACTACATCAGTTTTCACCAAATTTCACAAACCCTAAGAAACTTTGTTTTCCGATTCAAAACAAGATTTTAACGCTTTGAGGAGTTCAAATGACGTGTTTTTAGATCATTTGTATCGTATCTTTTACTACATAACTTTTCATCAAATTTTACAAACACTAGAAAAGTATGTTTTTCGATTCAAAACATGATTTTAACGCTTTGAGGAGTTCAAATAACGTGTTTTTAGATCATTTGTATCGTATCTTTTACTACATAACTTTTCACCAAATTTCACAAACACTAAGAAAGTTTGTTTTTCGATTCAAAACATGATTTTAACGCTTTGAGGAGTTCGAATAACATGTGTTTTAGATCATTTGTATCGTATCTTTTACAACATAACTTTTCACCAAATTTCACAAACACTAAGAAAGTTTGTTTTTCGATTCAAAACAAGATTTTAACGCTTTGAGGAGTTCAAATCACGTGTTTTTAGATCATTTGTATCGTATCTTTTACTACATAACTTTTCACCATATTTCACAAACACTAAGTAAGTGTGTTCTTCGATTCAAAACAAGATTTTAACGCTTTGAGGAGTTCAAATAACTTGTTTTTAGATCATTTTTATCGTATCTTTTACTACATAACTTTTCACCAAATTTCACAAACACTAAGAAAGTTTGTTTTTCAATTCAAAACAAGATTTTAACGCTTTCAGGAGTTCAAATAACGTGTTTTTAGATCAATTGTATCGTATCTTTTACTACATAACTTTTCACCAAATTTCACAAACAATAAGAAAGTTTGTTTTTCGATTCAAAACAAGATTTTAACGCTTCGAGGATTTCAAATAACGTGTTGTAGATCATTTTTATCGTATCTTTTACTACATAACTTTTCACCAAATTTCACAAACACTAAGAAACTTTGTTTTTCGATTCAAAACAAGATTTTAACGCTTTGAGGAGTTCAAATGACGTGTTTTTAGATCATTTGTATCGTATCTTTTACTACATAACTTTTCATCAAATTTTACAAACACAAGAAAAGTTTGTTTTTCGATTCAAAACATGATTTTAACGCTTTGAGGAGTACAAATAACGTGTTTTTAGATCATTTGTATCGTATCTTTTACTGCATAACTTTTCACCAAATTTCACAAACACTAAGAATGTTTGTTTTTCGATTCAAAACATGATTTTAACGCTTTGAGGAGCTCAAATAACGTGTTTTTAGATCATTTGTATCTATCTTTTACTACATAATTTTTCACCAAATTTAACAAGCACTAAGAAAGTTTGTTTTTCGATTCAAAACAAGATTTTAACGCTTTGAGGAATTCGAATAACGTGTTTTTAGATCAATTGTCTCGTATCTTTTACCACATAACTTTTCACCAAATTTAACAAACACTTGTAGTAAAAGATACGATGCAAATGATCTAAAAACAAATTATTTGAACTCCTCAAAGCGTTAAAATCTTATTTTTAATCGAAAAACAAACTTACTTAGTGTTTGTGAAATTTGGTGAAAAGTTATGTAGTAAAAGATACGATACAAATGATCTAAAAACAAGTTATTTGAACTCCTCAAAGCGTTAAAATCTTGTTTTGAATCGAGAAACAAACTTTCTTAGTGTTTGTGAAATTTGGTGAAAAGTTAAGTAGTAAAAGATACGATACAAATGATCTAAAAACAAGTTATTTGAACTCCTCAAAGCGTTAAAATCTTGTTTCGAATCGAAAAACATACTTTCTTAGTGTTTGTGAAATTTGGTGAAAAGTCATGTTGTAAATTGAACTCCTCAAAGCGTTAAAATCTTGTTTTGAATCGAAAAACACACTTACTTAGTGTTTGTGAAATTTGGTGAAAAGTTATGTAGTAAAAGATATGATACAAATGATCTAAAAACACTTTATTTGAACTCCCCAAAGCGTTAAAATCATGTTTTGAATCGAAAAACAAACTTTCTTTGTGTTTGTGAAATTTGGTGAAAACTTATGTAGTAAAAGATACGATACAAATGATCTAAAAACACGTTATTTGAACTCCTCAAAGCGTTAAAATCATGTTTTGAATAGAAAAACAAACTTTCTTAGTGTTTGTGAAATTTGGGGAAAAATTATGTAGTATAAGATACGAAACAATTGATCTAAAAACACGTTATTTGAACTCCTGAAAGCGTTAAAATCTTGTTTTGAATCGAAAAACAAACTTTCTTAGTGTTTGTGAAATTTGGTGAAAAGTTATGTAGTAAAAGACACGATACAAATGATCTAAAAACACGTTATTTGAACTCCTCAAAGCGTTAAAATCTTGTTTGGAATCGAAAAACAAACTTTCTTAGTGTTTGTGAAATTTGGTGAAAAGTTAGGTAGTAAAAGATACGATACAAATGATCTAAAAACACGTTATTTGAACTCCTCAAAGCGTTAAAATCATGTTTTGAATCGAAAAACAAATATTCTTAGTGTTTGTGAAATTTGGTGAAAATGTATGTAGTAAAAGATACGATACAAATGATCTAAAAACATGTTATTTGAACTTGTTTTTAGATCATTTGTATCGTATCTTTTAGTACATAACTTTTCACCAAATATCACAAACACTAAGAAAGTTTGTTTTTCGATTCAAAACAAGATTTTAACGCTTTGAGGAGTTCAAATGACATGTTTTTAGATCATTTGTATCGTATCTTTTACTACATAACTTTTCACCAAATTTCACAAACACTAAGAAAGTTTGTTTTTCGATTCAAAACATGATTTTAACGCTTTGAGGAGTTCAAATAACGTGTTTTTAGATCATTTGTACCGTATCTTTTACTATATAACTTTTCACCAAATTTCACAAACACTAAGAAAGTTTGTTTTTCGATTCAAAACAAGATTTTAACGCTTTGAGGATTTCAAATAACGTGTTTTTAGATCATTTGTATCGTATCTTTTACTACATAACTTTTCACCAAATTTCACAAACACTAAGAAAGTTTGTTTTTCGATTCAAAACATGATTTTATCGCTTTGAGGAGTTCGAATAACATGTGTTTTAGATCATTTGTATCGTATCTTTTACTACATAACTTTTCACCAAATTTCACAAACACTAAGAAATTTTGTTTTTCGATTCAAAACAAAATTTTAACGCTTTGAGGATTTCAAATAACGTGTTTTTAGATCATTTGTATCGTATCTTTTACTACATAACTTTTCACCAAATTTCACAAACACTAAGAAAGTTTGTTTTTCGATTCAAAACATGATTTTATCGCTATGAGGAGTTCGAATAACCTGTGTTTTAGATCATTTGTATCGTATCTTTTACAACATAACTTTTCACCAAATTTCACAAACACTAAGAAACTTTGTTTTTCGATTCAAAACATGATTTTAACGCTTTGAGGAGTTCAAATAACGTGTTTTTAGATCAATTGTATCGTATATTTTACTACATAACTTTTCACCAAATTTCACAAACACTAAGAAATTTTGTTTTTCGATTCAAAACATGATTTTAACGCTTTGAGGAGTTCAAATAACGTGTTTTTAGATCATTTGTATCGTTTCTTTTACTACATAACTTTTCACCAAATTTCACAAACACTAAGAAAGTTTGTTTTTCGATTCAAAACATGATTTTAACGCTTTGAGGAGCTCAAATAACGTGTTTTTAGAGAATTTGTATCGTATCTTTTACTACATAACTTTTCACCCAATTTCACAAACACTAAGAAAGTTTGTTTTCCGATTCAAAATATGATTTTAACGCTTTGAGGAGTTCAAATAACGGGTTTTTAGATCATTTGTATCGTATCTTTTACTATATAACTTTTCACCAAATTTCACAAACACTAAGAAAGTTTGTTTTCCAATTCAAAACAAGATTTTAACGCTTTGAGGAGTTCGAATAACGTGTTTTTAGATCATTTGTATCGTATCTTTTACTATATAACTTTTCACCAAATTTCACAAACACTAAGAAAGTTTGTTTTTCGATTCAAAACAAGATTTTAACGCTTTGAGGAGTTCAAATAACGTGTTTTTAGATCATTTGTATCGTATCTTTTATTACATAACTTTTCACCAAATTTCACAAACACTAAGAAAGTTTGTTTTTCGATTCAAAACATGATTTTAACGCTTTGAGGAGTTCGAATAACATGTGTTTTAGATCATTTGTATCGTATCTTTTACTACATAACTTTTCACCAAATTTCACAAACACTAAGAAACTTTGTTTTTCGATTCAAAACATGATTTTAACGCTTTGAGGAGTTCAAATAACTTGTTTTTAGATCATTTGTATCGTATCTTTTACTATATAACTTTTCACCAAATTTCACAAACACTAAGAAAGTTTGTTTTTCTATTCAAAACAAGATTTTAACGCTTTGAGGAGTTCAAATAACGTGTTTTTAGATCAATTGTATCGTATCTTTTACTACATAACTTTTCACCAAATTTGACAAACACTAAGAAAGTTTGTTTTTCAATTCAAAACATGATTTGAACGCTTTGAGGGGTTCAAATAACGTGTTTTTAGATCATTTGTATCGTATCTTTTACTATATAACTTTTCAGCAAATTTCACAAACACTAAGAAAGTTTGTTTTTCGATTCAAAACAAGATTTTAACGATTTGAGGAGTTCAAATAACGTGCTTTTAGATCATTTGTATCGTATCTTTTACTACATAACTTTTCACCAAATTTTACAAACACTAAGAATGTTTGTTTTTCGATTCAAAACATAATTTTAACGCTTTGAGGAGTTCAAATAACGTGTTTTTAGATCATTTGTATCGTATTTTTTACTATATAACTTTTCACCAAATTTCACAAACACTAAAAAAGTTTGTTTTTCGATTCAAAACAAGATTTTAACGCTTTGAGGAGTTCAAATAACGTGTTCTTAGATCAATTGTATCGTATCTTTTACTACATAACTTTTCACCAAATTTCTCAAACACTAAGAAAATTTGTTTTCCGATTCAAAATATGATTTTAACGCTTTGAGGAGTTCAAATAACGTGTTTTTAGATCATTTGTATCGTATCTTTTACAACATAACTTTTCACCAAATTTCACAAACACTAAGAAAGTTTGTTTTTCGATTCAAAACATGATTTTAACGCTTTGAGGAGTTCGAATAACATGTGTTTTAGATCATTTGTATCGTATCTTTTACTACATAACTTTTCACCAAATTTCACAAACACTAAGAAAGTTTGTTTTTCGATTCAAAACAAGATTTTAACGCTTTCATGAGTTCAAATAACGTGTTTTTAGATCATTTGTATCGTATCTTTTACTACATAACTTTTCACCAAATTTCACAAACACTAAGAAAGTTTGTTTTTCGATTCAAAACATGATTTTAACGCTTTGAGGAGTTCGAATAACATGTGTCTTAGTTCATTTGTATCGTATCTTTTACTACATAACTTTTCACCAAATTTCACAAACACTATGAAACTTTGTTTTTCGATTCAAAACAAGATTTTATCGCTTTGAGGAGTTCAAATGACATGTTTTTAGATCATTTGTATCGTATCTTTTACTACATAAATTTTCATCAAATTTCACAAACACTAAGAAAGTTTGTTTTTCGATTCAAAACAAGATTTTAACGCTTTGAGGAGTTCATATAACGTGTTTTTAGATCATTTGTATCGTATCTTTTACTACATAACTTTTCACCAAATTTCACAAACACAAAGAAAGTTTGTTTTTCGATTCAAAACTTGATTTTAACGCTTTGAGGAGGTCAAATAACTTGTTTTTAGATCATTTGTATCGTATCTTTTACTACATAACTTTTCACCAAATTTTACAAACACTAAGAAACTTTGTTTTTCGATTCAAAACAAGATTTTATCGCTTTGAGGAGTTCAAATGACATGTTTTTAGATCATTTGTATCGTATCTTTTACTACATAACTTTTCATCAAATTTCACAAACACTAAGAAAGTTTGTTTTTCGATTCAAAACAAGATTTTAACGCTTTGAGGAGTTCATATAACGTGTTTTTAGATCATTTGTATCGTATCTTTTACTACATAACTTTTCACCAAATTTCACAAACACAAAGAAAGTTTGTTTTTCGATTCAAAACTTGATTTTAACGCTTTGAGGAGGTCAAATAACTTGTTTTTAGATCATTTGTATCGTATCTTTTACTACATAACTTTTCACCAAATTTCACAAACACCAAGAAACTTTGTTTTCCGATTCAAAACAACATTTTAACGCTTTGAGGAGCTCAAATAACGTGTTTTTAGATCATTTGTATCGTATCTTTTACTACATAACTTTTCATCAAATTTTACAAACACTAGAAAAGTTTGTTTTTCGATTCAAAACATGATTTTAACGCTTTGAGGAGTTCAAATAACGTGTTTTTAGATCATTTGTATCGTTTCTTTTACTACATAACTTTTCACCAAATTTCACAAACACTAAGAAAGTTTGTTTTTCGATTCAAAACATGATTTTAACGCTTTGAGGAGCTCAAATAACGTGTTTTTTGATCATTTGTATCTATTTTTTACTACATAAATTTTCACCCAATTTCACAAACACTAAGAAAGTTTGTTTTTCGTTTCAAAACAAGATTTTAACGCTTTGAGGAGTTCAAATGACATGTTTTTAGATCATTTGTATCGTATCTTTTACTACATAACTTTTCATCAAATTTTACAAACACTAAGAAAGTTTGTTTTTCGATTCAAAACAAGATTTTAACGCTTTGAGGAGACCCAATAACGTATTTTTAGATCATTTGTATCGTATCTTTTACTACATAACTTTTCACCAAATTTCACAAACACTAAGAAAGTTTGTTTTTCGATTCAAAACATGATTTTAACGCTTTGAGGAGTTCGAATAACATGTGTTTTAGATCATTTGTATCGTATCTTTTACTACATAACTTTTCACCAAATTTCACAAACACTAAGAAATTTTGTTTTTCGATTCAAAACAAGATTTTAACGCTTTCAGGAGTTCAAATAACGTGTTTTTAGATCATTTGTATCGTATCTTTTACTACATAACTTTTCACCAAATTTCACAAACACTAAGAAAGTTTGTTTTTCGATTCAAAACATGATTTTAACGCTTTGAGGAGTTCGAATAACATGTGTTTTAGTTCATTTGTATCGTATCTTTTACTACATAACTTTTCACCAAATTTCACAAACACTAAGAAACTTTGTTTTTCGATTCAAAACAAGATTTTATCGCTTTGAGGAGTTCAAATGACATGTTTTTAGATCATTTGTATCGTATCTTTTACTACATAACTTTTCATCAAATTTCACAAACACTAAGAAAGTTTGTTTTTCGATTCAAAACAAGATTTTAACGCTTTGAGGAGTTCATATAACGTGTTTTTAGATCATTTGTATCGTATCTTTTACTACATAACTTTTCACCAAATTTCACAAACACAAAGAAAGTTTGTTTTTCGATTCAAAACTTGATTTTAACGCTTCGAGGAGGTCAAATAACTTGTTTTTAGATCATTTGTATCGTATCTTTTACTGCATAATTTTTCACCAAATTTTACAAACACTAAGAAACTTTGTTTTTCGATTCAAAACAAGATTTTATCGCTTTGAGGAGTTCAAATGACATGTTTTTAGATCATTTGTATCGTATCTTTTACTACATAACTTTTCATCAAATTTCACAAACACTAAGAAAGTTTGTTTTTCAATTCAAAACAAGATTTTAACGCTTTGAGGAGTTCATATAACGTGTTTTTAGATCATTTGTATCGTATCTTTTACTACATAACTTTTCACCAAATTTCACAAACACAAAGAAAGTTTGTTTTTCGATTCAAAACTTGATTTTAATGCTTTGAGGAGGTCAAATAACTTGTTTTTAGATCATTTGTATCGTATCTTTTACTACATAACTTTTCACCAAATTTCACAAACACCAAGAAACTTTGTTTTCCGATTCAAAACAACATTTTAACGCTTTGAGGAGCTCAAATAACGTGTTTTTAGATCATTTGTATCGTATCTTTTACTACATAACTTTTCATCAAATTTTACAAACACTAGAAAAGTTTGTTTTTCGATTCAAAACATGATTTTAACGCTTTGAGGAGTTCAAATAACGTGTTTTTAGATCATTTGTATCGTTTCTTTTACTACATAACTTTTCACCAAATTTCACAAACACTAAGAAAGTTTGTTTTTCGATTCAAAACATGATTTTAACGCTTTGAGGAGCTCAAATAACGTGTTTTTTGATCATTTGTATCTATTTTTTACTACATAAATTTTCACCCAATTTCACAAACACTTGTAGTAAAAGATACGATGCAAATGATCTAAAAACAAGTTATTTGAACTCCTCAAAGCGTTAAAATCTTGTTTTGAATCGAAAAACAAACTTACTTAGTGTTTGTGAAATTTGGTGAAAAGTTATGTAGTAAAAGATACGATACAAATGATCTAAAAACAAGTTATTTGAACTCCTCAAAGCGTTAAAATCTTGTTTTGAATCGAAAAACAAACTTTCTTAGTGTTTGTGAAATTTGGTGAAAAGTTATGTAGTAAAAGATACGATACAAATGATCTATAAAAACAAGTTATTTGAACTCCTCAAAGCGTTAAAATCTTGTTTTGAATCGAAAAACACACTTACTTAGTGTTTGTGAAATTTGGTGAAAAGTTATGTAGTAAAAGATACGATACAAATGATCTAAAAACACGTTATTTGAACTCCTCAAAGCGTTAAAATCATGTTTTGAATCGAAAAAAAAACTTTCTTTGTGTTTGTGAAATTTGGTGAAAATTTATGTACTAAAAGATACGATACAAATGATCTAAAAACACGTTATTTGAACTGCTCAAATCGTTAAAATCTTGTTTTAAAATCGAATAACAAACTTTCTTAGTGTTTGTGAAATTTGGTGAAAAGTTATGTAGTAAAAGATACGATACAAATGATCTAAAAACACGTTATTTGAACTCCTCAAAGCGTTAAAATCTTGTTTTGTATCCAAAAACAAACTTACTTTACTTAGTGTTTGTAAAATTTGGTGAAAACTTAGGCAGTAAAAGATACGATACAAATGATCTAAAAATACGTTATTTAAACTCCTGAAAGCGTTAAAATCTTGTTTTGAATCGAAAAACAAACTTACTTAGTGTTTGTAAAATTTGGTGAAAACTTAGGCAGTAAAAGATACGATGCAAATGATCTAAAAACACGTTATTTGAACTCCTCAAAGCGTTAAAATCTTGTTTTGAATCGAAAAACAAACTTACTTAGTGTTTGTAAAATTTGGTGAAAACATATGTAGTAAAAGACACGATGCAAATGATCTAAAAAAAGTTATTTGAACTCCTCAAAGCGTTAAAATTTTGTTTTGAATCGAAAAACAAACTATCTTAGTGTTTGTGAAATTTGGGGAAAAGTTATGTAGTAAAAGAAACGATACAAATGATCTAAAAACACGTTATTTGAACTCCTCAAAGCGTTAAAATCTTGTTGTGAATCGAAAAACAAAATTTCTTAGTGTTTGTGAAATTTGGTGAAAAGTTATGTAGTAAAAGATACGATACAAATGATCTAAAACACATATTATTCGAACTCCTCAAAGCGTTAAAATCATGTTTTGAATCGAAAAACAAAATTTCTTAGTGTTTGCGAAATTTGGTGAAAAGTTATGTAGTAAAAGATACGGTACAAATGATCTAAAAACACGTTATTTGAACTCCTCAAAGCGTTAAAATCATGTTTTGAATCGAAAAACAAACTTTCTTAGTGTTTGTAAAATTTGGTGAAAAGTTATGTAGTAAAAGATACGATACAAATGATCTAAAAACACGTTATTTGAACTCCTCAAAGCATTAAAATCTTGTTTTGAATCGAAAAAAAAACTTTCTTAGTGTTTGTGAAATTTGGTGAAAAGTTATGTAGTAAAAGATACGATACAAATGATCTAAAACACATGTTATTCGAACTCCTCAAAGCGTTAAAATCATGTTTTGAATCGAAAAACAAACTTTCTTAGTCTTTGTGAAATTTGGTGAAAAGTTATGTAGTAGAAGATACGATACAAATGATCTACAAACACGTCATTTGAACTCCTCAAAGCGTTAAAATCTTGTTTTGAATCGAAAAACAGACTTTCTTAGTGTTTGTGAAATTTGGTGAAAAGTTATGTAGTAAAACATACGATACAAATGATCTAAAAACAAGTTATTTGAACTCCTCAAAGCGTTAAAATCTTGTTTTGACTCGAAAAACAAACTTTCTTAGTGTTTGTGAAATTTGGTGAAAAGTTATATAGTAAAAGATACGATACAAATGATCTAAAAACACGTTATTTGAACTCCTCAAAGCGTTAAAATCTTGTTTTGAATCGAAAAACAAACTTTCTTAGTGTTTGTGAAATTTGGTGAAAAGTTATGTAGTAAAAGATACGAAACAAATGATCTAAAAACACGTTATTTGAACTCCTCAAAGCGTTAAAATCATGTTTTGAATCGAAAATAAAATATTCTTAGTGTTTGTGAAATTTGGTGAAAAGGTATGTAGTAAAAGATACGATACAAATGATCTAAAAACATGTTATTTGAACTCCTCAAAGCGTTAAAATCATTTGTATCGTATCTTTTAGTACATAATTTTTCACCAAATTTCACAAACACTAAGAAAGTTTGTTTTTCGATTCAAAACAAGATTTTAACGTTTTGAGGAGTTCAAATGACATGTTTTTAGATCATTTGTATCGTATCTTTTACTACATAACTTTTCACCAAATTTCACAAACACTAAGAAAGTTTGTTTTTCGTTTGAAAACAAGATTTTAACGCTTTGAGGAGTTTAAATGACATGTTTTTAGATCATTTGTATCGTATCTTTTACTACATAACTTTTCATCAAATTTTACAAACACTAAGAAAGTTTGTTTTTCGATTCAAAACAAGATTTTAACGCTTTGAGGAGACCCAATAACGTATTTTTAGATCATTTGTATCGTATCTTTTACTACATAACTTTTCACCAAATTTCACAAACACTAAGAAAGTTTGTTTTTCGATTCAAAACATGATTTTAACGCTTTGAGGAGTTCGAATAACATGTGTTTTAGATCATTTGTATCGTATCTTTTACTAAATAACTTTTCACCAAATTTCACAAACACTAAGAAATTTTGTTTTTCGATTCAAAACAAGATTTTAACGCTTTCAGGAGTTCAAATAACGTGTTTTTAGATCATTTGTATCGTATCTTTTACTACATAACTTTTCACCAAATTTCACAAACACTAAGAAAGTTTGTTTTTCGATTCAAAACATGATTTTAACGCTTTGAGGAGTTCGAATAACATGTGTTTTAATTCATTTGTATCGTATCTTTTACTACATAACTTTTCACCAAATTTCACAAACACTAAGAAACTTTGTTTTTCGATTCAAAACAAGATTTTATCGCTTTGAGGAGTTCAAATGACATGTTTTTAGATCATTTGTATCGTATCTTTTACTACATAACTTTTCATCAAATTTCACAAACACTAAGAAAGTTTGTTTTTCGATTCAAAACAAGATTTTAACGCTTTGAGGAGTTCATATAACGTGTTTTTAGATCATTTGTATCGTATCTTTTACTACATAACTTTTCACCAAATTTCACAAACACAAAGAAAGTTTGTTTTTCGATTCAAAACAAGATTTTAACGCTTTGAGGAGACCCAATAACGTATTTTTAGATCATTTGTATCGTATCTTTTACTACATAACTTTTCACCAAATTTCACAAACACTAAGAAAGTTTGTTTTTCGATTCAAAACATGATTTTAACGCTTTGAGGAGTTCGAATAACATGTGTTTTAGATCATTCGTATCGTATCTTTTACTACATAACTTTTCACCAAATTTCACAAACACTAAGAAATTTTGTTTTTCGATTCAAAACAAGATTTTAACGCTTTCAGGAGTTCAAATAACGTGTTTTTAGATCATTTGTATCGTATCTTTTACTAAATAACTTTTCACCAAATTTCACAAACACTAAGAAAGTTTGTTTTTCGATTCAAAACATGATTTTAACGCTTTGAGGAGTTCGAATAACATGTGTTTTAGTTCATTTGTATCGTATCTTTTACTACATAACTTTTCACCAAATTTCACAAACACTAAGAAACTTTGTTTTTCGATTCAAAACAAGATTTTATCGCTTTGAGGAGTTCAAATGACATGTTTTTAGATCATTTGTATCGTATCTTTTACTACATAACTTTTCATCAAATTTCACAAACACTAAGAAAGTTTGTTTTTCGATTCAAAACAAGATTTTAACGCTTTGAGGAGTTCATATAACGTGTTTTTAGATCATTTGTATCGTATCTTTTACTACATAACTTTTCACCAAATTTCACAAACACAAAGAAAGTTTGTTTTTCGATTCAAAACTTGATTTTAACGCTTTGAGGAGGTCAAATAACTTGTTTTTAGATCATTTGTATCGTATCTTATACTACATAACTTTTCACCAAATTTTACAAACACTAAGAAACTTTGTTTTTCGATTCAAAACAAGATTTTATCGCTTTGAGGAGTTCAAATGACATGTTTTTAGATCATTTGTATCGTATCTTTTACTACATAACTTTTCATCAAATTTCACAAACACTAAGAAAGTTTGTTTTTCGATTCAAAACAAGATTTTAACGCTTTGAGGAGTTCATATAACGTGTTTTTAGATCATTTGTATCGTATCTTTTACTACATAACTTTTCACCAAATTTCACAAACACAAAGAAAGTTTGTTTTTCGATTCAAAACTTGATTTTAATGCTTTGAGGAGGTCAAATAACTTGTTTTTAGATCATTTGTATCGTATCTTTTACTACATAACTTTTCACTAAATTTCACAAACACCAAGAAACTTTGTTTTCCGATTCAAAACAACATTTTAACGCTTTGAGGAGCTCAAATAACGTGTTTTTAGATCATTTGTATCGTATCTTTTACTACATAACTTTTCATCAAATTTTACAAACACTAGAAAAGTTTGTTTTTCGATTCAAAACATGATTTTAACGCTTTGAGGAGTTCAAATAACGTGTTTTTAGATCATTTGTATCGTTTCTTTTACTACATAACTTTTCACCAAATTTCACAAACACTAAGAAAGTTTGTTTTTCGATTCAAAACATGATTTTAACGCTTTGAGGAGCTCAAATAACGTGTTTTTTGATCATTTGTATCTATTTTTTACTACATAAATTTTCACCCAATTTCACAAACACTTGTAGTAAAAGATACGATGCAAATGATCTAAAAACAAGTTATTTGAACTCCTCAAAGCGTTAAAATCTTGTTTTGAATCGAAAAACAAACTTACTTAGTGTTTGTGAAATTTGGTGAAAAGTTATGTAGTAAAAGATACGATACAAATGATCTAAAAACAAGTCATTTGAACTCCTCAAAGCGATAAAATCTTGTTTTGTATCGAAAAACAAACTTTCTTAGTGTTTGTGAAATTTGGTGAAAAGTTATGTAGTAAAAGATACGATACAAATGATCTAAAAACAAGTTATTTGACCTCCTCAAAGCGTTAAAATCAAGTTTTGAATCGAAAAACAAACTTTCTTTGTGTTTGTGAAATTTGGTGAAAAGTTATGTAGTAAAAGATACGATACAAATGATCTAAAAACACGTTATTTGAACTCCTCAAAGCGTTAAAATCATGTTTTGAATCGAAAAACAAACTTTCTTTGTGTTTGTGAAATTTGGTGAAAATTTATGTACTAAAAGATACGATACATATGATCTAAAAACACGTTATTTGAACTGCTCAAAGCGTTAAAATCTTGTTTTGAAATCGAATAACAAACTTTCTTAGTGTTTGTGAAATTTGGTGAAAAGTTATGTAGTAAAAGATACGATACAAATGATCTAAAAACACGTTATTTGAACTCCTCAAAGCGTTAAAATCTTGTTTTGTATCCAAAAACAAACTTACTTAGTGTTTGTGAAATTTGGTGAAAAGTTACGTAGTAAAAGATACGATACAAATGATCTAAAAATACGTTATTTGAACTCCTGAAAGCGTTAAAATCTTGTTTTGAATCGAAAAACAAACTTACTTAGTGTTTGTAAAATTTGGTGAAAACTTAGGCAGTAAAAGATACGATGCAAATGATCTAAAAACACGTTATTTGAACTCCTCAAAGCGTTAAAATCATGTTTTGAATCGAAAAACAAACTTACTTAGTGTTTGTGAAATTTGGTGAAAAGTTATGTAGTAAAAGAAACGATACAAATGATCTAAAAACACGTTATTTGAACTCCTCAAAGCGTTAAAATCTTGTTTTGAATCGAAAAACAAAATTTCTTAGTGTTTGTGAAATTTGGTGAAAAGTTATGTAGTAAAAGATACGATACAAATGATCTAAAACACATATTATTCGAACTCCTCAAAGCGTTAAAATCATGTTTTGAATCGAAAAACAAAATTTCTTAGTGTTTGTGAAATTTGGTGAAAAGTTATGTAGTAAAAGATACGGTACAAATGATCTAAAAACACGTCATTTGAACTCCTCAAAGCGTTAAAATCTTGTTTTGAATCGAAAAACAAACTTTCTTAGTGTTTGTAAAATTTGGTGAAAAGTTATGTAGTAAAAGATACGATACAAATGATCTAAAAACACGTTATTTGAACTCCTCAAAGCATTAAAATCTTGTTTTGAATCGAAAAAAAAACTTTCTTAGTGTTTGTGAAATTTGGTGAAAAGTTATGTAGTAAAAGATACGATACAAATGATCTAAAACACATGTTATTCGAACTCCTCAAAGCGTTAAAATCATGTTTTGAATCGAAAAACAAACTTTCTTAGTCTTTGTGAAATTTGGTGAAAAGTTATGTAGTAAAAGATACGATACAAATGATCTATAAAAACAAGTTATTTGAACTCCTCAAAGCGTTAAAATCTTGTTTTGAATCGAAAAACACACTTACTTAGTGTTTGTGAAATTTGGTGAAAAGTTTTGTAGTAAAAGATACGATACAAATGATCTAAAAACACGTTATTTGAACTCCTCAAAGCGTTAAAATCATGTTTTGAATCGAAAAACAAACTTTCTTTGTGTTTGTGAAATTTGGTGAAAATTTATGTACTAAAAGATACGATACATATGATCTAAAAACACGTTATTTGAACTGCTCAAAGCGTTAAAATCTTGTTTTGAAATCGAACAACAAACTTTCTTAGTGTTTGTGAAATTTGGTGAAAAGTTATGTAGTAAAAGATACGATACAAATGATCTAAAAACACGTTATTTGAACTCCTCAAAGCGTTAAAATCTTGTTTTGTATCCACAAACAAACTTACTTAGTGTTTGTGAAATTTGGTGAAAAGTTACGTAGTAAAAGATACGATACAAATGATCTAAAAATACGTTATTTGAACTCCTGAAAGCGTTAAAATCTTGTTTTGAATCGAAAAACAAACTTACTTAGTGTTTGTAAAATTTGGTGAAAACTTAGGCAGTAAAAGATACGATGCAAATGATCTAAAAACACGTTATTTGAACTCCTCAAAGCGTTAAAATCATGTTTTGAATCGAAAAACAAACTTACTTAGTGTGTGTGAAATTTGGTGAAAAGTTATGTAGTAAAAGAAACGATACAAATGATCTAAAAACACGTTATTTGAACTCCTCAAAGCGTTAAAATCTTGTTTTGAATCGAAAAACAAAATTTCTTAGTGTTTGTGAAATTTGGTGAAAAGTTATGTAGTAAAAGATACGATACAAATGATCTAAAACACATATTATTCGAACTCCTCAAAGCGTTAAAATCATGTTTTGAATCGAAAAACAAAATTTCTTAGTGTTTGTGAAATTTGGTGAAAAGTTATGTAGTAAAAGATACGGTACAAATGATCTAAAAACACGTTATTTGAACTCCTCAAAGCGTTAAAATCTTGTTTTGAATCGAAAAGCAAACTTTCTTAGTGTTTGTAAAATTTGGTGAAAAGTTATGTAGTAAAAGATACGATACAAATGATCTAAAAACACGTTATTTGAACTCCTCAAAGCATTAAAATCTTGTTTTGAATCGAAAAAAAAAACTTTCTTAGTGTTTGTGAAATTTGGTGAAAAGTTATGTAGTAAAAGATACGATACAAATGATCTAAAACACATGTTATTCGAACTCCTCAAAGCGTTAAAATCATGTTTTGAATCGAAAAACAAACTTTCTTAGTCTTTGTGAAATTTGGTGAAAAGTTATGTAGTAAAAGATACGATACAAATGATCTACAAACACGTCATTTGAACTCCTCAAAGCGTTAAAATCAAGTTTTGAATCGAAAAACAGACTTTCTTAGTGTTTGTGAAATTTGGTGAAAAGTTATGTAGTAAAAAATACGATACAAATGATCTAAAAACAAGTTATTTGAACTCCTCAAAGCGTTAAAATCTTGTTTTGAATCGAAAAACAAATTTTCTTATTGTTTGTGAAATTTGGTGAAAAGTTATATAGTAAAAGATACGATACAAATGATCTAAAAATACGTTATTTGAACTCCTCAAAGCGTTAAAATCTTGTTTTGAATCGAAAAACAAACTTTCTTAGTGTTTGTGAAATTTGGTGAAAAGTTATGTAGTAAAAGATACGAAACAAATGATCTAAAAACACGTTATTTGAACTCCTCAAAGCGTTAAAATCATGTTTTGAATCGAAAATAAAATATTCTTAGTGTTTGTGAAATTTGGTGAAAAGGTATGTAGTAAAAGATACGATACAAATGATCTAAAAACATGTTATTTGAACATGTTTTTAGATCATTTGTATCGTATCTTTTAGTACATAACTTTTCACCAAATTTCACAAACACTAAGAAAGTTTGTTTTTCGATTCAAAACAAGATTTTAACGCTTTGAGGAGTTCAAATGACATGTTTTTAGATCATTTGTATCGTATATTTTACTACATAACTTTTCACCAAATTTCACAAACACTAAGAAAGTTTGTTTTTCGTTTCAAAACAAGATTTTAACGCTTTGAGGAGTTCAAATGACATGTTTTTAGATCATTTGTATCGTATCTTTTACTACATAACTTTTCACTAAATTTCACAAACACCAAGAAACTTTGTTTTCCGATTCAAAACAACATTTTAACGCTTTGAGGAGCTCAAATAACGTGTTTTTAGATCATTTGTATCGTATCTTTTACTACATAACTTTTCATCAAATTTTACAAACACTAGAAAAGTTTGTTTTTCGATTCAAAACATGATTTTAACGCTTTGAGGAGTTCAAATAACGTGTTTTTAGATCATTTGTATCGTTTCTTTTACTACATAACTTTTCACCAAATTTCACAAACACTAAGAAAGTTTGTTTTTCGATTCAAAACATGATTTTAACGCTTTGAGGAGCTCAAATAACGTGTTTTTTGATCATTTGTATCTATTTTTTACTACATAAATTTTCACCCAATTTCACAAACACTTGTAGTAAAAGATACGATGCAAATGATCTAAAAACAAGTTATTTGAACTCCTCAAAGCGTTAAAATCTTGTTTTGAATCGAAAAACAAACTTACTTAGTGTTTGTGAAATTTGGTGAAAAGTTATGTAGTAAAAGATACGATACAAATGATCTAAAAACAAGTCATTTGAACTCCTCAAAGCGATAAAATCTTGTTTTGTATCGAAAAACAAACTTTCTTAGTGTTTGTGAAATTTGGTGAAAAGTTATGTAGTAAAAGATACGATACAAATGATCTAAAAACAAGTTATTTGACCTCCTCAAAGCGTTAAAATCAAGTTTTGAATCGAAAAACAAACTTTCTTTGTGTTTGTGAAATTTGGTGAAAAGTTATGTAGTAAAAGATACGATACAAATGATCTAAAAACACGTTATTTGAACTCCTCAAAGCGTTAAAATCATGTTTTGAATCGAAAAACAAACTTTCTTTGTGTTTGTGAAATTTGGTGAAAATTTATGTACTAAAAGATACGATACATATGATCTAAAAACACGTTATTTGAACTGCTCAAAGCGTTAAAATCTTGTTTTGAAATCGAATAACAAACTTTCTTAGTGTTTGTGAAATTTGGTGAAAAGTTATGTAGTAAAAGATACGATACAAATGATCTAAAAACACGTTATTTGAACTCCTCAAAGCGTTAAAATCTTGTTTTGTATCCAAAAACAAACTTACTTAGTGTTTGTGAAATTTGGTGAAAAGTTACGTAGTAAAAGATACGATACAAATGATCTAAAAATACGTTATTTGAACTTCTGAAAGCGTTAAAATCTTGTTTTGAATCGAAAAACAAACTTACTTAGTGTTTGTAAAATTTGGTGAAAACTTAGGCAGTAAAAGATACGATGCAAATGATCTAAAAACACGTTATTTGAACTCCTCAAAGCGTTAAAATCATGTTTTGAATCGAAAAACAAACTTACTTAGTGTTTGTGAAATTTGGTGAAAAGTTATGTAGTAAAAGAAACGATACAAATGATCTAAAAACACGTTATTTGAACTCCTCAAAGCGTTAAAATCTTGTTTTGAATCGAAAAACAAAATTTCTTAGTGTTTGTGAAATTTGGTGAAAAGTTATGTAGTAAAAGATACGATACAAATGATCTAAAACACATATTATTCGAACTCCTCAAAGCGTTAAAATCATGTTTTGAATCGAAAAACAAAATTTCTTAGTGTTTGTGAAATTTGGTGAAAAGTTATGTAGTAAAAGATACGGTACAAATGATCTAAAAACACGTCATTTGAACTCCTCAAAGCGTTAAAATCTTGTTTTGAATCGAAAAACAAACTTTCTTAGTGTTTGTAAAATTTGGTGAAAAGTTATGTAGTAAAAGATACGATACAAATGATCTAAAAACACGTTATTTGAACTCCTCAAAGCATTAAAATCTTGTTTTGAATCGAAAAAAAAACTTTCTTAGTGTTTGTGAAATTTGGTGAAAAGTTATGTAGTAAAAGATACGATACAAATGATCTAAAACACATGTTATTCGAACTCCTCAAAGCGTTAAAATCATGTTTTGAATCGAAAAACAAACTTTCTTAGTCTTTGTGAAATTTGGTGAAAAGTTATGTAGTAAAAGATACGATACAAATGATCTATAAAAACAAGTTATTTGAACTCCTCAAAGCGTTAAAATCTTGTTTTGAATCGAAAAACACACTTACTTAGTGTTTGTGAAATTTGGTGAAAAGTTTTGTAGTAAAAGATACGATACAAATGATCTAAAAACACGTTATTTGAACTCCTCAAAGCGTTAAAATCATGTTTTGAATCGAAAAACAAACTTTCTTTGTGTTTGTGAAATTTGGTGAAAATTTATGTACTAAAAGATACGATACATATGATCTAAAAACACGTTATTTGAACTGCTCAAAGCGTTAAAATCTTGTTTTGAAATCGAACAACAAACTTTCTTAGTGTTTGTGAAATTTGGTGAAAAGTTATGTAGTAAAAGATACGATACAAATGATCTAAAAACACGTTATTTGAACTCCTCAAAGCGTTAAAATCTTGTTTTGTATCCACAAACAAACTTACTTAGTGTTTGTGAAATTTGGTGAAAAGTTACGTAGTAAAAGATACGATACAAATGATCTAAAAATACGTTATTTGAACTCCTGAAAGCGTTAAAATCTTGTTTTGAATCGAAAAACAAACTTACTTAGTGTTTGTAAAATTTGGTGAAAACTTAGGCAGTAAAAGATACGATGCAAATGATCTAAAAACACGTTATTTGAACTCCTCAAAGCGTTAAAATCATGTTTTGAATCGAAAAACAAACTTACTTAGTGTGTGTGAAATTTGGTGAAAAGTTATGTAGTAAAAGAAACGATACAAATGATCTAAAAACACGTTATTTGAACTCCTCAAAGCGTTAAAATCTTGTTTTGAATCGAAAAACAAAATTTCTTAGTGTTTGTGAAATTTGGTGAAAAGTTATGTAGTAAAAGATACGATACAAATGATCTAAAACACATATTATTCGAACTCCTCAAAGCGTTAAAATCATGTTTTGAATCGAAAAACAAAATTTCTTAGTGTTTGTGAAATTTGGTGAAAAGTTATGTAGTAAAAGATACGGTACAAATGATCTAAAAACACGTTATTTGAACCCCTCAAAGCGTTAAAATCTTGTTTTGAATCGAAAAGCAAACTTTCTTAGTGTTTGTAAAATTTGGTGAAAAGTTATGTAGTAAAAGATACGATACAAATGATCTAAAAACACGTTATTTGAACTCCTCAAAGCATTAAAATCTTGTTTTGAATCGAAAAAAAAACTTTCTTAGTGTTTGTGAAATTTGGTGAAAAGTTATGTAGTAAAAGATACGATACAAATGATCTAAAACACATGTTATTCGAACTCCTCAAAGCGTTAAAATCATGTTTTGAATCGAAAAACAAACTTTCTTAGTCTTTGTGAAATTTGGTGAAAAGTTATGTAGTAAAAGATACGATACAAATGATCTACAAACACGTCATTTGAACTCCTCAAAGCGTTAAAATCAAGTTTTGAATCGAAAAACAGACTTTCTTAGTGTTTGTGAAATTTGGTGAAAAGTTATGTAGTAAAAAATACGATACAAATGATCTAAAAACAAGTTATTTGAACTCCTCAAAGCGTTAAAATCTTGTTTTGAATCGAAAAACAAATTTTCTTATTGTTTGTGAAATTTGGTGAAAAGTTATATAGTAAAAGATACGATACAAATGATCTAAAAATACGTTATTTGAACTCCTCAAAGCGTTAAAATCTTGTTTTGAATCGAAAAACAAACTTTCTTAGTGTTTGTGAAATTTGGTGAAAAGTTATGTAGTAAAAGATACGAAACAAATGATCTAAAAACACGTTATTTGAACTCCTCAAAGCGTTAAAATCATGTTTTGAATCGAAAATAAAATATTCTTAGTGTTTGTGAAATTTGGTGAAAAGGTATGTAGTAAAAGATACGATACAAATGATCTAAAAACATGTTATTTGAACATGTTTTTAGATCATTTGTATCGTATCTTTTAGTACATAACTTTTCACCAAATTTCACAAACACTAAGAAAGTTTGTTTTTCGATTCAAAACAAGATTTTAACGCTTTGAGGAGTTCAAATGACATGTTTTTAGATCATTTGTATCGTATATTTTACTACATAACTTTTCACCAAATTTCACAAACACTAAGAAAGTTTGTTTTTCGTTTCAAAACAAGATTTTAACGCTTTGAGGAGTTCAAATGACATGTTTTTAGATCATTTGTATCGTATCTTTTACTACATAACTTTTCATCAAATTTTACAAACACTAAGAAAGTTTGTTTTTCGATTCAAAACAAGATTTTAACGCTTTGAGGAGTTCAAATAACGTGTTTTTAAATCAATTGTATCGTATCTTTTACTACATAACTTTTCACCAAATTTCACAAACACTAAGAAAGTTTGTTTTTCGATTCAAAACAAGATTTTAACGCTTTCAGGAGTTCAAATAACGTGTTTTTAGATCATTTGTATCGTATCTTTTACTATATAACTTTTCACCAAATTTCACAAACACTAAGAAAGTTTGTTTTTCGATTCAAAACAAGATTTTAACGCTTTGAGGAGTTCAAATAACTTGTTTTTAGATCATTTGTATCGTATTTTTTACTACATAACTTTTCACCAAATTTCACAAACACTAAGAAAGTTTGTTTTTCGATTCAAAACAAGATTTTAACGCTTTGAGGAGTTCAAATAACGTGTTTTTAGATCATTTGTATCGTATCTTTTACTACATAACTTTTCACCAAATTTCACAAACACAAAGAAAGTTTGTTTTTCGATTCAAAACTTGATTTTAACGCTTTGAGGAGTTCAAATAACGTGTTTTTAGATCATTTGTACCGTATCTTTTACTACATAACTTTTCACCAAATTTCACAAACACTAAGTAAGTGTGTTTTTCGATTCAAAACAAGATTTTAACGCTTTGAGCAGTTCAAATAACTTGTTTTTAGATCATTTTTATCGTATCTTTTACTACATAACTTTTCACCAAATTTCACAAAAACTAAGAAAGTTTGTTTTTCAATTCAAAACAAGATTTTAACGCTTTCAGGAGTTCAAATAACGTGTTTTTAGATCAATTGTATCGTATCTTTCACTACATAACTTTTCACCAAATTTCACAAACACTAAGAAAGTTTGTTTTTCGATTCAAAACAAGATTCTAACGCTTCGAGGATTTCAAATAACGTGTTTTAGATCATTTTTATCGTATCTTTTACTACATGACTTTTCACCAAATTTCACAAACACAAAGAAACTTTGTTTTCCGATTCAAAACAAGATTTTAACGCTTTGAGGAATTCAAAAGACGTGTTTTTAGATCATTTGTATCGTATCTTTTACTACATAACTTTTCACCAAATTTCACATACACAAAGAAAGTTTGTTTTTCGATTCAAAACTTGATTTTAACGCTTTGAGGAGTTCAAATAACGTGTTTTTAGATCATTTGTACCGTATCTTTTACTACATAACTTTTCACCAAATTTCACAAACACTAAGTAAGTGTGTTTTTCGATTCAAAACATGATTTTAACGCTTTGAGGAGTTCAAATAACATGTGTTTTAGTTCATTTGTATCGTATCTTTTACTACATAACTTTTCACCAAATTTCACAAACACTAAGAAAGTTTGTTTTTCGATTCAAAACAAGATTTTAACGCTTTGAGGAGTTCAAATAACGTGTTTTTAGATCATTTGTATCGTATCTTTTACTACATAACTTGTCACCAAATTTCACAAACACAAAGAAAGTTTGTTTTTCGATTCAAAACTTGATTTTAACCCTTTGAGGAGTTCAAATAACGTGTTATTAGATCATTTGTATCGTATCTTTTACTACATAACTTTTCACCAAATTTCACAAACACTAAGTAAGTGTGTTCTTCGATTCAAAACAAGATTTTAACGCTTTGAGGAGTTCAAATAACTTGTTTTTAGATCATTTTTATCGTATCTTTTACTACATAATTTTTCACCAAATTTCACAAACATTAAGAAAGTTTGTTTTTCGATTGAAAACAAGCTTTTAACGCTTTGAGGAGTTCAAATAACGTGTTTTTAGATCAATTGTATCGTATCTTTTACTACATAACTTTTCACCGAATTTCACAAACACTAAGAAAGTTTGTTTTTCGATTCAAAACAAGATTTTAACGCTTCGAGGATTTCAAATAACGTATTTTAGATCATTTTTATCGTATCTTTTACTACATAACTTTTCACCAAATTTGACAAACACTAAGAAACTTTGTTTTCCGATTCAAAACAAGATTTTAACGCTTTGAGGAGTTCAAATGACGTGTTTTTAGATCATTTGTATCGTATCTTTTACTACATAACTTTTCATCAAATTTCACAATCACTAAGAAAGTTTGTTTTTCGATTCAAAACAGGATTTTAACGCTTCGAGGAGTTCAAATATCGTGTTTTTAGATCATTTTTATCGTATCTTTTACGACATAACTTTTCACCAAATTTCACAAACACTAAGAAACTTTGTTTTCCGATTCAAAACAATATTTTAACGCTTTGAGGAGCTCAAATAACGTGTTTTTAGATCATTTGTATCGTATCTTTTACTACATAACTTTTCATCAAATTTTACAAACACTAGAAAAGTTTGTTTTTCGATTCAAAACATGATTTTAACGCTTTGAGGAGTTCAAATAACGTGTTCTTAGATCATTTGTATCGTTTCTTTTACTACAAAACTTTTCACCAAATTTCACAAACACTAAGAAAGTTTGTTTTTCGATTCAAAACATGATTTTAACGCTTTGAGGAGCTCAAATAACGTGTTTTTTGATCATTTGTATCTATTTTTTACTACATAAATTTTCACCAAATTTCACAAACACTTGTAGTAAAAGATATGATGCAAATGATCTAAAAACAAGTTATTTGAACTCCTCAAAGCGTTAAAATCTTGTTTTGAATCGAAAAACAAACTTACTTAGTGTTTGTGAAATTTGGTGAAAAGTTATGTAGTAAAAGATACGATACAAATGATCTAAAAACAAGTTAATTGAACTCCTCAAAGCGTTAAAATCTTGTTTTGAATCGAAAAACAAACTTTCTTAGTGTTTGTGAAATTTGGTGAAAAGTAATGTAGTAAAAGATACGATACAAATGATCTATAAAAACAAGTTATTTGAACTCCTCAAAGCGTTAAAATCTTGTTTTGAATCGAAAAACACACTTACTTAGTGTTTGTGAAATTTGGTGAAAAGTTATGTAGTAAAAGATACAATACAAATGATCTAAAAACACGTTATTTGAACTCCTCAAAGCGTTAAAATCATGTTTTGAATCGAAAAACAAACTTTCTTTGTGTATGTGAAATTTGGTGAAAATTTATGTACTTAAAGATACGATACAAATGATCTAAAAACACGTTATTTGAACTGCTCAAAGCGTTAAAATCTTGTTTTGAAATCGAATAACAAACTTTCTTAGTGTTTGTGAAATTTGGTGAAATGTTAGGTAGTAAAAGATACGATACAAATGATCTAAAAACACGTTATTTGAACTGCTCAAAGCGTTAAAATCTTGTTTTGAAATCGAATAACAAACTTTCTTAGTGTTTGTGAAATTTGGTGAAAAGTTACGTAGTAAAAGATACGATACAAATGATCTAAAAACACGTTATTTGAACTCCTGAAAGCGTTAAAATCTTGTTTTGAATCGAAAAACAAACTTACTTAGTGTTTGTAAAATTTGGTGAAAAGTTATGTAGTAAAAGATACGATGCAAATGATCTAAAAACACGTTATTTGAACTCCTCAAAGCGTTAAAATCTTGTTTTGAATCGAAAAACAAACTTACTTAGTGTTTGTAAAATTTGGTGAAAACATATGTAGTAAAATACACGATGCAAATGATCTAAAAACAGTTATTTGAACACCTCAAAGCATTAAAATCTTGTTTTGAATCGAAAAACAAGCTTTCTTAGTGTTTGTGAAATTTGGGGAAAAGTTATGTAGTAAAAGAAACGATACAAATTATCTAAAAACACGTTATTTGAACTCCTCAAAGCCTTAAAATCTTGGTTTGAATCGAAAAACAAACTTTCTTAGTGTTTGTGAAATTTGGTGAAAAGTTACGTAGTAAAAGATACGATACAAATGATCTAAAAACACGTTATTCGAACTCCTCAAAGCGTTAAAATCTTGTTTTGAATCGAAAAACAAACTTTCTTATTGTTTGTGAAATTTGGTGAAAAGTTATGTAGTAAAAGATACGGTACAAATGATCTAAAAACACGTTATTTGATCTCCTCAAAGCGTTAAAATCTTGTTTTGAATCGAAAAACAAACTTTCTTAGTGTTTGTAAAATTTGTTGAAAAGTTATGTAGTAAAAGATACGATACAAATGATCTAAAAACACGTTATTTGAACTCCTCAAAGCATTAAAATCTTGTTTTGAAATCGAATATAAAACTTTCTTAGTGTTTGTGAAATTTGGTGAAAAGTTATGTAGTAAAAGATACGATACAAATGATCTAAAAACACGTTATTAGAACTCCTCAAAGCGTTAAAATCATGTTTTGAATCGAAAAACAAACTTTCTTTGTGTTTGTGAAATTTGGTGAAAATTTATGTACTAAAAGATACGATACAAATGATCTAAAAACACGTTATTTGAACTGCTCAAAGCGTTAAAATCTTGTTTTGAAATCGAATAACAAACTTTCTTAGTGTTTGTGAAATTTGGTGAAAAGTTATGTAGTAAAAGATACGATACAATTGATCTAAAAACACGTTATTTGAACTCCTCAAAGCGTTAAAATCTTGTTTCGAATCGAAAAACAAACTTTCTTAGTGTTTGTGAAATTTGGTGAAAAATTATGTAGTAAAAGATAGATACAAATGATCTAAAAACACGTTATTTGAGCTCCTCAAAGCGTTAAAATCATGTTTTGAATCGAAAAACAAACTTTCTTAGTGTTTGTGAAATTTGGTGAAAAGTAATGTAGTAAAAGATACGAAACAAATGATCTAAAAACACGTTATTTGACCTCCTCAAAGCGTTAAAATCATGTTTTGAATCGAAAATAAAATATTCTTAGTGTTTGTGAAATTTGGTGAAAAGGTATGTAGTAAAAGATACGATACAAATGATCTAAAAACATGTTATTTGAACTTGTTTTTAGATCATTTGTATCGTATCTTTTAGTACATAACTTTTCACCAAATTTCACAAACACTAAGAAAGTTTATTTTTCGATTCAAAACAAGATTTTAACGCTTTGAGGAGTTCAAATGACATGTTTTTAGATCTTTTGTATCGTATCTTTTACTACATAACTTTTCACCAAATTTCACAAACACTAAGAAAGTTTGTTTTTCGATTCAAAACAATATTTTAACGCTTTGAGGAGTTCAAATGACATGTTTTTAGATCATTTGTATCGTATCTTTTACTACATAACTTTTCATCAAATTTTACAAACACTAAGAAAGTTTGTTTTTCGATTCAAAACAAGATTTTAACGCTTTGAGGAGTTCAAATAACGTGTTTTTAGATCAATTGTATCGTATCTTTTACTACATAACTTTCCACCAAATTTCACAAACACTAAGAAAGTTTGTTTTTCGATTCAAAACAAGATTTTAACGCTTTGAGGAGTTCAAATAACGTGTTTTTAGATCATTTGTATCTTATCTTTTAGTATATAACTTTTCACCAAATTTCACAAACACTAAGAAAGTTTGTTTTTCGATTCAAAACAAGATTTTAACGCTTTGAGGAGTTCAAATAACGTGTTTTTAGATCATTTGTATCGTATCTTTTACTACATAACTTTTCACCAAATTTCACAAACACTAAGAAAGTTTGTTTTTCGATTCAAAACTTGATTTTAACGCTTTGAGGAGTTCAAATAACGTGTTTTTAGATCATTTGTACCGTATCTTTTACTACATAACTTTTCACCAAATTTCACAAACACTAAGAAAGTTTGTTTTTCGATACAAGACAAGATTTTAACGCTTTGAGGAGTTCAAATAACTTGTTTTTAGATCATTTGTATCGTATCTTTTACGACATAACTTTTCACCAAATTTCACAAACACTAAGAAAGTTTGTTTTTCGATTCAAAACAAGATTTTAATGCTTTGAGGAGTTCAAATGACATGTTTTTAGATCTTTTGTATCGTATCTTTTACTACATAACTTTTCACCAAATTTCACAAACACTAAGAAAGTTTGTTTTTCGATTCAAAACAAGATTTTAACGCTTTGAGGAGTTCAAATAACTTGTTTTTATAGATCATTTGTATCGTATCTTTTACTACATAACTTTTCACCAAATTTCACAAACACTAAGAAAGTTTGTTTTTCGATACAAGACAAGATTTTAACGCTTTGAGGAGTTCAAATAACTTGTTTTTAGATCATTTGTATCGTATCTTTTACGACATAACTTTTCACCAAATTTCACAAACACTAAGAAAGTTTGTTTTTCGATTCAAAACAAGATTTTAACGCTTTGAGGAGTTCAAATGACATGTTTTTAGATCTTTTGTATCGTATCTTTTACTACATAACTTTTCACCAAATTTCACAAACACTAAGAAAGTTTGTTTTTCGATTCAAAACAAGATTTTAACGCTTTGAGGAGTTCAAATGACATGTTTTTAGATCATTTGTATCGTATCTTTTACTACATAACTTTTCATCAAATTTTACAAACACTAAGAAAGTTTGTTTTTCGATTCAAAACAAGATTTTAACGCTTTGAGGAGTTCAAATAACGTGTTTTTAGATCAATTGTATCGTATCTTTTACTACATAACTTTCCACCAAATTTCACAAACACTAAGAAAGTTTGTTTTTCGATTCAAAACAAGATTTTAACGCTTTGAGGAGTTCAAATAACATGTTTTTAGATCATTTGTATCTTATCTTTTAGTATATAACTTTTCACCAAATTTCACAAACACTAAGAAAGTTTGTTTTTCGATTCAAAACAAGATTTTAACGCTTTGAGGAGTTCAAATAACGTGTTTTTAGATCATTTGTATCGTATCTTTTACTACATAACTTTTCACCAAATTTCACAAACACTAAGAAAGTTTGTTTTTCGATTCAAAACTTGATTTTAACGCTTTGAGGAGTTCAAATAACTTGTTTTTATAGATCATTTGTATCGTATCTTTTACTACATAACTTTTCACCAAATTTCACAAACACTAAGAAAGTTTGTTTTTCGATACAAGACAAGATTTTAACGCTTTGAGGAGTTCAAATAACTTGTTTTTAGATCATTTGTATCGTATCTTTTACGACATAACTTTTCACCAAATTTCACAAACACTAAGAGAGTTTGTTTTTCGATTCAAAACAAGATTTTAACGCTTTGAGGAGTTCAAATAACGTGTTTTTAGATCATTTGTATCGTATCTTTTACTACATAACTTTTCACCAAATTTCACAAACACTAAGAAAGTTTGTTTTTCGATTCAAAACTTGATTTTAACGCTTTGAGGAGTTCAAATAACTTGTTTTTATAGATCATTTGTATCGTATCTTTTACTACATAACTTTTCACCAAATTTCACAAACACTAAGAAAGTTTGTTTTTCGATACAAGACAAGATTTTAACGCTTTGAGGAGTTCAAATAACTTGTTTTTAGATCATTTGTATCGTATCTTTTACTACATAACTTTTCACCAAATTTCACAAACACAAAGAAAGTTTGTTTTTCGATTCAAAACTTGATTTTAATGCTTTGAGGAGGTCAAATAACTTGTTTTTAGATCATTTGTATCGTATCTTTTACTACATAACTTTTCACCAAATTTCACAAACACCAAGAAACTTTGTTTTCCGATTCAAAACAACATTTTAACGCTTTGAGGAGCTCAAATAACGTGTTTTTAGATCATTTGTATCGTATCTTTTACTACATAACTTTTCATCAAATTTTACAAACACTAGAAAAGTTTGTTTTTCGATTCAAAACATGATTTTAACGCTTTGAGGAGTTCAAATAACGTGTTTTTAGATCATTTGTATCGTTTCTTTTACTACATAACTTTTCACCAAATTTCACAAACACTAAGAAAGTTTGTTTTTCGATTCAAAACATAATTTTAACGCTTTGAGGAGCTCAAATAACGTGTTTTTTGATCATTTGTATCTATTTTTTACTACATAAATTTTCACCCAATTTCACAAACACTTGTAGTAAAAGATACGATGCAAATGATCTAAAAACAAGTTATTTGAACTCCTCAAAGCGTTAAAATCTTGTTTTGAATCGAAAAACAAACTTACTTAGTGTTTGTGAAATTTGGTGAAAAGTTATGTAGTAAAAGATACGATACAAATGATCTAAAAACAAGTTATTTGAACTCCTCAAAGCGTTAAAATCTTGTCTTGTATCGAAAAACAAAATTTCTTAGTGTTTGTGAAATTTGGTGAAAAGTTATGTAGTAAAAGATACGATACAAATGATCTATAAAAACAAGTTATTTGAACTCCTCAAAGCGTTAAAATCTTGTTTTGAATCGAAAAACACACTTACTTAGTGTTTGTGAAATTTGGTGAAAAGTTATGTAGTAAAAGATACGATACAAATGATCTAAAAACACGTTATTTGAACTCCTCAAAGCGTTAAAATCATGTTTTGAATCGAAAAACAAACTTTCTTTGTGTTTGTGAAATTTGGTGAAAATTTATGTACTAAAAGATACGATACATATGATCTAAAAACACGTTATTTGAACTGCTCAAAGCTTTAAAATCTTGTTTTGAAATCGAACAACAAACTTTCTTAGTGTTTGTGAAATTTGGTGAAAAGTTATGTAGTAAAAGATACGATACAAATGATCTAAAAACACGTTATTTGAACTCCTCAAAGCGTTAAAATCTTGTTTTGTATCCAAAAACAAACTTACTTAGTGTTTGTGAAATTTGGTGAAAAGTTACGTAGTAAAAGATACGATACAAATGATCTAAAAATACGTTATTTGAACTCCTGAAAGCGTTAAAATCTTGTTTTGAATCGAAAAACAAACTTACTTAGTGTTTGTAAAATTTGGTGAAAACTTAGGCAGTAAAAGATACGATGCAAATGATCTAAAAACACGTTATTTGAACTCCTCAAAGCGTTAAAATCATGTTTTGAATCGAAAAACAAACTTACTTAGTGTTTGTGAAATTTGGTGAAAAGTTATGTAGTAAAAGAAACGATACAAATGATCTAAAAACACGTTATTTGAACTCCTCAAAGCGTTAAAATCTTGTTTTGAATCGAAAAACAAAATTTCTTAGTGTTTGTGAAATTTGGTGAAAAGTTATGTAGTAAAAGATACGATACAAATGATCTAAAACACATATTATTCGAACTCCTCAAAGCGTTAAAATCATGTTTTGAATCGAAAAACAAAATTTCTTAGTGTTTGTGAAATTTGGTGAAAAGTTATGTAGTAAAAGATACGGTACAAATGATCTAAAAACACGTTATTTGAACTCCTCAAAGCGTTAAAATCTTGTTTTGAATCGAAAAACAAACTTTCTTAGTGTTTGTAAAATTTGGTGAAAAGTTATGTAGTAAAAGATACGATACAAATGATCTAAAAACACGTTATTTGAACTCCTCAAAGCATTAAAATCTTGTTTTGAATCGAAAAAAAAACTTTCTTAGTGTTTGTGAAATTTGGTGAAAAGTTATGTAGTAAAAGATACGATACAAATGATCTAAAACACATGTTATTCGAACTCCTCAAAGCGTTAAAATCATGTTTTGAATCGAAAAACAAACTTTCTTAGTCTTTGTGAAATTTGGTGAAAAGTTATGTAGTAAAAGATACGATACAAATGATCTACAAACACGTCATTTGAACTCCTCAAAGCGTTAAAATCAAGTTTTGAATTGAAAAACAGATTTTCTTAGTGTTTGTGAAATTTGGTGAAAAGTTATGTAGTAAAAAATACGATACAAATGATCTAAAAACAAGTTATTTGAACTCCTCAAAACGTTAAAATCTTGTTTTGAATCGAAAAACAAATTTTCTTATTGTTTGTGAAATTTGGTGAAAAGTTATATAGTAAAAGATACGATACAAATGATCTAAAAATACGTTATTTGAACTCCTCAAAGCGTTAAAATCTTGTTTTGAATCGAAAATAAAATATTCTTAGTGTTTGTGAAATTTGGTGAAAAGGTATGTAGTAAAAGATACGATACAAATGATCTAAAAACATGTTATTTGAACATGTTTTTAGATCATTTGTATCGTATCTTTTAGTACATAACTTTTCACCAAATTTCACAAACACTAAGAAAGTTTGTTTTTCGATTCAAAACAAGATTTTAACGCTTTGAGGAGTTCAAATGACATGTTTTTAGATCATTTGTATCGTATCTTTTACTACATAACTTTTCACCAAATTTCACAAACACTAAGAAAGTTTGTTTTTCGTTTCAAAACAAGATTTTAACGCTTTGAGGAGTTCAAATGACATGTTTTTAGATCATTTGTATCGTATCTTTTACTACATAACTTTTCATCAAATTTTACAAACACTAAGAAAGTTTGTTTTTCGATTCAAAACAAGATTTTAACGCTTTGAGGAGTTCAAATAACGTGTTTTTAGATCAATTGTATCGTATATTTCACTACATAACTTTTCACCAAATTTCACAAACACTAAGAAAGTTTGTTTTTCGATTCAAAACAAGATTTTAACGCTTTCAGGAGTTCAAATAACGTGTTTTTAGATCATTTGTATCGTATCTTTTACTATATAACTTTTCACCAAATTTCACAAACACTAAGAAAGTTTGTTTTTCGATTCAAAACAAGATTTTAACGCTTTGAGGAGTTCAAATAACTTGTTTTTAGATCATTTGTATCGTATTTTTTACTACATAACTTTTCACCAAATTTCACAAACACTAAGAAAGTTTGTTTTTCGATTCAAAACAAGATTTTAACGCTTTGAGGAGTTCAAATAACGTGTTTTTAGATCATTTGTATCGTATCTTTTACTACATAACTTTTCACCAAATTTCACAAACACAAAGAAAGTTTGTTTTTCGATTCAAAACTTGATTTTAACGCTTTGAGGAGTTCAAATAACGTGTTTTTAGATCATTTGTACCGTATCTTTTACTACATAACTTTTCACCAAATTTCACAAACACTAACTAAGTGTGTTTTTCGATTCAAAACAAGATTTTAACGCTTTGAGCAGTTCAAATAACTTGTTTTTAGATCATTTTTATCGTATCTTTTACTACATAACTTTTCACCAAATTTCACAAAAACTAAGAAAGTTTGTTTTTCAATTCAAAACAAGATTTTAACGCTTTCAGGAGTTCAAATAACGTGTTTTTAGATCAATTGTATCGTATCTTTCACTACATAACTTTTCACCAAATTTCACAAACACTAAGAAAGTTTGTTTTTCGATTCAAAACAAGATTCTAACGCTTCGAGGATTTCAAATAACGTGTTTTAGATCATTTTTATCGTATCTTTTACTACATGACTTTTCACCAAATTTCACAAACACAAAGAAACTTTGTTTTCCGATTCAAAACAAGATTTTAACGCTTTGAGGAATTCAAAAGACGTGTTTTTAGATCATTTGTATCGTATCTTTTACTACATAACTTTTCACCAAATTTCACAAACACAAAGAAAGTTTGTTTTTCGATTCAAAACTTGATTTTAACGCTTTGAGGAGTTCAAATAATGTGTTTTTAGATCATTTGTACCGTATCTTTTACTACATAACTTTTCACCAAATTTCACAAACATTAAGTAAGTGTGTTTTTCGATTCAAAACATGATTTTAACGATTTGAGGAGTTCAAATAACGTGTTTTTAGATCATTTGTATCGTATCTTTTACTACATAACTTTTCACCAAATTCACAAACACTAAGAAAGTTTGTTTTTCGATTCAAAACATGATTTTAACGCTTTGAGGAGTTCGAATAACATGTGTTTTAGTTCATTTGTATCGTATCTTTTACTACATAACTTTTCACCAAATTTCACAAACACTAAGAAAGTTTGTTTTTCGATTCAAAACAAGATTTTAACGCTTTGAGGAGTTCAAATAACGTGTTTTTAGATCATTTGTATCGTATCTTTTACTACATAACTTGTCACCAAATTTCACAAACACAAAGAAAGTTTGTTTTTCGATTCAAAACTTGATTTTAACCCTTTGAGGAGTTCAAATAACGTGTTTTTAGATCATTTGTATCGTATCTTTTACTACATAACTTTTCACCAAATTTCACAAACACTAAGTAAGTGTGTTCTTCGATTCAAAACAAGATTTTAACGCTTTGAGGAGTTCAAATAACTTGTTTTTAGATCATTTTTATCGTATCTTTTACTACATAATTTTTCACCAAATTTCACAAACATTAAGAAAGTTTGTTTTTCGATTGAAAACAAGCTTTTAACGCTTTGAGGAGTTCAAATAACGTGTTTTTAGATCAATTGTATCGTATCTTTTACTACATAACTTTTCACCGAATTTCACAAACACTAAGAAAGTTTGTTTTTCGATTCAAAACAAGATTTTAACGCTTCGAGGATTTCAAATAACGTATTTTAGATCATTTTTATCGTATCTTTTACTACATAACTTTTCACCAAATTTCACAAACACTAAGAAACTTTGTTTTCCGATTCAAAACAAGATTTTAACGCTTTGAGGAGTTCAAATGACATGTTTTTAGATCATTTGTATCGTATCTTTTACTACATAACTTTTCATCAAATTTCACAAACACTTGTAGTAAAAGATACGATGCAAATGATCTAAAAACAAGTTATTTGAACTCCTCAAAGCGTTAAAATCTTGTTTTGAATCGAAAAACAAACTTACTTAGTGTTTGTGAAATTTGGTGAAAAGTTATGTAGTAAAAGATACGATACAAATGATCTAAAAACAAGTTATTTGAACTCCTCAAAGCGTTAAAATCTTGTTTTGAATCGAAAAACAAAGTTTCTTAGTGTTTGTGAAATTTGGTGAAAAGTTATGTAGTAAAAGATACGATACAAATGATCTATAAAAACAAGTTATTTGAACTCCTCAAAGCGTTAAAATCTTGTTTTGAATCGAAAAACACACTTACTTAGTGTTTGTGAAATTTGGTGAAAAGTTATGTAGTAAAAGATACGATACAAATGATCTAAAAACACGTTATTTGAACTCCTCAAAGCGTTAAAATCATGTTTTGAATCGAAAAACAAACTTTCTTTGTGTTTGTGAAATTTGGTGAAAATTTATGTACTAAAAGATACGATACATATGATCTAAAAACACGTTATTTGAACTGCTCAAAGCGTTAAAATCTTGTTTTGAAATCGAATAACAAACTTTCTTAGTGTTTGTGAAATTTGGTGAAAAGTTATGTAGTAAAAGATACGATACAAATGATCTAAAAACACGTTATTTGAACTCCTCAAAGCATTAAAATCTTGTTTTGAAATCGAATATAAAACTTTCTTAGTGTTTGTGAAATTTGGTGAAAAGTTATGTAGTAAAAGATACGATACAAATGATCTAAAAACACGTTATTTGAACTCCTCAAATCGTTAAAATCATGTTTTGAATCGAAAAACAAACTTTCTTTGTGTTTGTGAAATTTGGTGAAAATTTATGTACTAAAAGATACGATACAAATGATCTAAAAACACGTTATTTGAACTGCTCAAACCGTTAAAATCTTGTTTTGAAATCGAATAACAAACTTTCTTAGTGTTTGTGAAATTTGGTGAAAAGTTATGTAGTAAAAGATACGATACAATTGATCTAAAAACACGTTATTTGAACTCCTCAAAGCGTTAAAATCTTGTTTCGAATCGAAAAACAAACTTTCTTAGTGTTTGTGAAATTTGGTGAAAAATTATGTAGTAAAAGATAGATACAAATGATCTAAAAACACGTTATTTGAGATCCTCAAAGCGTTAAAATCATGTTTTGAATCGAAAAACAAACTTTCTTAGTGTTTGTGAAATTTGGAGAAAAGTAATGTAGTAAAAGATACGAAACAAATGATCTAAAAACACGTTATTTGAACTCCTCAAAGCGTTAAAATCATGTTTTGGATCGAAAATAAAATATTCTTAGTGTTTGTGAAATTTGGTGAAAAGGTATGTAGTAAAAGATACGATACAAATGATCTAAAAACATGTTATTTGAACTTGTTTTTAGATCATTTGTATCGTATCTTTTAGTACATAACTTTTCACCAACTTTCAAAAACACTAAGAAAGTTTGTTTTTCGATTCAAAACAAGATTTTAACGCTTTGAGGAGTTCAAATGACATGTTTTTAGATCTTTTGTATCGTATCTTTTACTACATAACTTTTCACCAAATTTCACAAACACTAAGAAAGTTTGTTTTTCGATTCAAAACAAGATTTTAACGCTTTGAGGAGTTCAAATAACTTGTTTTTAGATCAGTTGTATCGTATCTTTTACTACATAACTTTTCACCAAATTTCACAAAGACTAAGAAAGTTTGTTTTTCGATTCAAAACATGATTTTAACGCTTTGAGGAGTTCGAATAACATGTGTTTTAGATCATTTGTATCGTATCTTTTACTACATAACTTTTTACCAAATTTCACAAACACTAAGAAATTTTTTTTTCGATTCAAAACAAGATTTTAATGCTTTGAGGAGTTCAAATGACGTGTTTTTAGATCATTTGTATCGTATCTTTTACTACATAACTTCTCACCAAATTTCACAAACACTAATAAAGTTTGTTTTTCGATTCAAAACATGATTTTAACGCTTTGAGGAGTTCGAATAACATGTGTTTTAGATCATTTGTATCGTATCTTTAACTACATAACTTTTCACCAAATTTCACAAACACTAAGTAAGTTTGTTTTTCGATTGAAAACAAGATTTTAACGCTTTGAGGAGTTCAAATAACTTGTTTTTAGATCATTTGCATCGTATCTTTTACTACAAGTTTTCACCAAATTTTACAAACACTAAATAAGTTTGTTTTTCGATTCAAAACAAGATTTTAACGCTTTGAGGAGTTCAAATAACGTGTTTTTAGATCATTTGTATCGTATCTTTTACTACGTAAATTTTCACCAAATTTCACAAACACTAAGAAAGTTTGTTTTTCGATTCAAAACAAGATTTTAACGCTTTGAGGAGTTCAAATAACGTGTTTTTAGATCAATTGTATCCTATCTTGTACTACATAATTTTTCACCAAATTTCACAAACACTAAGAAAGTTTGTTTTTCGATTCAAAACAAGATTTTAACACTTTGAGGAGTTCAAATAACATGTTTTTAGATCATTTGTACGATTCAAAACATGATTTTAACACTTTGAGGAGTTCAAATAACGTGTTTTTAGATCATTTGTATTGTATCTTTTACTACATAACTTTTCACCAAATTTCACAAACACTAATAAAGTTTGTTTTTCGATTCAAAACATGATTTTAACGCTTTGAGGAGTTCGAATAACATGTGTTTTAGATCATTTGTATCGTATCTTTTACTACTTACTTTTCACCAAATTTCACAAACACTAAAGAAAGTTTGTTTTTCGATTCAAAACAAGATTTTAACGCTTTGAGGAGTTCCAATAACGTGTTTTTAGATCATTTGTATCGTATCTTTTACTACATAACTTTTCACCAAATTTCACAAACACAAAGAAAGATTGTTTTTCGATTCAAAACTTGATTTTAACGCTTTGAGGAGTTCAAATAACGTGTTTTTAGATCATATGTATCGTATCTTTTACTACATAACTTTTCACCAAATTTCACAAACACTAAGTAAGTGTGTTTTTCGATTCAAAACAAGATTTTAACGCTTTGAGGAGTTCAAATAACTTGTTTTTAGATCATTTTTATCGTATCTTTTACTACATAACTTTTCCCCAAATTTCACAAACACTAAGAAAGTTTGTTTTTCAATTCAAAACAAGATTTTAACGCTTTCAGGAGTTCAAATAACGTGTTTTTAGATCAATTATATCGTATCTTTTACTACATAACTTTTCACCAAATTTCACAAACACTAAGAAAGTTTGTTTTTCGATTCAAAACATGATTTTAACGCTTTGAGGAGTTCGAATAACATGTGTTTTAGTTCATTTGTATCGTATCTTTTACTACATAACTTTTCACCAAATTTCACAAACACTAAGAAAGTTTGTTTTTCGATTCAAAACAAGATTTTAACGCTTTGAGGAGTTCAAATAACGTGTTTTTAGATCATTTGTATCGTATCTTTTACTACATAACTTGTCACCAAATTTCACAAACACAAAGAAAGTTTGTTTTTCGATTCAAAACTTGATTTTAACCCTTTGAGGAGTTCAAATAACGTGTTTTTAGATCATTTGTATCGTTTCTTTTACTACATAACTTTTCACCAAATTTCACAAACACTAAGAAAGTTTGTTTTTCGATTCAAAACATGATTTTAACGCTTTGAGGAGCTCAAATAACGTGTTTTTTGATCATTTGTATCTATTTTTTACTACATAAATTTTCACCCAATTTCACAAACACTTGTAGTAAAAGATACGATGCAAATGATCTAAAAATAAGTTATTTGAACTCCTCAAAGCGTTAAAATCTTGTTTTGAATCGAAAAACAAACTTACTTAGTGTTTGTGAAATTTGGTGAAAAGTTATGTAGTAAAAGATACGATACAAATGATCTAAAAACAAGTTATTTGAACTCCTCAAAGCGTTAAAATCTTGTTTTGAATCGAAAAACAAACTTTCTTAGTGTTTGTGAAATTTGGTGAAAAGTTATGTAGTAAAAGATACGATACAAATGATCTATAAAAACAAGTTATTTGAACTCCTCAAAGCGTTAAAATCTTGTTTTGAATCGAAAAACGCACTTACTTAGTGTTTGCGAAATTTGGTGAAAAGTTATGTAGTAAAAGATACGATACAAATGATCTAAAAACACGTTATTTGAACTCCTCAAAGCGTTAAAATCATGTTTTGAATCGAAAAACAAACTTTCTTTGTGTTTGTGAAATTTGGTGAAAATTTATGTACTAAAAGATACGATACATATGATCTAAAAACACGTTATTTGAACTGCTCAAAGCGTTAAAATCTTGTTTTGAAATCGAATAACAAACTTTCTTAGTGTTTGTGAAATTTGGTGAAAAGTTATGTAGTAAAAGATACGATACAAATGATCTAAAAACACGTTATTTGAACTCCTCAAAGCGTTAAAATCTTGTTTTGTATCCAAAAACAAACTTACTTAGTGTTTGTGAAATTTGGTGAAAAGTTACGTAGTAAAAGATACGATACAAACGATCTAAAAACACGTTATTTGAACTCCTGAAAGCGTTAAAATCTTGTTTTGAATCGAAAAACAAACTTACTTAGTGTTTGTAAAATTTGGTGAAAACTTAGGCAGTAAAAGATACGATGCAAATGATCTAAAAACACGTTATTTGAACTCCTCAAAGCGTTAAAATCATGTTTTGAATCGAAAAACAAACTTACTTAGTGTTTGTAAAATTTGGTGAAAAGTTATGTAGTAAAAGATACGGTACAAATGATCTAAAAACACGTTATTTGATCTCCTTAAAGCGTTAAAATTTTGTTTTGAATCGAAAAACAAACTTACTTAGTGTTTGTGAAATTTGAGGAAAAGTTATGTAGTAAAAGAAACAATACAAATGATCTAAAAACACGTTATTTGAACTCCTCAAAGCGTTAAAATCTTGTTTTGAATCGAAAAACAAAATTTCTTAGTGTTTGTGAAATTTGGTGAAAAGTTATGTAGTAAAAGAAACGATACAAATGATCTAAAACACGTTATTCGAACTCCTCAAAGCGTTAAAATCATGTTTTGAATCGAAAAACAAACTTTCTTAGTGTTTGTGAAATTTGGTGAAAAGTTACGTAGTAAAAGATACGATACAAATGATCTAAAAACACGTTATTTGAACTCCTCAAAGCGTTAAAATCTTGTTTTGAATCGAAAAACAAACTTTCTTATTGTTTGTGAAATTTGGTGAAAAGTTATGTAGTAAAAGATACGGTACAAATGATCTAAAAACACGTTATTTGATCTCCTCAAAGCGTTAAAATCTTGTTTTGAATCGAAAAACAAACTTTCTTAGTGTTTGTAAAATTTGGTGAAAAGTTATGTAGTAAAAGATACGATACAAATGATCTAAAAACACGTTATTTGAACTCCTCAAAGCATTAAAATCTTGTTTTGAAATCGAATATAAAACTTTCTTAGTGTTTGTGAAATTTGGTGAAAAGTTATGTAGTAAAAGATACGATACAAATGATCTAAAAACACGTTATTTGAACTCCTCAAAGCGTTAAAATCATGTTTTGAATCGAAAAACAAACTTTCTTTGTGTTTGTGAAATTTGGTGAAAATTTATGTACTAAAAGATACGATACAAATGATCTAAAAACACGTTATTTGAACTGCTCAAAGCGTTAAAATCTTGTTTTGAAATCGAATAACAAACTTTCTTAGTGTTTGTGAAATTTGGTGAAAAGTTATGTAGTAAAAGATACGATACAATTGATCTAAAAACACGTTATTTGAACTCCTCAAAGCGTTAAAATCTTGTTTCGAATCGAAAAACAAACTTTCTTAGTGTTTGTGAAATTTGGTGAAAAATTATGTAGTAAAAGATAGATACAAATGATCTAAAAACACGTTATTTGAGCTCCTCAAAGCGTTAAAATCATGTTTTGAATCGAAAAACAAACTTTCTTAGTGTTTGTGAAATTTGGTGAAAAGTTATGTAGTAAAAGATACGAAACAAATGATCTAAAAACACGTTATTTGAACTCCTCAAAGCGTTAAAATCATGTTTTGAATCGAAAATAAAATATTCTTAGTGTTTGTGAAATTTGGTGAAAAGGTATGTAGTAAAAGATACGATACAAATGATCTAAAAACATGTTATTTGAACTTGTTTTTAGATCATTTGTATCGTATCTTTTAGTACATAACTTTTCACCAAATTTCACAAACACTAAGAAAGTTTGTTTTTCGATTCAAAACAAGATTTTAACGCTTTGTGGAGTTCAAATGACATGTTTTTAGATCTTTTGTATCGTATCTTTTACTACATAACTTTTCACCAAATTTCACAAACACTAAGAAAGTTTGTTTTTCGATTCAAAACAAGATTTTAACGCTTTGAGGAGTTCAAATGACATGTTTTTAGATCATTTGTATCGTATCTTTTACTACATAACTTTTCATCAAATTTTACAAACACTAAGAAAGTTTGTTTTTCGATTCAAAACAAGATTTTAACGCTTTGAGGAGTTCAAATAACGTGTTTTTAGATCAATTGTATCGTATCTTTTACTACATAACTTTCCACCAAATTTCACAAACACTAAGAAAGTTTGTTTTTCGATTCAAAACAAGATTTTAACGCTTTGAGGAGTTCAAATAACGTGTTTTTAGATCATTTGTATCTTATCATTTACTATATAACTTTTCACCAAATTTCACAAACACTAAGAAAGTTTGTTCTTCGATTCAAAACAAGATTTTAACGCTTTGAGGAGTTCAAATAACTTGTTTTTAGATCAGTTGTATCGTATTTTTTACTACATAACTTTTCACCAAATTTCACAAACACTAAGAAAGTTTGTTTTTCGATTCAAAACAAGATTTTAACGCTTTGAGGAGTTCAAATAATGTGTTTTTAGATCATTTGTATTGTATCTTTTACTACATAACTTTTCACCAAATTTCACAAAGACTAAGAAAGTTTGTTTTTCGATTCAAAACATGATTTTAACGCTTTGAGGAGTTCGAAAAACATGTGTTTTAGATCATTTGTATCGTATCTTTTACTACATAACTTTTCACCAAATTTCACAAACACTAAGAAAGTTTTTTTTTCGATTCAAAACAAGATTTTAATGCTTTGAGGAGTTCAAATGACGTGTTTTTAGATTATTTGTATCGTATCTTTTACTACATAACTTTTCACCAAATTTTACAAACACTAAGAAAGTTTGTTTTTCGATTCAAAACAAGATTTTAACGCTTTGAGGAGTTCAAATAACGTGTTTTTAGATCATTTGTACCGTATCTTTTACTACATAACTTTTCACCAAATTTCACAAACACTAAGAAATTTTGTATTTCGATTCAAAACATGATTTTAACGCTTTGAGGAGTTCGAATAATATGTGTTTTAGATCATTTGTATCGTATCTTTTTATACATAACTTTTCACCAAATTTCACAAACACTAAGAAAGTTTGTTTTTCGATTCAAAACAAGATTTTAACGCTTTGAGGAGTTCAAATAACATGTTTTTAGATCATTTGTATCGTATCTTTTACTACATAACTTCTCACCAAATTTCACAAACACTAATAAAGTTTGTTTTTCGATTCAAAACATGATTTTAACGCTTTGAGGAGTTCGAATAACATGTGTTTTAGATCATTTGTATCGTATCTTTAACTACATAACTTTTCACCAAATTTCACAAACACTAAGTAAGTTTGTTTTTCGATTGAAAACAAGATTTTAACGCTTTGAGGAGTTCAAATAACTTGTTTTTAGATCATTTGCATCGTATCTTTTACTACATAAGTTTTCACCAAATTTTCCAAACACTAAATAAGTTTGTTTTTCGATTCAAAACAAGATTTTAACGCTTTGAGGAGTTCAAATAACGTGTTTTTAGATCATTTGTATCGTATCTTTTACTACGTAAATTTTCACCAAATTTCACAAACACTAAGAAAGTTTGTTTTTCGATTCAAAACAAGATTTTAACGCTTTGAGGAGTTCAAATAACGTGTTTTTAGATCAATTGTATCCTATCTTGTACTGCATAATTTTTCACCAAATTTCACAAACACTAAGAAAGTTTGTTTTTCGATTCAAAACAAGATTTTAACACTTTGAGGAGTTCAAATAACATGTTTTTAGATCATTTGTACGATTCAAAACATGATTTTAACACTTTGAGGAGTTCAAATAACGTGTTTTTAGATCATTTGTATTGTATCTTTTACTACATAACTTTTCACCAAATTTCACAAACACTAATAAAGTTTGTTTTTCGATTGAAAACATGATTTTAACGCTTTGAGGAGTTCGAATAACATGTGTTTTAGATCATTTGTATCGTATCTTTTACTACATAACTTTTCACCAAATTTCACCAACACTAAAGAAAGTTTGTTTTTCGATTCAAAACAAGATTTTAACGCTTTGAGGAGTTCCAATAACGTGTTTTTAGATCATTTGTATCGTATCTTTTACTACATAACTTTTCACCAAATTTCACAAACACAAAGAAAGTTTGTTTTTCGATTCAAAACTTGATTTTAACGCTTTGAGGAGTTCAAATAACGTGTTTTTAGATCATATGTATCGTATCTTTTACTACATATCTTTTCACCAAATTTCACAAACACTAAGTAAGTGTGTTTTTCGATTCAAAACAAGATTTTAACGCTTTGAGGAGTTCAAATAACTTGTTTTTAGATCATTTTTATCGTATCTTTTACTACATAACTTTTCACCAAATTTCACAAACACTAAGAAAGTTTGTTTTTCAATTCAAAACAAGATATTAACGCTTTCAGGAGTTCAAATAACGTGTTTTTAGATCAATTATATCGTATCTTTTACTACATAACTTTTCACCAAATTTCACAAACACTAAGAAAGTTTGTTTTTCGATTCAAAACATGATTTTAACGCTTTGAGGAGTTCGAATAACATGTGTTTTAGTTCATTTGTATCGTATCTTTTACTACATAACTTTTCACCAAATTTCACAAACACTAAGAAAGTTTGTTTTTCGATTCAAAACAAGATTTTAACGCTTTGAGGAGTTCAAATAACGTGTTTTTAGATCATTTTTATCGTATCTTTTACTACATAACTTGTCACCAAATTTCACAAACACAAAGAAAGTTTGTTTTTCGATTCAAAACTTGATTTTAACCCTTTGAGGAGTTCAAATAACGTGTTTTTAGATCATTTGTATCGTATCTTTTACTACATAACTTTTCACCAAATTTCACAAACACTAAGTAAGTGTGTTCTTCGATTCAAAACAAGATTTTAACGCTTTGAGGAGTTCAAATAACTTGTTTTTAGATCATTTTTATCGTATCTTTTACTACATAATTTTTCACCAAATTTCACAAACATTAAGAAAGTTTGTTTTTCGATTGAAAACAAGATTTTAACGCTTTGAGGAGTTCAAATAACGTGTTTTTAGATCAATTGTATCGTATCTTTTACTACATAACTTTTCACCAAATTTCACAAACACTAAGAAAGTTTGTTTTTCGATTCAAAACAAGATTTTAACGCTTCGAGGATTTCAAATAACATATTTTAGATCATTTTTATCGTATCTTTTACTACATAACTTTTCACCAAATTTCACAAACACTAAGAAACTTTGTTTTCCGATTCAAAACAAGATTTTAACGCTTTGAGTAGTTCAAATGACGTGTTTTTAGATCATTTGTATCGTATCTTTTACTACATAACTTTTCATCAAATTTCACAATCACTAAGAAAGTTTGTTTTTCGATTCAAAACAGGATTTTAACGCTTCGAGGAGTTCAAATATCGTGTTTTTAGATCATTTTTATCGTATCTTTTACGACATAACTTTTCACCAAATTTCACAAACACTAAGAAACTTTGTTTTCCGATTCAAAACAACATTTTAACGCTTTGAGGAGCTCAAATAACGTGTTTTTAGATCATTTGTATCGTATCTTTTGCTACATAACTTTTCATCAAATTTTACAAACACTAGAAAAGTTTGTTTTTCGATTCAAAACATGATTTTAACGCTTTGAGGAGTTCAAATAACGTGTTCTTAGATCATTTGTATCGTTTCTTTTACTACATAACTTTTCACCAAATTTCACAAACACTAAGAAAGTTTGTTTTTCGATTCAAAACATGATTTTAACGCTTTGAGGAGCTCAAATAACGTGTTTTTTGATCATTTGTATCTATTTTTTACTACATAAATTTTCACCAAATTTCACAAACACTTGTAGTAAAAGATACGATGCAAATGATCTAAAAACAAGTTATTTGAACTCCTCAAAGCGTTAAAATCTTGTTTTGAATCGAAAAACAAACTTACTTAGTGTTTGTGAAATTTGGTGAAAAGTTATGTAGTAAAAGATACGATACAAATGATCTAAAAACAAGTTAATTGAACTCCTCAAAGCGTTAAAATCTTGTTTTGAATCGAAAAACAAACTTTCTTAGTGTTTGTGAAATTTGGTGAAAAGTAATGTAGTAAAAGATACGATACAAATGATCTATAAAAACAAGATATTTGAACTCCTCAAAGCGTTAAAATCTTGTTTTGAATCGAAAAACACACTTACTTAGTGTTTGTGAAATTTGGTGAAAAGTTATGTAGTAAAAGATACGATACAAATGATCTAAAAACACGTTATTTGAACTCCTCAAAGCGTTAAAATCATGTTTTGAATCGAAAAACAAACTTTCTTTGTGTATGTGAAATTTGGTGAAAATTTATGTACTTAAAGATACGATACAAATGATCTAAAAACACGTTATTTGAACTGCTCAAAGAGTTAAAATCTTGTTTTGAAATCGAATAACAAACTTTCTTAGTGTTTGTGAAATTTGGTGAAAAGTTATGTAGTAAAAGATACGATACAAATGATCTAAAAACACGTTATTTGAACTCCTCAAAGCGTTAAAATCTTGTTTTGTATCCAAAAACAAACTTACTTAGTGTTTGTGAAATTTGGTGAAAAGTTACGTAGTAAAAGATACGATACAAACGATCTAAAAACACGTTATTTGAACTCCTGAAAGCGTTAAAATCTTGTTTTGAATCGAAAAACAAACTTACTTAGTGTTTGTAAAATTTGGTGAAAACTTAGGTAGTAAAAGATACGATGCAAATGATCTAAAAACACGTTATTTGAACTCCTCAAAGCGTTAAAATCTTGTTTTGAATCGAAAAACAAACTTACTTAGTGTTTGTAAAATTTGGTGAAAACATATGTAGTAAAATACACGATGCAAATGATCTAAAAACAGTTATTTGAACTCCACAAAGCATTAAAATCTTGTTTTGAATCGAAAAACAAACTTTCTTAGTGTTTGTGAAATTTGGGGAAAAGTTATGTAGTAAAAGAAACGATACAAATTATCTAAAAACACGTTATTTGAACTCCTCAAAGCCTTAAAATCTTGTTTTGAATCGAAAAACAAACTTTCTAAGTGTTTGTGAAATTTGGTGAAAAGTTACGTAGTAAAAGATACGATACAAATGATCTAAAAACACGTTATTTGAACTCCTCAAAGCGTTAAAATCTTGTTTTGAATCGAAAAACAAACTTTCTTATTGTTTGTGAAATTTGGTGAAAAGTTATGTAGTAAAAGATACGGTACAAATGATCTAAAAACACGTTATTTGATCTCCTCAAAGCGTTAAAATCTTGTTTTGAATCGAAAAACAAACTTTCTTAGTGTTTGTGAAATTTGGTGAAAAGTTATGTAGTAAAAGATACGATACAAATGATCTATAAAAACAAGTTATTTGAACTCCTCAAAGCGTTAAAATCTTGTTTTGAATCGAAAAACACACTTACTTAGTGTTTGCGAAATTTGGTGAAAAGTTATGTAGTAAAAGATACGATACAAATGATCTAAAAACACGTTATTTGAACTCCTCAAAGCGTTAAAATCATGTTTTGAATCGAAAAACAAACTTTCTTTGTGTTTGTGAAATTTGGTGAAAATTTATGTACTAAAAGATACGATACATATGATCTAAAAACACGTTATTTGAACTGCTCAAAGCGTTAAAATCTTGTTTTGAAATCGAATAACAAACTTTCTTAGTGTTTGTGAAATTTGGTGAAAAGTTATGTAGTAAAAGATACGATACAAATGATCTAAAAACACGTTATTTGAACTCCTCAAAGCGTTAAAATCTTGTTTTGTATCCAAAAACAAACTTACTTAGTGTTTGTGAAATTTGGTGAAAAGTTACGTAGTAAAAGATACGATACAAACGATCTAAAAACACGTTATTTGAACTCCTGAAAGCGTTAAAATCTTGTTTTGAATCGAAAAACAAACTTACTTAGTGTTTGTAAAATTTGGTGAAAACTTAGGCAGTAAAAGATACGATGCAAATGATCTAAAAACACGTTATTTGAACTCCTCAAAGCGTTAAAATCATGTTTTGAATCGAAAAACAAACTTACTTAGTGTTTGTAAAATTTGGTGAAAAGTTATGTAGTAAAAGATACGGTACAAATGATCTAAAAACACGTTATTTGATCTCCTTAAAGCGTTAAAATTTTGTTTTGAATCGAAAAACAAACTTACTTAGTGTTTGTGAAATTTGAGGAAAAGTTATGTAGTAAAAGAAACAATACAAATGATCTAAAAACACGTTATTTGAACTCCTCAAAGCGTTAAAATCTTGTTTTGAATCGAAAAACAAAATTTCTTAGTGTTTGTGAAATTTGGTGAAAAGTTATGTAGTAAAAGAAACGATACAAATGATCTAAAACACGTTATTCGAACTCCTCAAAGCGTTAAAATCATGTTTTGAATCGAAAAACAAACTTTCTTAGTGTTTGTGAAATTTGGTGAAAAGTTACGTAGTAAAAGATACGATACAAATGATCTAAAAACACGTTATTTGAACTCCTCAAAGCGTTAAAATCTTGTTTTGAATCGAAAAACAAACTTTCTTATTGTTTGTGAAATTTGGTGAAAAGTTATGTAGTAAAAGATACGGTACAAATGATCTAAAAACACGTTATTTGATCTCCTCAAAGCGTTAAAATCTTGTTTTGAATCGAAAAACAAACTTTCTTAGTGTTTGTAAAGTTTGGTGAAAAGTTATGTAGTAAAAGATACGATACAAATGATCTAAAAACACGTTATTTGAACTCCTCAAAGCATTAAAATCTTGTTTTGAAATCGAATATAAAACTTTCTTAGTGTTTGTGAAATTTGGTGAAAAGTTATGTAGTAAAAGATACGATACAAATGATCTAAAAACACGTTATTTGAACTCCTCAAAGCGTTAAAATCATGTTTTGAATCGAAAAACAAACTTTCTTTGTGTTTGTGAAATTTGGTGAAAATTTATGTACTAAAAGATACGATACAAATGATCTAAAAACACGTTATTTGAACTGCTCAAAGCGTTAAAATCTTGTTTTGAAATCGAATAACAAACTTTCTTAGTGTTTGTGAAATTTGGTGAAAAGTTATGTAGTAAAAGATACGATACAATTGATCTAAAAACACGTTATTTGAACTCCTCAAAGCGTTAAAATCTTGTTTCGAATCGAAAAACAAACTTTCTTAGTGTTTGTGAAATTTGGTGAAAAATTATGTAGTAAAAGATAGATACAAATGATCTAAAAACACGTTATTTGAGCTCCTCAAAGCGTTAAAATCATGTTTTGAATCGAAAAACAAACTTTCTTAGTGTTTGTGAAATTTGGTGAAAAGTTATGTAGTAAAAGATACGAAACAAATGATCTAAAAACACGTTATTTGAACTCCTCAAAGCGTTAAAATCATGTTTTGAATCGAAAATAAAATATTCTTAGTGTTTGTGAAATTTGGTGAAAAGGTATGTAGTAAAAGATACGATACAAATGATCTAAAAACATGTTATTTGAACTTGTTTTTAGATCATTTGTATCGTATCTTTTAGTACATAACTTTTCACCAAATTTCACAAACACTAAGAAAGTTTGTTTTTCGATTCAAAACAAGATTTTAACGCTTTGTGGAGTTCAAATGACATGTTTTTAGATCTTTTGTATCGTATCTTTTACTACATAACTTTTCACCAAATTTCACAAACACTAAGAAAGTTTGTTTTTCGATTCAAAACAAGATTTTAACGCTTTGAGGAGTTCAAATGACATGTTTTTAGATCATTTGTATCGTATCTTTTACTACATAACTTTTCATCAAATTTTACAAACACTAAGAAAGTTTGTTTTTCGATTCAAAACAAGATTTTAACGCTTTGAGGAGTTCAAATAACGTGTTTTTAGATCAATTGTATCGTATCTTTTACTACATAACTTTCCACCAAATTTCACAAACACTAAGAAAGTTTGTTTTTCGATTCAAAACAAGATTTTAACGCTTTGAGGAGTTCAAATAACGTGTTTTTAGATCATTTGTATCTTATCATTTACTATATAACTTTTCACCAAATTTCACAAACACTAAGAAAGTTTGTTCTTCGATTCAAAACAAGATTTTAACGCTTTGAGGAGTTCAAATAACTTGTTTTTAGATCAGTTGTATCGTATTTTTTACTACATAACTTTTCACCAAATTTCACAAACACTAAGAAAGTTTGTTTTTCGATTCAAAACAAGATTTTAACGCTTTGAGGAGTTCAAATAATGTGTTTTTAGATCATTTGTATTGTATCTTTTACTACATAACTTTTCACCAAATTTCACAAAGACTAAGAAAGTTTGTTTTTCGATTCAAAACATGATTTTAACGCTTTGAGGAGTTCGAAAAACATGTGTTTTAGATCATTTGTATCGTATCTTTTACTACATAACTTTTCACCAAATTTCACAAACACTAAGAAAGTTTTTTTTTCGATTCAAAACAAGATTTTAATGCTTTGAGGAGTTCAAATGACGTGTTTTTAGATTATTTGTATCGTATCTTTTACTACATAACTTTTCACCAAATTTTACAAACACTAAGAAAGTTTGTTTTTCGATTCAAAACAAGATTTTAACGCTTTGAGGAGTTCAAATAACGTGTTTTTAGATCATTTGTACCGTATCTTTTACTACATAACTTTTCACCAAATTTCACAAACACTAAGAAATTTTGTATTTCGATTCAAAACATGATTTTAACGCTTTGAGGAGTTCGAATAATATGTGTTTTAGATCATTTGTATCGTATCTTTTTATACATAACTTTTCACCAAATTTCACAAACACTAAGAAAGTTTGTTTTTCGATTCAAAACAAGATTTTAACGCTTTGAGGAGTTCAAATAACATGTTTTTAGATCATTTGTATCGTATCTTTTACTACATAACTTCTCACCAAATTTCACAAACACTAATAAAGTTTGTTTTTCGATTCAAAACATGATTTTAACGCTTTGAGGAGTTCGAATAACATGTGTTTTAGATCATTTGTATCGTATCTTTAACTACATAACTTTTCACCAAATTTCACAAACACTAAGTAAGTTTGTTTTTCGATTGAAAACAAGATTTTAACGCTTTGAGGAGTTCAAATAACTTGTTTTTAGATCATTTGCATCGTATCTTTTACTACATAAGTTTTCACCAAATTTTCCAAACACTAAATAAGTTTGTTTTTCGATTCAAAACAAGATTTTAACGCTTTGAGGAGTTCAAATAACGTGTTTTTAGATCATTTGTATCGTATCTTTTACTACGTAAATTTTCACCAAATTTCACAAACACTAAGAAAGTTTGTTTTTCGATTCAAAACAAGATTTTAACGCTTTGAGGAGTTCAAATAACGTGTTTTTAGATCAATTGTATCCTATCTTGTACTGCATAATTTTTCACCAAATTTCACAAACACTAAGAAAGTTTGTTTTTCGATTCAAAACAAGATTTTAACACTTTGAGGAGTTCAAATAACATGTTTTTAGATCATTTGTACGATTCAAAACATGATTTTAACACTTTGAGGAGTTCAAATAACGTGTTTTTAGATCATTTGTATTGTATCTTTTACTACATAACTTTTCACCAAATTTCACAAACACTAATAAAGTTTGTTTTTCGATTGAAAACATGATTTTAACGCTTTGAGGAGTTCGAATAACATGTGTTTTAGATCATTTGTATCGTATCTTTTACTACATAACTTTTCACCAAATTTCACCAACACTAAAGAAAGTTTGTTTTTCGATTCAAAACAAGATTTTAACGCTTTGAGGAGTTCCAATAACGTGTTTTTAGATCATTTGTATCGTATCTTTTACTACATAACTTTTCACCAAATTTCACAAACACAAAGAAAGTTTGTTTTTCGATTCAAAACTTGATTTTAACGCTTTGAGGAGTTCAAATAACGTGTTTTTAGATCATATGTATCGTATCTTTTACTACATATCTTTTCACCAAATTTCACAAACACTAAGTAAGTGTGTTTTTCGATTCAAAACAAGATTTTAACGCTTTGAGGAGTTCAAATAACTTGTTTTTAGATCATTTTTATCGTATCTTTTACTACATAACTTTTCACCAAATTTCACAAACACTAAGAAAGTTTGTTTTTCAATTCAAAACAAGATTTTAACGCTTTCAGGAGTTCAAATAACGTGTTTTTAGATCAATTATATCGTATCTTTTACTACATAACTTTTCACCAAATTTCACAAACACTAAGAAAGTTTGTTTTTCGATTCAAAACATGATTTTAACGCTTTGAGGAGTTCGAATAACATGTGTTTTAGTTCATTTGTATCGTATCTTTTACTACATAACTTTTCACCAAATTTCACAAACACTAAGAAAGTTTGTTTTTCGATTCAAAACAAGATTTTAACGCTTTGAGGAGTTCAAATAACGTGTTTTTAGATCATTTTTATCGTATCTTTTACTACATAACTTGTCACCAAATTTCACAAACACAAAGAAAGTTTGTTTTTCGATTCAAAACTTGATTTTAACCCTTTGAGGAGTTCAAATAACGTGTTTTTAGATCATTTGTATCGTATCTTTTACTACATAACTTTTCACCAAATTTCACAAACACTAAGTAAGTGTGTTCTTCGATTCAAAACAAGATTTTAACGCTTTGAGGAGTTCAAATAACTTGTTTTTAGATCATTTTTATCGTATCTTTTACTACATAATTTTTCACCAAATTTCACAAACATTAAGAAAGTTTGTTTTTCGATTGAAAACAAGATTTTAACGCTTTGAGGAGTTCAAATAACGTGTTTTTAGATCAATTGTATCGTATCTTTTACTACATAACTTTTCACCAAATTTCACAAACACTAAGAAAGTTTGTTTTTCGATTCAAAACAAGATTTTAACGCTTCGAGGATTTCAAATAACATATTTTAGATCATTTTTATCGTATCTTTTACTACATAACTTTTCACCAAATTTCACAAACACTAAGAAACTTTGTTTTCCGATTCAAAACAAGATTTTAACGCTTTGAGTAGTTCAAATGACGTGTTTTTAGATCATTTGTATCGTATCTTTTACTACATAACTTTTCATCAAATTTCACAATCACTAAGAAAGTTTGTTTTTCGATTCAAAACAGGATTTTAACGCTTCGAGGAGTTCAAATATCGTGTTTTTAGATCATTTTTATCGTATCTTTTACGACATAACTTTTCACCAAATTTCACAAACACTAAGAAACTTTGTTTTCCGATTCAAAACAACATTTTAACGCTTTGAGGAGCTCAAATAACGTGTTTTTAGATCATTTGTATCGTATCTTTTGCTACATAACTTTTCATCAAATTTTACAAACACTAGAAAAGTTTGTTTTTCGATTCAAAACATGATTTTAACGCTTTGAGGAGTTCAAATAACGTGTTCTTAGATCATTTGTATCGTTTCTTTTACTACATAACTTTTCACCAAATTTCACAAACACTAAGAAAGTTTGTTTTTCGATTCAAAACATGATTTTAACGCTTTGAGGAGCTCAAATAACGTGTTTTTTGATCATTTGTATCTATTTTTTACTACATAAATTTTCACCAAATTTCACAAACACTTGTAGTAAAAGATACGATGCAAATGATCTAAAAACAAGTTATTTGAACTCCTCAAAGCGTTAAAATCTTGTTTTGAATCGAAAAACAAACTTACTTAGTGTTTGTGAAATTTGGTGAAAAGTTATGTAGTAAAAGATACGATACAAATGATCTAAAAACAAGTTAATTGAACTCCTCAAAGCGTTAAAATCTTGTTTTGAATCGAAAAACAAACTTTCTTAGTGTTTGTGAAATTTGGTGAAAAGTAATGTAGTAAAAGATACGATACAAATGATCTATAAAAACAAGATATTTGAACTCCTCAAAGCGTTAAAATCTTGTTTTGAATCGAAAAACACACTTACTTAGTGTTTGTGAAATTTGGTGAAAAGTTATGTAGTAAAAGATACGATACAAATGATCTAAAAACACGTTATTTGAACTCCTCAAAGCGTTAAAATCATGTTTTGAATCGAAAAACAAACTTTCTTTGTGTATGTGAAATTTGGTGAAAATTTATGTACTTAAAGATACGATACAAATGATCTAAAAACACGTTATTTGAACTGCTCAAAGAGTTAAAATCTTGTTTTGAAATCGAATAACAAACTTTCTTAGTGTTTGTGAAATTTGGTGAAAAGTTATGTAGTAAAAGATACGATACAAATGATCTAAAAACACGTTATTTGAACTCCTCAAAGCGTTAAAATCTTGTTTTGTATCCAAAAACAAACTTACTTAGTGTTTGTGAAATTTGGTGAAAAGTTACGTAGTAAAAGATACGATACAAATGATCTAAAAACACGTTATTTGAACTCCTGAAAGCGTTAAAATCTTGTTTTGAATCGAAAAACAAACTTACTTAGTGTTTGTAAAATTTGGTGAAAACTTAGGTAGTAAAAGATACGATGCAAATGATCTAAAAACACGTTATTTGAACTCCTCAAAGCGTTAAAATCTTGTTTTGAATCGAAAAACAAACTTACTTAGTGTTTGTAAAATTTGGTGAAAACATATGTAGTAAAATACACGATGCAAATGATCTAAAAACAGTTATTTGAACTCCTCAAAGCATTAAAATCTTGTTTTGAATCGAAAAACAAACTTTCTTAGTGTTTGTGAAATTTGGGGAAAAGTTATGTAGTAAAAGAAACGATACAAATTATCTAAAAACACGTTATTTGAACTCCTCAAAGCCTTAAAATCTTGTTTTGAATCGAAAAACAAACTTTCTAAGTGTTTGTGAAATTTGGTGAAAAGTTACGTAGTAAAAGATACGATACAAATGATCTAAAAACACGTTATTTGAACTCCTCAAAGCGTTAAAATCTTGTTTTGAATCGAAAAACAAACTTTCTTATTGTTTGTGAAATTTGGTGAAAAGTTATGTAGTAAAAGATACGGTACAAATGATCTAAAAACACGTTATTTGATCTCCTCAAAGCGTTAAAATCTTGTTTTGAATCGAAAAACAAACTTTCTTAGTGTTTGTAAAATTTGGTGAAAAGTTATGTAGTAAAAGATACGATACAAATGATCTAAAAACACGTTATTTGAACTCCTCAAAGCATTAAAATCTTGTTTTGAAATCGAATATAAAACTTTCTTAGTGTTTGTGAAATTTGGTGAAAAGTTATGTAGTAAAAGATACGATACAAATGATCTAAAAACACGTTATTTGAACTCCTCAAAGCGTTAAAATCATGTTTTGAATCGAAAAACAAACTTTCTTTGTGTTTGTGAAATTTGGTGAAAATTTATGTACTAAAAGATACGATACAAATGATCTAAAAACACGTTATTTGAACTGCTCAAAGCGTTAAAATCTTGTTTTGAAATCGAATAACAAACTTTCTTAGTGTTTGTGAAATTTGGTGAAAAGTTATGTAGTAAAAGATACGATACAATTGATCTAAAAACACGTTATTTGAACTCCTCAAAGCGTTAAAATCTTGTTTCGAATCGAAAAACAAACTTTCTTAGTGTTTGTGAAATTTGGTGAAAAATTATGTAGTAAAAGATAGATACAAATGATCTAAAAACACGTTATTTGAGCTCCTCAAAGCGTTAAAATCATGTTTTGAATCGAAAAACAAACTTTCTTAGTGTTTGTGAAATTTGGTGAAAAGGTATGTAGTAAAAGATACGATACAAATGATCTAAAAACATTTTATTTGAACTTGTTTTTAGATCATTTGTATCGTATCTTTTAGTACATAACTTTTCACCAAATTTAACAAACACTAAGAAAGTTTGTTTTTCGATTCAAAACAAGATTTTAACGCTTTGAGGAGTTCAAATGACATGTTTTTAGATCTTTTGTATCGTATCTTTTACTACATAACTTTTCACCAAATTTCACAAACACTAAGAAAGTTTGTTTTTCGATTCAAAACAAGATTTTAACGCTTTGAGGAGTTCAAATGACATGTTTTTAGATCATTTGTATCGTATCTTTTACTACATAACTTTTCATCAAATTTTACAAACACTAAGAAAGTTTGTTTTTCGATTCAAAACAAGATTTTAACGCTTTGAGGAGTTCAAATAACGTGTTTTTAGATCAATTGTATCGTATCTTTTACTACATAACTTTCCACCAAATTTCACAAACACTAAGAAAGTTTGTTTTTTGATTCAAAACAAGATTTTAACGCTTTGAGGAGTTCAAATAACGTGTTTTTAGATCATTTGTATCTTATCATTTACTATATAACTTTTCACCAAATTTCACAAACACTAAGAAAGTTTGTTTTTCGATTCAAAACAAGATTTTAACGCTTTGAGGTGTTCAAATAACTTGTTTTTAGATCAGTTGTATCGTATTTTTTACTACATAACTTTTCACCAAATTTCACAAACACTATGAAAGTTTGTTTTTCGATTCAAAACAAGATTTTAACGCTTTGAGGAGTTCAAATAACGTGTTTTTAGATCATTTGTATCGTATCTTTTACTACATAACTTTTCACCAAATTTCACAAAGACTAAGAAAGTTTGTTTTTCGATTCAAAACATGATTTTAACGCTTTGAGGAGTTCGAATAACATGTGTTTTAGATCATTTGTATCGTATCTTTTACTACATAACTTTTCACCAAATTTCACAAACACTAAGAAAGTTTTTTTTTCGATTCAAAACAAGATTTTAATGCTTTGAGGAGTTCAAATGACGTGTTTTTAGATCATTTGTATCGTATCTTTTACTACATAACTTTTCACCAAATTTTACAAACACTAAGAAAGTTTGTTTTTCGATTCAAAACAAGATTTTAACGCTTTGAGGAGTTCAAATAACGTGTTTTTAGATCATTTGTACCGTATCTTTTACTACATAACTTTTCACCAAATTTCACAAACACTAAGAAATTTTGTATTTCGATTCAAAACATGATTTTAACGCTTTGAGGAGTTCGAATAATATGTGTTTTAGATCATTTGTATCGTATCTTTTACTACATAACTTTTCACCAAATTTCACAAACACTAAGAAAGTTTGTTTTTCGATTCAAAACAAGATTTTAACGCTTTGAGGAGTTCAAATAACATGTTTTTAGATCATTTGTATCGTATCTTTTACTACATAACTTCTCACCAAATTTCACAAACACTAATAAAGTTTGTTTTTCGATTCAAAACATGATTTTAACGCTTTGAGGAGTTCGAATAACATGTGTTTTAGATCATTTGTATCGTATCTTTAACTACATAACTTTTCACCAAATTTCACAAACACTAAGTAAGTTTGTTTTTCGATTGAAAACAAGATTTTAACGCTTTGAGGAGTTCAAATAACTTGTTTTTAGATCATTTGCATCGTATCTTTTACTACATAAGTTTTCACCAAATTTTACAAACACTAAATAAGTTTGTTTTTCGATTCAAAACAAGATTTTAACGCTTTGAGGAGTTCAAATAACGTGTTTTTAGATCATTTGTATCGTATCTTTTACTACGTAAATTTTCACCAAATTTCACAAACACTAAGAAAGTTTGTTTTTCGATTCAAAACAAGATTTTAACGCTTTGAGGAGTTCAAATAACGTGTTTTTAGATCAATTGTATCCTATCTTGTACTACATAATTTTTCACCAAATTTCACAAACACTAAGAAAGTTTGTTTTTCGATTCAAAACAAGATTTTAACACTTTGAGGAGTTCAAATAACATGTTTTTAGATCATTCGTACGATTCAAAACATGATTTTAACACTTTGAGGAGTTCAAATAACGTGTTTTTAGATCATTTGTATTGTATCTTTTACTACATAACTTTTCACCAAATTTCACAAACACTAATAAAGTTTGTTTTTCGATTCAAAACATGATTTTAACGCTTTGAGGAGTTCGAATAACATGTGTTTTAGATCATTTGTATCGTATCTTTTACTACATAACTTTTCACCAAATTTCACAAACACTAAAGAAAGTTTGTTTTTCGATTCAAAACAAGATTTTAACGCTTTGACGAGTTCCAATAACGTGTTTTTAGATCATTTGTATCGTATCTTTTACTACATAACTTTTCACCAAATTTCACAAACACAAAGAAAGTTTGTTTTTCGATTCAAAACTTGATTTTAACGCTTTGAGGAGTTCAAATAACGTGTTTTTAGATCATATGTATCGTATCTTTTATTACATAACTTTTCACCAAATTTCACAAACACTAAGTAAGTGTGTTTTTCGATTCAAAACAAGATTTTAACGCTTTGAGGAGTTCAAATAACTTGTTTTTAGATCATTTTTATCCTATCTTTTACTACATAACTTTTCACCAAATTTCACAAACACTAAGAAAGTTTGTTTTTCAATTCCAAACAAGATTTTAACGCTTTCAGGAGTTCAAATAACGTGTTTTTAGATCAATTATATCGTATCTTTTACTACATAACTTTTCACCAAATTTCACAAACACTAAGAAAGTTTGTTTTTCGATTCAAAACATGATTTTAACGCTTTGAGGAGTTCGAATAACATGTGTTTTAGATCATTTGTATCGTATCTTTTACTACATAACTTTTCACCAAATTTCACAAACACTAAGAAAGTTTGTTTTTCGATTCAAAACAAGATTTTAACGCTTTGAGGAGTTCAAATAACGTGTTTTTAGATCATTTGTATCGTATCTTTTACTACATAACTTTTCACCAAATTTCACAAACACAAAGAAAGTTTGTTTTTCGATTCAAAACTTGATTTTAACCCTTTGAGGAGTTCAAATAACGTGTTTTTAGATCGTTTGTATCGTATCTTTTACTACATAACTTTTCACCAAATTTCACAAACACTAAGAAACTTTGTTTCCCGATTCAAAACAACATTTTAACGCTTTGAGGAGCTCAAATAACGTGTTTTTAGATCATTTGTATCGTATCTTTTACTACATAACTTTTCATCAAATTTTACAAACACTAGAAAAGTTTGTTTTTCGATTCAAAACATGATTTTAACGCTTTGAGGAGTTCAAATAACGTGTTTTTAGATCATTTGTATCGTTTCTTTTACTACATAACTTTTCACCAAATTTCACAAACACAAAAAAGTTTGTTTTTCGATTCAAAACATGATTTTAACGCTTTGAGCAGTTCAAATAACGTGTTTTTAGATCATTTGTATCGTATCTTTTAGTACATAAATTTTCACCAAATTTCTAAAACACTAAGAAAGTTTGTTTTTCGATTCAAAACATGATTTTAACGCTTTGAGGAGATCAAATAACGTGTTTTTAGATCATTTGTATCGTATCTTTTACTACATAACTTTTCACCAAATTTCACAAACAATAAGAAAGTTTGTTTTTCGATTCAAAACTAGATTTTAACGCTTTGAGGAGTTCAAATAACGTGTTTTTAGATCATTTGTATCGTATCTTTTAGCACGTAACTTTTCACCAAATTTCACAAACACTAAGAAAGTTTGTTTTTCGATTCAAAACAAGATTTTAACGCTTTGAGGAGTTCAAATAACGTGTTTTTAGATCATTTGTATCGTTTCTTTTACTACATAACTTTTCCCCAAATTTCACAAACACTAAGAAAGTTTGTTTTTCGATTCAAAACAAGATTTTAACGCTTTGAGGAGTTCAAATAACTTTTTTTAGATCATTTGCATCGTGTCTTTTACTACATATGTTTTCACCAAATTTTACAAACACAAAGTAAGTTTGTTTTTCGATTCAAAACAAGATTTTAACGTTTTGAGGAGTTCAAATAACGTGTTTTTAGATCATTTGCATCGTATCTTTTACTACCTAAGTTTTCACCAAATTTTACAAACACTAAGTAAGTTTGTTTTTCGATTCAAAACAAGATTTTAACGCTTTCAGGAGTTCAAATAACGTGTTTTTAGATCATTTGTATCGTATCTTTTACTACGTAACTTTTCACCAAATTTCACAAACACTAAGTAAGTTTGTTTTTGGATACAAAACAAGATTTTAACGCTTTGAGGAGTTCAAATAACGTGTTTTTAGATCATTTGTATCGTATCTTTTACTACATAACTTTTCACCAAATTTCACAAACACTAAGAAAGTTTGTTATTCGATTTCAAAACAAGATTTTAACGCTTTGAGCAGTTCAAATAACGTGTTTTTAGATCATTTGTATCGTATCTTTTACTACATAACTTTTCACCAAATTTCACAAACACTAAGTAAGTGTGTTTTTCGATTCAAAACAAGATTTTAACGCTTTGAGGAGTTCAAATAACTTGTTTTTAGATCATTTTTATCGTATCTTTTACTACATAACTTTTCACCAAATTTCACAAACACTAAGAAAGTTTGTTTTTCGATTCAAAACAAGATTTTAACGCTTTGAGGAGTTCAAATAACTTGTTTTTAGATCATTTGTATCGTATCTTTTACTCCATAACTTTTCACCAAATTTCACAAACACTAAGTAAGTTTGTTTTTCGATTCAAAACAAGATTTTAACGCTTTGAGGAGTTCAAATAACTTGTTTTTAGATCATTTGCATCGTATCTTTTACTACATAACTTTTCACCAAATTTCACAAACATTAAGAAAGTTTGTTTTTCGATTGAAAACATGATTTTAACGCTTCGAGAATTTCAAATAACGTATTTTATATCATTTTTATCGTATCTTTTACTACATAACTTTTCACCAAATTTCACAAACACTAAGAAAGTTTGTTTTCCAATTCGAAACAAGATTTTAACGATTTGAGGAGTTCAAATGACGTGTTTTTAGATCATTTGTATCGTATCTTTTACTACATAACTTTTCATCAAATTTCACAAACACTAAGAAAGTTTGTTTTTCGATTCAAAACAAGATTTTAACGCTTTGAGCAGTTCAAATAGCGTGTTTTTAGATCATTTTTATCGTATCTTTTACTACATAACTTTTCACCAAATTTCACAAACACTAAGAAACTTTGTTTTCCGATTCAAAACAACATTTTAACGCTTTGAGGAGCTCAAATAACGTGTTTTTAGATCATTTGTATCGTATCTTTTACTACATAACTTTTCATCAAATTTTACAAACACTAGAAAAGTTTGTTTTTCGATTCAAAACATGATTTTAACGCTTTGAGGAGTTCAAATAACGTGTTTTTAGATCATTTGTATCGTTTCTTTTACTACATAACTTTTCACCAAATTTCACAAACACTAAGAAAGTTTGTTTTTCGATTCAAAACATGATTTTACTACATAACTTTTACTACATAAAATCTTGTTTTGAATCGAAAAACAAACTTACTTAGTGTTTGTGAAATTTGGTGAAAAGTTATGTAGTAAAAGATACGATACAAATGATCTAAAAACAAGTTATTTGAACTCCTCAAAGCGTTAAAATCTTGTTTCGAATCGAAAAGCAAACTTTCTTGGTGTTTGTGAAATTTGGTGAAAAGTTATGTAGTAAAATATACGATACAAATGATCTAAAAACAAGTTATTTGAACTCCTCAAAGCGTTAAAATCTTGTTTTGAATCGAAAAACACACTTACTTAGTGTTTGTGAAATTTGGTGAAAAGTTATGTAGTAAATGATACGATACAAATGATCTAAAAACACGTTATTTGAACTCCCCAAAGCGTTAAAATCATGTTTTGGATCGAAAAATAAACTTTCTTTGTGTTTGTGAAATTTGGTGAAAACTTATGTAGTAAAAGATACGATACAAATGAATTAAAAACACGTTATTTGAACTGCTCAAAGCGTTAAAATCTTGTTTTGAAATCGAATAACAAACTTTCTTAGTGTTTGTGAAATTTGGTGAAAAGTTATGTAGTAACAGATACGATACAAATGATCTAAAAACACGTTATTTGAACTCCTCAAAGCGTTAAAATCATGTTTTGAATAGAAAAACAAACTTTCTTAGTGTTTGTGAAATTTGGTGAAAAGTTATGTAGTAAAAGATACGATACAAAGATCTAAAAACAAGTTATTTGAACTCCTCAAAGCGTTAAAATCTTGTTTTGATTCGAAAAACAAACTTACTTAGTGTTTGTGAAATTTGGTGAAAAGTTATGTAGTAAAAGATACGATACAAATGATCTAAAAACAAGTTATTTGAACTCCTCAAAGCGTTAAAATCTTGTTTTGAATGGAAAAACAAATTTTATTAGTGTTTGTGAAATTTGGTGAAAAGTTATGTAGTAAAAGATACGATACAAATGATCTAAAAACAAGTTATTTGGACTCCTCAAAGCGTTAAAATCTTGTTTTGAATCGAAAAACACCCTTACTTAGTGTTTGTGAAATTTGGTGAAAAGTTATGTAGTAAAAGATACTATGCAAATGATCTAAAAACACGTTATTTGAACTCCTCAAAGCGTTAAAATCATGTTTTGAATCGAAAATAAACTTTCTTTGTGTTTGTGAAATTTGGTGAAAATTTATTTACTAAAAGATACGATACAAATGATCTAAAAACACGTTATTTGAACTGCTCAAAGCGTTAAAATCTTGTTTTGAAATCGAATAACAAACTTTCTTAGTGTTTGTGAAATTTGGTGAAAAGTTATGTAGTAAAAGATACGATACAAATGATCTAAAAACACGTTATTTGAACTCCTCAAAGCGTTAAAATCTTGTTTTGAATCCAAAAACAAACTTACTTAGTGTTTGTGAAATTTGGTGAAAAGTTACGTAGTAAAAGATACGATACAAATGATCTAAAAACACGTTATTTGAACTCCTCAAAGCGTTAAAATCTTGTTTTGAATCGAAAAACAAACTATTATTGTGTTATGTGGTGATATTTAATTTGAAAAAAAATATTTTTCATTAGTATATTTTAATGTTTTTGTACATATTTAGGTACGGGTAAAAATTCCCGCGGGTAATCCGAAAATCCGCGGATTATAAACGGGACGGGTAAAATTACCCGTTTAGTTGGTGGGTCGGTGATAAGGGCTATTTTAAGCATATTTTAAAGGGTTAAAAAGGGGATTTTAGCACAATATATCACTTAATTAACATATAAATTGTTAATAATTTTAAATATCATTAGAAATTGCTTAACTATTTGAATTTGTGTTAATTTCTGGTCTAAAGTTAATAATTTGGCGATTTCGAAATGACGGATGCATTCCTCTCTCTTTTCTGATAAATTTGATATAAAATATCATAAAATTCAGTGAAGGGAGGAGAGAGAAGTGAAGAGAGAGAAAGTGGGACCCACTTGTGGGCCCCACATGAAGTCGTAAATTTTCTACTTCGAATCAAGAAAAACCAAGATCAGATCTGTATTCCTCTCGTTCTCCTGATCAAAATGGTATGTCCACATTAATAATTGGGATGAAGTATGAGAGAGAAACGAGTAGAGAGAAAGTGGGTCCCACACAGAACAGCCCACAACAAATCCCAAACGACCCAATATCAACCCATCAGCCTAGCACAATTTACATGATTTTATGTGGCCCAGACCTTGTGCAGCCCAAACTGAATCCCAATATACTCATTTAAATGGATCCATGAACGGATAGCAACATAAGAAAATTCGCAGAAGAACACACCTTTCAGCGTCCCTAACTGTTCTAACTGCCACCTCAACCTCTCAACTTCATTATTAATGGACTTCTCCATTGATAATATGGTGTATTAAATTGAACTGAATCGAACCAGTGCCAGTTTTCTCAACGAAATCACTGGAGAGGACGTAACTTTCTCTCCGGTGCACCAAATTTGATGATCAGGTACTCGAAACGATCGTGGGAACGTGGGGAGCGTGATCGTTCTTTTGGTTTGGTTGTATTTTGTCCAGGAACGCCACAGTTTTCATATAAAGCCACGGGTTGAGCTCAAATTTTGGAGATACACTTCTGGGGTGGTTTTTTTGCCACTCTTCCACTTCAAACACCTACCTCACATCCTTCTCAAGCCATTCCAGCATTAAAGTCACTCACTTGAGTCCCTACCAAAGATTTCACCTTTACCGAAGTGTTTAGGGTCTTCAAAAGGGAAATTCAGAGAAATTGAGGTGATTGGATCCGAATTGGAGAAGCTCAGCCCTTTCCCAAGCAAAATCGGAACAAATTCTACCTCAAGACTCGCTGGATCAGCAAGAGAAACTCCTTCCTCCACTCAATTAGGTGTATTTCTTCCTTTTATTTACTGTTATTGTGTAATTTGTTGAATCTTGTGTAAAGAACTGATATTTTGTGTTAAATATTGCTTAATCTAAGTTCTTGAACAATTTTTCCATTTTTCTGGATTTTAGTTTAATTTAATTTGAATTTTCCAAACTCACAAACCCTAATTCTGCTTTTTTCTGTTCTGATTTTGTGAGTTAATTATTAACTATTCTGTAGACTATTGATCTTTGTATAATCATTTTAAATATATTTTTCATTTCTAAGATCAATCTTCTTTTTACAGAATTGAATTTGGAATTGTTTTCGATTTAATATGAATTTATAAAGTTGATAAAAACCCTAACTCACTGTGAAGTGAGTTCATCTGATATTATTTACACCATACTTTCAGTTAAAATCAATATAATCTCATGTAATCATCAAGTTTGGGATAAATGATATCCCAAACTTGAGAACAAATATTTCTGAAAACTGTTTTTGACCTAATTTATCAGAATTTGAATTTAATGAGCACATTTGTTGGTTAATTTTAATTGATTTATTGATTTATCTGGATCAATAAAGATAGTTTATATTCAAGATCAAACAATCTATTTTCAATACCTTTTAGAATCATCTTGATTGGTTGGATTTTCAATTTGATATACAATTTTGAATATTGGAATTTATATTCTGTATTAAGGACTTGTTTGTAAAACTGTGTGAATTTTTGCATGTGTCTAATTTTGTGCATGAATTGTAAAATACCTGGACCATTTTAGTCCAAATTAAGTTCACCACTGTATATTACTAGTCCCATAATTTAATTCAATACCAATATCATCTCATTTGGGTTTCTAGATCCTTAGTTATTTCAATTAAAAAACAGCCCAAAAGTAATATTGATTTGAAAACTTAACTGGATATTTTCACAAATATGTCAGGGACTGTTTTGTAATTCCTTAATAACTTTTTATCTACGACCAAAAATTTGCACCAAAATTGTACCAAATCTGTATAATATCATTGGAAACAAATTGTGGGAATTTGAAATAAATATTCGCAATTTATGAATTAATAATCTAAATCAACTTACGTATTTCCTCGTGGATCGATACTCGTATTTATCACATACTATATTTAACCAAAAAATCTTTTGTTGTGCGAAAACGACCGTTAACAATCGGATATGGGTATTATCCGATTAATATGAGTAAGAGTATGGGAGCATATACCCGATCCGAACCCGACCCATTGACATCCCTATTGGATGCCCTATAACCCTACACCTTGCACAAAAAAGCCTAGAAATGATAAAAGCTATTTTGATAGAAGAAATCCCAATTCTTTTTAGATAATAATCGTTTTTGAATTATTTTTCTGAATTTAATAAAACAAATAGTTGTATTTGTAATTTCAAAATTTTGTTTTTTTGATAAATTCGTCAAACACCTAATCTACAATGAAATGAATAGGATAATTAAGATAAATTTTCAAAAGAAATAGCTCTGTTGGATGTTTAATTCAATAAAATATAAATATATTAGAAGAAAAAGGAAATATATGTTTATTCATATTTTTTTTATTGGTGAGGCAAAATTTAAATTTTATAATCATTACTTCGCTGTTATTGTTTATTTTTTGTTCTTCTTGAAAATTCAACATGAACATTAAAAACAAGTTGAATTTACCTTTTAAATCTACCTATTTGTGATCTGAAATATTAAGTGTGTATTGATGAGAATATACAGCGAAACTTTAGCCTTCGAAAAGGCAAAAAAAAAATGAGGCTGCAAGGATTCAAACTCAAGACTTGTTAGGTAATTTGCCAATTGAACATAATGTTATATATGCATACATTTGTTTATAGATGGTGTCTCTGGCCCAATTGGTGTCCTAGCCCATAAATACTAGGCTTTTCTATTTTAAGTAAGAATACTTAAAAAAATCACAATAATAAACAAACGACAATATTATTGTAAGAGCTAAAATGACTTATGTATGGGCTATTTAACAAATTTATTTTCATTTATTGTTCTATTTATTTATTGTTCTATAACAAAATTCATAACAAAAATTCATAACAAAATCACAATTTTATTTTCATTTATTGCTGTATATGTAACAATATTATCATTCCTAATGTGATGAATAATATTTAGCAAATGTAAAAACTTAATAAGTAAAATTACTCATATCTTTCTTTTTAGGGGTCAATTGCATATCTAACCGATACATCAAACCGACCCGTTTTTAGTTCCTGGTGTGATTTTTTTTGGTTCAATCGGCCGGGCTGGTCCGGTCCGGTTTTTAAACAATGCTTATTAGTGATTTCTTTTCCTTATATATGATGCACCGAATTAAATTGAACGGTCTAGATTATTTTTGCTTCTCTAAATCCTAATATGTTTAGTCGTCTCCCCGCCGCCATTCGAATGAAACCCTAATAATTGACATATATAATTTCATCTCCTCTCTCATTGCTCACACCGCCGACCTACACTTACTTTTCCAACATAATCTTCGCCTATCTTATTTTCATCGTTTGCCTCTGTTCTTCTTCTTTCTACCTCTTAACATCAATACAATTCCATGTCATGAGCGTTTATTTCTCTCGCATCTGATCTACAGTTCCTCTCTTACAATTTCCTTTGCTTTGTCCCATAGATCGCCGTCTTTCTTCTCGGTTTTAATCTAAAACAATGTCGCAATATCCATTAGTATGTGGCCACTACACTACGGTAACCAATTTTATTGGTCCCCGCAAAGATAATATTTTACCATCAATGGTCGCTCAACAATTTGGCATGAAAGGTCTTGGAAATAATTTTATCCGTCTCTTCTTAACTAATAAGGTAACTATGCAAAATATTTTTTTATATGTGAGTTTTTATTTTGAATTTGTAGATTAGTTATGCCTTCTGAGGAAAAAAAACCTATTTATTAAAGTTATCATTTAAAATCCAAATTATCATGCCCAAGCGTTTAAATGGTAATTTGCAGCACATTGTTAGTCTTTGATGTTATTAGATAATTTAGTAACATGTTCAATATGATTGTAAGTAAATCACAAATGTTATCTCGAATAAATATTTGAAATAAAAATAAGGTGCATCCCATGACCATAGTTTTCTATAATTTGCATTTTGGTGGAACTCGGTAGTTTGTTTCTAGGGACGTAGCAATTTTGAAGTTTAAATTATTTTTAGTTCTTTAATAGAAAACGGAATATTTTATTTTTCTCCAATTCATTTCCCTCACAAAATCATGATGTCATCGTCATTTTCAATTAATTGATAGTTACTAAAACTTTAATACGAAATTAAGATCCTTATCAATTAAAAATATTTAAAAATTAATAAATATGAATTAATTGTTAATTGAGAGGAGATAATTAGTGCATCAATCTTCAAAAATATATCATCAAAGTGTGGAAAAATAGGGGAGACACAGCAGAAGGCCTCCTAGAAAAATCAGTTGATTGTACCATCATTCTCAACTTCTCTCTTCTTCCTCCAACTAGCACTCAATAGCATTCCACTTTCACTTGCCCCTTTCACGAAGAAAGCCCCAACTAATCTCGCAGCAAAAGGCCAAAAAGAACACCTCTGGACTAATGAGTAATGAGAGATTTGTGTTTACGAAAGTAAGAAGGAAAATATGAGGAGTAATCTGAATGAAACCTAAACTTTTACCTGCACAATTTCGGAAAACAATAAAGTCTGAATGAAACCGAGAGAACTGAGCCCTAATCTATATAAACCGGGATTTCTTTCACAAAAACCTAATTCCGCCGCCCTTCTTCTCTCTCAGCTGGAAACTAGCTCCGCCAATTGAATCGCCTAAAACCCCGGCCACCGATCTCGCCTCCAAATACGCCTTCAATCTCGCCTCAGATCAGTGAGGTAATCTCTTGAACTGCGTTTTCCAATCTTCTGTCCTCTGTGAAGTTCTCGATCTCAAGCATCACTCTTTCCGTCGCTTTTCTTCGTTTTTTGTTAATTTTCATCTCTTCAGTTCAGACTAATCCGCCTCTTTTCTGAACTAAAACCGAGAATCTACTTATCCCATTTCGCCCCACCATGTATAAACTCCGCCCGCCTCTATTACTCTATTCCAGAGAACTACATATTGGGTCCAATGGTGATTTTTGGTGGGATGATCATCCTTAACCTACCAATTGTTAGGAACTTTGTATTGCCCTAGAAATAGTATTCACATAACAATTCAATTTTCTATAATTCATTTTAAATCACCCTGTTACAAAAAAAAATTGTTGAATTGTACAGCTTTTTGTGTTGGATTCGGACGGTGCCACGGCTCTTGGAACTTGGATCGAGCCAAGACATCAAGACAGGTTCATTCTCTATCCTCTCTACCTCTCAATTCTTCCAATTACATTATTCTTCGCAGATCACACTTATCAACTCTCTCCTCTCCCAATTCCCCACATCTCAGGTCAAATCCAATTCGGAATCGGAACCAGATGGGTCCGGATTGGTCTCTTCTACCTTCAGAATTGGTGCAACTTATATCCGAGAAGATCCAGTTCACCGAGTTTTATCATTGTTTCCGTGCCGTATGTTGGCCATGGAGACGCGCCACCCCCCTCCACCCTCTCCATATTTCCTCAGTCCCTTGGCTGAGGTTCCCTCCTAACAGCCAAGAAATATCCTCCACCCCAAACAAATCTACCATCTCCTACTACGATTTCTCCCAATCGAAAATCCGCCAATTTAACTTCTCCAAGGATATTTACAAAGGGGTAATTGGTTCCTCTCGCAGCTGGATTGTGCTCGAGCAAGACATGGCAATTTCATTACTTAACCCTATTACCGGAGAGAAAAAGGATAATCTTTTTCCTTCCTTAGATGCCCCTCCCAATATTCTGGAGTCTGCATTCAACACAAGAACCGAAAATCGTTCGACTCTAGCGAGCATTCGAGGGTCCAACTATCGGGTAGAAAAGGTTGTTTTAACCAACAGTCCATCCGAAGAGAACTGTGCCCTCGTGGCTAGCTTTTACTCTAGCACCGGTCCATGGGATTTAGCGTTTTGTAGAGTCCGCGGCACATGTTGGACTGTTTTAAAATTGCCGGAAAATGGCCGTGGGAGTCGTACAATGCTCAATTTCAAATGTGAAAACGGTTTGATATACGCGATCAATGATAAGTGCAATATTTCGGTTTATGATCTTCGAGATCTTTCCGAAAAGATAATGTCCGCCAAGCTTAGTTCTTTTAAATGGGGCGATTCTGTATATTTGGTAGAAGGAAAGGAAGAACATGACGGTCCTCTTGTCGTGAGATATGGTGATCCTGAAATTCAAGAGGATAAGATCGAGGTGTATGAGTGTCTTGATACATACGGGGACGGGACAAGGTGTAGATACAAAAGGGTGAAAGATATTGGAAACAATGTGATGTTTTTAGATGGCAAAAGATGCGTGCTCGTGTCATGTAGTGATATTCATTCCGGTCGATGGAAAAGAAACCATATTTATTATCCCGATCAAGAGGAAGATTTGGATGATGAGTATTATTATATCGCCTTGAAAAGCTTGGACATTAAAAACTCTAGTGTTAAGAAGGTAGTGTACGAATCCATTGGTTTGTTTTCTATATCATCGAATCCATATTGGTTCACGGCTAGCGTATATTAGTTGTCTTGGAGAACTTCGTATCATCAAGGTATGGAATGTTTTTTACGTATTTTTTGTTTCGTTTATTTTTATCTCATCAAATACTAATTTTATTTCCTAAAACAACAGGGTCAAAGAGACTAGCAAGGAACTCGTTCTGCGTTAGGCAGCTAGCTTGAACTGGGTTGAAACGTGGGAGAGACTTTAATTTGGCCTGTCATGAAGATCCATCTTAATTTAGATCCGAGGATAGGAATTACCAGATCAGTTGTAGAATTTTTTTCTTCAAAAGCTAATATGATTTTGTTTTGTTTGTGTCTGTAATTTGATTGGTATGTGGTCCGATGTTAATGATGGTTGTGGTTTGAGGACGACCGATGAATCTGACGTGAACCATTGTTGTGTTAGCAAAACGCGATCTAGTTTAGAGAATTTGGATTTTTCACTTGATTTGTAGAATATATTAATGTTCATATCTACTATAACAACATGCACGACTAATTATACATTACAATATAAGAAGATTTACATCAAAATCGTTGATTTCCAACAAAAAAGAATATACAAAGTACATGTAAATACTAAATACAATCCTCGAGATTCATGGAAACATTATCAAATTGCACTTGAAACTTTAAACTAATTGCCATTCCAACTCACCAATGAAATTGATGGAATGATGGACTAACTAGCGACCTTGGAGTGTCGTAAAAGTAATCCCATTGGCCGTGTCGGATTTGGACCATAAACCAATTGCTATATCACCATTAGTGGTACTAATGCTGATGCATATAACCGGTTTCTTAGGCTCGGGTAAAATTGAGTTTTGACTCGACAACATGAGCACCACAGAGCCCATTGTGGGTCGATCTTCAGGACATTCCTCTACACAAAGAAGGCCCAGTTGGATGCACCGCAACAGATCCGACACTGGACACGGTCCATTTACGAGTGGGTCTACAAGTTCTATTGGCTTGTCTTCTGCCCATAGTTTCCATGTCTGTTTCATTCAAAGAGAAGAGAACATGTTGGTTTGTATATTTTATACATTCGGACCTCAAATTTAGACCATATGTGCTAGAAGAAAAAATTAAGTATATATTTGGGTTACTCTTGTTCAAACTTTGATGAAGAAAATTTTTAACATTGCTTGATCTTCTGCAAAAACATTTCAACTTTTGTAATCTTCTTTTGGTTTAAGGTATACTCTTTTTGGGTTTCCTCTTACCTAGGAGAAAAGAGAATACTTACATGTGCTAGAAGGTTTAGGTTGCCTTGGTTTCTTTTTCCGCTAATTATTTCGAGCAAAATAACCCCGAAGCTATACACATCTGATTTAACAGATAATGTACCATTCATTGCATACTCTGGAGACATGTAACCCCTACACATATATAATTTTGAAGCAAATTCAAGACAGAGTCTCAAATTAAAATGGCAAAAAATAACATGTAAAAGTTCTAATTTTACCGTGTTCCGATAATATTTTGCGTGGCTATTTCAGACTGATCTCCACTGAACAACCGCGAGGTACCAAAATCTGAAATCTTCGGTACCATTTCTGGGTCCAAAAGTATATTTGCAGCTTTGAGGTCCCTATGAATGATATTGAATCTTGAATCTTGATGAAGATATAGTACTCCTCTCGCAATCCCTTGAATAATGTCCAGCCTCATTTTCCAATCCAACGATTCACGTCTGTTTTCATCTGATTGAAAGCAGTAATTTACATTGATCATTATAATTTGACATGAAGAAATTTAGCTTTACCTCTTGGTCTTAACGTACCAAATATGAATAAATCCAAGCTTTTGTTGTACATATACTCATAAATAAGCATCCTCTCTTTTCCATCAATGCAACACCCGAGTAGACGAACAAGATTACGATGCTGTAATTTGGAAATTAACAGAACCTCATTCATGAACTCATTCAGGCCTTGCAATGATTCGCTTGATAGCTTTTTTACTGCAATTTCTTGCCCATTTTGAAACTCACCCTGTCAAACAATTATTAATAAGATGATTTTCTCATGAATGTATATAATTATGATTTGAGAAGATATATGAAATACCTGGTAAACAATTCCAAACCCACCTTCTCCAATTTTGTTTTCTGTTGAGAAATTATTCGTTGCCGAAGTCACTGTCTCGATATCAAACAGAGGGAGCTCGTGATCTTCACTGAATCTACAGTAAGTTTTACTTTTTTGGTTCTCTCTTTTATTTTTTCTCCAAATGAAACAACTCAGCGAAAATACCAGTATAATAATTACTGCAATCACCGTCGAGATTACGATGATTAGATGAGCCTTCTGTTCTTTGTTTGCATCTGTTTGGACAAACAATATATTAAAATCTTAAATTGACACAACATACATATGACATGCAATACAAATAAGGCTTTCACAATGTTAAATTATAAGTTGTATTTAACATTAATTAAGTTAATTATCCATGTGTGTGTGAAAGGTCATGTTCATGAATGTTTTAGACACTCGTGAAAGATTATTACTGAAAAGTCATGTTCATGAATCATTTAGACACTTGTGAAAAGTCATGTTCACACTAGTGAAGAATCATGTTCATGAACCATGTAGCCTATAAATAAGAATTTATTTTGTGTCATTTGAACAATCAGAAAATTTTTATAATCTCTCTCTTTATTTATAGAAAAGTTCAAGTTTCATTAAATCATTTTTTTTCTATATTTTAGTGTGATATTTGGTTAGTGCAACTTGTTGTTGTACTATTGTTAACTTCGGTTATCTTTACATACTTGTTAGTTCGAAAATTGGACTGAATGTTTGGCCTAATTTAATGAGTTTAACATGAAAGTTAGTGATTATAGAGGGCATATATTGTGCCACCAGATTTAAACATAACATCTTCAATTTTTTAATTAATCCACTTAATTAATTTATGGATTAACACATGTAAATTGATTTAATCTACTTTACATGATAAATAACATCTATCTGGATTAACAAATTATAATTAATATTTAAAAATTATTAATTCAATGTTTATTGTTAATTGAGAAGTTAATTAAGTGGGTTAATTAGGAAATTGAGGATGTTGTGTTGAAATCTGGTGGCAAAGTAGATTTTTTCTTGCTCAAATATTGCTTTGTTCAAAGGTCACAAGAAAAAGACTTCTGGATTCAACAGACAGAGAAAGGTAGTGACTAAGGACTAGCAGTCAGCCTCCTACCGACTTACATTATTAAAACAGTGAAGGGGTATAAATTTGAAATTAATTCTAGAAAAAAGAAAACAAAATGCAGAACAAAAATAAAACATCATCTTTCATGTGTTAAAATTCAACTGAAGGGATTTTAAACAAAAAATCGAAGATAATTTAAATAGCTATAATAACATAAACATCATCTTTCAAAATTTATCTTAGGCTTCAAACTTTTCTTCTTTTCAAATGATGAACCCACAAATCAAGCTTCATCGAAATCAACCAGCTAGAAAAAAACTTGAAATTAAGTTTAAAATAAAAAGGTACCTAATTCGGAGCGTGCAACTCTCAGATAGAGATCCTGTCCTCCGTCGATAAACCTTGTATCGATTAAATCGCCGGTCCAAATGATACAACCACTTCCCCCCACATCTGCATAAGCCATACACGAACAATTTCGTAAGCAATTGTCCCTGCATTTATCTGAACTAAGACTCCGATCAACCGTTGCATTATGCGTGTCAGGTAGCTTCACCCCACTAACTTTATAGAACCCATCACCCTTAATCATACAATCCAATTCGGTTCTCCTTACACACCCTTCATATGTATTTCTCATGTTCCATTGACTAGCTGATTTCGGTATGAACCCATACAAACAACCACAAATCAGTGCATTATTCACATTACACAAACCGTAAGGGCCACAACGGGAATAGTAGTCACATAGGTCTCTTGGTTCTGATAAAAATGTCCTCCATGAAAGGGCACTCACGTCCCATATGAACCGTTCTATGAAACCAGTTTCATTCATCACGACTCTAGAGAGAGGATAACCAGGTTTGTTGTAAAATACATATACCACTTCATCTTGATTCCATGTGAAGTTGAAACTGAACATGTCCGCATAGGTAGCCATTTCAGGTATGCCACTGAACCGGACTCCGATCCATGGACCACTTCTGTACAGTATTTTGTTGCCATCCCAGAGAAAGAACTGAGGAGCACCGTGTGTGTCAGCCTCGTACCGGAATTCACCTACTGATGGGTCATCGGATGCAAGGTAAGAAGATAGGTACCAGTTCTGACCGGTTTTTAATTTCTTTCCAAGATTCATTCCGGGTAATAAGGTGTTTGTGGGCCAATCAAAGCTTTGCCACAAAAAAATATTTGTCGTTAAATCTGTTAAGATAAAATTGCCGGAGTCAAGAAGTTGGACACTTGTAGGACTAGTGGTGCTAGATGAATTAGAGGACCATATAATATTATTATGACTATCGTAGCGAGCGGAGTTGTTGTTGTATAGGGTTAGGATTCCATTACTGGAGATTGATAAAACTCCAGAGCTTTTATTGAGAGGAGAATTTCGGTTGGCAACCCATACTACCATTTCAGGTGAAACCATGAACCAAATACCGAGATATACTGATTCACCCAGAGTGAAGAAACCAAGCTCAAAGACTTGCCCGGACGAAACTAGTGTTCTTTCATATGTGAGATTTTCAAGTTGCTTCAAGGAGTCGAGTGCTCCTCTGATGAAAGGTGATAAGAGTAGGGGGAACATGATTAAGAGAAGAAACTGCGATTTACTCATGATGTAACTGTGTAAGAATTATGAAAGAGAAGAGTTTTCAGGGCTGTGCATGAGATACATGTATGAATCATGTACTTCCCCCTCTTCTGTCCCCCAGAAGGCTTGATGTGCTGGCACTCTGGGGTGTTAATCCATAGCACCATTTTTTTGGGTGTTAATCCATAACCCCGTTGACTTTGGGGGTGTTAATCCATAACACCGTGGCAGATTCTGATTGGTTGGATCATTTACACAACTTTAATGCAACCAATAGGAAGCTGTCACGTGGCATTCGTGGTAAATTGCGGTTCGTATTATTACTCCGCTGGCTTTGGGGGTGTTAATCCATAACACCATTGACTTTGGGGGATGTTAATCCATAAAACAACTTTGGGGTGTTAATCCATAACACCAAAATTGTTTTTATGGATTAACATCCCCCAAAGTCAATGGTGTTATGGATTAACACCCCCAAAACCAGCGGGAGTAATAATACGAACCGCAATTTACCCACGAATGCCACGTGGCAGCTTTCTATTGGTTGCATTAAAGTTGTGTAAATGACCCAACCAATCAGAATCTGCCACGGTGTTATGGATTAACACCCCCAAAGTCGACGGTGTTATGGATTAACACCCCAAAAAAAATGATGTTATGGATTAACACCCCTGAGTGCCAGCACATAATACTGCCAGCACATCAAGAGTGCTAGGGGAAAGGTGGGGGAAGTTGAACATTTTTCTTTTTTTTATTAAATGGAATTTATTTAGCTTGACATTTTCTTTCTGATAAGTACTATTGGGTTCCTCCAAATTAATATTGGAGAATTAAACATTGGTACATGAACTAAGGTGGTTCATGAATGTGATCGAAGAATATTTGCGTTACGCGACGAACATGTTACGCGGCGAACATGTTCAGGTAACAGGGATGGCCCAACCTCAATGGCTACGGCCCGTCCCTAAAAACTCCTCATTTTGCCTACGGTTTGCACAAAGCCGTCCCGGAAAGCTCCTTTGGCCGTTCCAACTACATTTCCCCTTTGCCTATGATCAAATGCCGTCCCCAAAAACTCAATTTGGACGTCCCTAACACCCCCTCTTGGCCTACGGCCAAAAAATCCGTCCCCGAAACTTTTCTTAATCGTCCCTAATACCTCCCATTTGCCTACGACCAAAAAACCTTTCCAAAAGCCCTTTGGCCGTCCCTAATATCCTTTACCTTTGCCTACAACCAAAAACCATCCCCAAAAATTCCTGGGCAGTTCTTAATGCCTCCCTCCTTTTCCTAAGGCTAAGGAAGATTATAGCAACACGAGATTTTTTTTCACAACTATGTCTCAATAAAAAAAAATCGTGATCTCATCATCGATGAACCAAAAAACTAATGAAGATGTCACAAAAAAAGATGTGACGTTAATTACCCGAATCACAATAAACAACCCATTACAATAATCACGAGGATAGATTAGTATTTTAGATGTGCCTGAATTATAATAGAACACATAGGACCAACAATTAGGAGCGGCACACGAGAGTGGATGTGATAAATATCAAAAATAGTGTTTTCATATTTGTAAAAGATTATTCCTAAAATTTCGAAATATAAAACTCATATGAAAAATATAACCCTCCCAACTAGGGATGTCAATGGGCCGGGTAGAAACCCGAACCGCGGGTACCCGAACCCGCGGGTACCCGACCCGAACGGGGCGGGTAATACCCGAAAAAAATACCCGCGGGTCAGGTAATATCCGGAAAAAAATACCCGCTCCGGGTTCGGGTCGGGGGAATTTTTTTACCCGCGGGTATACCCGTTACCCGAACCCGAACCCGAAAATTACCCGAAAATATCCCATAATAAGAAAAATTTTGGATGTTTTATGGATTAATTATTTGTAATATTTGGATTTTTAATGTATTTGTACAAGTTGTTTGTTTTATGTATTTAAAATTATTGATAATTTTACGTATTTGTATAATAATTTTTTATTTTTTATTTTTTTTAGATTTTTTATTAATAATTTTCGGGTAACGGGTTCGGGTTCGGGTATACCCGTTACCCGCGGGTTCGGGTTCGCATATGGATTTTTACCCGCGGGTATTTTGGGTTCGGGTTCGGGTAATACCCGAAATTTCGGGTTCGGGTATGGGGGAGGCTTATCTGAACCCGACCCGCCCCGTTGACATCCCTACTCCCAACGATAAAAACCGACTTCTTATGCGTAATTTTTTTTCGAGATGGTATATCATAATTTTATTATTATGAGTTATTTAAATAAATATATTATAGGATATTATTTGCAAAAGAATCAATCATTAAAAATATCTAAAAATAGAGTTTTCAAAAATACCTCATACATGTGAAAAATTAAAGAGTTTGCAAATAATCAAAGTTGAAGGTCATGCATGAAATGTGTAAATTTCACTCATTATTTCTTATTCGGCCAATACATATTACCCCTTCACGAACATTATACATTAATGAAATTTTTTTTAAAAAAAAGGAGACAAATAGAAAAAAAACAAGGAAAATAGAAAATTTCAAAACGAAACGCGTGATCAAGTTAAAGGATAGAAGTTATTCAAAAAGAAATTTCTTTGGAATTTTGAGTTGCTTCATTTTTCACTTCTTCTTGTGTGAGGTTACAATCTTCTTCTCAAATCGAGTTAAATCGATCACGTGAGTGCTACTCTCACTGTTCTCTTAATAAAATTAGTATTACGAGTTTTTCTGGACCATACATGCTAGTAAGGGATTTTTAATTTAGAAACCGTATTTTGCTTTAAAAATCGTGTTACCTCACAAAATTGTAGATTATGTGGATGCAAAATTATGTATGTACGCAGATTTCCAATTTGGATAAGACGTAATTATGACGCGTTATATTTGTGATAACATGACACGGTTCATCCGATATTTTAATTTTGTAATAACAAGATGTGATTCATCCAATGTGTTATATTTGTGATAATATGATGTGATCCACCCCTTAAGTTATTTTTGTGATAATATGATGCGGTTCATCCGATGTGTTATATTTGTGATAACATGACGAGGTCCATCAGTTGTGTTATTTTTGTGATAACACGACGTGGTTCATACGGCATGTTAATTTTTTTAGAAAAAACATGGAAACTGATTATTTTTCTTTTCGACTTCAATTTTTGCATATTTTGCAATTGCAAAAATAGGATAGTTGATTTTTTTTAATGTATTAGACTTTAATTTTTGCTTTTGTGCGAAATGTTTGAAAAAATAGAAATTTGCTCGTGTTAGTCTTCAATTACAAAGTTTTGTAAGAAAAAAATACGAAAACAAAATATTTTGCTCGTGTTAAACTTTAATTTTCAATTTTTAAAAAAGATAGGATAATTAACTTTTTTGACGGTGTTATTAACTTGACTTTTTTCATTTCGGCAAAAAATTTGAAAAAAAAATTTTGGTTGTGTCAGTCTTCTATTACGGAGTTGAGAAAAACATGAAGATGGAGTATTTTACTCGTTTTAGACATCTATTTTTTATATTTTCCAGAAAATAATTAAATTTGGTAAGGTTATATACTTCAATTTTTGCATTTTTCGAAAGTTTTGAAAAAAAAATTGAAATTTGCTTATGTTAGCCTCCATTACGGAGTTTTTTTGAGGAAAATATTAAAATTAAATATTTTGCTCATGTTAGACTTCAATTTTGCAAAAAAATTTACAAAATAGGATCATTGAATTTTTTTTAAAAGTGTCAGACTTTACTTATTGTATTTTGCGATATTTTTTAAAAAATATATAGAAATTTGTTTGTGATAGTCTTCAATGACGGAGTTTTTTGAGAAAAACATGAAAACTTATTATTTTGCTCGTGTCTGACTTCAATTTTGTCATTATTTTCTAAAAATATGATAATTGATTTTTTTTAAGTGTTAAACTTAACCTTTTACATTTTTGCAAAAAAAAAATGAATAAAAAGATAGAAATTTTTATGTGTTAGCCTTCAATTACGAAATTTTTTTTGAGGAAAACATGAAAACTATGTATTTTGCTCGTGTTGGACATCAATTTTCGTATTTTCCACAAGACTATGATAGTCGATTTATTTTAAGGTGTTGGACTTCACTTTGTTCATTTTTCGGAAATTTTTGAAAAAAATAGAAATTTGTGTTGTTTAATCCTAAGGTCTAGTTTTCGCACTAATGGAATGCAATTTAAGTATTTGCTGAAGCTTAATTAATTTAAATTAAATAAAGAGAATATCACAATTGTTGACACACGATATTTGTTACGGAGTTCGGTAGGTAGTTGCTTTGTAGCTTTAACTCTCCGTTTACTTGCTCAGTCGACCGACTTGATTGTTCACATGTACCTACGTCTCCGAAAATGCCTTGCGCCATTTGGGCTCTCTATTGAATTTTCGAATCAAAGATTACAATATTTGTCTAGATCAATTTACACGTTTCTATCGATCTATGACGGGATTTACAATTAAGAACTAGCATATTACAATCTACAAATCGGACACTACGTAATCGGTCATGCGAGTTGAAAATTATTTGTAGTGAGGATTGGAAATATCAATTCTTGATCAATGATTGATTTAGAGGAATTAAGCTCAAGATTTTTTGGCTAGTTTTTCTTTCTTTGATATTGTAAAAATGTTTGTGGAACAGTTAGAGAGAGAAAACATGGAGGGAGTCTATTTATAGAACACATAGCCCCCTCACAATTCACAATTTTTATGTATGTTCCGTTCGAACGGCACAATGCTTCCGTTCGAACGGAGCACCAGTCAAACTAGCCGTTAGAAGGAAATTATTCAAAACCAGACACTTCCGTTCGAACGCAACTGTGGTTTCGTTCGAACGGAAGCTGAACTGTATTCATCTTAAGTTTTCTACGTATTCCTCGGTTCGATCACTGAGTGATTCGTTCCAATGGAGGATATGGTTCCGTTCGAACGTATTGGTGTTTCCGTTCGAACAGAGTAGTTGTTGATTTTTCTTTTGTAAACTTAACTGAGGGACAGTTTGGGTTCCGTTCGAACGCAAGGTATATTTCTTTCAAAAGGAAGTCAGTCTGTTTCCAAACTTTCCAATCTTCCCTTTTATCATGTTTCGAATATATTAATCATTCTAAATTGAACTTAATAATTCTAAATTGAGTCAATAGGGATACATATAGGGTTATTTTTGTGAGTGTATGATATTCCAACTCGCGGAAGTCTTCGACGTCTTGGTTCTACACTTGAACGAATACTTATTTCCTTAGTCTTGACCATCGTCTTGAATGTTCATTAGTGGTCTTCAACGTCTTGGCTCTTGTTCAACTACTCACATTTGCGTATGTTAGTATTTATCTTCTTTTGATCTCGTTTACGGGTCATACCTACATCTTCTTTTCTACATGTGATGCTTAACAACTTGATTAGTAGTAACGATATTATTTTGAGATAATCAAACCGGAAATTCGAACCAACAATTTGCTTGTCTTAGTCTTCAATTACATAGTTTTTGAGAAAAACACCAAAATTAAGTATTTTGCTCATGTCAGACTTAAAATTTCCTTGTATTAGTCTTAAATTATTGAGTTTTTTACTCGTTTTAATAATAAATTTTTGCATTTGTTTTTTGAAAAATATGGTAATTTGTTTTTTTGAACATGTCAGACTTCACTTTTTCATTTTGGCGAATATTTTTTAAAAAAAATTGAAATTTTCGTGAGTTAGTCTTCAATTACGGAGTTAGTCTTCAAGTTCGGCATTTTTTTTAGAAAAATAGGATAATTTTTTTAAGGCGTTGTTAGACTTCACTTTTTACATTTTTGCAAATTTTTTAAAAAAATTGAAATTTGCATATGTTACTTCAAAATTACGGAGTTTTTTTGGCATTTTTTAGTATTTTGCACGTTTCAGACATCAATTTGACATTTTTCATAAAAATATGATTATCAATTTTTTTTCAGGCATTGCTCTTCAATTTTTCATATTTGGGAAAAAATTAAAAAAAAACGAAATTTCCTTATGTTAGTCTTCAAATATAGAGTTTTTTAAGGAGAACATGAAAAATTAGTATTTTGCTTGTTTTAGACATCAATTTTGACAATTTTTTACAAAAATATGATAATTAATTTTTTTCAAGATGTCATGCTTCAGAATTTGTATTTTTGAGGAATATTTGAAAAAAAAAAAATTACTTGTGTTAGTCTTGAATTGCGGAGTTTTTTAAAAAAAAACTAGAAAATTGAGTATTTTGCTTGTTTTAGACATCAATTTGAAATTTTTTACAAATAATATAATAATTGATTTTTTTAAGGTACCTCTTTACTTTTTGCATTTTTTGATTTTTTTGTAAAAGAAAACAATTTTCTTATGTTACTCTTCAATTGCGGAGTATTTTCAAGTAAACATGAAAATTGAGCATTCTGCTCTCTTTAAACATCAATTTCGTCATGTTTTAGATAAATACTATAATGATTTTTTTAAGGTGTTGGACTTCACTTTGTGCATTTTTGCAATTTAAAAAAATATATAATTATGTTTGTGATAGTGTCTAGTTACAAAGTTCTTTTAAGCAAACATGAAAATAAAGTATTTTGCTCGAGTTAGACTATAATTTTGGCAATTTTTTAAAAAAACTAGGATAATTAATATTTTTCGAACGTGTTGGACATCACTTTTAGCATTTTTGACGAAATTTTGAAAGGAAACAAGAAATTTGCGTGTGTTAGTTTGGAATTACGAAGTTCTTTTAGAAAAATATAAAAACTCAGTATTTTGCTTGTGTTAGACTTCAATTTTGTCCAAAAAAATAGGATAATTTGTTTTGATTTGTTGGAATTTACTTTTTGCATTTCGGAAAAAATTAAAAAAATAAAATAAAATTTGCTTATGTTAGTCTTCAATTACAAAGTTTTTTGGGACAAACATGATCATAGAGTATTTTGTTTGTTTTAGACATCTATTGGTAATTTTATAAAAATAAGATAATTAATTTTTTAAGGTGTGAGACTTCACTTTTTGTATTTTTGCAAAACTTTTTACAAAAAATAGAAATTCGTGTGTTTTAGTTGTCAATTACGGAGATTTCTTAGGAAAAAATGAAAATTGACTATATTGTTCGTGTTAGAATATATTTTTTGCATTTTTTTCAAAAAATAGGTTAGTTGACTATTTTTGAAGGTGTTAAGATTTTACTTTTTGTATTTTGACGAATTTTGAATTTTTTTTTTTTTTTTTTTGCATGTCGTGGTCTTCAATTACATAGTTTCTTCTTGAAAACATGAAATAGGAATATTTTTCCCTTGTTAGACTTCAATTTTGATATTTTTCTAAATAATTGATTTTTTGAAGGTGAGACTTTACTTTTTTGTGTTTTTGCGATTTTTTTAAAATAACAGAAATTTATTTGTGTTAGTCTTAAGTTTGGGAGTTTTTTTAAAAAACTTGAAAACTAAGTATTTTGCGCATGTTACACTTCAATTTTAACGTCACTTTTTGCATGCTGGCGAATTTTTTGAAAAAAATAGAAATTTGCATGTGTAAGTGTCGAGGAAAGCATAAAAATTGAGGATTTTACTCGTTTTAGACATCAATTTCTACATTTTTAGAAAAATAGAAATATTTAATTTTGATAAAATGTTGGACTTCTTGCGAAATTTCTACATTTTTAGACATCAATTCCTACACTTTTTGAATTCTTGCGAAATTTTCGAAAAAAATGGATATAGGCTTGTCTTAATTTTCAATTATGGAGGTTTTTTGAGGATAAATAGGATATTTAGTATTTTGCTTGTTTTAGACAACAATTTGGCATTTTTATATAAAATATCATAATTTATTTTTTTATGGCCTTAGATTTAACTTTATGAATTTTTGCGAAATTTTTGAAAAAAAAAATTTTAATTTGCTTGTGGATTCAAATATAAAAAATTTAGGAAAACATGAAAATTGAGTATTTTGCTCGTTTTAGGCAATTTTGGCAATGTTCAGAAAAATATGATAATTTCCTTTTTTCGAAGGTGTGAGATTTCACTTTTTGCATTTTTGAGGAATTTTTGTAAAAAATAAATATTTGATTGTGTTAGTCTTGAATTTGGAGTTTTTTTTTAAATAAACTTAAGTATTTTGCTTGTTCTAAGCATCAAATTTTCATTCTTAATAAACAAATGATATATGATTTTTTTTAAGGCGTTAGACTTCACTTTCCATATTTTTGCGAAATTTTTGAAAAAATAAATTAAATTTGCTTGTGTTAGTCTTCAAATATAGTTTTTTTTTAGGAAAACATGGAAATTGAGTATTTTGCTCGTTTTAGACATCAATTTTGACATTTTTTACAAAAAATGATAATTTTTTAAGGTGTTAGACTCAACTTTTTACATTTTTGCATAAATTTTGAAAAAAAAAAATAGAAATCTGCTTGTGTTAGTCTTCAATTACGGAGTATTTTTAGAAAACTTGAAAATTGAGTATTTTATTGAAAAATATGATAACCGGTTTTTTTTTCAGGCGTTACACCTTACTTTTTACATTTTTACAAAAAAAAAAATTAAAAAATAGAAAATTGCTTATGTTAGTCTTCGAGTAGGGAGTTTTTTGTGACAAACATGAAAAAATGGGTATTTTGCTCGTGTGAGACTTCAATTTTTGTAGTTTTCCCAAAAACTTTGAAAAATAATTATTATTTGCTCGTGCTAGTCTTGAATTACGGAGTTACGGAATTTTTTGAGAAAAAACTTGAAAACTGAGTATTTTGCTTGTATTAGACTTCAATTGTAGCATTTTTTAGAAAAATAGGATATTTGTTTTTTAAAGATGTTAGACTTTACGTTTTGCAATTTTTCAAAAATTAAAAATAATTATAATTTGCTTTTATTTGTCTTCAATTAAGGGTTTTTTTGTGACAATCATGAAAATTTTGTATTTTCCTCGTGTGATACTTCAATTTTGACATTTTTGCGAAATTTTTGAAGAAAAAAAAATTGTTTGTGTTAGTCTTGATTTACGGGGTTTTTTTGTGAAAACAGTATTTTGTTCATGCTATACTTCAGTTTTGAATGTAGAAAATACGATAATTATGAAAGTGTAGACTTATTTTTTTTGTATTTTTGTGAGATTTTAAAAAAAAAATAGAAATTTGGTTGTTGGTCCGGATTTGCACCAAAACTAAAAAACCTCCAAGTTTTGAGAAAATTGAGACCTGGAACTTTCAGACAAGGTCAATAATGATGGTGAGAGATTGTGGGAAATAATTTAGATTTTGGAAGCTCGTCGAGAATTGACTGAAGAGGTCAATTCTGGAGAAATTTCAGAGCAAGGTGCCACTGCCCTTCTGATGAGGAAGGATAGAGGATTGTTCTATAGTGGAAATTGACTGAAGAGATCAATTCTGGCGAAATTTCAGAGCAAGGTGTCACTTCCCTTCTGATGAGGGTTGAGGATTGTTCTATAGTGGAAATTAACTGAAGAGGTCAATTCTGGCAAAATTTCAGAGCAAGGTGTCACTTCCCTTCTGATGAGGGTTGAGGATTGTTCTATAGTGGAAATTAACTGAAGAGGTCAATTCTGGCAAAATTTCAGAGCAAGGTGTCACTTCCCTTCTGATGAGGGTTGAGGATTGTTCTATAGTGGAAATTAACTGAAGAGGTCAATTCTGGCAAAATTTCAGAGCAAGGTGTCACTTCCCTTCTGATGAGGGTTGAGGATTGTTCTATAGTGGAAATTAACTGAAGAGGTCAATTCTGGCAAAATTTCAGAGCAAGGTGTCACTGCCCTTCTGATGAGGGTTGAGGATTGGAGCTATAGTGGAAATTGACTGAAGAGGTTAATTCTGGCGAAATTTCAGAGCAAGGTGGGATCGTTAGGGGCCCAGGGGGGTGTACCAAGGAGAGTGTGTTGTCCTTGCCATTCTCCCGCGGGTTCAAGCCGATTTGAAGCTGTTACAAACATTTGGCCGATTTTGACGCTGTAACGCCCAGTTAATTTTGGAACGGAGGCTCCAGTGAAAACTTCATGAAAAATCAAATTGAACTTTACAATTGGTCCGAAGTTAGCTTAAAAGTTTCTGGATTCATAGATTAAAGCTTCAAAGCTGGGAGCTTGAAGCCGAGCGAGGTCAACTAGTTATATGATCCAAAACTGGTATATATAATGAAGTCACAAACAATAAATTCGTCTAAATTTGTATAATAATAAAAAGATCTACATCATATATGAGTCATCACATAAAATAACAAAATTACCATGTTATATAATCAAAAATCATCTAGAAAGCCCTGAATCGTCCAGTTGAATCCTCCTACATCATCAAAATATATGTTTTGTTTAGCTTATTTTATACAAGTAATTCTTTATCACAAGTGTCGAATATCATTCCCACTTTCATTTCCTTCGCTGAATCTTCATTTTCATTAGAATAGCCTTCATCCATTATCCCTAGCCCATGCAAATATATAAGAAAGTTTGATTAGCACGAAAATATTCATCAGTTTGAAAATTAATCAATGCGGCTATATACAAACAGATAATTCAGGCCCTCATTTCGAAACAAAACAACAAAGATTGTCGAGGTAGATTATATCCAAATTACTGGAACTACAAGAAATACAACTCCCTTCAAGAGAGAAAAGGGAATCCGGTACTGCCGTACCAGTCCATGTGCGGTCAAAAATTGCAATTAACCCCCAAAACTCACAAAAATACTTGATCAAAACTTTAAAAGTTTAAACCCAAATTGCTACCTACTAGTACAATCTCGCAGTGAACCAACAAGGAGATGCTGTATTTGAAGATAAAGTTATTCCATCAACACCTGCTACCTCTACAGCAGTTTCCTCCTGAATGCACACCATTTTTATGCCGACATGATAAGACCAGTTTAGGCATGATTTTCTTATGCAATAATAAATCTGGTTTCTCTGCCATCCATTCAAATTAATATCATCATACCATACGAGTTGGCAATGTTTTTCATCTAGAAGCAACACATAGTTGCCGACATCTCTAACCCTCCTCCATCTGTGCCTCCGACACACATCAGTGTAACACTCGAACACCTCAAATTTATCTTGTACGGTGCCATAATCAACGTGTCGCACCGCAAGAGGACCATTTTCTCCCTCGCCTGCTACCAAATATAACCGGTCACGAATGTTTCTGTAAACAAGATTAGCCGGAAAGGTCTCGTGCGAAAGGTCTCCGAGGCTGTAGACCGAAAGGTGGCCTTTATTGTCGATTGCATAAATCGAACCATTTTGGTACTTGAAATCTTGCATGGTGCGATTACCACGACCGTATTCTTTTAATCTGAGAAGCGTCCAACAATTATCACCGACTCCGCAAAACCCTAATTCCCATTCCGAGTAAAAACTTGCCACCATAATGCAGTCCTCGTCGGTTGGACTTCTTGTCAGAATAACTTTTTTTATGCATTGCTTGAATCCTTTATAGTGGATTGGAGGCAAAGGATTCTGGGTTTTTTCGGTGATTGCAAACCCTAAAACTGTGGGTGGAGTATCTAAGGATGGGAAAAGGTCACTCTTTATGTCTCCGGTGATAGGGTTAATCAATGAGACTTGCCTGTCTTGCTCGAGAACGAGCCAGCTACGAGAGGACCCAACAATCGTCTTGCCATTGCAATAAGAAAGTTCAATCTGGAGGTTTTTTGATTTGGGGAAATCGTAAAATGAGAAGGTACAGATATTGGGTAATCTCTCACGATCGCGAGGAAGTTTTAGCCAGGGAATTTGGGGAATATGGTCAGGGCGGGGAGAGGAGGCGCGTCTCCATGCTCGACAAACTGCACGGAAACGATAATACTGGTTCATGAACACAATTTTCTCGGACAGTAGTCGCACCAGATCTGGTGGAAGAAGAGACCAATCCGGACCCATCTGGTTCGAATTCGACCTGAGAAGTAGTGAGAGTCCGTGAGTGTGATCTGAGATGAATAATGCAATTACGAAAATTGAGAGATAGAAACGGAGATAGAACCTGAGTCCTGATCCGGTGGCCGCTCCAAATTGCAAAAGATTCGTCTCCGGCAGCCTCCGACCAGAAAAGAAAAGGCAACTCGAAATGCTCAACGATGTGACGGAAGAATTGTCTGGAAGTTCGGATTCGAGGAGAAGGCTGATGATTAGGGGGGAGAACAGGAGAATGGAACTTTTTGTTGCAGCTGTGGAGGTGGAGGTGGAGGCAGGGAGCAACAATGGAGATGATCCGAAGAGAGCTGAAAAAGAAAGAAAAGGGCATTCGATTATTCTAGAAGGATAATAATTTCTAACGAGTCACTTAAGTGAAAATCAAGTATAGGAAAATGACTTGTTACACGAATGTCATTTTCAAACAAACAATATACGACGGCATTGATTCCAAAATGAGGTCACTCAGTTGTGAGTTATCGACAGTTGGAAATACGGATATCTCGTGTAGGACACGTCAATTTTTAAAACTTCTAAGATATAATAATAATAATATTATTATTATTATATTTATATAATATTAAAATGCTAAATTAAAAATAATTATGGAGAATAAATAATACTTTTAAATTAAAAAATTTAGAAAAAACTCTCCCAATTTTTTTGGATATTCTAAAAGATCTCCAATGTTTTTTTTAAACTCCAAAAAACCACATCAACCAAATTTTTATTTTCAAATACATCCTTTAAAATTAAAATTAACTATGTACAATTAAAAAAAAATGACCAAAATATCTTTCTACTTACATATATAATAATTAAAAGAAATTTTTATTCTTTATTAATTTTAAAAAAATATCCTACAAAAAATTTAGCATATAATAATTTTACAAAAATACTTATTATATATTATACTTATATAATTTTAATATTTCATACATAATATATATTTGACTTTTATATTTTTTTTCCTGAAAAACTATAATAAAATAATAATAAAGCGAACAACGGTATTAAAAGAACACATTGCAAATATTTAAAAATTAAAATATCATGAAACTATTAAAAAAAAAACGAGTATGAAAATAAAAAACTAGATATTTAAACATATATTTTTCTATCAATATATTTTCAAGATATTTATTTATTGTTGTTTATTTTATTATTATCTGATGTTATTTTTCATGAATAATAAATAAAATATTAATGTTATATAAATACAACGTGTAATAATTTATTTTTTTTTGAAATTACTACGTGTCAAAAAATATTTATGATTTTTCTTAAAATTAATAAAAAATAACAAAAATATTGTTTAAATTACTACATATGAAAATGGAATGATAGTTTGGTAAAAAAATAATAACCCGATCTTAGTTTTAATCTTTATAGGAGGGGGTATTCAAAAATGAAATTGTGGCAGAAGGTGTTTTTTGAAGTTTCAATAAAAATATGAGGTTTTTTACAATATCCAAAAAAGTTAAGGTTATTTTTGAAATTTCCCTATATTAATATTTTTTTATAGAGAAACAATTTATATTGGATGCCTACAACTATATTATGTATGTGAATCATAATAAAATGACATATATTCATAATATAACAATAAACAGAATAATTTAGACATATAAATACACGTCACACTATTAATATAACAAAAATACAAATATTTGAAGTTATTTATGTTAAATTACTGAAAATATATCAATAAACTTTAATAAATACAACTTATTCAAAAAACATCATTGTTCACAAAAATATTAAAGTAACACATATTTAGTTTAATATTTAATTAATCTTCCATTCTTGCTTTTGTGATCCTTATAACTTTCATGAGAATCACAATCGTTGTAATAGAATAGTATAAGAAAAATAAAACTGCGCTAATATAACAACTACAACAATCCGAACAAAATTTTAGACTTATTGCAGCAATAGAAACAAACAATATTACAAAAAAATATAATGTACATCAATACATGTTAAAAGATACAAATGCTTGGAAGAGGCAATGCAAATATAAAAATGTACAAATTTTGATGGATTAAAGTGGTAACCATTGAACAATATAAACCATGTCCCTTTATTTTGTTCATGCTTTCTAGTACAATTGCAGGTAATTAGTTAACTAGCTAAAAGATTTAATAGTGGGGCAGATTATAAATATATAAAAAAGATTAACTGAAAATCTATCTTTGTCCATGCGTTCAGAAATCCTTTTCAAGGATTAGTTGAAATAATTTATGGGGCTCTCATTAACAAATAGACCAAAAAATAAAAATAAAATAAAATTTCTTTATTTCAATATATCATAAGACTACACTTTTTCTTAAAAAAAAACAAAAATTACAAGTAAGTTTTCACAAGAAAATTGATGTAGATATGGAGAGGCATAGTAGAGTCTTCGATGAAAAGTCGTCTCGATAAGCCATTATCTCCATCTATCCTAAATGGCAATATCGGACGAGAAACATATCTCCTCCAGACTCGACAAGATAACAATCCTTGAAAGATAAAAAAAAAACGAATTACTTACTTGCAAACACACTGTTATAATATTACTTAACAATTAAGATCAAAATCACACGATTCAAGGTTTTAGCATCAAGGCCTTGAGGTATATAACCTCCCTTACATAAAACCAAAAAGTCCAATTAAAAGAATTAACGTGCATAATTTCGTTATTTGAAGGCCCAAATTTGTTAAAATAAGGGCCTGACATTTCATCAAATTGAAAATATCCTATGGAATTGTAAATTTACAGTATCCTATTGTACAAAAGAACTTCAATTTTTTTCCAATTTAATTTTATTTAGCGATACTACAGTTATGAGATAGTGAACAACAGATAATTACGACTTCTAATCAACTGGCACCCAACAGATAATTACTACAGTCATGAGATAGTGAGCAACATGATATTTCTTAATTAATTTTAATTATCAATTACCTATCATCTGTATGATTACAAAGATAATCAAAATGTAAATTTTTTCTATAAATATCCTATCAAACCATTCAAAACAAACATATATTTAAAAAATAGACACTTATTGAAAAACTATTACCTTATTTAGTAGACAAATGTAAACATTTATTTCCAAGTCCTCCCATGCCAAAAAATTGGGCGATCGTCATTGACAAACATTGAAGCGGTACGGACAAACAAAAATTGTTGCTAAGATATTGCCACCACTTCATCGTAATAGCAGTTAAAACATATGTTGGTGGATGGAGGATGAAGGATGAACAAAGGATTAGAAGAGAAAACAAGAGAACAGGGATTAGTAGAGAAACAATCAGAAAAGATGTAGGGAGAATGGGGAAGGAAAGGGTAGTGTGTGTTGGCGGCGACAACAATTGAAGGAGGACATTACATTATATAAGGTAATTATTAGGGTTTGATTTGACGACGACAACATTAGGGTTTAGAGAAGTAATAAAATCTAGACCGTCCAATTTAATCTGGAATACCATATAATTAAAATAATCACACAAGTAAAAATTTATAATGTTATTTAGGGAAGTACGATAGTAAACCTGGGCCCATTGATGTTTTTTTGAGGGCTTTCCCCTAAATCCGTTGACGCTGGTTCAGAACGTCCAAAACATAAACAAGGCCCTTCGAAGATGGGTCTAATAAAATTTTAGAAAATAATAAATCAATAGAATTTCTTCAATACATCAAGTTTTTCTTAACTGTTCATTTGCTTTAATCATGTGGTTCATATTGATTATCTATACCTGATAAAGATAATAAGCTTGTTAAAAGCTATTGACAATTGTGTTCATCTAGTTACCAAAATAATCAAAATATAAAAATAAGGATACTTATGTACTTTATCTACGTTATGTGTTTGTTGAATTGTGATTATAATTGGCTGGTAGTTGAGGCAAAAGAATGGCAACATTTCATGTTATATTATATATTAATTTTTATGAAAAATTAAATGAACACTTAAATTAAAAAAAAATAAGATACAAGCATAATTAATATTATGATATTTTTTGAAATTATTTAGCACTACATTTAACATTGTAAATTTGAAAGAAATAAAAAGAAAATAATATTATTTCTAAAATATATCGTACAAACTTTATTTGTCAAACAAATCTTTATTTCCTACTTCCAAACAATGCTAGATTTGTCAAGCGCGGCTGCGGGGCGATGAAGTTCCTAAATAGATAGGAGGAAGAAAGATCTAAAGAATGGATAACCGTGGGCCGTGGGGTATGGCTTAGTCAGTCATTCGGGATACGACAATAATACGATACGGAATACGTTCGTGTATAATTCGGATAGTGTGTTTTTCCATACGGCAAAAAATTCGGACCTAAAAAACATGAACGGATAATATTCGTATTCGTATAGGTTCGTGTATAATACGATTTTTATTAAAAATCCGGTTCAATAAATTTGGCAAAATATAATGCCGCGAAGTTCGCGTATTTTTCAAAATTCATATAATTCGTGTATTATTTGCGAACTATTCGCGAATTGACTAACTTAGATCATGATATGACTCATGTAACTTAGAAATTGCAATACATAGAAACAATTAAAAATTCTCAATTTGAAAAATTCGGCAAAAAAATCCATTTATAAGAGGCTAGTTTCCATTAATTTCCCTGAAGGCACGCCCATTACTCAAATCCATTTATATTTTCATTTAACCCTAATTAGATGTTTGTTTTCGTCTCAATGTGCATCTCTCCAGTTTGGTCCTTGAATTTTCTTTGCCATATCATCATCAAGATCAATCTAGGTAACCGATCTATCTATATTTTTTGAATTTATATATTTATTTGAATTTGAATTTGAATAGAGATATTTTCTGTGATCTTTTGATAAATTTTTGGTTTTGGATATTTGATTTATATATTTTTATTATGATAAAATAAACAAAGAAATAATACGGTTAAAAAAATAGTTATTTATTTAGTAATATAGAAGAATAGAAAGAGAAGAAGAAAACCAGATCTGGCACGTGTGTCAAGACCCATCCCAGACAGCGATTCAAGGCATCCGTTCGGATCTAAATAATTCGTTGCGCACAACGGTTGGATCCACCTCAAACAGCGATTTTGAGCCTCGACTGATTAATATATGAAAGAGATATGAACTGATAATATAATACTTAAATAAATTTATTTTATTATAAATTATTATTATTATTATTATTATTATTATAAATTAGAATTATGTAGAGGGACTGCGTCTTTTAGAAAATCGATTATTGATTATTCAAAACTCACCCATTCATTTGGTTTATTGGCGTAGATTTATCATAGGTGCGGAATTGAAGCTAGGGTGGCATTTTGGACTATTCAAATGGATATGTGTGCTTCGTATATCGTTAATTATAGTTAAGGATATATGACAGTCACGTTTCGATTTCGGGACGTGACATTTTCAATTTTTTCAGAACGCACACAATTATTTCAAGAGCATAGGAAAATAAAGGGCAAATATACTATGCCCAAACAAACACAAAAAAATATCATGAATACGTCAATCGAGAAAAGATTAAAAAAATTAATTGAATTGATTAGACTCCTCAATTGAATTAATCCAACTAAACATTGATTTGAGTGATAATCAATTCAATTAATCATTACCCTCCTCGATTGATGCATCCATAACTTTTTTTCAAGTACGTACGGTGTCATATATAACCCCTAAAATAAACTTCGTATATAAATATTTTATGCTGATTTCATATTTGTTTCAAGTTTTTTCCATTATTATCTTATCTATTTTTGGTAGATTTTCTTTTATGAGAATCGAGATACTGTCATAGTTCGTTAATGTTGCAGAAATTAAGGCAATAAAATGAAAAACATTTGGGATGGTGCATAAGCTGAGAGAGAAATTGTGGTTGATGGACAATTGCAGTAGATGTACAGGCTGAGAGAGGAATTGGAGCATTTTGGATGGACACATTTGATTATACTTTTATTGTAGTTCGGTATATTACGAGAGATTGTGAGTTCGAGTCTCATTGACATTAATGAATGGAGGATCACCGAGCCTTCTCCATTTACTCATTTTTATTTTTTATTTTTTTCTTTTTTTTTCTATTGCTTCATATGCTAGTTATGCTTTATCAAGTTGGTAATTAGTTTTGCAGATCAAAATGGCAATGAAAAAGAAAAAATCTCTGGAAACAAAAGAAAAGCAGACACTAGGGGGAAGAACCCGGGGCAGAAAAAACTAAACCCGGTATGATCTTCCCTCCCAAAACACAAAAAAAGTTTCATTTTCATTTACTGATCCATATTAATTCATCTAAAATATATTATACAAAAGTATATTCTCTATATTTCCTATTTAATTTTACTATACTATGTTTGTTGTTTTTTATTAATTTAAAAATAAAACAAAACTATATTTTATCAGTTATATAATTTTAATATTTCGTTTATTACATGCAATCATGTTATCGAATCTGAATGCCGAACTCATCGAGGTTATTAGTGAGTTCGAATTGGAAGTATGAGGGGGAGAAAAAGCGCTGATCCTTATCATTGATTTTGATTAAGCTCATCCGGACTGAAAGTGGTACGCCGGTACAATAAAAATAGCACCAAAGTGTGCGATAAAAAGAGATGAAATTGCGCGTTGAGAGTAAGAGATTAGATGAAAGGAGAGACAACATGAGGGCAAGGAAACAAAATGAGAAGGGAACATAAAACCTTGTCCTTTAAATATATCAAGGACAACGTAAATTTTGTTTAGCACGAAATTAATCATCAATTTTAAAATTAATCAACTAGGCTATATGTGAACAGATACCAATCAAGCGCTCATTTCAAAACACTACCGAAATTAGACCCAAATTAATCAGAATCCAATTTAGAAAAAGAAATTTTTATTGAGTTAAATTATACCCAAATTACTGGAACTACAAGAAATACAGCACCCTTCCAAAGAGAAAAGGGAATCTGGTACTACCGTACCAGTCCATGTGTTGGCAAAATTTGCAATTAACACCCCCCAAAACCAGAAAATACTTGATTGAAACTTTAAATTCAAATTGCTACCTTGAGCTAAGAGCTAGTACAATCTGGCAGCGAACCAAAAAGGAGATGATGCTGTCGAAGATAATATTGTTCCATCAACACCTGCTTCCTCTTCAACAGGTCCGCCCCGAATGCACGTCATGTTTATGAGGACATGATAAGATTTGTAATTTACGCACCATTTTTTTCTGCAATAATAAATGTGGTTTCTTTGCCATCCATTCAAATTAATATCATCATACGATACGAGTTGGCATTGCTTTCCATCTAGAAGTAACACATAGTTGCCAACATCTCTAACCCTCCTCCATCTATGCCTCCACAAATCAGTGTAAAACTCGAACACCTCGAATTCACCATTTCTCCCATTGCTATAACCAATTCGTCGCACGATAAGAGGACCATTTTCTACCTCTCCTTCTACCAAATATAACCGGTCAGAAAGGCTATTTTTAAGATTAGCTGGAAAAGTCTCATGCGAAAGGTCTCTGAGGTTGTAGACTGAAAGGTGGCCTTTATTGTCGATTGCATAAATCAAACCATTTTGGTACTTGAAATCTTGCATGATGCGATTATCGCAACCATATTCTTTTAATCTGAGAAGCGTCCAACAATTATCGCCGACTCCACAAAACCCTAACTCCCAGTCCGAGTAATTACTAAAACTTGCCACCATAATGCAGTCCCCTTGAGTTGGACTTTTTGTCAGAATTACTTTATTTAAGCATGGGTAGCATCTTTTAATGCGGAGTTTAGGGAAATGATTCTGGGTTCTTTTAGTGATGAGTAGTGATGTACATCCCCCCAAACCTACACCAACATCCTTGATGACATGGATACCGCTTAACACCTCAAGAATTAACACACAAATTTATGATTTAACACCTTATTTGGGTGTTTAATCATAACATAAGATAATAAAAACGCAAATTAAAATGTTAAATCATGTATTTGTGTGTTAATTCTTGAGGTGTTAAGCGCTATCCACGTCATCAAGGCACGGGGGGAGGGGAGTTGTGTATGTACAACATTTTCCTTTAGTGATTGCAAACCCTAAAACATTGGGTAGAGTATCCAAGGAAGGGAAAATGTTACTTTTTATTTCTCCGGTGATAGGGTTAACCAATGTGACTTGAATGTCTTGCTCGAGAACAAGCCAGCTACGAGAAGAGCCAACAACAGTACTGCCATTGCAACGAGGAAGTTCAATCTGGAGGTTTTTAGAGTTGGATAAATCATAAAATGAGAAGGTCCCAATATTCGGTAATCTCTCACGGTCGTGAGGAAGTTTCAGCCAGGGAATTTGGGGAATATGGTCAGGGCGGGGAGAGGAGGCGTGTCTCCATGATCGACAAACTGCACGGAAACGATAATACTGGTTCGTGAATATAATTTTCTCGGACAGTAGTTGCACCAGATCTGGAGGAAGAAGAGACCAATCCGGACCCATCGGGTTCGAATTCGACCTGAGAAGTAGTGAGAGTCCGTGGGTGTGATCTGACCCGAAATTGTAAAAGATTCGTAGTGGTGGTGGGGGAGGGAGGAGGAGGAGGAGGAGGAGGGACCTGCGGTGGAGATGATCCCAAGAGAGACGTCTGAAAACTCGATATATAGCGAGAGCATAGATCGATAAAGGCATATTCTAGAATGAATATTTTCTAACGAGTCACTTAATGGAAATAACTTGTTAATTGCCATTTTTCAAACAATTAATATTTTGTATACTAAATTTCCCATAGGAATATCTCACATGGAGCTGATTCAAACATGTCTTAGATATTTCGTTGCAGGAAATTACCAAGTGAATTTATTATTTTATCCTTGTGAATATATTTGCTAGTTGTCAAATAAAATCTCATGCTCTCCATTTATAATATTTCTATATTTAAGTCAATTCAATTAATTGACATGAATCGAGAAGATAGCATTTTTGTAAAGAATATTTTTTCAAGACAAGAAGAAAACTGCCAAAAATAATTTCTTTTATCACGTCATTTAATATATTATTTAACTTTAATAAAATATTTTTTCATATTATCTGAGCATGTATAGAAATTATGATATTTTCTTAAATTTTTTGAGATTTATATCAATAAATAATATTTTTTCCCTTTATACAAGATTAATTGATTTTCAAATTACAAATAAATACTACAAAAGTCCAGTTCGAATTATGAAAAATTATGTGTCGTATCCCATCATTTTCCCACCACATCCTCCATATCACCAATTAATCATTAATTGATGATTAATTAATATGGTCATTAACAAAAAGACATTCGATTAACGGTTAATTGATATTAATTAAGAATTGTTAATATATATGTATTTTAATTATATATTGATTAACTATTAATGGAGTATCATTTGGTTAATTATCATGCAAATTAATCATTAATTAGAGATATAGAAGATGTTGTGGGGAAATTTGGGGTACAGTATATGGCCTCTCAAATTATTGACCAAACACAATCCACTTGTGACCATCTGTAAAGTATATTACAAAGGTATATGATCTTTTTGTTTTTTTTATGATTATTAATTCTTTTTCATTGAAGTAAATTTATTTATAATTATCTGTTGTTAATTAAATTTTATTTATTTATAATTACTTGTTGAGCACGTTCCGTTTGTTTATAATTATTTTCTGTTAAATTAATTTGATCTATTTTTTGAAATAGATGAATCTTCTATCTTCTGAGTTTAACACTCGTGATGAATTGCTTTAAACTATCCATCTCACAATCATAATCCATCTTCTGATATTTGCGGGCACCCCTTATTCAAGCGACTACCGTCAAATGTTATGAAAACGATAGAGCATGTGACTAATTCTGGGATCCAACCAAGACAAAATGTATCTTCATTGCGCCAAGATAATCCCAATCATACCGCCACCGCTAGAACAATTTACAATGCGAAAGCAAAAATTCACAAGGTTAACTTAGGGACCGGACGATGATTCAAGCTTTGTTTGAGGAACTTGGCCAAAATGGATGCACATATAATTTTGAGAAGACGACGTTGATAGTCTTATGCGTGTGTTATTTTCACATCCCGGTCAGTTATGTTAACTCAAAATTTCACAAATGTCTTTTTTATGGATTGCACATAATCAATTAAGTTTTGATTTGTTTCTCTTTCACGCATGGACTGTGTTAATTTGTATTTCTTGATAAGGAGCACCATCTTCTATTCTTGATTCATGTCAGAGTTAATGGAATGAATTAAATGAGGGTAATAATATAAATGGAGAGCATCAATTTGACAACTAGCAAATATACTCCTAAGGGTAAATTGGTAAATTTACTTGATAATTTTCTGCACCAATCAAACTGATTCCTGTCCGAATCAGCTTCCTATCTCATACAGGACCAATGTTATAGATATCAGTGATAATTTTCTGCACCAATCATACTGATATCCTATATCGTTTACACATCCTTCGGCGACCAATAAGCAATATGACTGATATAGTGAATTTATATCGGATCATATCAGTGATATATCGTTTTGTATTCTTTAATACTAAATATATATATTAAAAATAGCCGAAATCTACTCAAGGCAGTCATAGGCCTTTTTAAGATCAATTTTTATTGCAAAAGCCGGTCTCATATGTTTGTCTGATCGAAAAGAGTGAATTACCTCCTGTTGGAGAATGATATTATCGTGAATATGTCGCCCCGATAAGAAACCCGATTGATTTATTGAGATAATTCCTTGCAGTAATGGTTTTAATCGTGACGCTAGAATCTTTGCCACGATCCTATACATGAAGTTGCATGTGTCAATTGGTCTGAAGTCACTGATTTGTTAGGGATTTTTCGTTTTTGGTATCAGTGAAATCTTTGTGTTTACCGAATGATTTTGGTTCTGAACCATTTTCAAAAAATTCACGGGCTGTTTTGAGTACGAAAGGCCCGATCATGGCTCAATTCTCTTTCAAGGCGGCACGTTGATCATTTGTTATTGTTGGAAAACTTTGACATACCTATGTTTGGATTATTTGTTGTAGTGGTAGCGGGTTCGAGGTCGAGTGGAGGTTTTTGTATGCAAAGCTTTTTCTGATTTCGTTCGGAGTTGTTATCCATTGACCGGTTTCATCCTGTACCGCTTCGATTCGATTACTTCTTCATCGATTAATAACACTAGCACAAACAGGATGAGGTTTTTCGATTCTTTGAGCCTCCTTATTGGGATTCAAGTTATAAGATTGAGCCCATATGTTTATTCCATTTTTTATTTCCTCCAGGCATGCATCCACCAGTTTTCAACATGAAACGATTTTCTAGATAGAAATTTGGTTGGTGTAAATTTGATGAGTAAAGGGTTATGATCACTGCATAGTTGCGGGAGGTGGAAGACTTTGGTTTGTGGGAAGTTGTTGATCCATCTCTCATTGGCAATCGATCGCACGATCAAGCCTTTTCATTACAATCTTGGAGTTGAATTGTCTGTTCGTCCAGGTATACGCAGGGCCCGTAAAAACTAGATCGATCATACCCATCTCCTCGATTCTATCTCTGAAAACGATCATGTTTTTATCTCTGGTTATTTGGGAGGCTCCCCATTTTCTGCAGAACTTGTTGTTGCGTTAAAGTGGTAATCATTGAACAATAGAAACTATGTCCCTTTATTTTGTTCATGCTTTCTACTACAATTGTAGGTTATCCATTAATTAACTGTTTAAATTTATTAATAGTAGGAAATAGATTATAAATATACATAAATCAGATCTTCAGTCATATACCATATCATGTTAGTTTTAGAAAATCTGTAAAGTTTGTCCATGCAATCAGAATATCTTCTTAAGGATTAAATGAAATAATTTATGTGGCTGTCGTTAACAAAAAGACCCAATAAAAAAAATTCTTTATTTCAATATATCAAAAGCCTACACCTTTTCTTCAAATAATAAATAAATAAAATTACAAGTAAGTTTTCACAGCATGACATGAAATTATCAACAAGAAAATGTTGTTTGGGAGTGGCATTCATACCGGTGAGAACAAGTGTCATCGTAATGAAGCTCTCCCCGAACATGGTAGTGAAGCGATCAATAGGTCCAAAATGCTTTAACTCGGATTGGATGGATACATATTTTCTCGAGATAAATGCAGTCACGCTCTATGCAGGAGAAAATTGATGTAGATATGGAGAGGCATAGTAGAGCCTTCGATGAAAAGTCGCCTCGATAAGCCATTATCTCCATCTACCCTAGATGGTAATATCGGACGAGAAACATATCTCCTCCAGACTCGACTAGATAACAATCCTTCGAAGATTACAAAAAAAAAGGGTCATTTACTTGCAAACACACTAATATAGTATTATTTAACATTTAAGATCAAAATCACACGATTCAAGGTTTTAGCATCATGATGAAGAAAGATGTTGGGGTCTATAACCTCCCTTACATAACATAAAAAATAATACAATTAAATAAATTAAGGTGCATAATTTTGTTATTTGAAGGCTCATAGTTGTTGAAATAAGGACCTGACATTTAATCAAATTGAGAATGTCCTATTGAATTTTAAATTTACAGTATCTTATTGTAGCAAAAAACTTTAATTTTTTCCAATTTAATTCTAGTTAGCTACAGTCATGCGATAGTGAGCAACATATAGTTACGACTTCTAATTAATCAATTACGTATCATTTATACGATCACAGAGATACCAAAACGTAAGTTTTTCCTATAAATATCCTATCAAACCATTCAAAACAAACATATATTTACAAAATAAATATTTATTGGAAAACTATTACCTTATTAGTAGACCCACGTAAACATTTATTTCCAAATCCTCTCATGCCAAAAAAATTGGGCGATCATCGTTCACAAACAAAAATTGTTGCTAAGATATTGACACCACATAATCGTAATAGCAGTTAAATAGATGTTGGTGGATGGAGGATGAAGGATAGACAAAGGATTCGAAGAGAAAACAAGGAAAAAGGGATTACGAGATAAACAAGAAGCAAAGGGGGTTGAGACGGAGGGGGAATGGGGCGAGGAAAGGGTAGTGTGGGTTGGCGGCGATAAAAATTGAGTGAGGGCATCACACTATATAAGGTAGTTATTAGGGTTTTATTTGGCGGCGACAACATTAGGGTTTAGAGAAGTAATAAAATCTAGACCGTCCTAATCACGAATATTCTATAATTAAAAAAAACACATAAGTACAAATTTATAATGTCATTTAGGAAAGTACGATAGTAAATGTAGGCCCGTTGATGTTTGTCACGTCTAAAACATAAACAAGGCCCTTCGAAGATGGGTCTAGTCAAATTTTAAAAAACAATAGATCAAGGAAATTTCTTCAATACACCAAGTTTTTTTAAACCGTTCATTTGCTTTAATCGTGTGGTTTGTATTGATTATATAAACCTCATAAAGTTAATCAATCGGTATTTAATATGATATTATATATTTAATTTATGAAAAATTAAGTGAAAACTAAAATCACAAAAATAAAATAATAATATTTAAGGCATAAGGAATATTATAATATTTGTTTAAACTATTTAGCACTACATTTAACATTGTAAATTTGAAAGAAATATAATGAAAATAATATTATTTCTGAAATATATCGTACAAACTTTCTTTGTCAAATAAATATTTATTGCATACTTTGAAATAATGCTAGATTTGAAAAAAAAAAAATAATGCATTCATAATTTATGGAATGACCAAAATACTCATAATGGAATATCAGAACTAATTAGTATACATAATATCAATGAATGTAATAAAAAATATGTGTTCATATGTGTTCATATGCTGATTTGTAGTTCATTACAAAGTGGATGGATTGGACAAGAGTGAAAATCTGGTATTTTGATTTAAGTTCTGTAATTTGTTTCTATCTAACACTATAAACACTAAAGTACATTTTCTAATTACTTATATAATTATATCAGTTATTATATAATTATATAGATTTACAATTAATTATATAATTATGTAATTTCAAATTTTTCTAGAGGGTCTCCATCAGTAACTGCATTGAAGACTAGGTGCTCTATCAGGAAAAAATCCATCCATTTGACTTCGAGCCTTTCAAAGGGTAAGCTGTGGATCGCTCCCTCAATCTATATATAAAGAAATTTATTCCATTTTCTTGTTTTGAATGATTATTTTATAAATTGTAGTTACTAGGAAGAGGTAATCTTTATATAATATTTAATTGTTTATAGTATATATCTAATATCATATGGCACATATATGTAATAAATTGTTTTTGAATGATTTGTGTGGATGACTTTATAATTTGTGTGGATACTATATGGAGTATTAATTTATAATTTGTGTTGATGACTTTATCTTTTAATTTACGAAATGTTATTTTTTGTCAGAGATTATTAAGTTGATCATGTCATTTAATTTTTTGTTGGTCTCTAGTTCTGTGCACCTAAGTATTGAATTATGTGTGTGGATTGAGGAAGTAAATTCTGCAAAAATATTAAAATTTGTCCATGTGCTTCTTTGTGTGTCTCGGTAGTGAAAAAAATGAACAATTTGGGAATTATTTTTAGATATATTTTTCTAATTTTATATTCATATCTCAAGTTTTGCTATCTTGTTTAGTTAATTCCAAGTCTTATATAATTATATAATTAATTTTTTTTTGATAATAATGGAGAAGGCTCATATGTCCTCCATCCATTGATGTCAATGGGGATCGAACCCACAACCTCTCACAACATATAATTTATTGTGTCACACACTCAACCAACTAGGCTATGTACCCATTAACAATTATATAATTAATTGTCTCTTTTATATAATATAGTAAGTAAATATCTGACTGTTCACAGAGCAATGTAAATATATCGATTCGAAATATCTAACTGTTCATCATTTTTTTGTTAGATTTGAATTTTAGGAATTATTTTTATTGTCTTTATAATTAATTGTCATTTTTCATTCTTTCTCTAATTGTGAATTATAAGATAGAGATATACTAGAAACTAGACCTATGTAGACTGAGTATTAAATTTCTTCGTCCAAACAGAATAATCATGAGTATTAAATTTCTCTAATTGTGACTTTATAATTTGTGTGGATACTAGAAACAATCTGAAACCGAATGACCCGAAAACCGAAACGACTCGAAAACCGAAACGGCCCGAAACCGAATGACTCGAAAACCGAAACGACCCGAATCCGAATGATCCGAAAACCGAAACGATCCGGAACCGAATGACCCGAAAACCGAAACGACCCGAACCCGAACGACCCGCGACCCGAACGATCCGAATGATCCGCAACCCGAAACGATCCGAACCCGAAATGACCCGACCCGCCCGATTGTTATTTCTAATCACGACTGCGGCATGTCATCTTCCTTTTAGACCAAACACCAAAAAACAGATTGTATTGCGGTAATTAAGATTGTAGTAGTGACAACAACTTCTGCAGTTTCAAAGTGGGTCATCCAAACAGGCCCTAAGATTCTCAACTAACATCCTTCAAGTTCAAAATACCAAAATTATTTCCTCCCAACTTAATTGTCACTTTTTTAAAAGACGATTTCCTTGATTATGTCATAAAATTTGGCGGGGTCCTAAAATGTATTTATTTTCAAAAAATGAAAATTCAATTTTGTAAAACAAATTAATCTATCAGATGTGGACTAATTTTTCAAAAAAATATTGAATTTCAGATCCTGCCATTTTAATTTTGTTCGTAAAAGACGGGAATAACGCTATTTGAATCTTATTTGTTTTCTTGAGATAAACAAGTTGTAAGATTATGTTCTTTATTTTGTTTTGTTGAGGACACATTTAATTTCATTACTTATTGACACGTTTAATTTCATTTTAATTTTCGATTTTCGATTTGACTTGAAGAGGACATAATAAATGTTGGTACTTTTAATTCAAGGAGAATATTTCAAGGATCTTGTATTTTTTTTCTTCCAAGTCGATAAATAATTAGTTTATAATATGAGCTTAATTTTTCTTTGGACATGTTATAATGCGTTACACAGAAACATAAAATATCAAAATATTATATTCCTTTCAGGTGTTCCTTACAAAATATTAATCTTTATATAATATTTAAATATATTATAATTATTAATAAATATTGCATGAAAATCATAAATCGTTCATAAAAATATATATATATAACAACATATTAAATAACACAACACAATTATATAAAAAATCAGACACACACACACACATATAGGCTTAGATTCAATGGCCTGTTGTGTGGCCAACGCGGCGAACTACGTTTATTTCTCAAAATTTAAATACCAAAATCGAATATTAACCGTATAAATATGTTTTATATCATCTAGATTGGTTGTATTTGCATCATTTTCATTTTTCTATGTTACAAAATCAATAACGTATTTTCACAACCATCCATTTCGGTAAATTTTTGATTTTTCATGAAAGAAAACTCGAAACAAAATAAAAATTTATCATAAGCTTATCTATAATTTTAAAGGAAAAAAACTCACATTTCTAACATATATTATTTTAAAGAATAAAACTAAACTATATGTTACAAGTTATATAATTCTAATATTTCGCTTATTACATGCAATCATGTTATCGAATCGAAATGTTGAACTCATCGAGGTTCTTAGTGAGTTTGATTTGGCCGCATGGATGGAGTAAAGACGCTGCATGCTTACCAGTGATTTCCATTAAAATGTTGAACTCATCGAGGCTCTTTCGGACTAAAAGTGGTACACTGGTACAATAAAAGATATGATATTATGCGTCTAGAGAAAGATATCAGATGAAGGGAGACACGACACGAGGGCAAGGAAACAAAATGAGTGGGTCGTGCCGGAAATGTCCAAGTGGAAACACATAAATATCAATTCACGAAACTTGTCCTTTAAATATGAGGCCATTTACTGTGCCCCCCATTTCTCCCCCACTATTCACGATATGGGGGGCTAATTATAATCTCCCAAAATTATACCCGATGAATTGTATTAACCGTTAATTGAAATTATTAATTATGTTGATGACTAATACAATTGTATTACGTGTTAATTACATTTGAATTAATCGTTAATTCAAAGCACAATTAACCGTCAATTGAAATGAGGGGATACGTATTGGAGATGGGTATTAATACCATACCCACTATTCACCATATCGTGAATAGTGGGGGAATCTCGGGGGCATAGTATAATTTCCCTTTAAATATAACAAGGACACAGTAAATTTTCGATGACTCTAAAGAGATGTATCAATGTGCTAAATTGGTATAGGAATCGCCACAAAACAACAAAACCATCTAAATCATCTAGGAAAACCTAAATCATCTACGTGTCGTCACGCAAAATAACAAAATTACCATGTTATATAAACCAAAAGCATCTAGAAAGACCTGAATCCTCTAGTTGATTCCTACATCATCAAAATATGTATGTTTTGTTTAGTTGACTCCATCCATTATCTCTAGTCCCTGCAAATAAATTAGAAATTTTGTTTAGCACGAAAATAATTCATCAATTTTAAAATTAATCAACTAGGCTCATGTTTATACCTAGTACAATCTCGCAGCGAACCAAAAAGGAGACGATGTATTTGAAGATAATGTTATTCCATCAACACCTGCTACCTCTTCAACAGTTCCGTCCTGAATGCGCATCATTTTTATGCCGACATGATAAGATTTGTAATATACGCACCATTTTCTTATGCAATAATAAATGTGGTTTCTTTGCCATCCCTTCAAATTAATATCATCATACGATACGAGTTGGCATTGCTTTCCATCTAGAAGTAACACATAGTTGCCAACATCTCTAACCCTCCTCCATCTATGCCTCCACAAATCAGCGTAAAACTCGAACATCTCGAATACACCATTACTCCCCTGGCGATAACCAATTCGTCGCACGACAAGAGGACCATTTTCTATCTCTCCTTCTACCAAATATAACCGATCAGAAAGGCTATTTTGAAGATTAGCTGGAAAAGTCTCGTGCAAAAGGTCTATGAGGTTGTACACTGAAAGGTGGCCTTTATTGTCGATTGCATAAATCAAACCATTTTGGTACTTGAAATCTTGCATGATGCGATTACCACGACCATATTCTTTTAATCTGAGAAGCGTCCAACAATTATCGCCGACTCGACAAAACCCTAACTCCCATTCTGAGTAAAAACTAAAACTTGCCACCATAATGCAGTCCTCGTGAATTGGACTTTTTGTCAGAATTACCTTTTCTAAGCATCGGTTGCATCTTTTTCTGTGGACTGGAGACAAATGATTCTGAGTTTTTTCGGTGATTGCAAACCCCAAAACAGTGGGTGGAGTATCTAAGGAAGGGAAAATGTCACTCTTTATGTCTCCGGTGATAGGGTTAACCAATGAGACTTGCCGGTCTTGCTCGAGAACAAGCCAGCTACGATAAGAGCCAACAACAGCATTTCCATTGCAACGAGGAAGTTCAATTTGAAGGTTTTTAGAGTTGGAGAAATCGTAAAATGAGAAGGTCCAAATATTCGGTAATCTTTCAATGTCTTCAGGAAGTTTCAGCCAGGGAATTTGGGGAATATGGGCAGGGCGGAGAGAGGAGGCACGTCTCCATGCTCGACAAACTGCACGGAAACGATAATACTGGTTCATGAATACAATTTTCTCAGAGAGAAGTCGCAGCAGATCTGGAGGAAGAAGAGACCAATCGGGACCCATTTGGTTCGAATTCGACCTGAGAAGTAGTGAGAATCAGTGATGAGTGTGATCTGAGATGAATAATGCAATCATAAAAATTGAGAGAGAAGAACGGAGATAGAACCCGAGTCCTGAACCCGTGGCCGCTCCAAATTGCAAAAGATGCGTCTCCGACAGCCTCCGACCAGAAAACAAAATAGAACTCGAAAAGCTCAACGAGCTGAAGGAAGAAAGGTCATGAAGTTCCGAGATTCGAGGAGAAGGCTGATGGTTTGGGTGGGAGAACGGAACTTGCTGCAGCTGAGGAGGCGGAGGCAGGGAGCTACTGAGAGAGGCGTCTGAAAAGAAAGAAATGGGAGATCCACTCTTCTAGCTACAGAGAGAGGCTAATTTCAAAAAGGAGTTATATAATTGGCCCTCAAAATTCACCCAAATACTCTTGATGCGTCAATCGATGGTGTTTAAATAGATTGATTAAATTACTAAATGAATTGATTGGACTTCTTAATTGAATCAATCTATTTGATCATTGATTAGAAATCTAATCAATCCATTTAAACATCCTCCATTGACGCATTAAGAATGTTTAAGTGAGTTTTGGAGGTCAAGTATGTATTTTCCTTTTTAAAAGTGTCATGAGAAATCGACAAGTGCTCATTCTTTCTCCAATTTACAGAAGTTCTGATTTATAATAAGTTTATAATAGTTTTAATTTACAAGAATTGATATTGTGAATGTTTTTGAGGTTTCACATTGAACCACCTTATATTTTTATTTTCTATCACATATTAATATTACATAATTTTCATATTTATTTTAAGATTTGATTATATCCATTAATTTATATCATGTATCTATTAATTTATATCATGTTTTACCCATTTAATAATTTATTTTATGATCTTTATATCATGTTCTACCTTAATTATATTAATATTTATATCATGTTTTCATATTTATTTTATAATTTCATATTTATTTTGTGATTTGATATTCATTAATTTTGTGATTTTACGCATTTAATATTTTTTCATCTTTATATCATGCTTTATGCATTTAATATTTTTTCATATTTGTTTTGTGATATTCATTAATTTATTTTATGATATGATTTCATATTTATTTTGTGATTTCATTAATTTATATCATGCTTTATGCATTTAATAATTTTCATACTGTTTGTGATATTCATTAATTTATTTTATGATATTATATCAAATTACACATTTAATATTTTTCATATTTGTTTTGTGATATTCATTAATTTATTTTATGATATGATTTCATAATTATTTTGTGATTTCATTAATTTATATCATGCTTTACGCTTTTAATAATTTTCATATTTTTTTTGTGATAGTTATTAATTTATTTTATGATATTATATCAAATTACACTTTTAATAATTTCATATTGGTTTTATGATATTTTTTTTGTAAACATAACAAATAACAATTAATAAGTGAATACACAATATTTTTATCTAATACAAACTATTACATAAAAAATCCGCAGCGAAGCGCGGATAAATTTCCTAGTCTTTACAATAGTTCTAATAAGAAATTCAAAACATAATTTGCAATACAAAATAAATTTGAAAAAAATATAAATGAAAATACGAGTGTGGAAAACGAAATTCGAATAACGAAATACGGAAAACGGAATACAAACGATAGAAGCTACGAAATACGAGACACGAATTACGGCCTACAAATTAGGAAAAACGATATACGGAATAAGAAATGCAAAATATTATAACCGATAAGAATAACGATAAGAATAAGTACACGAGTACGAAGACGATACTGAAATACGATTGCGAATACAAATAGGAAAGACGAAACAAAAATACCAACATAACTATATAAGTACAAAAACATAAATACGACAACGAAATACAAACAAAAATAAAAACACAAAAACACAATGCAAATTTGAATTACCACTACAAACTCGAAGTACGAATACGGACACGGACACAAATACAAAAACATAAACAAAATCTATAACAATACAAATACAAATACAAAAGAAAAAAAAAATACAAAGACAACAATGATATACAAGTACAAACAAGAATACAAAACAAATACTCAACCCAAATTCGATTACCACTACAAACTCGAAGTACGAATACCGACATAAATATAAAAACAAGAACATAATATATAACAATTCTTTTGTTTATTTCCTTCATTTTGCCTATGATGTATAGAAAAAAAAACTGAAGCAAAAAACGTCTGAATCGTTCAATGAAGCCGGTCCTCAACTATTTAAACGATTTCTGCATTGAAATGTATAAAAAACATGATTTACTAAGCCAAAAATATCATAGTAACATATTTTAATCTAAACCCTAAACCCTAAAGTTATAATACTAGACTATAGGCGCTAAATCCTCAACACTAAACCGCAAATACAAAATACAACTGTCAAATAAAAATAATGATGGCCGAGTACGAAATACGAAATACAAACATGAAAATAGAAAAAAAAAACACCAATAGCAAAAACTGTACTAGCTGCGAAATACGCATTACTAACAACATAATAAGAAATACAAAATACAAAAGCGAATAAGAATAATAATATGAACATGAACATGAAGATGAGATCTGAATACTATTACGAGTAACAATACGAAAAACGTGAATCACCACTACAAATACGGATTGCGAATACGTACACGCAAATACAAATACAAAAGCAAAACATACAACAATTATTTGGCTTATTTTTTTATTTTGCCTTTGATGTATAGAAAGCAAATGAATTTTGAAGCAAGAATTGTTTCAATCGTTCAAATAAGCTGGCCCTTGAGAGATTGAAGCGATTCCTCCTTTAAAATTTATAAAAATCATGATTTGCTGAGGCGAACACAACGTGTGACATATTGCGAAAGTATTCATTCTTTTGAACGAATTTGGCTTCGTTAAGTTTTCATAATTGAATTAACTAAATCTTTGTATTATTGTAATAATTGTAATTCCTCTCATTATTAAAATTTAACTAATGTTATCTGTTTTTTTTTTGTTAAATAATTGTGATTTATGTATTGTTTATTTGGTGCATCCATAGGCCGTTGATATACATACTACACACAATGCCGATTTTTCTTTTCTAATATCAGTCTTGCATTACCATCCTATAAGATTATCATAATTTATATAATGTGATCATACAAAATTTGTAAATTGTACTTTTATGTGTTGTAGAATATTTGTATTGACCCGTGTCACTCTTACATATTATGTTTCGCTTTATAAAAAAATTAATTCGACAACCATCATGTCCGGCACGCACCATACAACAAACACAATAAAACACAACAAAAAGCTTAATCCAATAAGGATCACGACAAAAAAAATCACATTATTGTCAACAAGAACAGACTCGCGCAATGGCGCGAGAATATAGCTAGTTTATCAAAGGAGAAAACAGAAACAATTGACAGAGAAATCATGGCTGAGTTTTTTCACTCAAAAGATTAGTGACTTTAATACATATCAAAATCAATTCTTCAATTGTTCGGATTTCATTATTACAGCTAGTTGAATGCCATTAAAATAAAATAAAAAGGACTTTAATACATATCAATAAAATATATATTCTATCAGAGAAAAAGGACTTAATCAAGATTTCGGTCCAATATTCAAATTAAAACTCAAATAATATTACATATCTTCAACAGAAGTACAATTTATAACTAGGTTTAATTATTCAAATTTTGAATTGAAATATGATTCTCTCATTTCCAAGTTATTAAGCGTCAAGGCCTTCCATCATGTCAGTGAGTTTTCCCGCATGTACGTCTAGCAGTTCGTTTTGAACCGTCTGTAAACAAACAAAAAAATAGATAATGAGTAAATGTAAACGAAACAATTTTGTGTATAGTTAATTTAAGACGAACCTTTAGGAATATATCTTTGCGAGTTGAACTCTGGCCTCCGAAGCAAAGTAGTCATACATCTTCAAAATGCAAATCATATTCGCAGATATGTAAATTTCATAGGTAAAATTTTAGTAATATAAACATTTTTTATGTATATAACAAGAAATGTAATTTTGAATTACTTGTTACCTTATGCATGTAATAAGAATATGAAAGTTGAGCAATCCAAATCCAATCAGAAGACTCAGCAGAATAATATTCTGATGTTTGTTGGAGTAATGCCGGCTCAAAATCCGTTTTAATTGGATTTCTTCTCGGTCCTTCGCGTTCTCCAAATACATTCACGACACTCCTGGTCAATTCTCTGTTAATTTTATCACCTTCTCGATTAATCTATGAGAAACAAGGGAAATGAGAGATTAGTTAAACATCCTTCTAATTAATGTCTTTTTATTTATTATAGAAAAAAAAAATCAATTTTTTCCAATTAAATTTTAGTTATTGATACAGTCATGGGATGTAACTGATATCTTAATTAATTATAATTATCAATTATGTATCGTCCATATGCTTACAGAGATACCAAATGTAAGATTTTCTATGAATATCCTATCTAACATTCAAAACAAACATATATATACAAAATAAACATTTATTGAAAAATATTACCTTTTTAGAGACAGGTGAAAATTTATTTCCAAGTCCTTCCATGCCTAAAAATTGAGCGATCGTCATTGACAAGCATTGAGGCAATACAAACCAACAAAACATGTCACTAAGACATGCAACCCACATAACTACTAGTAGTTAAAGCCGATATTGGTGGATGGAGGATGGACAAAGTAACAAAAGGAAAAGGATTAGGAGAGAAAACAAGAGGGAAAAGAGTTGAGATTGAGGAAGATTGGAGAAGGAAAGGGGGGGAGGGGTTGGCGGCGACGACAATGAGTGAGGAGGGTCTGGAATGAAATATGAACATTATATAAGGTAATTATTAGGGTTTGATTTGGATGGCGGCGAATAGTGAGTGAACATATTAGGGTTTAGAGAAGTAACAAAATCTAGACCGTACGATATAATACGAATATCATCTAGTTAAAAAAAATCACACAAGATATATAAATTTATAGTGTCGTTTAAGAAAATAAGATAGTAAATCTTGGCCCATTGATATTGGTCCAGAGATTCTCTTAGGCCCATTGATGTTGGTTCAGAGCTTTCAAAACATAAACAAGGCCCTTCCGAAATGGGTCTAATCAAATTTTAGAAAATAATAAATCAAAATTGTGCAATTGAAACACGAAACACCTAATAAAATTGTGTATGTTAAATAAATGAATGTAAAAAATATAATAGTCGAATCAGTCGATGAGATGCACTAAGTATATAATTAAAATTAACTAGATGGATATATAAATATCTCCGTATTTAATTTGTAAATCAAAAATAGCAAGATATAAAAACAATGTCATAATATATTACTAAAAAAATTGCACAAGCTTTAAGAATAGAACATTAGTCATTAGAAATTTGAGAAAAAGAATTGCAAATATTATATAGGACCGGTCCTGAGTAAGTCTCGGCATTCTATAAACTCCAACAACGTACTAAGATGGGACAACTATTTTGATGTTTATTTGTACAAACTGTTTAACACTGGCTCAAAATTATATTGAAATTGCAACTAAATTGTGTTCGGTTTGTCCGTTTTTATCCTCCATTTTCTTCTCGCTAGAGGGGGATTCTCAAAAGATACATTTTTTTTTACGAATTGTCGCATCAATTTTCATAAAAAATACAAAAGAAACTCATATGCCAAGAACCAAAACAACATCACCTTGATCCACTTTTTGTACACGACGCACGCCGAGCATGTATATCTTTTGAGTCTTTGATGATTTTCATGATTTAGATATTTTTTTTCTGTTTAGATACTTTTGTTAATTTCATGAAGTCATGAAACTAATGTGTTTTTCTTCCATTATCAATATGTTGGAATTTTGTCGACATGATATCTTACATAGTCCTAATCGCGAACAGATGAGGAGGAATTGACACGTGTCCCAATACTGTTCATCACTGTTCACAACAATGTTCAACACTGTTCCTGACTGTTCAATACTGTTCATCACTATTCAATACTGTTTATAAATGTTTTTACTGTTTGATTTTACCTTTTTTTAAAAAAAAATTAAATTACATTTTAGTCCTTTTTATTTACATTTTGATCCTTTTTTGTTTGAAAAATTATATTTTGGTCATTTTTATTTACATGTTGGTTCTTTTGTATAAAAAATTATATTTTGGTCCTCTTCGTCACCAGGGGCCTTTTTGTAAAAAAATTCGGATTTTGAAGAATTCAAATGGTACTTGCTGTAAAAATTATAAATATCATGTTTTACTGAGGCAAACATATAATACTTGCATTATTTTATTATTCAATGAAAAGTTTAGATGTATTTAATTGTGTATTATTTTTTAATTATTTAATTAATTAGAACTGTATATATTGTTGTAATTTTTTTGCTTCTTTTATTAATAAAATTCAAATATTATTGTCTGTTTCTTAGTTACGAAATACTTATGTTTTGTTTATTGTATTCTTATATGTTATATTCTACATATGTTCATAATTTGTTGATATCATGTCCGCAATCAACATATGTGATATATTTATTTACATTCGAGAAATTATACTGAATTGCAACATTAAATACGAAATAAAATATAACAGAAAACAAAACAAAAAATTAAAATTAATATATAAAAAAAGATAGTCTCAAACTCCAGAATACTCGGGAAAATCCCGCGCAAATGCGCGTGGGTAAAAGCTAGTTATTACTAATTTTCTGCGCATTCAATATTGAAATCATATGCATAGTGGTCTGTCGTGAACTTCTTAATGCTGTACATGCCAGATCTACATTAGGATAATTTGATAGTCCTAAAAATATTACATTTACAAACTTGTATGATTCTTTTTTGTTGAATTAAAGGGTTATTCTATTTACTGACATAGAATTTTGTTTATGGACTCGAGTTAATTTAGATTCTTCTGTTGAGCGATGAGACATTAATTGCTGAAGTGTAAGTGCACAAATTAGTAATGATTCTCCTTAAAGTTTAATGAATTTTTTTTATATTAACATGCGTAAGAGCCAAAGATTTACAAAAGAAAACAAATTGTTTGTATACTCAAAAGTATTTTGTGGCGTGACGACATTAATAACAAGTAATTGAAAAATAATTTGTGATGGCAAATTGTCGAAGTGTAACGACATTAATAACAAAAGAAATTGAAAATGAAATTGGTTCTCCATGTAATTTGTTATGCAAAAAGTTGAAGTTCCTAAACACTCGAGCTTTGTATACAAAAGATATCGAAACTCTTAATACACTCAAGCTGTTATACACAAAAACTTGATCTTTACCGAACTGTGCTGAATTAATTGAAATAATTGATAAACCCAATTCTCAAAAAAATAATTGATAAACCCAATTATAGTGGACCTTTGTTTTTTATCAATTCGATAATCCCAATTCGAATCGGAATTGGTTTCTCCTTCGTCAATTCACCTTTTTTTTCTCGATTTCGTCTCAATATGATGGTTGTTTGTACTGACTAATATCTATTTTCACATTGAATCGACGAAATTCCAGTCCCAATTAATCAGAAATTAGCTCTAGTAATTCCCAATTGCTCCATGATCCTAATACGCCCTAATTGCTCTTAAATGGCTTTAATCAGAAATAAGATCACAAAACAATTACTGCTAATCCAGCATGAGAAAGATACGTCGTATTCCTGCTAGACTAATATATTAACCTCAGTATATTTTATAATTCATTTAAATATAATCACGTGAATATTTCATAATGATTCGTTTATTAATCATATAACATCATTGCGTAATAATTTCTAAGATACGTCGTATTCCAACGAAATAAAAATGAGATACCAATTAAGTAAGGTACCGATCAATGTTGAAGATCGAAACACAATTTTTGCGAGAGAATTTGGCGAAGTTCTCCATCGAGATCTTCTAAGCATGATCAAGGACCGGTGCAGTAAGGAAAACAACCGAGTTCGAGTTTTCAAAGCGAGGGATACTTCTCGAGTTGCGAGGGTCAAATAGAGCAATCTTCTCCAATCGAATCAAGCGTGATTTGATAGGTGTTAATCTGATTTAATTATTTACATATTTTTCATGTAAACCGATTCTAGAAAAGGTTCGCAATGACAATTTCGTTCATGTACTCGAATCTTAGAAAATATCTCGCGTAATGAACCATCAATTATTATTTTTCTTCAAAAAATGGGTAAAATGCTCAATTCTTAATAAATCCCACAATATCTACAATAAAAGCATTTGACTGAAATCCATATAAGTATAAACTATCAAATCAATATAGCATATTAAACAGATATGTTGAAAGCATATAAGTAAAAACTATAAAGGTATTAAGATATTTATTTAGCTAATTACGGAACACTGTTTATTTTGTTACCCTGATCAGCGACCATATTAGAGAGCAAATATGTATGATGCTAATATATTATTGTAATGAGAGGGAGGCTAAACTAGTTAATTAACTACCAACATTTTTGTACTTAATGTTTTTTCATCATTGGATTTGCATTGAGATTTGTGTTTTTTCATGATGATCATGAAAGTTTGTGCACATTATTAAATACAAAAATTTCAAAACAAATTTAATGGTGAAAAAACATTAAGTACCAAAATGTTGGTACTTAATTAAGTAGTTTAGCCTCCCTCTTGTAATGAATCAAAATAATATCATGTGAATATAAGATTTATTGAAACCAAACATCGCTTTACTTTTGTGTATCTTTTCATACAAATCAAAATATGGAAAATATGGTGTGATTACGTGCATCGTATTAAATGAGTAATTCTACACAACATGTTTTTCCAACATGATTGACAACAGGACGATGAGATGTAGATTTAGCATTGAAATAAATTAAACTAATTTTATAATGTGAAATGCAATATGTAATATTGGATCAATATAATGCTGTCAATCATGATGCGGGAGTATGTTGTGTAGAATTACTCATATTAAATTTAAGAAGGATAGTAATAATTAGTCCATAATTTCTTTTTAATAGTCCGAACATAATTTTTTTGAATAATAATAAGGATGGTGATATTTTAAGAACGATGGGATTGAGAGCGGTTTCTGAAGAAAAATATATATGACTGATTTAATCCAGAATATTTAATGCATATTTTTGAAGTTGTATTATAATTTTCACAAATTATAATTTTTTTCTCATTTACTGTTTTATTATATATTAAGAATCACATAAAATTTATTTTCAGAGTTATATACTTGTAATAAATAATAAAACAATATTTATATTAATAAATTTATGAAAATAATATTTAAAACAACATTCAATCATGTTTATAATATAACTTTTAAAGATACAAATTAAATATTGGCGACAAAATAAGTCATATTTCAATTTTTCTTAAAAACTGCTCTCAACCTTCAAATACCACTTTTAAAATAACATCACCCTAATAATAATATTCATGTTCTTATTCTTAGCGAGTATTAGTATTCTAAATAACAACTAGATCACATACAATTTAAAAATCAGATTGTTATTTAAAAAAAATACTAATTAAAATTATTACTAAAATTGTTATTAACACTTAATTTTTGATATATATGCTAATGATAATTTATTTTCCTATAATTATCACCAACCTCTAAGAAAACCTGATAAATTAGTAGTAGCACGCAATTTATCTTGTAATTCGATTTTCTTTTAATTTAACTTAAATACAGAGGTTCATGGATGATGTTATGCGCGAAACACTAAGGGCATGTTCGCACCCTAAGTTTTGGGTCACGGTTTGAGTGGGAAATTTGGGTTTAGGTAGGATGTATATTTGGGTGTTCGGTGGTGCTTCTAAAACTCCATGGAATTCATTCCTATGCTACTTAAAACCTAGGAATGGTCTTAATTTGTTGGCTTTTCAAAACTTATCTAGGAGATAAGTTTTGATCAAATTGATAGAATGGAAATTAAAAAATTATACATCAAATTAGTTATCTATTAAAATAAAACACAAATATAATTAAATATTAATTATTTTGGATTCATTTGAACATAAATAAATAGTTGGCATAAATAAAAAAAATCTAGTCGGCGTTTTTATTTTTTATTGAATCCGGTACAGGATACCGTAATCGTATCCGTATTTGTATCGAATACCGTATTTGTATCCGTTTTGATAATTGAATATTGTATTCGTATCCGTATTTGTATTTGTACTCGTATCCGTATTTGAAATACGATATAAGATATCATATTTGTATCCGTATTTGTACTCGTTTTCGTATCCGTGATTAAAAATGTATTTATAAAATAATAATAATAATAATAATAATTATTATTATTATTATTATTATTATTATTATTATTATTATTATAGTACTTGTAGTAATAAAAAATTAATCCATAATTAAAAATGTATTTAATAATAATAATAATAATAATAATAATAATAATAATAATAGTAATAATAATAAAGATAATAGTAATTATTATTATTATTATTATTATTATTATTATTATTATTATTATTATTATTATAATAAAGATAATACTAATTATAAATATTAATATTAATAATAATAATACACAATTAAAAATGAATTTGGAATTTAATAATAACTAAAAAAACCAATATATAATTAAAAATATATTTAGAAAATAATAATAATATATTTAGAAATTAATAATAATAATAATAATAATAATAATAATAATAATAATAATAATAATAATAATAATAATAATAATAATAATAATGTATTTAGCAATTAATAATATTTTGATATGATTAAGAAATAAATATGACAGTTACAAAATTTCATAAAAAATAATATAATTAAGGAATATTTATTCATTTCCTACATCTAATCATGTGGTTTTCATCAAACACCTTTTAAACATCCTACACTCGTAGTTTTTGCATTTTCCTGCTACCATAGTTTTCCGATATTCATATATTGGTTTCCTGCTACTATGAGTTTCCTACTGCTACACAAAACTGACCTAGCAAACACGCCCTAAATTTGTATTATGCACAACTCAACCGTTTATCCATACAAAATCACTGTCTGCTAGGAGTGTTTATTCGGTCGGTTCAGTTCAAACCGAACCGAATAAAGCCAGACCGAATAAAATTCAAATCAAATCAAACAATTTAATTTTGGAAAAAGTCTGATTTTGCCCCCCAACAATTACCAAAATGTTCAAGTTGCCCCCTCAGTTTTTTTTTGCGCGTTTTTGCCCCCTAAACTTGTTTAATTTGTTCGTTTTGCCCCCTTCCGTCAAATAATGGTACCCCCCTAGTTACATGACCGTTAAGTGATGATATTTTATACATATTTTAACCCGACCCGTTAATCATTTAACCCCGACCCATCACTTATAACCCGACCCGTCTCTCTCTTTCTCTCTCGCCATCTCTCTCGCCCCTTCTCTCTCTCTCTCTCTCTCTCTCTCTCTCTCTCTCTCTCTCTCTCTCTCTCTCTCTCTCTCTCTCTCTCTCTCTCTCTCTCTTCGAGTCCTTTATTGAGCGGAGCGGAGACAAGGGCACACTGAGCGGAGATAGGGTCGGTACTGAGCGGAGGCAGGTGCGAGGCGACGCTGATCGAGGACGGGGCGACACTGAGCAGAGAAACTGCAGATCTTCACGCTCTCTCTCTTCAATTCCTTTCTCAGCGCTCCACTTTATTGAGCGGAGCAGAGACAAGGGCGCACTGAGCGGAGATAGGGTCGGTACTGAGCGGAGGCAGGTGCGAGGCGGCGCTGGAGTGGAGCGACGCGGAGCGTGGAGTGGAGCGGCGCGGCGCTGGAGTGGAGCGGCGATGGCTGGAGCACGGCGTGGCTGGAGCGAGAGAGACGCAGCGCGAGAGGGACGCTGGAGAGACGCAGCGCGAGAGAGAGACACAGCGAGCGAGAGAGAGACGCTGGAGAGAGGAAAGAGAGGAGTTAAGTAACGGGTCGGGTTAATGGGTCAGGTTAACGGATCGCGTCATGATTTAACGGCTATGTAACTGGGGGGTACCATTATTTGACGGAAAGGGGCAAAACGAACAAACTAAACAAGTTTAGGGGGCAAAAACGCGCAAAAAAAAAATGAGGGGGCAACTTGAACATTTCGGTAATTGTTGGGGGGCAAAATCAGACTTTTTCCTTTAATTTTTGAACCAATTAAAAACCGAACCGAATAAACCGAATTGGTAGTCGGTTTATTCATTGAACCAAATAAAAAACATTACAATTTTAAACTAAAAATAAATTAATAAGAAATTTTTTATTTTTATTTATAAAAATATAAATAAATATTATAAAATATAATTATATTAATTTGTAAAATTATAAAATCATTTTTTAATAAACGAAATTGATTTTAAATTCTCGTGCAGGAAAAATCTATCGTTTTATCATGTTTGATGATTATTTCCCAAAAAAAAAAAAGCAGCTAAAATCAGTATCGGATATAAACAAAATTGGTTTTAAATAAAAAAAGAACATATCAATAAAAATGAAAACAAAATATTGAATCCAAAATTTTCTTTTATCACGTCATAAATTGTGAGCAGCTCTGTATTTCCGATTTTGCCCCTCCATATTGCCAAATTTGAAGGGCCATTCTGTCAGAGACTCAGAACACCCCATAGTCGGTTCTTACCAAATAATTCAATTTCCAGAACCCAAATCGTTATATACTTATATGTACCGATCTCTAGTTACACATGTTTTAAACTATTTATCACTTACGACACACATAGTTATATAGTTAAATGTTGCAAAGTGTCTTAAGAGTAGAATAAAGAGGAAGCGAATTGGTGAACGATAACTTTATTCCCATTCCCATATCTCGACTGGATTCCCATATCCCGACTGGAGAAAGAACAAGGCGGTAACATTTCCACCGATCGATTTTAGGTAATTGATTCTTTTCCTTACGTCTGTTTTGTCGGCTTTTTGTGCTAAATAATCAATTTTAGGTGTGTGTTATGATTTATTTTGTTCGATTTGATGTTTCTGGTTTTGATTTTTATGTCTGGATTCATCAAATCGGACCTGAGAAAATTTATTTCATGTGCTATACAATCGATTTTAGGTTTGTATTATGATTCATTTTGTTCGATTTGATGTTACTGGTTGATTTTTATCTCTGGATTTATCAATTCGGACCTGAGAAAATTAATTTGTTCCGTTTTTTCTGAGTAATTTAAACTTTATTGATCTTAATTGTTGTTTATAGGTTAGATCTGTAGGGGATATTTTTATTTTGTTGAATTTTGGAATGGATGACTGAATTTTGACTGAATAATATTAGTTTTTTTTTTTTTAATTTATTGTTTATTGTTGCAAGTTTTAATTTCATTGACTTGTTCCAACCTTGTTTTGCATCAAAACGTGTTATAATTATATATGGGATCTCTAGATTCAAAAGCCTTTAAGGCTGTAATAACGAATAGCATCGACATATATCCTCTTATTTATCAGATTTTTCCAAGTTCATGTGCTAATATATCAATCCCTTTCAGTATCATTTTTTCTTCGTATTCAACTAATGATTGATCTCTTGCCTCTCTCTAGATTCCCTTTGGCAAGATGTCTGATCAAGAAACCGATAAGAATATTGAGATTTGGAAGATCAAGAAGTTAATAAAAGCTCTCGAATCTGCACGTGGAAATGGTAAAAACAAATAAAAAATATCAGTAATCAATGGATTTATTCTTAATAAAACATATATTTAATAAAATAAAATAAAATCTTACAGGTACAAGCATGATTTCTCTGATTATGCCACCGAAAGATCAAGTATCTCGAGTGACAAAAATGCTTGGTGATGAATACGGAACTGCTTCAAACATCAAGAGTCGCGTGAATCGTCAGTCTGTTCTTGCTGCCATTACTTCTGCTCAGCAACGCCTCAAACTCTACAACAGAGTTCCTCCTAATGGGCTTGTTCTCTACACAGGTGATGAATCTAAAACCCTAAATCATCCCAAAAAAATACTCAAAACTACCAAACAAACACTGACGAAACAATTATTTCAGGAACGATTATAACTGATGATGGCAAGGAGAAAAAGGTAACGATAGATTTCGAGCCGTTTAAGCCAATAAACGCGTCTCTGTACCTTTGCGACAACAAATTCCACACCGAAGCCCTAAACGAGCTGCTCGAATCGGATGATAAATTCGGTTTCATCGTGATGGACGGAAACGGTACTCTTTTCGGCACCCTTAGCGGCAACACTCGCGAAGTCCTCCACAAATTCTCAGTCGATCTCCCGAAAAAACACGGACGTGGAGGCCAGTCTGCTCTGCGTTTCGCACGGTTGAGAATGGAGAAGAGGCATAACTACGTGAGGAAAACCGCTGAGCTGGCAACTCAAATGTACATCAATCCAGCTACGAGCCAGCCGAACGTATCGGGCTTGATTCTAGCCGGTTCAGCCGATTTCAAAACCGAGCTGAGCCAGTCTGACATGTTCGATCAGAGACTCCAAGCCAAGATATTGAACGTGGTCGACGTGTCTTACGGCGGCGAGAACGGGTTCAACCAAGCCATCGAATTATCTGCCGAGATTTTATCCAACGTGAAATTTATCCAAGAGAAAAAACTCATCGGTAAATATTTCGAGGAAATCAGCCAAGATACCGGCAAATACGTGTTCGGAGTGGACGACACGTTGAAAGCTCTCGAAATGGGCGCGGTGGAGACTTTAATAGTTTGGGAGAATTTAGATATAAATCGCTACACCTTAAAAAACACCGCGAGCAGCGAAATAATAATAAAACATTTTAATAAAGAACAAGAAGCAAATCAGAGTAATTTCCGCGATGCGGCTACCAACGCTGAGCTGGAAGTTCAGGAAAAGACTTCGTTGTTGGAGTGGTTCGCGAACGAGTATAAAAAGTTCGGTTGTACCCTCGAGTTCGTGACGAACAAGTCCCAAGAAGGCTCGCAATTCTGCAGAGGCTTCGGGGGTATTGGTGGAATTTTGAGGTATCAGTTGGACATGAGGACTTTCGACGAGCTCGACGATGACGAGATTTACGAGGACTCTGATTAGCAATTAGAGAATCACGTGCAATGGCTGGCCCCTACGCAAACTGCGCCGCGTGAAGACTTTGTCAAAGATGGATCTTCTTCTTCGAGTAAGAATTTTTTAATATATCATTTATACCCCTGTTATTGATATTGACATTTTTTTTTTTTGGGATCGAAGAGATTCAGAAAGGGGTGAAAGATGGGGCTAGCTATAAGAACTAGGCGCAGAAGCAGAATGGTTTTTATTGAAGGATTCTACTGTTAAGAAATTATTCAAAGGATTTGTGCTTAATCGTTATGATTAAGCCATATTATCTCTACTACTACTGGGGTTACTTTAATATAATTATGATATGAGTTGTGATGGTAATAAAATAAAAAAAACTCGTGTTTGTTATGCTATTTACTAGACTTGATATGCTATTTTGTTTGCTTTGGTTGTGTTTGTAAGCTACTTGCTATTATTATATGTGATTTGTGGGTGTTATTTTATTTGAATTGGTTATGTTGGTCTGCCTATCAAATTAAATTGTGCAAACTCATTTAGACAAATTTATTAAAAAAATTGAGTACAGAAATAAATTTTAAAATTAATAAAAAGTCATGTTTTATATGATAAAAAGTATAAACAAATCAAACAAAATATAATTATATTGTTTGTAATATAATTATTTAGAATGTAAATTGGACAATCATAAATTAAAATAAAAAATATTGTTTTTGACTTTCCTAAAATAATCATATTATCACTTGAGTTGTACATAATCCAAGATGTAAAATTCTTATGTTTGAAAACGAAAAAAAAATAAAAATGTAAAATGTAGGTTCGTTAGAACCCAAAATTGGGTTCTACCCAATCCGGGAAACAAAATCCGGTTTCTTTCACTTCCCGGAATAGAAGGGACCGAGACAGGTCACTCTCCATCTATCTACTCCCTTGCGACACAGAGCAAGCGATGTCTCACTAACTCCACACAAATCTCTCTCTGTCTCTTCTCTCTCTCTCTTCTCTTTCTCTCCGCGATGGATCTAAGTCTATTGGTTTTTGCTGTTCTGTTCTCGATTTTTCTAAATGTCGATCACAGTAGAGTGGAGGGGTCGATTCATACTTACCATTTCGAGCCATTCAAGGAAGTTGGTAATGCGTTTCTTCTCTCCGGTGGTAGTGAAGGCATTGTTTCCTCTGATTACAATTCTTACATCAAGTAAATTTTTTTAACCTTGTACTGGTTTTAGTTCGTTTTGATTGCTCAATTTTTCATTTTGGTGAATGGACATGCTAATTAGTATAATCAGAGATTCAGAACATTTAGGTTTCCATGAATTGGGGTGGTACTAAACAGTGCAATTGAAGAACTATAATAATTCAGAATCATTTTATCTAAATTCATCAAAATTGAAATGCCCAATAAGCCTGAATCAACCCCAATTGAATCGTCACTTCTTCAATTCAATTAAATCCAATCCGATTCATCTTTTCGAGCTAACAAACTAAATATTTTCCTCAGATTCGACAACATTAATTTCTATCGAACGAAAGAAGCCTCGAGTCTGCACTCATCAATGGAACACAGCACGGGTCTAATCCAAGCAATAATCTTTGAAGCGTCAGACCGAGACACCATTGGCGGATCCGCATACGGCGGCCAAAGATCCATTTGTTGCACCCCCGATCTATCCAAAATCGAGGGATGCAAACAAGGCGAACTCATCAAACACCCCTCAATTTCAGACCCAAGTTGGCCAATCGTTCTAAACACTCATTTCACCTCAAATTATTCCTCCACCAAATTACCCAACCAACAAGTCCCTATCTCCAAGACGGGCATGTACAATCTATTCTTCATCTCATGCGACCCGAAACTTCGAGGACTAACAATGAGTGGCAAAACCGTTTGGAAAAACCCTAACGGGTACTTACCGGGTCGAATGGCTCCGTTAATGGATTTCTACATTTTCATGTCTTTATCCTATTTCATCCTCCTCTCGACATATTTTTTTCAATACTTGCGGTTTTGGAGAGACATAACACCCATTCAAAACTGGATAACTTTAATTATCTCTCTAGGGTTTCTCGAAATGACTCTTTGGTATTTCGAATACTTAAACTTCAACAGTAACGGTGTCAGACCCGTCAGTATAACGACATGGGTGGTTACCGTCGGATGCGTCAGAAAGACGGTATCGAGATTACTGATCCTCTCCATTTCGATGGGATACGGAGTGGTGAGGCCCACTTTGGGAGGGTTGACTTATAAGGTTTTGTTGTTAGGGTTTACTTATTTTATTGCCAGCGAATCGTTGGGCGTTGCGGAGAATGTGGGGACAATTAGCGATATTTCGGGAAAAGCGAAATTGTTTCTTGTTTTGCCTGATGCGTTTCTCGATGCGTTTTTGATATTGTGGATTTTTACCTCCCTGTCTCGAACCTTGGAAAAACTTCAGGTACTTGCGTGTTTATTTTATAATTTATGTATATTTTTATTTATTTATTTTAAATTTGAAATGATTCGTTTAATTAGGCGAGGAGGAGTATGGTGAAGTTAGAAATATATCGAAAGTTCACAAACGCCCTTGCGATTTCGGTTATTGCATCCGTGGCTTGGATTGGATACGAGGTTATCATCTTTATTAAAAAGAAAAAAAGTTGGGTTTCTTTATTAATATAAATTTATTATTATTATTATGAAACAGGTTTATTTCAAGGCTACGGATCCATTCAGCGAAAGGTGGCAAAGCGCTTGGATAATAACAGCATTTTGGGACGTCACTGCTTTTCTTTTGCTCTGCGTTATTTCGTATTTGTGGGCCCCGTCTCAGACATCTCAAAGGTAATAAATTCATAACTTTGCAATAAAGCCCCTACATTATACCTAAATTGCTAAAAAGAAACTTTTATCAGATATGCATATTCTGGTGAAGCTGGAGATGAAGAGGACGAAGAGGCGCAAGCTCTGGCGAAAGGAAATAATCAAGATGGAGAAATAGGAATGGTGAAAATAGAAAAAGATCGAAATTCTGGTTTGAGTTTAGACGATGAGACTGAAGAGGAGGATAAGAGAGAATAATAATTATATAAAAAAAAAGAAAAAAAGAAGTAAACAATGTTGTGTAATATCATTTCTAGTTTGTGATGTGTTTTCTAGGACTAATTAACTTGACATGCCATATAAACATTAATATTTAGAAAGTAAATTAGTAATTTAGCCACGATATAATTAGTAAACGTATTATACATATACATCTGTTAGTTAACAAATAAAAAAAATACTCATTAACTTTTATATATAGCAGAACGAATCGAAGATATGTTAACTAGGTATTATCATCTTTAAAATATTTCTTAAAAGTTTATTAATTTGTATCGACACTTTCATCCTTCACTGTGGATTCGACGGGATTTTGATCGGCCCAAACAGATGCATCTAAATATCCAAGTTCGAAAAATTTGTCGAGTATATAGTCTTCGGCAGGCTCTAATGCCCAATTAAATAACTGCAAAAATCACAAATAAATAAATAAATATTAATTTTACAAAAAAAAAATAGTAAATAAAAATTAAATTTAATAAATAACAAACCTGACGAGGACCAGCTCTGTTTTCGGGATTACAATGCGGGCTTATCGCAATTCCTTTTAAACCTATCATATTCATAGGAAATGCACATACTTTGACCTGTATGTTTCGAAAATACGATTTCAATCATACAAATAGCAAGAAAAATTGTAAATACAAGGTTTTACTAGGGGCAAATTAGTAAATTTATGTACTGTTTGAGATGCAGATGTAGGAGGCATAAATAAAGTCAAACCACCGTCTATACACAATCTGTTACGAAACATTGTTGCTGGCCTCGCCGCTAAATACCTACACAAATATATTATTATTATTAATAATTATTTATTTATTTATATATTATTTATTTTGGGTACCCAGGAATGAAGGAAGAGGTGAAAATGGCATCAATGAGGTCTTGTTTAGAGTCGAATTGATCCACGAGTAAACCTCTAGGTCTCCAACCTAATTGCGTTATTGCCACTAAAATAACGAAATTGAAAAGAAAGAATTATTATATGATCATAAATAATAACGAAATTATCAAAAATAAATATTACCGCGAATTCTTCCATTAGATCGAGTATGTGCATCTTCAGGCAAGAACTCCTCCAGTACATCTCTTAGTATTGCCTGTGATTTGAGATAATACATTATATAATTACTCCAATTGATTGCAAATTCAAAATTAATTTGGAATGTTTTACATACACCGAGACGAAAAGCAGTGCCATTGATGCGACAATTATCAGCAAGGGTTTTGGTAACTTCTAGAGCTTCCTCCATCGATTTCCCCGATGCAATGATTGCGCAAACTATTGCTCCAGCCGAAGATCCCGCTAATGGCGTAGTTTCCTGCGCAATTCAATTACCAAATTGAAGCAAAAATGGTGTTTCAAAATTCAAATTTCACGGCTTAATGCATAAAGATCGAATCTTTACCAGTTAATCTACGAACCTTTATGTACCCCTTTTCGAGGAGAAGCCTCGCGACGCCCAAATGGTAAGGAATGAGAAGCCCCGCCGCGCTGAAACTGAAACCAGGAGAAGTAACCTTTCTTCTCTCTTTCTCCGCCTCCACATCTTGCTCTCTCTGCTCCCAAATCACCGGTTCACGCTTGATTACACCCCTTTCGACATTCAATACCTCATCTTCAGACTCTACAGGACCCACTCGTCGATCGCTGTCCGTTCGGTTCTTAATCAACAGAGAGGCAAGACCAAGGAATACTTCTCCGGTGGCAACAGCCAAAGATTTCTTCTCCTCAGGCGGATTAGGACCTAGGTTCGAATTGGGCACCGCGCGAGGGAGGAATCTGGGTTTTGGGTTAGGAATTGGCTTGGGGAGGAAAGAGAGGAAGGAAGAAAGAGCTGACATGAGTGAGCAGCGAGAGAGTGGGAGAAGAAGATGATTACGTGGCTTCATTACAATCCTTCGTGTATTCTTTGTAAATTCACAGGTGAACAAAAGCAACAGAGATTTTATTTTTAAAAACACTTATGAACTAACTATACTCAGTATTTATACGGTAATATACTTATATGCTGAAGTTGAAGAGCTAAATTTTTTTTTTAAATTAAAATCATCTTTTTTGGAAATGAAGAGGTGTGGTGATATAGATTAATTGAAAATAAATTTCGCTATATTTAGAATTCTATTTTAGCCCATTACAGTTTATACAGAAGTCCATTTATATGGTGTATTTCTGGTATATTGTTTTATCTAATTTACACCTAACTTTTGAGTAGATCTAATAGTTGGAGTAGATATATTTGATTCGATATTTCCCTAATTCATTGCTGGTAAAAGAATTAAATTATGAATATTTAATATTTACACACATGAATTTTGAAATTTCAAAATTCTTCCAATTACAATCATCACAAAACAATCAATTCAATGTTGAAATTATATTCTTCAGGGTTTGTTAAGGACTCTTTCGGCCGCCAAGGCCGCCTCCACCACGAACGAGATCTCGTTCGATACATCATCGGTCGAGCATGCGTTCCCTTCGAAAGTCTTTTTCTCGCCGGCGTTCTTCGCCGCTACCAAACAACTCAGCAAATTCTCGTTGCACAACGTACTCAAATAATCATCTGTAAAGAACGAGTCGTGACAAAGGATTTCGATATCATACTAAAAATTCATCGCTCTATAATGAATTTGTACAATTTTTGTATGATTTAATTATGTATGAGCCGATATATTGTGTGTTGCATGAATTCTATATGATGCAGAAGGTCTCTAATAAAATGTAAAAAGTATAAAAATTATGGTTGTAAATAGTTTTGCTAAGAACTACGATACACCGATATAACTTATTTTATTGACAAAACGATGCGCGCTGCAACTTTTAGTCCGCTACATCTAAATAAAATATTGTAGATGAATTTATAAAAAATCAAATGAATTTAATTAAAAAGAAATATTTCATGAAAAATTATAATAATTATAATCACTTTTGGTTGAAAAAAAAAAAACACCTCTCATATTTAGATTGAGGTGTTCTGATTTGTTGGAGATGCTCATTTTCAAATATCTTGTTAATTATTTTATAAATTTATTTGTTGTTTTAAAGATTGTTTTAATTACATATCGATACGTAATTATTTATGCGATACCAATTACAACATCAGCTATAGCGCGCGCTACTCGTTATCGCTTAAAAAATAATTACCACATTGATAAAAATAAAATAATTAAAATGCAAAATGAAATATTTTTTTGGACTAACTGTTGTTGGCGGTGACACATGCATCGTGAAACATGCAACATGCGTCGACATCGTCGCAGGGGGTTTCGCCAGGGCAGCCGGTGTAGGAGGCACCGCAATATTTCCCATACTTCAAAAATGGTGGCTCTGTAAATAAATCAAAAAGGGAAATAACTCACATAATTCACATACTAAATTAATATTTCATTCTTAGAAAATAATTATTAGCTTTATGTGTTTTCAATTACCTGAGCAGAATTCTGATTTGCATTCTCGGCTACATTGCTGTTAAATCCAAAAATTGAAGTAGTTTAGATTAATTCGAAACACGAATTTGTGTATGAAAAGAAAATATTTTGTTTGTTGAGAATTCAAACCGTCGAGCCTTCAGAAGGCGGCATGCCGAAGTCTAGCGCATTCGCGAAACGGCACAGAAATAAACCAAGTAATACCAGCTTCAACATATTTTGCTTTATATTCTTCATGCAAATCATTTTATCTTGTTAGAGAGAGAGAGATTTAGAGAGAGAGAAAGGGGATTATGATCATGAAACATAGTTGAGAAGTTTATATAGAGGTCATGATTAACTAGTGTTTTAGTGGGAGTCAACCAATGAGAACATGCCACGTCAGAGGATTTAAATGCACGCTTAATAACTTGCACTCATAACCAAAAGGAACTAATTAGTTTAATCAGAGAGTCAAGAGACATCATGTTCTTATTCTTTTCTTTTTTTTTTTGCATTTTCGCCCTTAAAAAGCAGTAAATATATTCATTCATGCATTTCAAATTCGAATTTTATTGGGAAGTTCTATGCCTGCAATTATTTTTAATAGTGTCAAGAATACAAAATCAACAATTTTAATTTTTGAAGTTCGATATATTTTAAAATACAGTTGCAAATCAATGAGTTCATAGCACAGCTGTTTTGAATGTGATATACAAAAATCATATGTTATGAGAAATTGTGGATTCAATTTTAATTGACATCAATAAATTAAGGACATATCAATATTCTCCATCTATTATCAAAATAAAATACATTGCAAATAAGAGAAATGGTTGGTAATTATTTACAAATACAGAAATTAGTTTAAAAAAGACTAAATCTTATATAAAAAAAATAGTTGCATGGTGGGTCCTCCTGTTACGTGATTTTATGTTTAACTGAGGATCCGAGCACACATTTTCTAACCTAATTAAGGGGATAGGTGAGCCAACTTCTTTGAGAGGCAAGTTGCACTTTCACCCTTGAAAAAATTATTATTTTGTATGCAAAATGAAGGACCATAAAACAATAGTTCAGGCACACAAACCATGAAATCAAGGACTAATTTTATATGTGTGTTATGTTTTGAATTTAAATCAGAAATATGATGTGCCGCATTTGTTAGAAAATTTAATTACGATTAATATATATATATTTTTTATTAGGTGGCAAGATGCCAAATCTTAGGTTTGTGTTAATAAGAAGATAGTAATTTACAATTTACATAAATTTTTAATATTAAAGCTGTCAGCCCTATCCTTGTCTTTTGTGCTTGTGCCTTCTTCGTCTGTATTTTTTTCGCGTGGCTGCTTCGTCGAGTATCTTGTTTGTTAGTTGTGTGCGGTATTTTGGAGATATTTCAAAAAATTCTTCTATTTCGTTCTTTCCATGTCTCCCAAATTATCGCCATTGCTATTGTTTTGCACTTTTCTTTTTCTTCTTTTGTTTTTTATTTTAAATTCCATTCCCAAGCTCCCTCTGCGGTGATTTGAGTTGCAATCGGCATATTTATCATAATAGTTTCTTCAATTAGCCTCCATGTCATTTGGGTAAATGGGCACATTAGTAGTAGACGGTCGGCGTTTCTTGGTTTTGTTGGCATAACTTTTTTTTTTTAATTCTTTATAGTTTTAAAAATTTGTTATGATTTATTTGTATTCTCCATTTTACTTAACAAAATAATTATAATCAAAATTTTTTGTAAATCTCGAACTATCAAATATTTTAATATAAAAAATCTTAATGTGCTCAATCATTAAAAAAATATTTTTTATTTATCATCGAAAAACTTTCTTTTTTTATTGCATATACTGTGTTTGATAATTTTCAAGAAAATTATTGTAAAGAAATGAATAAAAATTGTTTTCAAGCTGTATAATATTTTCAATTTTTTTACTAAAAATAGACGTATGTTAAATTATTGTAAAAGCCTAAAACGAAAACAATGTCGTACAAAAATCATACTGACAGAACAACATAAAATAAATTTTTAGATTAAATGATTGAGCGCACTAACTAATAAATTTGAATTCAATTTTTGTTGTCATTCGGTCAAATAGTATTGGACAAGGGACACGTATTCTTCTCTATTTAATATAAAAAATAAAAAAAACAAAGGTCAATGTTTTATCATGAAAATATAAGTAGGAGGATATGGTATGCAAATTGTTCTTTTGCACACAATTTCCTGAATTTCAAGACATAAATTGTTTTTTTTTTCAATTGATGATTTTCAATTTCATGTACAAAATTATGAGCAGATTTGTTGACTATTTATAATAATAAACTAGAATATGGTTATAACTTCAAAATAACTTTATAAGAGAATATATATTTTTTTACTCTCCACCATTTTTATTTTTGATAAGGAGTGATCATTCAAATGCTACTTGAAATATTGGAGAAATTATTTGTTTTGAAATTTAAAAAGTATTAACAATATTGCATATTTTCATAAATAAGGAACTCATAACTCATAAGTAAGAATAAAGAATAGCATGTCAACAAATTAATCAAAAATATGTCAAGTTATCCATTTTTAAAAAATAATATCCTATATAATATTATAATGGTCTACATCAAGTTTCATAATATCACAAGCTTTTTGGATTTAGATAAAGGGGTATATATTGTTCCTAAATGCTTATGTGGAATATTAATCCTCCAATATAATAAATATTGCTGAACAGTCGGAACAGATGAGATTTATTTATTTAAATACTCTATAATTATGCAATAAGAAAATTCAATGTCATTGTCTTGAATACATATAATGATAATATAGATTATAACAAATTTATTAGGTTATGGCCATAAAAGATAGATAATAAAAAAATCATTTAATGGAGAAGACTCGGTGGTCCTCCATCCATTAATGTCAATGAAACTTGAATTTACAACATATAATTTTTGTGTCTCACACTCAACCAACTAGCTTATGATCAGAAAAAATAGATAATAAATAAAGTAAAATCTTCAATAACAATTTCTAGGAAAAAAATCATAATTAATTTTTGAAACGATACATTCATAATATTAGGACCAATCATTTTCATAATGCTAGAAAAATTCTAAGGAAGAAAAACATATTTACATTTATTAAAAAAATTAAATTGTATGTGGGATTTTGTTCCTTTCAATTTACTATTATTATGCTCACAAAAATAATTATATATTAGTTCACAGAAAAATCCCCCCACAAAATTGTCTTGTTCCTTTAAATTTACCAAGGGTTTTTGACACCCAAATTTCATCTTAAACAAATTCCAGCTAATCTTTCTCTCCATATATAACAAATTTGGCTTCTAACAATTTTGCTAAATCTTTACACAAAAACACCCCTGAAATTGTGTCTACCATCATGTACAACCCCATAAAATGGAGCATAATAGCTCTCCAATTTGTCAATGGCATTCTCTCTTATCTGATAACCAAATTTGTCTTTTTCATTGGCCTTCCATTTTCATATGATAAATATAGATTTCATAAAGATGATTCTTTGGAGATTATAAAACCAAATTGGATGTGTTTAGTATTTAATGAAGAAAGGTTGGTGCCGATTGAGTTGATCGACGAGCTCACTTTAGGAGATAGCTCTATTTGGTGTAATAAGGAGAAGCACATGAACAGAGAAGCTATTCAAGAGAGTTCTCTTGTATCTTTTCAAGGTAATATAATTTTCATGATTATTTTTATATTAATTTGAAAATTTTGAATTTCAACGCACAAACACATTATCGGAATGCCGAGACTCAGGGAGATTATGGTTTCAAAACACACTTTTATAGCCACGGTTAAATTGAGCAATTTTCATTATTAGAAAGTATATTTTTGACTAATTTTACCGTATACTAGATAATTTTAGTGATCACCTAATTAATCATTTTTAACTAGATTGTTAAATCGAAGTATTCCTGAAATGTGGTATTTTCTTTTGTACTCAAATATAATTTTATTTTTTTTAAATATGAAAGGTTTACTTTCGCGGATGAACACGATTGGGGAGAAAAATACCGATTTTAGAGAGAGAGCAGCAATTGGCGAGATTTCAATTGGAAGTCGAATATGTGAACAAGATCAATTATATGTAAACAACAATCAAACAAACGATCATGATCAAAATACAAGACCGTGTCGCAATTCTATCTTTGAGATAGCATCCATAGACTTACTCGATGCAAAATCCGAACCTTCGTATCATAAGATCAATGAAATTGAAGAGAAAACAGGCAATATTTTTTCAAATTCAAACTTAATAGGTAGCAATTCTTTTCACAATGATCCAGGTCAACAAAAAAATTCATACCATTCGCTCTTCGAAATTACACCTACCAAAACTACTCCCCGTTCAAACCCTAATACTAGTTCGGAATCTCCTCCTTCTCGTCCTATATCAAATGAACTTACGGGAGAGAAAACAAAAAACTTGTTTTCAAGTTCAACATGGTTAGATTCAAATGAATTAATCATGATAAATCAAGAAGAAATACATAGTGAAATTTTTGGTAGACTTCATGAATTATTAAATGATTTTGAAGAAGAAAAGATTTCTATTCAAGAAAAGCTCAAGGAATTAGAACAAAGGTTCTCAACAATACAAAAAGAAGATCAAGAGAATAAACCTATTTTAGAAGAGGACACGTATGAGTCGTTAGCCAAACATTTGCATTGTGAGATGAATTATTCTTCCAATGATTTAGTTAGCTTAGGAAATATAAGATCTGGCACGAATCGTAAGGTACATTTTCACATGAAAAAGAATTTTGAGCGTAATTTTAGTTCACGTGCATTCGATTTGGAGATATTGGAGGAAAATGATAGAACGGAAATAGAAGATGAGTTTGGTGATCTGCGAGCAAGATTACGAGATATTGAGGCTAATAGAGAATTGATTGATCAATGTGTTAAATCTTTGGAGAAAGAGGGAGAAAGGAAGGATGTTATTCAAGATATTTTAAAGCAAATTGACAAATTTAGAAGGGTATAATTGATAATTAGAAAGAAATGATATATAAATTTAAATTTGTTTTTGTAAAATAAAAATGGCAAATTTAACAATGTATAGAGGAGAGGGTCTGGCAAAATTTATCGGAAAAACAATGTATCGAGGGTTTTTTAATTATGTATATGATTTGTTTAAATTTGGCTAATTTACATTCTTAAGTTAGATGCATTATTCGTGCTAAGATTTCACTTCTTTGTTAGATAAACAGTCTTTTCTAAAATTGCATTAATCATAAAAGTATTTAATTTCTTCATGACCACTGTTATTTGATCTCTGCATTTTTGTTTAATCTTTAATAGCTTTTAACCATGAACATTATCCAACAAACCTTTATCAATTTGAGCAAATTATCTCCATTCATCTAGAGTAGACTTGAGGACTTATTGAACCAAAAATGGATGAAATTAGTACCTATATTATCTGTTACTATTCCAATCAAGTCTAGTACCAAACATAGCCAGTCATTCGGGATACGACAATAATACGATACGAGATACGTTCGTGTATAATTCGGATAGTGTGTTTTTCAATACGGCAAAAATTCGGACATAAAAAACGTGAACGGATAATATTCGTATTCGTATAGGTTCGTGTATAATACGATTTTTATTAAAAATTCGGTTAAAAAAATTCGGCAAAACATAATACCGCAAAGTTCGCGTATTTTTGAAAATTCGTATAATTCGTGTATTATTCACGAACTATTCGCGAATTGACTAACTTAAATCATGATATGACTCATTTAACTTAGAAATTACATACATATAAACAATTAAAAATTCCCAATTTGAAAAATTCGGCAAAAAATCGGCCGAATATTTTTTGGCCATAAAATTCGCGAATATTTCCGAATCACTGAATTGGATACGCGAAGTTCGCGTATTTTTCAAAATTCGTATAATTCGTGTATTATTCGCGAACTATTCGCGAATTGACTAACTTAGGTACCAAATACCAATATATATAACTTGTAATTTTAGAGAGATTAGAATTAGAATTTTAAATCTTATAATTAAGGTGAGACGAATTATCAAAAACATAAATTCTCTTAAAATTTCCAATTGTGTCCTTCATACATTCCATTCAACAACAAATCGAGACCCTAAATTAATCTACGCAGCATGCGCAGAAATCTTCATACCGGCCTGACAATGGCTGGGGAAACCACACAAAAAGTAATTATCTCCTTTCACGAGGGTAATTCGGTCACTTCCTGAAGAATACGTCTTCGAGCCCGGCGCAGCGGTGCAACTATTATAGCCCTTCGCATCCACCGATACAACATCATGCACACCACTCGGGTAGTTGAATACTATTATGAAAAAATAAAAAAATAGATTAAATTTATTATAATATATATATATATATATATATATATATATATATATATATATATATATATATATATGATACTCTCTAAATTTTTTTATTACCAAGAACATCTCCGACCTTGAAGCTCTTGCCGGTGGGCCAATCGGCCACGCCGAAATCCCATCCGTCATCATCTCCGACTGTGTAAGTGGCTGCCTCGATCGTATGTAATTGCGAAATCGTTAAAATGCAAATCATTGCAACTCCAAAAGACCATGCATTGCCTCTTCCCTGAGCCATTTTTTTTTGTTTTTTGTTTTTTTTGTTTTCTGTATTTGGTGAAAGGTTTTGTGGTTGTGGGGTTGATAGATTAATTATAAAATCGGTATTTATAGAGGTTTTGTGAGTTTTACAAGGAATCAGAAATCAGAAATCAATTTTAACGTATGGCATTTATTCGATTTTGGGGGGTTTTGTAAGGAATTCAATTTAATCAGAAATCAATATTATGTATTGCATTTATTTCAGTTTTTAAGTATACGATTAAGAAAAGAAAGAATTGTTTGGCGGATTTCATTCTATTTTTCAGCGAGAAAAAGGAAACAAAATAGTAGTAATTGTGAGTCGTAACAGATTTGTGTTATATGAATGCAAAAGAATTTCATTAAATATTGAAAAAATATGAATTTATAAAAAGAAGTATTCGATACGTTACTGATGTATTAAAAGGCTAACAAAAAGAGTTAAAAAGTCCATATCTTGAGAATTTTTAAGTAAATATATCTTTGGAAAAAGGGTAAAAAAAGGGTAATAATAAAGCCCATTCAAAAGTTTTAAGCAGAATCAATTCTTATGAATGCATTGCTGTCCTGAAAAGTTAAATCCTATTCGTGTATAATTCGAATCAAAAAATTTACAAGTCGGTTAAATATTCGGTCAAACAAAATAAAATACGTTAATAATTCATCAATTTGACTATTATTCTATCGTTAGGTTTATTTTACATAATACGGATACAATAATTCGGTAATTAAAAATATATAAATATAAACTTTTTATTCATGAATAATTGAGAATAATGTTAATTTTAGTTAAAAATCATAAATTTGTAGATTATTATTGATATTTTTATTGTTTTAATCATTGTTCAAAATTTAAGTTTTTGTTATTTATTAACAAAATATATATAATTTATTTCTTGAAAAAACGTATTATACGGCAATATGTATATTATACGTGTTTTAAATTTGTTTATAAAATGCACATACTATTAAGTAGGTTGGGTACAAAAACGTCAATACGTATATCATTCGTAATACGTAATTGTTCGTAAATTACTCGTGCATTAAAAGGCTATGTGTGTGAATGTCATAAAATCATGATGATTTTTGAAAAATGCATAAGCAACACTGCAACACCTAGGGATGTATATTATCAGAACCAAATCGTATCCGAAAAACATCTGAATCCGATCGGATCCGGATCTGGATATTTTTATACAGATTTGGATCCGATATTCGATTTTTGTTGTCGGATCCGGATCCGGATATTTTTCGGATCCGGTACTCGGATCCAGATTCGGCTATCTGAATCTGAACATTATATATATTTTTATATAACTTATTTCATATTAATTAGAAAAAATAGATAATTAATGACTTATAAATGATTTAAAATCGCAATCATAAAATTATTTTTAAATATAATAATTTAGATCGTTCTGTCGTAAATTATGTATATGTTTAATTAAAAATATATTATATTGTGATATAAATGTATCCGTTTTAATATTCGAAAAAAATTCGTACTCGTATCGGTATCGACAATATCCGAACCGTATATGTATCTGTTTAATATACGAACCGTATCCCGATCCGGATTGTTTCGTATCCAAATATCCACATCCAAAAAAATAGGATAAGGATCTGATATGACCACTATCCGAACCGTTTACACCCCTAGCAACGCCGCATATACCAGTATACCACACATAATCTTAAATGGAATGCAAATAATGAATAATTAATGAATTTGAGAATTTAATTTGGAACGAACGAAAAATAAGAATGTGACTGAAATTTATATTATCTAGGTCTACTCAATGGTCATGAATCTCCAAGTATGTAAAAGTTTCATGTATTTGCAATATTATGCAAATGCAAATCCTTGCAACTCCAAAACAATTGGACTGAGTGGACGAACAAAATCCTAAAAATAAAGGCCCCAATTTTTTTTTATATCTTCGGGTGGTTGATGGTGGTTGATGTTCAATAACCGATAAACCGAATTTTAACGACGGATAACTTAATTAAACGAGGTTGGCCCCATGATCCGGTTTGCTCGCCATGCACGGGTTCCATCGAAAGGATCAATCATTTATTTCCTCAATGCTTTTTTTCGAAGAGTCTTGAGTGGCCTTCAACTCAATCTCCATACAAGAATTTTGGTGGAGTGAACGCATGCGAAGATCCAAAGAAGATGCCGCAAGTTGAAACACCATATGACTAGCAACAATTTGGACAATATGAAGAGAACGTAATAATCAATTTTTTTAACGAAAAAGACGAATGCACATGCTTGTAGCAAACACGGTTAAGGATCTTAAAAATCAATGACTCTTGTCATGTTAGATAGTGCAAAATGAATTTGGATGACTTAGGTCATCATCCTTGTAATTATTGTTTGTAAATATTTTTCAAACATTGTACTTTACTTTTTATTTTTAAATGAAAACGATCGGATGGATGGAGCATGTATCGCGTTTGTCTTTTCTTAAAAAAAAAAACCATGTAATAAACACTATAATAGGTATTTATAGAGTACCAGGAGGCAAGATTAGGAGGAGAAATCAGCAAATTAAATTTTTACAAAGTTTGCATTCTTTTTGAAATTTAACTTTCTTGCAATTTCATCAAAATTTAGCAAATTGATTTAATTTGTTATGTGCAATGTGTTAATTTGAATTTGGAAATTTCATTCTTCAAGAACATATATATTAATTATTTCATTTTTTTCTCATAATTTTTACATCATACGAAATAAACATCTCAGCACCGAAAAACACAAAACGGTGTCTAAATCAACTCTCCGTTCTTCGATGTTTGAATTTATTCTTGCGATATACACAACCTACAAAATGTAATCACATAAAAGTTAGAAAGAATTATATTAGTTCCCTTCAGAAATCAACCGAGAAAATTTAATTTACCGGTTCGTGGAAGAAAAACTCCCGTTCCATTTTCCTGCTTGGCTCGCAAAACCTGCAATCGATAAGTTTTTATCTTAGTAAAACAAAAATTATTTTTATTCACACGAAAAAATGAAAATTATTTGCACTTAATATATTTTAAAAGTACATATTTGTTTCTCGCGCGAGTAGTCATTTTCTTTTTTATCATTATCACTACCAATAAAATCAATTGATTTATTTTACCTTATCGATTGAAGTAACCGAACTTATTTTCGCAGATAGTTCCCTCTTATTCGGCAACGAACCGGTACAGCAATTACAAGAGTTATGGATGACGCGGAAGAAGTATAACTGCAAATCATACCACTCATTACAATTTCGCGTGAAGAATTAATACTTTGGTACCAGAATTTGATCGGTACCAGTATAAATAAAAAAGTGCGAAGCTTGCATTTCTCCTTACCGGATCTTTGGAAACCCGAAACCCCATATTTGCCGGATCCTGATTATCATCTCCATCCGATAAGAGAACTAAAAGCTGTTTCTCTATATCAATGTACAAATTATCTTCTTCACCATTCATCTGAATCTCCATTGTTATTACAAAATTATGTTGTATACAAAAAATAAATAAGGCTTTTTCTCTCTCTCTCTCTCTCTCTCTCTCTCTCTCTCTCTCTCTCTCTCTCTATATATATAGCATTATTAAATTAATTAAACAGAAGTAGTAATTAATGATATACTATGTGAATTAATTATACACGGATATTAATTAGTCAAAAAATCAGTTACAAAACATATTAATTTGTGTTCACAATTCAAAAGTTAGAAATTAGGTATGCTTTCACAAAGAAATAGCTGAATTTTATTTGAAAACCTTTCACAGAGAAAAAGGCCAAATTATTTGAAAATACGACCCTAAACTAACAACGGTCCACAAAAACCGCGTCCATGCAAAAGTCACCCACGCTCACATGCAATGATTACTCTACGCGATATCTCACGAGAAAGGCATCTTTTTAACAATCCAGGATTCCCCACTAACCTCTAACACGAAACAGCTAAATAATCTAATTAAAAAAATAGAAATCTAAATATACGGTCGAAACGGGCCGAGAAGAATGAATCGGCTGTTTGGTGTTTTGTGAGATAAGCACGGGAAGCTGTCTCGTTTGACTGCACCGCGTGCCAGCTCTGTGATGCGTACGTGTCAATTTCTCATTGGGTCTTTTACAGCGGTGCAACTGAACGTTTCAGGCTGAACTTGGTGCACAGAATTTATATACAATGCTCTTGTAATGTCAGTGAGGACCCGGTTTATATGAAAAGTTTGTTACGTTTTTTATGGTCGATACATCTTTCTCTGTTAGGCTAAAGTATTATTTTGTATAAACATGGTCTTTAATTTAATACTGTGAAAAGGAAGATCATTAATATGTTTGTCGTACTTGCATTAAAAGCGAGAACGTGTCTAGGCGGGAATAGTGGAACCGTACAATGAAACTATGTTACCCTATTTTAGAGAGAGATAAAGGGGAGAGAGAGAGGTGTTTTTTGTCGGATTGTATTCGGAAGCTAGGGTTAATATTCTACATTTTTCTTAGGTAAAGATTCTTCATATTTTGATTTTTTTTTTTTATGAAATTTATGAATAGTTCTTAGATTTGTAGGTAGTTTTGTTTCAATCTGTGTATGATTTTAGCGGATTGTTTGTTTTCTGTGATTTAGATTTGTTGATAGATATTTGTCGTAGATCGGGAAGTGTAGGGATTTGTGTTAATTTCTGCGATTTTTTTTTTGTCGTTCCTGTTGCCAATATCGTAACGAGAAATTGAAATTTCAAATTATTAGGTCTGTGTACTTTTTATATTTCCTTGGTAAAATAATAGGTAAAACATTTTCTTTTAGTTTTCTAAAGGGTTTTGAGTTGTGATATGAAAATCCGTATTAAAACATCTTTGTAAGATGCAGATTTTAATTATTTATTTACGAAATTGATTTTGAAGAAATCTATCAGAGGTAAAATCAGCGTCATTTGCATAATTGCTCTTTAATCCTTAATTAATCCTTAATTAATTGTTTTCTCTTTACTCTTAAAGCCTACCTTTCATGAATACCTTTGTTGTACACCTTTTTGAAAGTTTTAGCAGCTAATTAACCTTTTTGAAAGTTTTAGCAGCTAATTATTCTTCTTAATCTCTAAGAAAATTTAAATCTTTTTTTATTATATATTACAGAAACTCAAATCAATCAACAATCAATTCAAAATGTCGCGCGAGGAGAATGTCTACATGGCTAGACTTGCCGAGCAAGCCGAACGGTACAACAATTCCTCATCGCCCATTTACCCTTCTATTTCTCCTTCTAAATTGAAAAATTTCTCGCAGATACGAAGAAATGGTTGAGTTCATGGAGAAGGTAGCGAAGACCTCAGACTCGGACGAGCTCTCAGTCGAAGAGCGAAACCTTCTCTCAGTAGCCTACAAGAACGTGATCGGTGCGAGACGTGCCAGCTGGCGAATCATATCCTCGATCGAGCAAAAGGAAGAGAGCCGCGGAAACGACGGAACCGTGGCGTCCATCCGAGGCTACAGGTCCAAGATCGAGAAAGAGCTCGGCAAGATCTGCGAGGGTATTTTGAGCTTGCTCGACTCCCACCTCGTACCTTCGGCCACCGCTGCGGAATCCAAGGTGTTTTATCTCAAGATGAAGGGCGATTATCACAGGTAATTTTTGATTTTAGGGCTTTTGGGTTTTTTTGTAATTAATTAATTTATTTATTTAATTTTGAAGGTATTTAGCCGAGTTTACAACTGGAGCTGAGAGGAAAGAGGCTGCTGAGAATACCATGTTAGCTTATAAGGCTGCTCAGGTAAAGTTCAAAATTTAGGGAAATTTCAAAAATACCCCTGTATTATTGATAAAATGTATAATTTTTGTAGGATATTGCTGGTACTGAGCTGGCGCCAACTCACCCAATAAGGCTCGGACTCGCGCTCAATTTCTCGGTCTTTTATTACGAGATTCTCAATTCTCCTGACAAGGCTTGCAGTCTCGCCAAACAGGTTTTTATTAAATTTTAATTAACAATAATTTAGAATTAATATTTGGCGAAAAGTAAATAATTAATTGATCGGAATTGAATATAGGCATTCGACGAGGCAATTTCGGAGCTGGATAGCTTGGGCGAAGAATCGTACAAGGATTCCACTTTGATCATGCAGCTTCTTCGCGACAACTTGACTCTCTGGACTTCTGACGCAACCGTAATCAATTTTATTAAAATAATTTAATTAATGATATTTGCGAATTTAATTCTAATTTTTTTTGCGAAATGATTTTAGGAGGAAGGAGGAGAGGAAATAAAGGAGGCGCCGAAAGGCGAAGAGGATCACTAAGTAAGAGAGAGAAAGAGGAAGCATGAGTTTGTATTAACTAAGAGTGGATTTGTTTGTTGTGCTTCGAAGATTAATTTGCACCGTTTTTAACCTACTTGTATTTTTTTCTTTTAGAAAGATATGTGGGCTACTAATGAATGAATCACTCTGAAATTGTTTGGTCTTAAATTATTTTACTTGCTTTTTCATATATCAATATCTTTCTAAATAAAAATAATAATTTTAAAACTTTAAAGTAGTGCATTGGTGATGTTTAAAGGAGCTGAACTTGCTTTATATCCGAATTAGTTGTAATATTCGTTTGGTTGGTCTTTATTCAATAGTCAAGCTAGTAATAGAATTTTCTTTTAATAATTAGCTCAGTGGAATGATATTTAATTTAAGTTTTATTAAACGTCCCTCTTTTTTGGTCTTTTTGTCTGATTAATTTTTACCAGTGTTTTAAATAGCGACGCTGTAGCGCCGCTATAGCGCGCTATAGCGGGTTTTGGGAGGCGAACGCTGCATCGCTTCAGAATATAGCACTATAGCGTTTTGTTCCGCTGCAACGCTATAGCGGACCGCTATAGCGTTGAAGCGTTCAATTATAGCGTCCGTAGCGGCGCTATAGCGTGATGAGGATGATGATTATTATTATTGTTGTTGTTGTTGTTGTTGTTGTTATTAAATAATAATCACTATTATCATTACACAATAATAATAATTGTTATTAAATAATAGTAATAATATTAATAATAATTATTATTATAATTATTATTGTTATTATTATTATTGGTACTAAATAATAATAACAATAATAATAATAATTAATATTATTAGTATAAAATAATAATTATTGTTATTTAATAATAATAATAATAATAATAATGACAACGATACAAATAATAATAATAATAATAATAATAATAATAATAAAAAAAATAATAATAATAATAGTAATAATAATAAGCATACTTACTATTATTATTATTATTATTATTATTATTATTATTATAAGAAAAATAAGATAATAACAACATCAACAACAACTATTAATAGCCTTATTATAATTACAATAATAAAAAGAAAAACAAAAGTAATAATAATAATAATAATAATAATAATAATATATTTTTCTTAGAGATGAATTTTAATTTATGTTAGTTTGCGAGGTTGATATAGATATGCATTCAACATAATTTTATTTATAATATTGGACCGCTAATTTATATTTATATTTGTATTGTAGTATTATAAAAATAATAATTTCGATCAAAAATCCGCTGTGATGGTGAAGCGGCGGCGCTATATCGCCCTCTAACGCTAAACGCTAAATTAAACGTCAAAACGCTGCATGCCGCTGCACGCTATTTAAAACATTGATTTTTACAGAAGTCGTCTCCATATGAATTTTTAAGGCAACGAGTGGATAGGAGGGATCCACGTCTATTTCATTATATTAATAATTCATGATGTTCTTTCTATTATATTTATTACGAATTTTGAAAATTTTATGTGATCGACTATGTTGCACGGATACTTCAAAAATCAAGCCGTATCGTATCGGATGCCGTATCGGATACTGATACTCGTCGGATTCGTATCGGATACTTCACGTGGCGTATCCAAATATTTTATTTCAAAATAACAGCAGATACTTCTCGGATACTTCCGGATACTTGTCGGATACTTCTAACGTATACACAAACGTACTTGAAAAATAAAAATAAAAATTTGAAATCGAAATAAATAAGTAATACATATAAATAAATAACCAAACAAAATAAACATTTACTTAATAAGAAGTTATTTTTGTTAAAACAAACTTTTAAGATATTTTATGTCAAATGTATATATATAAAATAAACATTTACTTCCGGATATTTTATGTCAAATGTATACTATATTAAATAAATAAATTATAATTAATAAAATAATAAAATATTATATATAATGTCTGTATCGTATCTTATGTATTTTTGAAAACTGCCGTATCGCCGTATCCGTATCGTGTCGGATACGATACTCGTATCAAGTAGAATTTGAATCTCCTCTCTCTCTCTCTGTTTTTTTTTTTTTTTTTTTTTTTACGTACGTAGATTTTGATGTTAAAAATGGATGGCTTAAAACAAAATTATATAGATGGTTGAGAAAGTTCGAATTTTTCCTTGAATTGTGCGTATTATTTTTACACGGGACCATACTACTTTTTTGTGTATCGTTCCAATTTGAATTTTTTTTTATAATAAAAGACATAGTAATGACTACTTTACTAGGCTGCTATAATATTTATGTATTAATTTAATTTTATTTTTATTTTGCATAGGTTTCTAGCTAAATGCACGGTCCATTAACTAGAACCTGATTCTCATGAGGTCCACTCGAGGAAATGAGGATATGTCCAAAAAAAATATATTCTTATTTGGGTCCTTAATTACCGTTCAGGAAAATTATATTTTATACTTTTTACCCTCTTTTTCTTTCTGATATGACACGCCTTTCTATTAAAGTTTTCTCGTTTATTATAATTAAAATGCGTATTGACGTTCTCGTATGCAATTTAAATAATTTATATATTATATATATTTTCTAAAAGCACGTATTTTTGCATTACATATTTTTAAAATAAATGACAATACTTAAATTTCGAGTAAATATTAAGACAAACAAGAGGGAGGCTAACATATTTAATTTGATACTTAATGATTTTTCATCACTGAATTCGCATCGAGATTTATGTTTTCTCATGATGATCATGAAAGTTTGTGCACATCATTAAATGCACAAATCTTCGTGCAAATCTAATGATGAAAAAACATTAAGTACCAAATGTCTTGTACTTAATTAAGTCGGTTAGTCTCCCTCGACAAACAATATTAATAACAATTTATAAATTTATAATTTGAATTAAAAATAAATATTATGTGATAAAATAATTATATTTCTCAATTATTTTTTAATAAGAAATTTATATTCATATGCTTGACCAACTTGACGAGTTAGCAACACGCTCTCTCATTCAAATTATTGTAATTGTGTTGTGTAAAATAAATTTAATTATACACGAATAGTCGAATTGACGAATTAACAACACACATTGTTTTATTTGACCGACTTGAAAAAAATACTTGAAAAAAAAAATACTTGATTCAAATTATACACGAATATATTACGTATCGCTTATTATATCACGAATGACTAACTATTCCCTATGAAGTATCGCGATGATAAATATTTTTTATCTTTTGTTATTTAGTGTCTTAATACCGCACATTAATCATCAATTCATATATCCATTATATCCGGGATGTGGACTCAATTATTCGTCGACTTCCATGTACCTCGGCTCCAAGAGGACGTACCACCATATCTCAAATTGAAGGAAGTGAGAGGTAGCCTACCTAAGGACCGGATCACTTGGAACGTATGGAAAGAAGGAATGCGAGAATACTCAATTCACGATGAGCTCCGACAAGGATAACCTATAGCAATGCAATGGGGAAGCTATGAAGCGGAAAACAACCAATTGACCCGAGGCCGAGGAGGACATGGAGCCAACCTTGTCTTCCTTCCCATCTTAATTCGGTTCCGCCTTATGTATTTCTTGTAATAGGATACATTATCTATTTTCTTTGCAGTTCAAACGGTTATGTAATTTGGAATTTTATCTTTAATTCCAATGAGCTCGGCATTTCGCCGCCTTCTATCAAAAAAAGACGTATATCCGTTATATCTTTATACGTGCTTATGAATTTACTTATGTATTTCTTGTAATAGGATACATTATCTATTTTCTTTGCAGTTCAAACGGTTATGTAATTTGGAATTTTATCTTTAATTCCAATGAGCTCGGCATTTCGCCGCCTTCTATCAAAAAAAGACGTATATCCGTTATATCTTTATACGTGCTTATGAATTTACTTATGTATTTCTTGTAATAGGATACATTATCTATTTTCTTTGCAGTTCAAACGGTTATGTAATTTGGAATTTTATCTTTAATTCCAATGAGCTCGGCATTTCGCCGCCTTCTATCAAAAAAAGACGTATATCCGTTATATCTTTATACGTGCTTATGAATTTACTTATGTATTTCTTGTAATAGGATACATTATCTATTTTCTTTGCAGTTCAAACGGTTATGTAATTTGGAATTTTATCTTTAATTCCAATGAGCTCGGCATTTCGCCGCCTTCTATCAAAAAAAGACGTATATCCGTTATATCTTTATACGTGCTTATGAATTTACTTATGTATATTATTGTTTTTAATATTTTGGGTCTCCATTAATGACAAATCAATATTTATTACATTTTTTTTATGTATTCGCGATATACAATTTTGTATGTATCTTGTATGAAGTTGACGATGCCAACAATTTAGGTTGGCACAATCTCATATCATGCATATCTCCAAGATATAAAATTGACAATGTTGCATTGTCCTCCAAACTCTCCTTTACAAGATTCGATAACATGAATATGACTAACACTATAATTGGTTGACATGGATATGACTTAACAGTTATTACTATAATTTTTAACATATTAATTCATGATTTGACATCTTAATTAATTGTCAAAATTATAAATTACAATGACAATTATAAATTGAAGTGTTGAATCATGAATTAAGATGTACAATTAAAATTTTAAAAATAATGTCACGTCACCACTCCTCATAGAAAATATTCACCATCATCCCTGCAAAGTTTCAAAGTATGAGACTTAAGCCCCAGAAACATATGAAATATCACATTACCCCTATAACATATTTTACAAAAAAGAATCACTTGAGACTCTTATTTCTTTTTTTGCTTCAAAATATCTCCAAACTATCATATTATTTTATAAGTTTTTCATACAAATAGACATTTGAGAAAGAAGAAATAAATTTTATACAAAATAAGTATTGATATGTTTCATGTTTTATTGGGGTATGGGTATTCATGATATTTTCATATATGTATGGGCAGACGTGATATTTCTAATGTATTCTACGAGCTCATATAAATTATTTTTATTATTTTTTCAAGGGTATATGTATTTTTCTTTTTTCTCATTTGTGTGTATACTTGTGAAATTATGTCTAGTTAATACAAACACGGCCTTTAATTTTTTTTTTCTTTTCTGTTTTTACATGAACATATATATATATATATATATATATATATATATATATATATATATATATATATATATATATATATATATATATATATATATATATATATATATATATATATCAGTGTTTTAAATTGCGGCGCAATTGCGGAAATTGCGGTCCGAAATTTAGAATCGCAATTTTGCAATAACATATAGCGGTATATTGCATTTTCGAAAAATTGCGGCCATTGCGGCGCAATTGCGGGAAAATTGCGGGAAAATTGCGGTAATTGCGGGTACAAATTGCGGGATAATATTCAAATTGTTGTAATTTTCAAATCCTTCCATCAAATTACACGAAATTTATATTGAAATCGCTCGTCTCGACGAGAGGAACGTAATGATGGGCTTGAATTTGTGAAATTTTGTCTTTTACCCTGAATTAAAAACGAAACACACGTTAAATTAATTTCGTCGAGAATTATTTAATATAAACATTATAACATAATTTTTGAGATTATTTAATACTTAGTTTCCATGTTTTATTATCAAAATATTTGATAAAATATACTCATAACATACATAACTTCTAAAATATGTCATTTTCATCTATAAATATATGGCTTTCATAATTTTCATTGTATTTCATTGATGTTTCGATTTAAAATTTGAGTTATAGTGTTTTGATATTTTTGGATGTCGACAAAAAATTCTTCAACAAAATACAAATCCAAAGATCCCGTATAATTGCCATTTTAATGAAAATTTTATGATCAACTTTTATTTATACTGAAAATGTTCCTGGACAATCAACTTTTTTATCCTTTTTAGAAGAAAATATTGTGAAAAATATATTTAAACAAACTATTATTTTTACATAATTTAATATCGCAACGACTGTCCGCAATAAGTTCATTGCGCCGCAATTGCGCCCGCAAACGCAATCCGCTGCAAAAAAGACCCGACCGCAATGGACCGCAATATCGCAATTTAAAACATTGATATATATATATATATATATATATATATATATATATCTTGCATGTAGTATATTGCAACAATATATTTGAAAATAGTTAACATGTAAAAACTATATTTATTGTTAATCATACTGACAAATTTATTGTAAAAAATATATTTATTTTTAATGAAATATAGCAACTAGAATCAGGCTCGAAGCAAAAAAAAAACAATATATTTGAATGATTTAGAGTTGTGTGTGTGTTTTTTGTTAACATATATTATCATACTTTTGTAATATATATTGCATCATATATATAAACAAGTAATAATATTTTATTTTATTGTCAACTAAAAATTGAGCACTCTTGCTATTATTGGTAACTTTAAAAGAGAGTATATGATGCTCAATGTCGTGGCTTAATTTCTTGTTGCTTGTTTAATGGGATGCCACTCCCACTTCTTCATAAAATCTTTGTTTAATATATATTTTTCACAAATCTCCCTAGAAAATGAATAAATGAAGGTTAAAAAAAAAACAAATAAAAGAACAAGTATTGCCTAAATTTAAAATTTACTAACTGCTGATACTTCCTAATTCTAGCTCCAAAATCTCAACAAAAAACATGTTTTTCAGATGAAACATATATCATCTTATCTCGTTTAAAGCTTACGCGCATTAAAAAAAAACAAGCAACTCGTTTCTAATTTATAATTTACCACAAATCCAAGCAATGAATTATCCGAATTAACGTTTTACGCAGGCAGAACTGAAAAAGAGTAATATGGTTCTGCTTCTTTCTAAATTTGCATCAACTAGTTATCCTTATTAACTTTTCTCAAAAAAAAAGTTATCCTTATTTAAATAAGGATAACTAGAACTAGAATCTCAAACAAAATGCGATGTCCCCTCCAAACAATAGTACAAACTTCCGAAACTACCCCTGAATTCTGTATCGATCAATCTGAACTGCAATACTCTGCATCACCACTTCTTTTTCCTATTTAAATACTCTTCAGTGCACTTACGAACCCTCAATAAACTCATAGTTCACAATTCTCTCTCTTTAATAAACATATATATTCAATTAAGGAGAATTTAGTTGCTAGTAAAAAAAAATAAAGATGGCAATGGTTGCCGAGGGGATCACGATGGTCTCGCGTCAAGGAAGAGAATTGCAGCGTTATAGTAGAACTGGGGGCCGCATTGTCGTAGGGTGAGTTTCGTAATTTAAATATTTAAATATTAATTTTAATTATGAAATTGATGCCAATTTTTGATTTGTACAGATGTGTCCCGTATAAATTAAACGGGAAAATATCTTGCGCTGCAGATATAGAAAACAGTGTGGAAGTTCTTGTTATTAGCTCGCAGAAAGGCCATGGCATGATGTTTCCTAAGGTAAAACAAATTCAATTTTCAAAAATCTAATTTTGGTTTTAATGACCGAAATTAAGTTTTAACGAAGAAAAAGAAAACTAAAGTAATTTGTTTATTTTGTAGGGGGGATGGGAAACAGACGAAACTATAAAACAAGCGGCCACGAGAGAGGCGTTGGAAGAAGCTGGTGTTCAAGGCACCCTTGAGGTTAGTTTTCAAAATTCTTGATCGTAAAACCTCGAAATATCACACATACCCTTACTGAATTTTCGCCCTATAAATTTGTTTTTTGGATTACAGAAAAGATTGGGAAAATGGAGTTACATGAGCAAAAGCCATGGTATATTTTACGACGGAATCCTTTTCCCAATGAACGTGACTGATGAGCTGGCACACTGGCCTGAAATGCAAGCCCGCAAACGAAATTGGGTACGTTATAATTTGATTAATTTCGCATTTTATGAATATATGGCTCCGATTATATTTTGATATCATATTCGAACAAATTAGTGTCATTATTATTAAACAACTTGTCTTGTACTATTTAGGTCACGGTGACGCAGGCAAGAGAGGGATGCCAGCATGAATGGATGAGAGACGCCTTGGATAGGCTCGTAAAAAGGCTCAAATTTTCTGCGAAGAAAAACAAATCTTTAACTTAAGGCGATTGAAACATATCAGATATCCAAATTGTACCGATTTGTCATACTGTGATTCCACGACCGAAAGAATAGTTACTTCGATTACGGTTGGGAGATTATTAATTGTAATGAGTGTGCATATTATCAAATCTTAGGATTTAAAGAGCCAATTTGGTGGTGATCAAAAGAAATTGTACAGTTTATCTAATATAGAGATGAGGGAGCTTCTATCATAGACCCATTTTCTTATCATGGATCCTTTTTCAAAAATTTATTTTAAGAATTTTAACTATTTATTAATTAATTATACAAAATTTATGTTTTGGATAGCGTTAAATGATAAATACACACTAGAATCTTACAAAAAAAATCATTATTTAACAAATATTCGAAATATATTTTTTTTAAAATTGGTCCATGATAAGAAAATGAGTCTATCATGGAACTCCCCGATGAGATGATGAGTGATGTTCTTTTTCAGATAATTTCTTTCCTTTTTTTCATGAAATTATTTTTCCCCATATAATATTTTTCATTTCAATGTCTTTCGTATTTCAGAATTATTATTTGATATACGAAATTTGTCAGCAGAAAAACTTGCATGTCTCGAGATAAAACATAAAAAGTATTCAATTTTCCAAACAAAATAAAAAGTATTTTATCTAAAAAAATGAAAAAGAACTTAAATTGTACCAAAAACATAAATAAAAAGAAAATAAATCTGGTCACCCATTTTGAAAGATTAAAAGCCCCAAAATATAATCATTAATCATCTTCATCAAGCCTACTAGCCAAACAAAGCTCATGCAACTCACTCAATATCCATTCTTCACCGGTATGTCCCCCTAAAACCAAAACCCTAGTTCCTCCTACGACACAAGTACTATGTCCCCACGCGAATTTCGGAGGCTGACCTGGCACGTTCAGAACCCTCCAAGTCGGCTTCTCCTCCGAGGGATCGAGCAAAAACAGCTGAGCTGGCGAGTGCAACCCGGCTATGGACCCTCCAAAGATTATAATCTTGCCACATGGCAAACTCACAGCGACATGATCTAGTCGAGGAGGCGGGCCCGCCCCTTCGAAAACATTAACGCCTAGTTGCCTCCACATCGGTACGACTTCATCCAAATCCATAGTATATGCATCAGAAGAACGAAGTTGTAACGACCCGCTCTTGGCAAGGCCTCCAAACATCAGGATTTTGTTAGTGTCGTAAACTGAAAGAGTGTGCCCTAATCGGGAAGGCGGGCACCGCGACCTGGCGATTTCTCGCCAGGTCGGCCTGTCTGTCGTTAAATCGAGGAGAAACGTGTCGTTTAAAAGCGTGCCCGTGTCGTTGCACCCCCCAGACACTACTAGTTTGGATCCATTATCGACTGTGCAACTACTGTGCCAAGATCGAGGCAAAGGCCTCCCTCCCGTACCGACCTCCCAATTTGTCGCCAGCTCGTGCCATGCGGGTTGTTTTGCATCGAGGTCAAGGACAAAAGTGTCATTTAACGGCCCGTTTCGCCCACACCCTCCGAAAACAACCAACCAAGATCCGTTAAGACTCGAAAGCGTGTGGCCCCATCGGCCGGGTGGCGATGCTGTCACCATGACACGTGTCCACTCAGGACTCGTCGAATCAAGATTCAAAACGAACGTGTCGTCCATTGGTTGCATGTCAACTCCTTCCCCTCCAAACAACACGAGTCGGTTCCCCACTGCACACGCACTGAAATTGCATCGAGACGGCTCGACTCGACCCCCAACCGTGAACTTATGCCACGTGGCAGCCTCTAGAGTGGTCAACTCTCTAGCGAGCCGGCCCCATCCAAGTCGTTTCGTACTTAATTCCAACCGCACCGACATTTCTCTCCCCCACGCATTTTGACAAACCACTTTCCTTAAATGCTCGTTTTTTGTTATTTGATGCATTCTCGTGCAAACCGACCCTATCGACGCCATGTCTCTAGGAGTCAACCGAGATAAAATATTATGCGCTAATACCTCATCAGAGAGTTGAAAGATTCCACAAAAATCTTGAATTCTCTCAACGGGACTTTTATTACCATAATTACTTGATGGGATAGTCATGTCCATTTTACTCGGTGAAAGATCGGGATTTTCTTTTTTGAATACTGGGTAAGACAAGCTAGATAGGTCGAGATTGGCGTCCGAGAAGACTTGAATGCCAATGTAATGGGTGACGCAAGGCCCGTCGCGAATTGGTACGATTCGGAGATAGTTAAGGATTGGTGTACCGTCTTTTCGGAAGTTTAGAAGCTCGCCATGGAATTCAAGACCATTTTCGAGACATCTGCGGGTTTCTGACACAGTTGTGGGGTCCACTAGCGGATGTCTTCGTCTAGCACGTGGGTCCCGGAATTGTAATAATCGGCTGTTAGAGAGATATATAGAGTTAATTAATCAAAGTGCAAATTTAAGTAAGATAATGCTGATTAGATGATTTTAAACTTTGCTTTTCATCACAAGTGTCTCATTTAAGATTCTAAAGCGAAAAGCAAATAAAAATTGGTACATGATGGTTACTGAGACCAATGATTTGGTACTGAATTTACGTTTCCACAGTGCTATTGGAAATTTTTGGTACCAAATCAGAAACATTAGTTTGAAAAGAAAAAACTAAGAAGAAGAAATCTAACCAATTCCGGCCAAGAACCTCGTCGGCACGGTAGCCGGTTGCAGACTCAAACACCGAGTTTACATAAATAATTGGAAAATCAGGCTCTAAAGCATCGGTAACCACAAATGAAGAAGGCCGAGTCGTCGGAAAATGAAACAACCCAAGACCCATCATCTCTTCTTCTTCTTCTTCTTCTTCTTCTTGCTCATCTGCATCATCTTCAATTTCCACGACCATATCATTGTTTCGAACACAAATTTGCATTTCATTCTTGGACTCGACAGAGCGTTTGAACCGCTTTGTGATTGCTTGGTCGTAGCATTCTTCTCCTCTCTCTTCTTCTCTCATTCTCTTTCTTCTTCTTCTTCTTCTTCTTTTGGTTTACTTGTTTGTGTTGCTCTGTTTCTCTGTTTCTCTGCTTATGAGTTGATTTTTGAGGGTGGCTAAATAGAGACTTGGTTTTTGAGTGAAATTACGAAAGGACCGTAGGGCGGCAAATGCAAAGAAATATCTTTAGCTTAGGGCGGTGAGATATTTAAGAGACAAAGAGAACCACAGAACAATGGGCCATAGTATAATTCCCCATTTCCCCTAGATTAACTTAATTTTTAATATTTCACATATACCCATCTAAAATCGAAAATATCATTTTCTATATGTTGGTATAATAATAAGTGATCTAGAAATCAGGATTCATTGCCCATTGATTGGCTAACTGATTCTTATTTATTTGTATGGATTGATGATTGCTATTAAGTTGGATCAATTAGAATTTCATATTTGTATCGTATGTTTTAAAAATTCATATATATTGTTAAATTCGTGTTGAATGATTTTTTGTTTTTTAAAAAATTTCGGATGCATTTTATGTTGAATTGTGTTGAATTACAGATCTAGTATAAATGATTTTATATAATTTAGAATAAACTGAATATTCTTTGTATTTTAGATGTTAATGATATTGTATTTAGATTCCTTAATAGTTTTCAATTAATCCATCTATTCCCTCCTCAATACCTATCAAACAATTTTTATGATACTGATACTTTGTTAATAATTAATAAGAATATTATGTATATTGATATTTTAAAAATACTTTATACTAATTAGTTACTTGAACCTAACTAACATTAGTTAACAATTAATTTATATTTATGACTGATAAATGAAATACTATTCATTTGGATTAATTTGATCAAATTATCCGAATCATCGTATAATTTACTTTTCATTTTGTTATTTTTTATTGACAAACAATTTTTTGAAAATTTAAAATTTATTATGAAGGAACATAATTTTCTCACGCATAACACAATTATTTACAATATCATGATATTTTTTGTATTAAATGTGATAATCTTATTATAAAATTTATATTTCAAGATGTTAGAACTTTGAAGGGTATGCATCAAAGTCTACCTAATTATTTTACTTATCTGTTGCAATCTAATGTTTGGTTAATTTCTTGGAATACATTGCAAGTTGTCTTCCCATTGGTAGAAAACAAATGATTAGTTAAAATTTAATAGCATTGAATATTAACATTTTCATCATCGATTCTGATAGTTGAAGCAGATAGTACCTAATCTTACTTTTTTAAAATGCATGATTCGAATTCTGCATGGAACTAAACTATGAATATTTTTTTTATCAAATTATTATTTAATCTCTGATGTGTGAGTGTGTGTGCCTCCGTACATGTAAAAAAAAATATTAACACTTCCAATATTTTGAAATAATTAACAGTGTTCATGCACAAAAATATCTCGATGGCATATTTATAAATAGTAGTAGAATTAAGGGTAGACTATTTTACGTGTACCAAACAACCAAAATATCTTCTTCTAGCATGAACCTGTGAAATAAGAAAAGACTCACTCACATTATGCCACGTCTGTAGAATAATTATAAGGAGGGGTTAATGATATGCATATCCAAATAACTACCCAAAGGATTTTATATTTGCATTGCATTGATTTATTGATATGGTTACTTTAAATTTTAAATGAAATTTTCTTATTAAAAATTAGTCGTGCTATTAAAGTTAAAAAAATATTCTCTCCATGAATCTAACATTCATAATTTGCTAATAACGTGATAAAAAATAAACAATACAACCACCTAATATGTATATTTGTGAAATTCACTAGTCAAATATATTTGTGTACACGATGCCATAATAAAATGAAAATATTGCGTGTTAATACGAATTTTGTTTATATAATCTTTTAAAGTGAAATGCTTGTCGGATCGGATGTTTAAAAATCAAATAAAAAATATTACACGTTTCTATATACAATACGTATTGTCGTTCAAAGATTGATAAGTTAAAATTGAAGAGGCCTTTACTTATTTATAAACAGTCAATTATCTTTTTCTTTCTATAAACTCGGTATCCATTTATAAAAATGATGTTTAATTTCATTTGTTTTAAAATTCTCTTTAAAATTAGTAGATTTATCCGAAAATTGGCTGAGCACGAGAATAGTAAGATTATGTAAGAAATATTTCTTTGATTTTGTTATTACATAAAACATATGAATCAAAGCGAGGTCATTTTTTTTAATTCTTCCATCGTGAATATTTTTTAATAAGAATATTTTTTTATTTTAATTGTTGTCTTAAACTTTCATTATAATTTCTTCTATGATTAAAAAATGCTAGTTATTAGTATTCTAAGTTCTTAGCTCATTTACATATGAGTCTTGAGATCTCCCAATTAAATTTATTTTAGAAATAATGTTGTTTGGTCAGGTCTGTGAAAAAGAAAAAAAAAACGTCGACCTTGTTTGATTCATTATCAATTTTTCATAGTTATTTATTCAGTAATGTCATGTTTTGCGATTCAAGGTTTCAGATTATTTGTTACCAAAAAATAACCTTCGTGTAATATATAATCTTATAAAATTGTTATTTTTCTCTGTTATATTTAATGAATAAAATAATACATTAAAATAAATAAATTCTTACACCTATGCCGATGCCGTATTTTCTCTCGAAATATAACTTGATATTGTCGTAAAAAATTCCAATATAATCTCAGCATTATTAATTCGATCAAAGGTCAATATTGTTGTTTGGATTCAAAAAATCATTAAAAACAACCGTAAAGTTTAAGTTGTAAGAATAATTGAAAGCTAAATAGGAGATAGATAGCAAAGCTACCAAATTTATGAAATAACAAGAATGCCCTTGAGGAAAGATATTCGAATTTGTTAGAAGATATTTTGTGGTCGTATCTATTAAAAGATTTCTTCTGGTGGTTTCGTTGGGTCCATTTTTTTTTTCCTTTTTCTTTATGCACAACTTTGAATTATCAAAGCAATATTATTATTATTATTATTATTATTTATTTATATATACACATCATCACACCTCCCTTCATATTTTTATTTCTGTCACTATGATTTCTCCACGTGTTCTACTAATAGTTCAATCTATTCAAATTAGAAAGGATATTAATATTAATATTAATATTAATATCATTTATTTATTAGAATTAGAATTAAAAATACTAATATTATGAATTGTGTAGGAGTACTTATTATTTATACCTTGGGACTAAATATGTATACCTTTATTTTTGTACAATTCATACATCACACATTTATGAATATATATTTAGACATTTATTATTGTATACATGTTGTGATATTTATGTATTCATGATATCTATGTATACATCACTAGAAATATTATTTATGTAATGATATCTATGTATACATGTGATTCCATGCACGTAATAATTATCCCATGTAATCTCATGTGTTGTAGACTATATAAATCCCCCTTGCAGTGATATTTAAACATAAGAATTCAAGAAAGAAATATCCATGATTATCATCTCTCCTCAATTTTTTTTTAATGTTATTTCTCGTTTCTCTTTCTAATTTTGTTGATTTTACAACAAAACATACTTTTTAGCCGACGTTTTGAAAACAGAACATGATATATGGGATAATTCAAGAAAGAAATATCCATGATTATCATCTCTCCTCAATTTATTTTGAATGTAATTTCTCGTTTCTCTCTCTAATTTTGTTGATTTTACAACAAAACATACTTTCTAGCCGACGTTTTGAAAACAGAACATGATATATGGGCTGAAAGTTAAATGGGCTGTAAAATTCATTATGGCCTCCATATGTGCTATGCATGCAAGAGGAACTTTTCTTTCCAAAAACAATAGGGCTAATTTCATCTCTTAATACAAACATTAATAGCACCGATATTCCTTAAAAAGAAACTGCTATGCATAATATACACTGTTCAAGAAATAGATCTTGACGAGTCGATTAATCGCCGACTAATCGCCAGTCGATGGTCCGCCGTTTCGTTAATTCATTTGATTTTTTGTGCTTGGCGGAATCTGTCAAGCGTCGGCCAAACCGATTTTTATATGTTTTTATTTTTGGGCCGAAATTTTTTTGGACTAAAATTTTCAAATTTTTAAAAGTCTTTTTTTTTGCCATTTATTTATTTTTTCAGATTTGTACGCGGATTTGATTTTGTAATTTAAATTGGTGTTTCTTATTTTGTGAATTTTGTATTTTGTGATAACCTTATGTTATTATATTTTTTATTAAGTAATTTTGGATATTTGTTATATTATTTAAATTATCATTTAAGGTTATCTGGTGTATTGTGTTTTTTTTAGTTAAATTATATTCGAGACTTATTATTATGTTTATGTTCAAGAAATCGGTCTTGGCGGCCGATTAATTGCCGACTAATCGCTAGTCGATGGTCCGCCGTCTCGATAATTCATTAACTTTTTGTGCTTGGCTGAATCCGCCAACCATCCGCCAAACCAATTATTACATGTTTTTATTTTTGGGCCGAAATTTTTTTGGACTAAAATTTTCAAACTTTTACAAGTTTTTTTTTTTTGCCATTTATTTATTTTTTCAGATTTGTACGTGGATTTGATTTTGTGATTTAAATTGGTTTTTCTTTTTTTTTGTGAATTTTGTATTTTGTGATAATCTTATGTTATTATACATTTTATTAAGTTATTTTGGATATTTGTTATATTATTTAAATTATCATTTAAGGTTACGTGGTGTATTGTATTTTTTTAATTAAATTATATTCGAGACTTATTAAAAAAAATATTTGTATTTTTCTTAATTCATTTTGGTATTAAATATATTAAAAAGTAAATCTGTCGAGACCCGCCGAGATTTCCGATTAACCCCGATTAATCATCCTTGGCGTTTGATGGTTCCCTGTCGACTAGCGAGCGCCAAACAATTTCTGAAACATTAATAATACATAACATTTTTTTTTTTGTATTCTATTTTAATATCATTTTCTAAGGATGTGATTTATCTGCATTATTTTTTTTACATACGAAGATGTTTCTGGTTTTGTTATGTTGAAATGTTTTATTATAGTTACGATTTAAATGTGCATGTATGTGGAAAATTAACTTTGTTTCATACAAATAATTAATGTTGTGATGTGAATCATGTGATAATTACATAAGACCTAATGGGTCCTCGTCAGTCGTCACTTGTGACGCGGCCGATTAATCGCTCCTCGATGGTCCGCCGTCGAGATAACCCCTTGGCGTTTTGTGCTTGGCGGATTTTCGCCAAGGGTCCGCCAAGACCGTCAAGCCACCGCCGAGCCGATTTTTACAAGTTTTTTTTTTTGATTGCCAACGGGTCCATAGCCTAGTTGGTTGAATGTGAAGCACAAAAAATTATATATTGTGAGAGGTTGTGGGATACTATTTGTACAAAAGATTATAAATATATATAGCGTTCCATTTATTTTTTCTCGTTTTTTTCTCTTCGTGCAAGAAAAATTATTTATTTTCCTGTGTCGTTTCTCGCTACGGGGGACATGCGTGAAACAAAAACATTCTTGCTCATTTTTTTTTTCTCATTTCTTTCTTTTCATGATAATTTATTTGAAATTTTATTACGTTATTCGGATATTAGCTATGTTATTTAAATTATTATTTGAGTTTATGTTCGTTTAGTGGCGTAGTGTATTTTGTTACTTAAATTATTCAAAACTTATTAAAAAAACTGTGATTTGTAATTTTGTTTAATTAATTTAAATATTAAATATAAAAAATAAAAATCCGCCGAGATTCGCCGAGATTCCCGATTAATCCCGATTAATCATCCTTGACGCTTGATGGTCGTCTGCCGACTAGCGAGCGCCGAGCGATTTCTGTAACATTGCTTGTGACTTGTGTGAGACAAAACTTACAATGTAGAATGAGGTTAGGGTACCATCAATTTCTTCTTTCAAGTCTGAAAATTAATCTTTCCTCGCAGTTTTTTCTTGATTTTGAAAATTTTCAAATATTTCCAAAATGTCCATTGGGAAGTACAAAATAAAGAAAAAAGGACATTTAAAATCGTCTTTTAGGAAGAAAATGAGAATATACTTCCCAAGAAATTCAATTCAATCATCTTTATGTGACAAAATTGAGAATATACATTCCAAAAAATTCATGGAATTATGATGGCCTGATGAAATTGCTCAAAAAGTATTAAAAAATAATGACATTTTCTAATGCGTGGTGATGCATGTCTCCTTAAAATCCTCTTCGATCTGTTGACGTTTGTATTAATAATGATGGTAAACCATGATCATTTAATTTTTTTATCCTATATAGGAAAAGAAGATAAAAATGATTCACCGTTTCACGCATCATTAATTTATTTAATATTTTTAAGAAGTTTGTTTACCACTATTTATAATATTAATCAATCAAATTTAAATCTATAAATTTGAAAAATAAGTTATTGGATCGAATTAATATATTGTATAACATGTGTTAAATGACTACACATGAATAAAACTAGGGAAAATTTCTTTTATATCCCTCCTAAATACTTAAATAACATATTTATCCCTCTTAAAATATTAATTACGTATTTATCCTTTATAAACTCAAGTTATATCAAATATATCCACTCAATTTTTTAAAAATATCAAATTTATCCAATCTGTCAAGTTACCGTTAACTTTAACCACAAAAACATGATTTGAAATCAAATTAAATGAACAAATAAAAATTAAATGACAAAACTACCCTTTCTTTTTCACTTGAATCCTCTCTCTCTACTGTTTGATGAAAATCTTATAGGAACTTCAAATCTCTACCTTTTTTTAAGATTTGACTGAGTGACTATATTTCACAAAACGAAAATAATTCACATTAGTTTTTCTTTGGCCGGAACCCTAATCCTTTGCCTAGTCACGTCCATTGCAGAACTTGTCTCCCTCTCTTTCATATGATTAGACTGTTGTAGTCTCCCTCTCAAACAATGTCAATCACAAGCATTTGTACTATGAAAGTTATGGTTATGATTATGTTACAATATTAGGCATTCTTAGAAGAATTGGACATGAACGATACAAGCATTGTTTATCAGTGTACCTACAAAATTTGGAAAAAAAATATAAATTTTAAACTGAAAGTAAATTTCATAATTGTTCAAATGTCTAATTTGGACATGAATGATACACTAATTATGCTCATACTCAAGTGTCTATTATTTAGCCATCAATCTCAATTCAATGCCATAAATCTGAATTCAACATAATTATGCCTACTTAATCACATTAATAACATAATCAATAAATTTTGTAAATGATAAAGTTACCTTTACACCATTCTCTGCTCAATTTGAGTCTCTATTTTCATGCAAATAACATATGTAGAGGAACATGAAGTTGCAGCTTATACTGCCTGTTTTATTTACTCACCTCACAGTCACATACTGACTGTAGAGCCAAGCTAATAGCTTTATTTTCCATCCTAATGGGGTCCCTCTGTCTCGACACTCTTGAGAGAGAGAGAGAGAGAGAGAGAGTTTTCCTGAAACAAGAAGAGACGTGTTCTCTTTATTTGGATTTTGAAGTACTCCAAGGAGATGGATATTGCGATAGCGAGAAAGATGGAGAAAAAAGGAGAAACATCGAGAGGGGGAGAAACCGAGGAGATAGATATTAGTAGAGCTGGTAAAATCTGACCCGACCCGCCCGAACCCGAACCGACCCGAATATGTTGAAAAGTCAACGATCCGAACCCGAACCCGAAATCGACCCGAAACCGAATGACCCGAATCCGAAATCGACCCGAAACCGAATGACCCGAATCCGAAATCGATCCGAAACCGAATGACCCGAACCCGAAACTAACCCGAAACTGAATGACCCGAAACCTGAACTAACCCGAAACCCGAATGACCCGAAACTCATGACCCGAATGATCCGAAACTCACGACTCGACTGACCCGAAAATTAAAATATTATTGTTAAAATCAATATAATATTGCTAAAAAAATCCCGAATTATCCGAAAACTAAATTTTTGGAAAATCAATTAATTCGAAATCAAATTTTGCGAAATCCGAATTACCCAAAAATCAATATAGCCAAGACCCGAATGGCCCGAAACCGAAACGACCCGAAACCGAATGACCCGAAAACCGAAACGACCCGGACCCGAATGGCCCGAAAACCGAAATGACCCGAACCCAAATGACCCGAAAACCGAAACGACCCGGACCCGAATGACCCGAAACGACCCGAACCCGAACGACCCGAAACCCGAAACGACCCGAAACCCGAACGACCCGCGACCTGAACGACCCGATGACCCGAAACCCGAAACGACCCGAACCCGACCCGCCCCGCCCGATTGCCACTTCTAGATATTAGGAAGGAGAAAGATAGAGAAGATGAATACCGTGTATGAAGACAAGGGTATAATGGTAAAATCATCTTTTCATTTTTAAATTTGACGGACAATGTTATTTATAGATAAATTTGATATAAATTAAGTTTAAGAGGGACAAATATGTTATTAAGGATTTTACAAGGATAAATTTGTTATTTAGATGTTAAGAAGGGACATATGTGTAATTGCTCATAAAAAATAAACAAAAATATAACAATGAAAATAATACATTCGCGAAAATCAACAAAATTAAAATGAAAATATTTTGCTTTTAATAAAAATTTGTTCAAATAAATATGATTTATCATGTGTTAAATTAAATATAATAAAAATATTAAATATACCAAATTATTTATTAATAATTTGATTTACGTCTAATCAATGCGGTTTTTCCACCTCATTAATACAGTTTGCCACTTATTATGATTTATTATCTAAAATAATTTAACAATTAATGCATTTATTATGTATTGTTAACACATCAATATATTGAGGAGATATTAGACGACACAAGTACAATTTTTCTTTTCTAAATTATCATTAACTAGTATACACCTCTGATCCTATGATCAGATTCTAAATTGTCTCGCGCGTTTAAGTATTTCTATGTTATCTAAAAGTTATTCAATTATATTGGTTAATTATGTTGCCCAATTATAATCCATGAATGCTATCTAATACTAAATACACTTCACGTTGCAAATTGATAAGTGGCAAAAATCAATGGCTAAACAACACGCTCCTTCGATTTGTTTACAATTATGGTGAACCAGTCATTTTAGCAGACTGTACTTGACCTGGTCATCTTCTACGACAGCAAGTTCTGTTGGACGGTGTCCAACATCCTAGGTCATTTCACTTCTTTCTTCGCGTAATTGCCTTCATTCTTCCTCTTTCATTCCTTTGTTTGAGTATTTATGTTGAACTCAGGACGCATGGGTGTTTGACAAAGAACATAAAGAACCGATTTCCCTGAATCTCAATTTAAACAAAACTTAATTTTTTCTCAAACCTAAAAGATCGATGGCTCAAGAAGACGGGAGCATCCGCCACTTCTTACACCCTGAGCCTGAACACAGACTTTGGTGTACCCGGTATAGGGCAGATTCATTTATTCCGTGCAATTTCTGCTCGAGAATGATCAGGAACAGCTCTGGCTATACCTGTGAACGTTGCGAGTTCGACATGCATGACTCTTGTGCTGCTTATCCTCGAACCGTGTCTTCTAGCGACCACTTACACATGCTCACCATTGAGCAGACTGACATTCGACGCGAATGCGAAATATGCAGTGACACAACGTCAAATATAGGAATTATGTACGTATGTGCCCGGTGTGACTACAGAGTGCACCCCGAATGCGTAAACCAAGGAGGTTGGATGGAGTTGCTTCGGAGCATGTTGTCGATCATTGAGAGTGTCAATACTTTTTGGGGATGTGTCGCAACTACAATTGCATTTATAGGTGGGTCATTTTCCTTTCAGCGTATTGACATCATTAATTTCGCATTTTCCTTCTTCCGTTCAATTTGTTACATTGTTGTTTAAAAAAGAGAAACCATTGAACTTTACTGCTTCATAGAAAGTTCAAACAATATTTATCTTTGATCCATCTTTTATATTTGGCAGGAGCAATGATGAGTTTGATATCAGGAACAATAACAACTGTGATATCACTTCTATGGGGAATTGCTAAAACTTGTTTCTTGGTCGTTTGCTTCATATTATTCGTTACTGCGTTATTGCAAGGGTTGGATAATTTTTGAAGAGCACATTTACTGTGCCCCACAATTTCTCACATCTTTTTATATCATGATTAACCCATTTAATTAACACGGTGATTAACAATGAACGCACAATTGAACTAATTATTCTTAATTAATATCAATTAATTGTTAATCGGGTGTCCTTAATCACATGTTAATTAAGTGTGTTAATCATGATATAAATATGATGGAGAATTGTGAGGGGATAGTCAAATTTCCCATTTTTTAATACATTAATGTAATAAACTTAAATTTGCATATTGCATTGACTTTTCTTGTATGTACGTGTAAAATGTTATAATACATGTATCAATTATTTAGAACTATATATCACTAGTATTATCCCCGCGCAATTGCACGGGATGTTTTTTATATAATTATTTAAATGAAATTAACGCGTGTGCGAATTAACGCGCATGCGTTTGAACTAAATTAATATAATCATGATATATTTGCAAATATCATGATTTCAATAGATGCATAATGTTCATGAAATTAGTCTATCACGGATATTATTTTCTAATATAATTTGTATAAATAACATTTGTTCAGGTGCTTCTAAAATCGATTAATATAATCAGGACATATTCGCAAATTTTAATATGTATGTAAAATAAGAAAAAAAAGACCAAATGTAAAAAATGACTAAAATGTAAAATAAGAAAAAAATATCAAAATGTAAAAAAGTATCGAAATGTAAATAAAAAAGACCAAAATGTAAAAAAAAGGACCAAAATGTAAATTAAAATGTAAAAAAGGACCAAAATGTAAATAAAAAAGGACCAAATTGTAAATAAAAAAGACCAAAATGTAAATTAAAACTAAAAAGGACCAAAATATAAATTAAAAATGTAAAAAGGACCGAAATATAAATAAAAAAGGATCAAAAAAGTAAATAAAAAGGACCCAAATATAAATTAAAACTAAAAAGGACCAAAATGTAAATTAGAATTTTTTTTTTACACAAAAGCCCTGATGACGTGGAGGCTTAGAATTGCAAGAAATTTGTCTACTTTATAAATATTATTAATAACAACAGGAGAAACAAATTTTAATATAAACATGGTTCATGTATAACACTATATAGATTCTTGTTGAAATGTTCAAAAATATCATGATCCATGTCTATTTGAAGAACAATATAGTTGAAATTATTCTAAGGCATTGATTCAAACCATGAATAATTGATGGTTGAGATTATAACAACGTGGCTAAATGTGGGAGAAATTTTTTTGGGTAAGATTATCATAAAGAATCAAAGAATCAATATTATTTATCACACACATCCATAATTCTGAGTAATGTATTTATTCCTAACATAATTTGGTCATTGTCTCTAACTAACAGACAGATGAAACTTCTTTCATCTTAATAGTGTTTTGCTCTTTCAACTATGTTGGTTCCAATCACATTCTTCTTTGTCAACGCTTTCCTTTCACAAGTTAACCTACTCTGTTCAATTTGAATTTCCCCTTTCTTTCTCCATAAATATGTCATTTTAATTTTTTATTTTATTCCAAGCCATACTTGCTTCGATATGATTTTTCTTCCACATTTAATATAGATTTTTGCGTAGCTAATTCCTCACTAATCCATAAAAAAAATCTTCCAGCATTTTATTATTACAGTATTACATTCAAAACAATCGCGGAAGTCATTTTATTAAAAAAAGAGTGCGAAAGAATATTACAAACAAGTTTAATATGTAAAAGAGAAGCCGTATATTAGTGACGATATTATCAAGCATTTAATAATGATATACGTAGTTATCAAACTCGACGATATAAGTATTTGGCGCAGAACTCAGAAACTTCCCAATTGAATATCCCCTCGCCATTCGAAACACTCCACTTCCTCCTACAATCGTCCTCTCTATAACGCTTCCTGTAACCACCCTTCCAAAAATGGCGAGAGTGCTCCCATTGTACGGCCCATCGGTGAAAACTAAATTAAGTGATGAAGATAGTCCATTATCGGCTTCCTGTGATGCTCCGACGGCCATGCCCTGCGCCCTTCCTGCCAGAACAAGAAGCTCGATTAATTTGAAGCTAAGGTTCAATATTTAGGAAATTAGAAATAAATATAAAACAATATTAAAATAATAATAGAAATATATAATAGATAGTTAAAAATATATATTGTATAGTTTGAGATATATGTGATGTTTAGAGATTTTGCACGACTACATGCGAAATTACGTCTATACAATAAAATTATATCTTGTGAAAAGAAAAAAACCACAATACAATACCAATTAATTTGGAGTCGGGATCTGCTCCTTCGCGTAACATGTCATCGATAATTGTAACCATGCCGAAAAAGGAGCTATTTGTCAAGGGTGCAACGACATTCAGGAACGTAGCGTTTGGACCGGACAAGATTTCGTGAAAGTAGAAATGCAAGTGAGTTATTTTCTCTGCTTGACTAGCATCAACATTTGCTTTGTGGATTGGAAGGAGAAGAAGAAAGGAGAAAAGGATGGCGTAAGTAATTTGAGGAACCATGTTATTGATAGCCAAGGAGAGGGTAGTGAGGATAAATGATATGAATACAAGAATTTATAATGCTAATATGTTGTATTGGAAAAATTTATTGTGTTCAAAGTCAGCATTTGATTAGACTTTCTAACCGAACATAGTATAGATGGTAATTGAAAACGATTATACGCGAAATCAAGAATCATTCATTATTCATTCGACAAAATATATATCATTACATTAAATAATATAAATGTTTGAAATTATTTTGTAATATGTAAAGTTGCTTTTAAATATCCAGTAAATTTTCCAACAAGTAGATGATAAATTTAAATTTTTTATTTTTGATGAAGAAATAAATTCCAAATATGATTTGTGGTCAAATAATTAATTAACCAACATAGTATTATGCCATATATAACAATAGAACATATATCATTTTGTATCTGATATAACTTTTGTGTATGTAAAACAAAATGATAATATATTGTGACCAGAGCCAAAGGAGGGCCAAGAGGAGGAACGACCTTTCTAAAATTTGTAAATTGAGGAGATAAGTCAGTACAATGACTTATCTAACCTAAATAAAAATATAGAGGAGATAAGTCAGGACAATGACTTATCTAATCTAACCTAAATAAAAATATAGAGGAGATAAGTCAGTACAATGACTTCTATTCACAAAAAAATGAAAATACTTTTTTAAATATAGAGTCTTCACCTGGAAATGAGAGCTTAATTGATCCTTCAACTGATAAAACTAATTTCAAACAAAAGAAAATTATGGATTATTTTTCTAAAAGTTTAGAGGAGGAAAATAACACACAGCTTAAAATCTCACATAATAATATCAATGTTTTAAATTCTACTAAAAAAGCTCAAATTTCAAATGAACAAAAGTGTAAAGAAATGGCAAAAATTATTCAAATAGAAGATCAAAGAAGAAGTACAAGACTTTTAAATAAACAAACAGGGGTTTATACTTCACCTCTGCAAAAAGCACAAATGGTTAAATATAAAGAAAGAAATAAAATACAAAAATCAAAGAAAAATAATAATAATAATTTAAAAGTTTTAAACTTGGAAGAGAAAACCAATTTAACAAATCCAGAAGAAATAATTGAAATCTTATCTTCCACAGGAATTGAAATAAAAACAAACTTAAATGATAAAATCATCAGCATGTTAGATGCAAATGGGAATTAAGTATAAACTAAAGTTACTAAAGTTTAAGTTAGATTATAATATTAATAATGTTATATAAAAAACTCAGAATTTTTTCTTGGAATGTTAGGGGATTAAATGATAATAATAAAAAGTACCTGGTAAATAAAACTTTAATGGATGAACACATAGATATTTGTTGCCTACAAGAAACAAAATTAAATATGGTTAATGATCAAATTAATAAAGAATGTTGTGGTAAAAACTTAAATGGGTTTGATTTTTTAAATTCACAAGGTGCATCTGGAGGTATATTTTTATCATGGAATAAAAACTATTTAAACAAATTTCAACTACAAAATATAAATATTCCTTATCTATAATTCTACAAAATTTGTGAGATGCAAAACAATTTTTAATCACAGGGGTTTATGGTCCAATAAATAGAAATGAAAAACAAGATTTTTTAAATGAATTAAAAAAAATTGGGGAAAATAATAAAAATTTATCATGGATGTTGTTAGGTGATTTTAACTTAGTATTTTATACACATGAAAGGAGTGGTCCTTATACTAACAATCAATACACACAAGAATTTAGAGATTTAGCAAATGATTTAAATTTAATTGATCTATCTCTTAAAGGACAAAAATTTACATGAAAAAACTCAGTTGCAAAAGCAAGACTAGATAGAATTTTGATGAATAAACAATGGTTTGATTTTCCAAATTCTCAACAAACTACTAAAGTTAATACTTGTTCTGATCACACTCCTATTTTATATGAAGCTAATACTAAATATCGAATTTTTAATGGATTTAGATTTGAACAAAAATGGTTAAACATGGATGAATCAACATAAATTATAGAGTCACATATAAAAAATTATAAATGTCTTTCTATGGATAATCTTTATGAGAAATATTATAAATTAAGTAAAATCCTTAAAGAGTGGAATAAAACAGTTCATCAAAAATATAATATACAAATAGAAAATTGTAAAAAAATTATTCATTGGATTGATAAATTAGAAGATACCAGGAAATTATCTCATATAGAAAATTGGGTCAAAATTAAAGCTAAATTAAGATATGAAAATATAAACTCATTAAATAAAATTTATTGGAAACGAAGATCCAAATTTAATTGGATAAAAAATGGAGATGCTAATACTAAATATTTTCACTTACATGCATCTATAAAAAAAATCTGGTAATATGATTGCAATTTTAAAAGTTAAAAATGGAAATGAAGTCACATATCATTTAGGCAAGTCAAAAATAATTTTCTCATTTTACAGGGACCTTATAGGAAAATAAATTTTTTCTGATAATAAATATGGGAAAATTAATTTATGCAAATTATATCAAGAAGAAAATATAGATTTATCATTACTTGAAAATAAATTTCAAATTGAAGAACTTGATAATGTTATAAAAAATTGGAAGTCAAATAAAAGCCCTGGTCCTGATGGATATATAGGGGAATTTTTTAAAAAATTATGGAATATCTTAAAAGAGAAAATTTTAGAAGTATTTAATAAAGAAGGTCATAAAGGATTATCTCAATTTAACACCTCTTATATTACATTAATTCCTAAGAAAGAAAATGCAATTGATCCAAAAGATTTTAGACCTATAAGTCTTGTTTCTAGTATTCAAAGAATTTTTTCAAAGGTTTTAGCAAATAGATTGGATTTATATATACATAACATGATACCAAAAAACCAACTTGGATTTTAAAAAAATGGAAACATAGCTGAAAATTATGTATATGCTAGAGAAGTTATTTGCCTAGCTAAAAGACAAAAATGCCCTCTGATAGTTCTAAAATTAGATATTCACAAAACTTTTGATAGTGTCTCATGGGAATTTTTACTTAAAATATTAAAATCAAGAGGTTTTGGTGAAAATTATATTAATTGGGTTAAAAATTCTGTACTTAAAGGTTCTGCTAGAGTAATATTAAATGGAAATCCAGGAAAATTTATACATTTAAAAAGAGGATTAAGGCAAGGAGATCCATTATCTACATTTTTATTTATTTTAGTTATGGATGTCTTATAAAAAATGCTAGAAAAATTAAGTGATAAAGGATTTATTAAAAAACCATTTAATAATATTTATTCAAGTTTATTTTATGCTGATGATTCAATCCTATTTCTAAAACCTAATATCAATAATATTCATAGAGTTAAATACATTTTAAATTTATTTGGGGATGAATCTGTTTTAAAAATGAATTTTCAAAAGTCAGAAATTATTGGAATAAATATTGAAGAAAATATTATGTCAGAAATATCTAGTATATTAAATTGTCAAATTGGAAAATTTCCAATAAATTATTTAGGCCTGTCTTTACATTTTAAAAAACCAACAAAAGAGGAATATATGAAAATAATTGAAAAAATTACAGGAAAATTAGAAGGTTGGAAAGGTAATATGATTAGTAAATCTGGAAGATTAATTTTAATAAACTCTGTACTTACATCAATTCCAATATATTGCTTTAATGTATTTAAGTTCCCAAAATGGGTATTTAAAGAAATAGATAAAATAAGAAAAAAGTTTTTTTGGAAAGGAAATTCACATTCAGGTTATAATTTAGTTAAATGGGATATAGTTTGTCAACCAAAATGCAAAGGTGGTTTAGGAGTTATAAATCTGGAATTATTTAATAAAGTACTATTAATTAAATGACTATGGTTATATTATGTTTCAGATGATAAATTAGGTTGGAAAAATTTAATTGGAGATATTATATAAATTGGAGAGGATAATAATTTAAATAATAAAAATTACTCATATTTTTTTGAATGATATAATTAAAAATCTGGATTTTTTTAATCATAGCTTAAATATAATTATTGGAAATGGGGAAAATTCAAATTTTTGGAAAGGAAGATGGAATGATCAATCTTTACTTTTAAAATTTAAAGAACTTTTTACTTTTTGTGAAAATAAGTCTGGTACAGTCCAATTTTTTTTATCAAAAAAATAAATGAATCAAATTTATATAGCAGTTTGGGCATAGTTGTACCTTTATCTAATATTGCACATGAACAATTCCTTGATCTTGAGCAAATTTGTAGCTCTCTTGTGCTAAATCCTTCACAAAAAGATGCTTTTCAATGGAAATGGAATGGAAACAAGCAATTTTCCTGTAAAAGTACATATCAAACCATTATTAAAGGAGTATATATTGATGCTTATTATAATAATATTTGGAAAATAAATATATCACTTAAAATAAAATTTTTTTATGGTTAATGTATAAAAGGAAATTACTCACAATTGATAGCTTGCAGAGAAAAGGTTGGTCCTTGCCAAATAGATGTCCTCTTTGTAAACTATCTGAGGAAAATATAGATCACTTAACAAATCAGTGTCAATTTATTAATAATATATGGAATAAATTACATGCTACATTAGGGATCCATAAGTTAAATTCATTTCAGCATTTGGATATAATTTTAAATAATAAGGAATGTAAAGATTATAAAATTCTTACATGCATATCAATGTACCAATTTTGGTTAGAAAGATGTAGAAGATCTTTTACAAATATACACTTTGATGATTGGCAAATTATAAATCATATACTTTATGAATATAAACTGAATCAATCTAATAATTTTGAAGATTTAAAGTTCAAAAAGTTTCAAACTTGGATTCCAGATATGGAATCAATAAATAATGCAAATGTTAATTTACCAATTGAATTTATTTCTGAGGATTCATTCTACACTAACTTATCATCTAATGCAGATATTGAGCAAGAAGAAACAGGAATAGATGAAATTGCAACTCAATTTGAAGATCGAAGATTATGGTGGTTCAAATCAAATGAAGAACAATCGATCAATCAAGTGCAAGCTTTATGTGAACAAGAAGATAAGCAAGGAAAAGATGAAACTTTCATGCAGATTTATGAAAATTTTCGAGATTTTGTTTAACCTAAAAGAAGAAAAGCACACCTGACTTTCAGAGCATCCTCTCTCTGATGAATTCTTCGAAGATTCAATTCAATAGCTTTCGATTGATTAGACCCATTTCGTCTCCGATGGACTCTTGTGTGATCAGGGTTTCAATTGTGAGCTTAAAGAGGACGGAAGAAGCTTGAAAGAAGGTCTTTCTTGAGCGAGAGGAGAGATGAGGAGAGATGAGGTGTCAAGGCTAAAGGAGGAAGGAGTTCACCAACTCACCGAAGGATTTGACCTCCTGGTTTCTTAGATGAAAATAAGGAAATCAAATGACAGATCTCTAGTTTCCTAGTTTTCGTATAGGGATTTCCTGGTTTTGAAGAAGACATGGAATTCAAATCTCGGATTTCAAATGACGCTTTTTGCCTAATCTGTTTTTAGGCTAGTTAATTAATGTTGTTTTTGGTTTTAGACATGTAACTTGAGAAGAAGGTATTTAGAAGTAATATTTTTAGCTAGATTAGGACAAATACCTTCTATAGTTGCATGTTTATGTAAATACTTTTCAACATTAATTAATAGGGACAATTTCTTGTATGTCCCTACAAAAGTTCAAAATATCATATTTGACCCTATAAAATTGTTAATATCAAATTTAACCCTTCAAAACCCAAAAACTAACAAATTTGTCTACTCAAAATTAGAATCTTATCAAATTAATCCATTTAAAACTATCACATTATCGAATTTGTCCATATCATCAACTTAACATCCATTTAATCACAATTAATAATTGATAACTCTAGTTAAATCACTAATTACAAATTTAAAAGACCAAAATACCCTTCCTAATATAAAAATACTGTTATTTCTCTTTCAGGAACTTTCTCTCTTTTCTTTCTTGATTCCCGCCCTTTCATCTAGTTCGACTCGTCACTAGAGCCTCTGACCCCCAACATTATGCCATCCATTCATTGTCAGACATCTTGTCCACTCTTCATCGTCATTGTCTGGTCAGTATCTTTCGTTGCATGAACAAGATGACTGAATAAATTAAACAACAAATAGAGAGCCAAACTGTTAAATTATCATTCAAGTATATGACAAATCATTCTCCGGTAACAAACAGCAACAAATTACTGTTAAATGGGGGAAAAAATCATCAACGGTATAATTAAAAGTACAATAAATTAGAAAAAAAAATAAACATGAATATTGAAAAATCACACCACTTACATAGTCTGGTATCAATTTGCCAAGTGGTTGCAATCGTATGGATTGAATTCGTTGTGGTAACAAACCCTAAATGATGTAGGAAAAAGATGAGCAATACTAAAACACTTACATATAGACTAGTAATTCAACATAATTTAGTCATAATTCACATTAATTTGTTCCAATTTAATCCAAATAAATCTGCTTGTTCTTAAGACAACCTCAAAAGACCCTAAATTGATCATAATAAACTGATATTTAATCATAATCCTGTCATAATTGACCATAGTTCATTTTAATTTATATCCAATTGAGAAATAAAAATCAGAGTCCATCAAATCCAACTACAAAATCATAGAATCTATTGAATCATCAAACACAACAGATACTGAAAAGAAATGGGTTAAATGCTTCTTCTATTTCGAGCCCACTTTCATATCAATTCTGGAGAAATAAGAATTTGTTCATTCATCCAGCCATGTGCGTCACGAGCAGACCCGGCCCAGAGGCAAGCCCAGCAAGCCCCTGGGCTAGGGCAACAATGGGCTTAGGGGCAACATATAAATAATATTATGTTATATGTATATATTAAGTAGGTATATTTTTCTTCTCATGTATGTACAATTATACATCATTTAAACCCTCAAATTCAAGTGATAAGAAAAGCCCATAAGCCCATTGTACATCATTTGAGGAAGCCACGCCTCATCTGTCCTCTCTCTCTCTTGTCTCTCTCTCTCTGAACCCTTCCATTAGACCACGAAGCAAAATTGCTTCTGATTTTGCCCCTCTCTCTCAGACTCTCTCGTTCGCTTTTATTTACTCTCTAATATTTCCCTCATTTGCCCTCTATTCTCCCTCATTTGCCCTTTATTTTCTTGTTTGGACTGAAAAATCAACAATGGACTAGAGAAAATAATCTTGCTTCGACTTCAATATTTAAACTAGAGAAAAAAATGAAAAGAAGATCAATTTTTTTCCTAAAATTAAGGTATGTTAGTTTTTAACAATCTATAATTGTAATTTTATTTAGAAGTTACGAAATTAATGGAACTATTTTCTTTGTCTATTCTCTGATATCATATTTTGCGACGTAGACAAGGTGTTCGATGATATTTCCATGAGAGAAAACTTAAAAAACAAGAGATTATTTTTTCTTTCTCTAGTACTAAATAAAAATGGTATTTTATTCAATTATCTACGCATCGAGATATTTAATTTTATTATCATATAACTCGTTTTATTCTATCGTAGAACAAATTGAGATGACGATTGAGAAAACGCAAGCAAAACTTCCGGAGCTCAAAATATAAAAACAAAGCAACGAAAATGTGAATTGGCAAAATTTCTTGCCGGTTCTGTTTTTAAACTATTTGATGCTTGGAGGCAAAAAGAAAGTAGCTTGAGTCGACCCAATGTTAACTTAGGAAATGAAGAAACTGAGGAGCAAATTGAAGAAATTCGAGAGGAGCATGAAGAAGAAATTTGGGACAAGCACAATGAAGAAGCCAGAGAAGGGATCAATGAAATTAAGGAAGCGAATAATGAAGAAATTTATGTTAATGTTGTGGATGACGGTACGTTAGACCTTGAAAAGGATGTAGAAGTGAATTATGATTCCGAATCATGGGGAAGCATTACCAATGCGAAAAAAATTTGTTAGTTAAACGAGGTTTGTTAAGTTTTTTTTGCGTATTTTACTATAGATTGTTAGGGCATCATTTTATATAATATTAAGGTTCTTTGAATAGTTCGGGCTTGGGCAACGAAAATGTCGGGACCGGCCCTGGTCACGAGAATCAGAGATAGTCACGAAATGTCACAAGAGAGAAAATGGAGGGCATCGCCAGAACAGCATCGCCAATGGAGCTTGCGATCAAGAAATGCCAGGAGCTAATGAAGTTTACGATCGAGATATGTTAAGAGGGTTGAGCTGAGGAGATGAAGGGCAAACATGTAATTTCATAGTATTTCCCTTAAACTTAACGCACAGGTTATTTGTGATAATGACAAACATTTGGAGGGACATACTTGATATTAATATTTTTACCGGGCAAAATATGATATTTTGAGTTTAGAAAGGGCTATATCTGAAATTATCCCTAATTAATAAAATAATAGAAGTAGGACATATGATCCTACTCTATTTTTCATAAAAAAAAATATTTGTAAATTGACTTGTTATATTCCTACAATAAAACATTTTTTATGGTATATATTTTTGTATAAATTATATTTTATTGTACACTTGTAAATCTCATTTATATATACTATATTTTGTGATGTGAATCATGTGATAATTACGTAAGACCTAATGTGTCCTCGTATATGATGCACGGATACGGATACGGATAGCATATCCGATACGATACGGATACGGCGATGCGGCAATTTTCAAAAAATTACGGATACGGCTATATAAATATTAGTTTAATATATTTATGTTATATATAATTAATAAATAAGTAATAAATTAAATAATAAATTAATAATATTTCTAAATTAAATATTATGACAATAAATAATATCAACCAAACAATACAAGTATCATAAAACTATCATAAACTTGTTCTAGAAATATTTTAGAACTAATTTAGAAGTATCCTAGAAATATCTTATATAATTTATTTAAAAATATTATGGGCCAAAATATATAATGGGCCGAAGTATCCTAAATGGAATATCCCAGCCGTATCCTGGACATATCCCCAGCCGTATCCTGCCGTATCCCCGTCGTATCCGAAAAAAAAAATTAAAATATTCGAATACGCCACGTAGGTGGCGTATCCGATACGTATCACACCCGTATCCGTATCGGATACGCGTATCCTCATGATACTTCTGAATTTTTCAAGTATCCGCGTAACATAGGTCCTCGTCACTTGTGACTTGTGTGAGACAAAACTTACAATGTAGAATGAGGTTGAGTAGTGATGTACACCTCCTAGAACTCCCCCCCAACCTCTTGATCATATAACAAGATTTTTAAACTTTAAATTTAACACATTAATGCATGGTTTAACATGTTAATGTATGGTTTAATCATTTTAAAGTACGATTTAACATTCAATCATAATGTCAAATCATGAATTAATGTATTAATTTTTAAAGTGTTAAATCTTAATCATGTCATCAAGTCTCTTGGGTGAGACTTTGAGGGTAGGTCCATCATTTTCCAATGAGGTTAGGTTACCATCACTTTCTTCTTTCAAGTCTGAATATTAATTTTTCCTCGCAGTTTTTTCTTGATTTTGAAAATTTTCAAATATTTCCAAAATGTCCATTGGAAGTACAAAATAAAGAAAAAAGGACATTTAAAATCGTCTATTAGTGAAGAAAATGAGAATATACTTCCCAAGAAATTCAATCATCTTTATGTGACAAAATTGAGAATATACATTCCAAGAAATTCATGGAATTATGATGGCCTAATGAAATTGCTCAAAAAATATTAAAAAATAATGACATTTTCTAATTATCATTAATATTATTTATCACACACATCCATAATTCTGAGTAATGTATTTATTCCTAACATAATTTGGTCATTGTCTCTAAGTAACAGACAGATGAAACTTCTTTCATCTTAATAGTGTTTTGCTCTTTCATGTTGGTTTCCAATCACATTCTTCTTTGTCAACGCTTTTCTTTGACAAGTTAACCTACTCTATTGCACAAAAAAAGACAAGCTAACCTACTCTGTTCAATTTGAATTTCCCCTTTCTTTCTCCATAAATATGTCATTTTAATTTTTTATTTTATTCCAAACCTTACTTGCTTCGATATGATTTTCTTCCACATTTAATATATATTTTCGCGTAGCTAATTCTTCACTAATCCATAAAAAAAATCTTCCAACATTTTATTATTACGGTGTTACATTCAAAACAATCGCGGAAGTCATTTTATTAAAAAAGAGGTGCGAAAGATATTACAAACAAGTTTAATATGTAAAAGAGAAGCCGTATATTAGTGACGATATTATCAAGCATTTAATAATGATATACGTAGTTATCAAACTCGAAGATCGAAGTATTTGGTGCAGAACTCAGAGGCTTCCCAATTGAATATCCCCTCGCCATTCGAAACACTCCACTTCCTCCTATAATCGTCCTCTCTATAACGCTTCCTACGTCAAACCTTCCAAAAATGGCGAGAGTGCTCCCATTGTACGGCCCATCCGTGAAAACAAAATTAAGCGATGACAATATTCCGTTATCGGCTTCCTGTGATGCTCCGACGGCCATGCCCTGCGCCCTTCCTGCCAGAACAAGAAGTTCGATTAATTTGAAGCTAAGGTTCAATATTTAGGAAGTTAGTAATAAATATAAAACAATATTAAAATAATAATAAAAATATATAATAGATAGTTAAAAATATATATTGTATAGTTTGAGATATATGTGATGTTTAGAGATTTTGCACGACTACATGCGAAATTACGTCTATATAATAAAATTATATCTTGTGAAAAGAAAAAAAACCACAATACTATACCAATTAATTTGGAGTCGGGATCTGCTCCTTCGCGTAACATGTCATCCAAAATTCCAACCGAGCCGAAAAAGGAGCTATTTGTCAAGGGTGCAACGACTGTCAGTACCGTAGCGTTTGGACCGGAGAAGATTTCGTGAAAGTAGAAATGCAAGTGAGTTATTTTCTCTCCTTGACTAGCATCAACATTTGCTTTGTGGAGAGGAAGGAGAAGAAGAAAGGAGAAAAGGATGGCGTAAGTAATTTGAGAAACCATGTTATTGATAGCCAAGGAGAGTAGTGAGGATAAATGATATGAATACAAGAATATATAATGCTAATATGTTGTATTGGAAAAATTTATTGTGTTCAAAGTCAGCATTTGATTTAGACTTTCTAACCGAACATAGTAGTAGATGGTAATTGAAAACGATTGTACACCAAATCAAGAATCATTCATTATTCATTCGACAAAATATATATCATTACATTAAATAATATAAATGTTTGAAATTATTTTGTAACTAGCAATGGACGCGCGCAAATGCGCGGTTTGTTTTTTGAGGTTTAGTATTTTGTGTTCTTTTCGGTTTTATATTATTTTGATTTTGCAGATTGTTGCTATTTTGCGAATATACTGTTCGAGTGAACCTTTATTTTGGCGAAAGAATTGAAAGACAAACTAAAGCGCTAATTCATTATATTGTTGCATAAACTTACAAATAAGAAATACATGCAAACATCATTGTTTATCACGAACTTAATAGCATCTTTTGAGCCAAGTATAAAAAACCAAAATTCATTCTTCAATAAAACATTGAAGAAACCAACCATAAGAGAAATGCCGCACTGAGCAGTCTGAGCTGCTGTGTCGATAAGTATGGCCGAATTTGTTGAACCACGATGCTGCGTTTGAAAACAATTAGGAGAATGAAATTACATGCTAGGTGTTTTTAATTGAATAAAAAAGAATTAATATCCCTGTACAAATACAATTAATAAGAGTTCAAATTAAAAAAAAGTTAAATTTGAAATAATTGGTGAAAAAAATTGAATAATTACCGGCTAAGCGCCACTCCCAAATTACCCATTTATACTCGTTCATATAGATGAAATACCGACTTCTGAGTGAAAAAAGAACAAATTTGGTTACCTCGAGACCTACTCGAAGTTCGAGTCCTCTACTCGATTTGCGAGAAGAAATGGCATGCCTAGCCTAGTTTCTTCGCTATTTTGTTCGCGTGAGTTTTTCTCGCAATCGCTTGCGTCTGTTCTTTCCACTTGAAATGTAGTGTGTGCCTCAGTTTTTAATTCTTGTTCCTCTTTTTATTCCTTATTACCTTGTCTTTCCCTTTGTTATTTTCGATAGAGGTTCTTAACACCGCAATTGTTCTGACATGTCCCTGTTATTAAGCTAATAAAACAACAAAATGGGTCAACAATTTTCAAATTTAGCGTCAATTTCAAATTAATTATGACGAAATAGTAAGAATTAATCTCAAACTGTTATTATAGCAGGAACTTCATAAGAATATTATGTTAAGTTGAAAATCATGATGGCGCCCCTTAACTCTCGAAGCGAAAAGTCTCAATCTTGATGGCGCCCCTAACTCTCGACGCGAAGGATGAAATGGGAAAACACAAAAATCAATTAGGATCTAAACAAAATAAGATGACGAAAAATCTCAAAAACGAAATGATAAAAAATAATTACTCATAAAATATAGAATTACAAAAATACCCGTAGATGTTATTCTTGTTCTATTCCGTCAAGTTTGGGACAAAGCCATAATATCATTGCAAGGTCTGTAAAAAAATACCCCATGGAAACCTAAAAAAATCAATCACAATAAATTCATTAAAGAAATTACAATACATGAGGGAAATTACAGAAATATCCCTGGTCTCAACTCGAGGAACTTTGGAACATGCATGTAGTTCTGACTCGTGGAGCTCTATTTCGCGACGAATTGCCTGAATTTTGTATCTGATATAACTTTTGTGTATGTAAAACAAAATGATAATATATTGTGACCAGAGCCAAAGGAGGGCCAAGAGGAGAAACGACCTATCTAAATTTTGTAAATTGATTTGTTATATTCCTACAATAAAACATTTTTTATGGTATATATTTTTGTATAAATTATATTTTATTGTAAAGTTGTAAATCTCATTCATATATACTATATTTTGTGATGTGAATCATGTGATAATTACGTAAGACCTAATGTGTCCTCGTATATGTTGCACGGATACGAATACGGGTAGCGTATCCGATACGACGATACGGCAATTTTAAAAAAATCACGGATACGGATACGGCTATATAATTATTAGTTTAATATATTTATATTATATATAATTAATAAATAAGCAATAAATTAAATAATAAATTAATAATATTTCTAAATTAAATATTATGACAATAAATAATATCAACCAAACAATACAAGTATCATAAAACTATCATAAATTTGTTCTAGAAATATTTTAGAACTAATTTAGAAGTATCTTAGAAATATCTTATATAATTTATTTAAAAATATTATGGGCAAAAATATATAATGGCCGAAGTGTTCTAAATGGAGTATCCCACCCGTATCCTGGACATATCCCCAGCCGTATCCTGCCATATTCCCGCCGTATCCGAAAAAAATAAATATTAAAATATTCGAATACGCCACGTGGGTGGCGTATCCGAACCGTATCACACCCGTATCCGTATCGGATACGCGTATCCTCGGAATACTTCTGCATTTTTGAAGTATCCGCGTAACATAGGTCCTCGTCACTTGTGACTTGTGTGAGACAAAACTTACAATGTAGAATGAGGTTGAGTAGTGATGTATGTAACCCCCCCCCCCCCCCCCCCCCCCCCCCCCCCCTCTCTTGATGATATAACAAGATTTTTAAATTTAAAATTTAACACATTAATGCATGATTTAACACGTTAATGTATGATTTAACATTCAATTTTAATGTCAAATTATGAATTAATGTGTTAATTTTTAAAATGTTAAATCTTAATCATGTTATCAAGTCTCTTAGGGGAGACTTTGAGGGTAGGTCCAACATTTTCCAATGAGGTTAGGTTACCATCACTTTCTTCTTTCGAGTCTGAAAATTAATTTTTCCTCGCAGTTTTTAATATTTCCAAAATGTCCATTGGAAGTACAAAATAAAGAAAAAAAGGTCATTTAAAATTGTCTTTTAGTGAAGAAAATGAGAATATACTTCCCAAGGAATTCAATCATCTTTATGTGACAAAATTGAGAATATACATTCCAAGAAATTCATGGAATTATGATGGCCTAATGAAATTGCTCAAAAAATATTAAAAAATAATGACATTTTCCAATTATCATTAATATTATTTATCACACACATCCATAATTCTGAGTAATGTACTTATTCCTAACATAATTTGGTCATTGTCTCTAAATAACAGACAGATGAAGCTTCTTTCATCTTAATAGTGTTTTGCTCTTTTCATGTTGGTTTCCAATCACATTCTGCTTTGTTAACGCTTTTCTTTGACAAGTTTAACCTACTCTATTGCACAAAAAAAGACAAGTTAACCTACTCTGTTCAATTTCAATTTCCCCTTTCTTTCTCCATAAATATGTCATTTTAATTTTTTATTTTATTCCAAACCTTACTTGCTTCCATATGATTTTCTTCCACATTTAATATATATTTTCGCGTAGCTAATTCCTCACCAATCCATAAAAAAAATCTTCCAACATTTTATTATTACGGTGTTACATTCAAAACAATCGCGGAAGTCATTTTATTAAAAAAGAGTGCGAAAGAATATTACAAACAAGTTTAATATGTAAAAGAGAAGCCGTATATTTGTGACGATATTATCAAAGCATTTAATAATGATATACATAGTTATCATACTCGAGGATCGAAGTATTTGGCGCAGAACTCAGAGACTTCCCAATTGAATATCCCCTCGCCATTCGAAACACTCCACTTCCTCCTATAATCGTCCTCTCTATAACGCTTCCTACGACCACCCTTCCAAAAATGGCGAGAGTGCTCCCATTGTACGGCCCATCCGTGAAAACAACATTAAGCGATGTAAATATTCCGTTATCGGCTTCCTGTGATGCTCCGACGGCCATGCCCTGCGCCCTTCCTGCCAGAACAAGAAGCTCGGTTAATTTGAAGCTAAGGTTCAATATTTAGGAAGTTAGTAATAAATAAAAAACAATATTAAAATAATAATAAAAATAGTTAATAAATAGTTAAAAATATATATTGTATAGTTTGAGATATATGTGATGTTTAGAGATTTTACACGACTACATGCGAAATTACGTCTATATAATAAAATTATATCTTGTGAAAAGAAAAGGAAAACCACAATACAATACCAATTAATTTGGAGTCGGGATCTGCTCCTTCGCGTACCATGTCATCGAAAATTCCAACCATGCCGAAAAAGGAGCTATTTGTCAAGGGTGCAACGACATTCAGTAATGTAGCGTTTGGACCGGAAAAGATTTCGTGAAAGTAGAAACGCAAGTGAGTTATTTTCTCTCCTTGACTAGCATCGACATTTGCTTTGTGGAGAGGAAGGAGAAGAAGAAAGAAGAAAAGGATGGCGCAAGTAATTTGAGACACCATGTTATTGATAGCCAAGGAGAAGGTAGTGAGGATAAATGATATGAATACAAGAATATATAATGCTAATATGTTGTAATGGACAAATTTATTGTGTTCAAAGTCAGCATTTGATTATGACTTTCTAACCGAACATAGTATATGGAATTGAAAACGACTATACACCAAATCAAGAATCATTCATTATCCATTCGATAAAATAGTATATGGAATTGAAAACGACTATACACCAAATCAAGAATCATTCATTATCCATTCGATAAAATATATATCATTACATTAAATAATATAAATGTTTGAAATTATTTTGTAATATGTAAAGTTGCTTTTAAATATCCAGTAAAATTTCCAACAAGTAGATGATAAATTTAAAATTTTTATTTTTGATGAAAAAATAAATTCCAAATATGATTTGTGGTCAAATAATTAATTAACCAACATAGTATTATGCCATATATAACAATAGAACATATATCATTTTGTATCTGATATAACTTTTGTGTATGTAAAACAAAATGATAATATATTGTGACCAGAGCCAAAGGAGGGCCAAGAGGAGGAACGACCTTTCTAAAATTTGTAAATTGAGGAGATAAGTCAGTACAATGACTTATCTAACCTAAATAAAAACATAGAGGAGATAAGTCAGTACAATGACTTCTATTCACAAGAAAATGAAAATACTTTTTTAAACATAGAGTCTTCACCTGAAAATGAGAGCTTAATTGATCCTTCAACTGATAAAACTAATTTCAAACAAAAGAAAATTATGGATTATTTTTCTAAAAATTTAGAGGAGGAAAATAACACACAGCTTAAAATCTCACATAATAATATCAATGTTTTAAATTCTACTAAAAAAGCTCAAATTTCAAATGAACAAAAGTGTAAAGAAATGGCAAAAAGTATTCAAATAGAAGATCAAAGAAGAAGTACAAGACTTTTAAATAAACAAACAGGGGTTTATACTTCACCTCTGCAAAAAGCACAAATGGTTAAATATAAAGAAATTCAAAAAGAAAGAAATCAAAGACAAAAATCAAAGAAAAAAAAAATTTAAAAGTTTTAAACTTGGACGAGAAAACTAATTTAACAAATCCAGAAGAAATAATTGAAATCTTATCTTCCACAGGAATTGAAATAAATACAAACTTAAATGATAAAATCATCAGCATGTTAGATGCAAATGGGAATTAAGTATAAACTAAAGTTACTAAAGTTTAAGTTAGATTATAATATTAATAATATTATATAAAAAACTCAGAATTTTTTCTTGGAATGTTAGGGGCTTAAATGATAATAATAAAAAGTACCTGGTAAATAAGACTATAATGGATGAACACATAGATATTTGTTGCCTACAAGAAACAAAATTAAATATGGTTAATGATCAAATTAATAAAGAATGTTGTGGTAAAAACTTAAATGGGTTTGATTTTTTAAATTCACAAGGTGCATCTGGAGGTATATTATTATCATGGAATAAAAAACTATTTAAACAAATTTCAACTACAAAATATAAATATTCCTTATCTATAATTCTACAAAATTTGTGGGATGCAAAACAATTTTTAATCACAGGGGTTTATGGTCCAATAAATAGAAATGAAAAACAAGATTTTTTAAATGAATTAAAAGAAATTGGGGAAAATAATAAAAATTTATCATGGATGTTGTTAGGTGATTTTAACTTAGTATTTTATACACATGAAAGGAGTGGTCCTTATACTAATAATCAATACACACAAGAATTTAGAGATTTAGCAAATGATTTAAATTTAATTGATCTACCTCTTAAAGGACAAAAATTTACATGAAAAAACTCAGTTGCAAAAGCAAGACGAGATAGAATTTTGATGAATAAACAATGGTTAATTGATTTTCCAAATTCTCAACAAACTACTAAAGTTAATACTTGTTCTGATCACACTCCTATTTTATATGAAGCTAATACTAAATATCGAATTTTTAATGGATTTAGATTTGAACAAAAATGGTTAAACATGGATGAATCAACAGAAATTATAGAGTCACATATAAAAAATTATAAATGTCTTTCTATGGATAATCTTTATGAAAAATATTATACATTAAGTAAAATCCTTGAAGAGTGGAATAAAACAGTCCATCAAAAATATAATATACAAATAGAAAATTGTAAAAAAATTATTCATTGGATTGATAAATTAGAAGATACCAGGAAATTATCACATATAGAAAATTGGGTCCAAATTAAAGCTAAATTAAGATATGAAAATATAAACTCATTAAATAAAATTTATTGGAAACAAAGATCCAAATTTAATTGGATAAAAAATGGAGATGCTAATACTAAATTTTTTCACTTGCATGCATCTATAAAAAAATCTGGTAATATGATTGCAATTTTAAAAGATAAAAATGGAAATGAAGTCACATATCATTTAGGCAAGTCAAAAATAATTTTCTCATTTTACAGGGACCTTATAGGAAAAGAAATTATTTCTGATAATAAATATGGGAAAATTAATTTATGCAAATTATATCAAGAAGAAAATATAGATTTATCATTACTTGAAAATAAATTTCAAATTGAAGAACTTGATAATGTTATAAAAAATTGGAAGTCAAATAAAAGCCCTGGTCCTGATGGATATATAGGGGAATTTTTTTAAAAATTCTGGAATATCTTAAAAGAGAAAATTTTAGAAGTATTTAATAAAGAAGGTCATAAAGGATTATCTCAATTTAACACCTCTTATATTACATTAATTCCTAAGAAATAAAATGCAATTGATCCAAAAGATTTTAGACCTATAAGTCTTGTTTCTAGTATTCAAAGAATTGTTTCAAAGGTTTTAGCAAATAGATTGGATTTATATATACATAACATGATACCAAAAAACCAACTTGGATTTTAAAAAAATAGAAACATAGCTGAAAATTATGTATATGCTAGAGAAGTAATTTGCCTAGCTAAAAGACAAAAATGCCCTATGTTAGTTCTAAAATTAGATATTCACAAAGCTTTTGATAGTGTCTCATGGGAATTTTTACTTAAAATATTAAAATCAAGAGGTTTTGGTGAAAATTATATTAATTGGGTTAAAAATTCTGTACTTAAAGGTTCTGCTAGAGTAATATTAAATGAAAATCCATGAAAATTTATACATTTAAAAAGAGGATTAAGGCAAGGAGATCCATTATCTACATTTTTATTTATTTTAGTTATGGATGTCTTATCAAAAATGCTAGAAAAATTAAGTGATAAAGGATTTATTAAAAAACCATTTAATAATATTTATTCGAGTTTATTTTATGCTGATGATTCAATCCTATTTCTAAAACCTAATATCAATAATACTCATAGAGTTAAATACATTTTAAATTTATTTGGGGATGAATCTGGTTTAAAAATGAATTTTCAAAAGTCAGAAATTATTGGAATAAATATTGAAGAAAATATTATGTCAGAAATATCTAATATATTAAATTGGAAAATTGGAAAATTTCCAATAAATTATTTAGGCCTGTCTTTACATTTTAAAAAACCAACAAAAGAGGAATATATGAAAATAATTGAAAAAATTACAGGAAAATTAGAAGGTTGGAAAGGTAATATGATTAGTCAAGCTGGAAGATTAATTTTAATAAACTCTGTACTTACATCAATTCCAGTATATTACTTTAATGTATTTAAGTTCCCAAAATGGGTATTTAAAGAAATAGATAAAATAAGAAAAAAGTTTTTTTGGAAAGGAAATTCAAATTCAGGTTATAATTTTGTTAAATGGGATATAGTTTGTCAACCAAAATACAAAGGTGGTTTAGGAGTTATAAATCTGGAATTATTTAATAAAGTACTATTAATTTAATGACTATAGTTATATTATGTTTCAGATGATAAATTAGGTTGGAAAAATTTAATTGGAGATATTACATAAATTGGAGAGGATAATAATTTAAATAATAAAAATGGCTCATATTTTTGGAATGATATAATTAAAAATCTGGATTTTTTTAATCATAGTTTAAATATAATTATTGGAAATGGGGAAAATTCAAATTTTTGGAAAGGAAGATGGAATGATCAATCTTTACATTTAAAATTTAAAGAACTTTTTACTTTATGTGAAAATAAGTCTGGTACAGTCCAATTTTTTATCAAAAAAATAAATGAATCAAATTTATATAGCAGTTTGGGCATAGTTGTACCTTTATCTAATATTGCACATGAACAATTCCTTGATCTTGAGCAAATTTGTAGCTCTCTTGTGCTAAATCCTTCACAAAAAAGATGCTTTTCAATGGAAATGGAATGGAAACAAGCAATTTTCCCGTAAAAGTACATATCAAACCATTATTAAAGGAGTATATATTGATGCTTATTATAATAATATTTGGAAAATAAATATATCACTTAAAATAAAAAAAATTTATGGTTAATGTATAAAAGGAAATTACTCACAATTGATAGCTTGCAAAGAAAAGGTTGGTCCTTGCCAAATAGATGTCCTCTTTGTAAACTATCTGAGGAAAATATAGATCACTTAACAAATCAGTGTCAATTTATTAATAATATATGGAATAAATTACATGCTACATTAGGGATCCATAAGTTAAATTCATTTCAGCATTTGGATATAATTTTAAATAATAAGGAATGTAAAGATTATAAAATTCTAATATGCATATCAATGTACCAATTTTGGTTAGAAAGATGTAGAAGATCTTTTACAAATATACATTTTGATGATTGGCAAATTATAAATCATATAATTTATGAATATAAACTGAATCAATCTAATAATTTTGAAGATTTAAAGTTCAAAAAGTTTCAAACTTGGATTCCAGATATGGAATCAATAAATAATGCAAATGTTAATTTACCAATTGAATTGATTTCTGATAATTCTTTCTACACTAACTTATCATCTAATGCAGATATTGAGCAAGAAGAAACAGGAATAGATGAAATTGCAACTCAATTTGAAGATCGAAGATTATGGTGGTTCAAATCAAATGAAGAACAATCGATCAATCAAGTGCAAGCTTTATGTGAACAAGAAGATGAGCAAGGAAAAGATGAAACTTTCATGCAGATTTATGAAAATTTGCGAGATTTTGTTTAACCTAAAAGAAGAAAAGCACACCTGACTTTCAGAGCATCCTCTCTCTTATGAATTCTTCGAAGATTCAATTCAATAGCTTTCGATTGATTAGACCCATTTCGTCTCCGATGGACTCTTGTGTGATCAAGGTTTCAATTGTGAGCTTAAAGAGGACGGAAGAAGCTTGAAAGAAGATCTTTCTTCAGCGAGAGGAGAGATGAGGAGAGATGAGGTGTCAAGGGTAAAGGAGGAAGGAGTTCACCAGCTCACCGAAGGATTTGACCTCCTGGTTTCTTAGATGAAAATAAGGAAATCAAATGACAGATCTCTAGTTTCCTAGTTTTCATATAGGGATTTCCTGGTTTTGAAGAAGACAGGGAATTCAAATCTCAGAATTCAAATGACGCTTTTTGCCTAATCTGTTTTTAGGCTAGTTAATTAATGTTGTTTTTGGTTTTAGACATGTAACTTGAGAAGAAGGTATTTAGAAGTTGTATTTTTAGCTAGATTAGGACAAATACCTTCTATAGTTGCATGTTTATGTAAATACTTTTCAACATTAATTAATAAAATAATAGAAGTAGGACATATGAGCCTACTCTATTTTTCTCAAAAAAAATATATTTGTAAATTGATTTGTTATATTCCTACAATAAAGCATTTTTTATTGTATATATTTTTGTATAAATTATATTTAATTGTAAACTTGTAAATCTCATTTATATATACTATATTTTGTGATGTGAATCATGTGATAAATACGTAAGACCTAATGTGTCCTCGTATATGATGCACGGATACGGATACGGGTAGCGTATCCGATACGAAACGGATACGGCGATACGGGAATTTTTAAAAAATCACGGATACGGATACGGCTATATAAATATTAGTTTAATATATTTATGTTATATATAATTAATAAATAAGTAATAAATTAATAATATTTCTCAATTAAATATTATGACAATAAATAATATCAACCAAACAATACAAGTATCATAAAACTATCATAAACTTGTTCTAGAAATATTTTAGAACTAATATAGAAGTATCCTAGAAATATCTTATATAATTTATTTAAAAATATTATGGGCCAAAATATATAATGGGCCGAAGTATCCTAAATGGAGTATCCCAGCCGTATCCGATACGTATCCGATCCGTATCACACCCTTATACGTATCGGATACGCGTATCCTCAGGATACTTCTGCATTTTTGAAGTATCCGCGTAACATAGGTCCTCGTCACTTGTGACTTGTGTGAGACAAAACTTACAATGTAGAATGAGGTTGAGTAGTGATGTTCACCTCCTAGAACTCCCCCCCCCCCCCCCCCCCCCCCCCACCTCTTGATGATATAACAAGATTTTTAAACTTTAAATTTAACACATTAATGCATGGTTTAACATGTTAATGTATGGTTTAATCATTTTAAAGTATGATTTAACATTCAATCATAATGTCAAATCATGAATTAATGTGCTAATTTTTAAAGTGTTAAATCTTAATCATGTCATCAAGTCTTTTGGGGGAGACTTTGAGGGTAGGTCCATCATTTTCTAATGAGGTTAGGTTACCATCACTTTCTTCTTTCAAGTCTGAATATTAATTTTTCCTCGAAGTTTTTTCTTGATTTTGAAAATTTTCAAATATTTCCAAAATGTCCACTGGAAGTACAAAATAAAGAAAAAAAGGACATTTAAAATCGTCTATTAGTGAAGAAAATGAGAATATACTTCCCAAGAAATTCAATCATCTTTATGTGACAAAATTGAGAATATACATTCCAAGAAATTCATGGAATTATGATGGCCTAATGAAATTGCTCAAAAAATATTAAAAAATAATGACATTTTCTAATTATAATTAATATTATTTATCACACACATCCATAATTCTGAGTAATGTATTTATTCCTAACATAATTTGGTCATTGTCTCTAACTAACAGACAGATGAAACTTCTTTCATCTTAATAGTGTTTTGCTCTTTCATGTCGGTTTCCAATCACATTCTTCTTTGTCAACGCTTTTCTTTGACAAGTTAACCTACTCTATTGCACAAAAAAAGACATGTTAACCAACTCTGTTCAATTTGAATTTCCCCTTTCTTTCTCCATAAATATGTCATTTTAATTTTTTATTTTATTCCAAACCTTACTTGCTTCGATATGATTTTCTTCCGCATTTAATATATATTTTCGCATAGCTAATTCCTCACTAATCCATAAAAAAAATCTTCCAACATTTTATTATTACGGTGTTACATTCAAAAACAATTGCGGAAGTCATTTTTTTTAAAAAGAGTGTGAAAGAATATTACAAACAAGTTTAATATGTAAAAGAGAAGCCGTATATTAGTGACGATATTATCAAGCATTTAATAATGATATACGTAGTTATCAAACTCGAAGATCGAAGTATTTGGTGCAGAACTCAGAGGCTTCCCAATTGAATATCCCCTCGCCATTCGAAACACTCCACTTCCTCCTATAATCGTCCTCTCTATAACGCTTCCATTAACCACCCTTCCAAAAATGGCGAGAGTGCTCCCATTGTACGGCCCATCGGTGAAAACAAAATTAAGCGATGTAAATATTCCGTTATCGGCTTCCTGTGATGCTCCAAAGGCCATGCCCTGCGCCCTTCCTGCCAGAACAAGAAGCTCGATTAATTTGAAGCTAAGGTTCAATAATTAGGAAGTTAGTAATAAATATAAAACAATATTAAAATAATAATAAAAATATATAATAGATAGTTAAAAATATATATTGAATAGTTTGAGATATATCATATATGTGATGTTTAGAGATTTTGCATGACTACATGCGAAATTACGTCTATACAATAAAATTATATGTTGTGAAAAGATAAAAACCACAATACAATACCAATTAATTTGGAGTCGGCATCTGCTCCTTCGCGTAACATGTCATCGAAAATTCCAACAATGCCGAAAAAGGAGCTATTTGTCAAGGGTGCAACGACTTTCAGTACCGTAGCGTTTGGACCGGAGAAGATTTCGTGAAAGTACAAATGCAAGTGAGTTATTTTCTCTCCTTGACTAGCATCGACATTTGCTTTGTGGAGAGGAAGGAGAAGAAGAAAGGAGAAAAGGATGGCGTAAGTAATTTGAGGAACCATGTTATTGATAGCCAAGGAGAGGGTAGTGAGGATAAATGATATGAATACAAGAATATATAATGCTAATATGTCTACTTTGACTTCAGAGTGGCTTCAATTTGTCGTATTGGAAAAAATTATTGTGTTCAAAGTCAGCATTTGATTTAGACTTTCTAACCGAACATAGTAGATGGTAATTGAAAACGACTATCCACCAAATCAAGAATCATTCATTATTCATTCGACAAAATATATATCATTACATTCAGGGTCGGTCCGGCGTTTTCGAAGGCCTTTGACAAACATTACGAAAATATCTTAAAATTAGAAAATTATATTAGTTTTAAATTAAATACTATTATTTCTTGGAAATCAAATATTGAATTTAAATGCAATATCTGAAAATACCCGTTATTTTGTCGCAATTATGCTATAAACTCTAAATTGTGCCAAAGTAGCAGGATCGGCCAGTTCTTGTTCAGCAAAACTCGAGCAGGAGCCAGCCAACTTGTCGCGCGTCTCATCTCCTAGCAAGAATCGATGAGCAACAGGGCCATCCTGTCACGTCGTCTCCTAGCGCCATCTTCTGGCAGGAATTGAGCAGTGCCACTGCCAAGTCGTCCTTTATGTCGTCATATCGCATTGTTTGTCTTGCATCATCTCATGTGTCCCGGCATATGAATTCGTTTAAGCGGCATGATTACTACAATTACAATACAATTTACACAAACAACAAAATTAGAATACTAAATTATATGAATCAAATAAGAGTGAAATTTAAAAATTAATCACCAACCAAAAAATTCAGAAATTAGAATCGAAATCAAGTCAAATTTGGGTCGAACTAAAGTCCAATTGCGCCCAATTAGTAAATTGAAGAGAAATTGGAGCTAAATTGGAGCCAATAACTATAATTCGAGAGAAACTAGAGACCAAGATAAAGAATTCGGGACATATTATGGTCTAGTTACGCACCACCAGTCAAATACACCAAATCCGAGAAGAAATACGCACAAATTCGAGAATAAATCCGCAGAAACCCGCCCAAATCCGAGAATAAACCCACCACAAATCTGCGCCATCTTCACCTCCAGAAACTGCGCCATCTTCAACCCGCCAGAAATCCGCCGTCGCAGCATCCAGTCGCGCATTACACCGTCGTAGCAACCAGTCGCCAAAAGAATTGGAGTCCCCCCGCACACCCGTCGCGATGGCTGGGGTCCGGACTCACGCACGGGACGGGAGTCCTCTTTCCTTCTTTTTCTTTCTTTCCTTCTTTTGCTTTAAGTACAAACTAGCATGGTACCCCGCGCAATTGCGCGGGTTCATGGTAAAAAAAAAATTTGTACTTTCTTCTGATTTCTTTGTTAGGTCATGCTTAACAACAACAACAAAAGTCTAATTTGTTTAATTTTTTTGACGAATGAATTAATATGTCCACGTCAATTATTTTGCGCAAGGTGATTTTTTTGTTGATATTTTGTATATTTGTTCATTAACAAATAATATTGGAAATATTTGTGTTCAACTTAATAATATTTTTTGAGATACAAACCTTGATCTTTTCAAATAAAAAATATTAATTTCAAGAATATTTTCTTTTATAAAAGATATTTTTAAGAAACATACATTTTGCACTCGATTACCAGTAAATAAACTGTAATACTTTTATTATCGATTCTTACAAAAATAATCATATTGATCATATCATTGTTATAAAATATCGCATATAGCCCTTTAACTATAAAAAAACATACATTTTTCACTCGATTACCAGTAAATAAACTGTAATATACTTTTATTATCGATTCTTACAAAAATAATCATATTGATCATATCATTGTTATAAAATATCGCATATAGCCCTTTAACTCTAATAAAAAAACATACATTTTTCACTCGATTACCAGTAAATAAACTGTAATATACTTTTATTATCGATTCTTACAAAAATAAAATGATATTGATCATATCATTGTTAAAAAAATAATATGCACAACAAATTCAGAATATAGTTAACATGTTTAGTATTTTGAACTATGAAAGTATATGTTAAATACTATAAGAAACTGACTTGTGCGTAACAGGAGAAGTGCATAAAATTCTTTCTCAGAAAATTACAAAAATACCCCTGTATTTCATCAAATGCCCAAAATACCCTACAATTTCATAGGAGAAAAAATATTTACATATTTTTTATTCTTTTTAAAAATTTAAGTTCAAATTGCACGGGGTTGTTGACCCGTGGTGCCAGCCGGCACTTGGACGCAAACCTGAACCGGATAAATCACGCTGAGGATCTCACGCGTTGGTCCCATACTTCTTATCAGTTCAGGTTCTGTTGATTTGGCTTGTCCCGAGCATTTGGGCCCCTCGATACAATACCTAATTAATTGAAAATAAGCATTAAAACCCAAACAAAATCAATAATTACAAAATTATGGAAACGAAATACCATCATGAATCTCAATGCTAATATTTTGGGAGGGGTCCTCAACAGTAAAAGGACCCGCGACTCCTCTCATGACTGGACCGCCAAATATTGATGATGTTTGAAGCAGTGCTCGCTGCAAATTGTTCCAACGAAAAAATTGAGAATAAAATAAAATCAGAAATAAAATCAATAAGAGTTTATGTAAATTGCCTGCCCAGTTTTCACGAAAGATTCCTCCAGTAATTTCAAGGGCAAAAATGAATATATTGCTATTTTGTAGGGGTATAAATGAAATTAAAGGCATACATGAGATCGGCCCAAGCGAAGAGTACGACCAAGCTCGACAAGAAAAGCACCCATGTGCTGCATCGCGATTTCCGCTGTCATCACTTCGTTCTGCATGGACTGCGTCACTGACGCATTAGTGGATCCCGCTTCCCTCTCCAATCTTTGCCCCAAACTGTACATTCAAAAAATCTCAAATTATTGATTTCTTAAAATTGGATTTCATACATCGAAGGAGAGATAATGTACAGAGATGGAAACATGAATTAGTGATTTCTAAAAATTGGATTTGATAAATTCTACACCATCGCGTCAGTGGATGTCAAATCAATGATTTCTTAAAATTAGATTTGAAAAACCTCAAACTAACCTCATGAAATTCAGGTTTCTACCGAAAATCCGAAAACTCCGCAACTATAATCCTCTCACCGGAAATCTAAATACTACATACGATCCCTTTTTCAATGTACAATAGAAATTCAGAAAACTTAAAATAAATAAATGAATGAAAAAATTCAAGAATTCACATCTAAAATAGTTCATAAATAAACTTGTACCTTCAGCGAGAAGAATTGTCGCTAGATCTACAATTGATCGAGAAATACAGACTGAAGTGTGAATCTTGAAGAATTGTCGTAGTGGCCACCGTTTCCTCCCCTTTCGCTGTCGCTGCTCGGGTTTTGCCCACCGCTTTTCTAATGTGTCCATCTGTATTGTTGAACCATGAAATCGCATTTATAACAAATAGCACTAAAAAAATATAAAAAAGTAAATTTCGAAACAGTAATTGGTACCGGTATTTACTGAGATTGATTGTAACTTGTACCAAAAAAGTAATCATTAGCGTTAATCCAACTGAAGTTGAAATTCGATTAATACCTTGTGACCAATAGAACTTCAAAATCTGATGATTTCCCAAAACTAAATTGAGAAGGAACAATGGATCCATTACCGATCAATAGAACTTGAAAATCTGATGATTTCCCAAAACTAAATTGAGAAGGAACAATGGATCCATTACCGATCAAACCCAAACGCACTGTTTTGCTTACCCAAACCCTGAGCAACAACAAAAAAACAGAAACCAAAGATGAAGAACGGACAAATCTAAAAAAAGGGACGTGTACGCAAAAAATGCATGAAAATGCAGGGGGCTTTTACTTTAACTCACTGTGCATTCCCAGGCAATCGAAGAAGGATCTTACAGCATCAATCAATAACTGCCGATAGCAAAATTAAGCTTAACCGAATCGATATCGAACCAAAATCCTGCAGAAATTTCAAAAATAATCAATCAAAACAACGAAAATCAACAGTTGAATCACTCAATTACTGAAAATTGGACCCAAAATTAAAAACACTCACACGAAAATTTGCAGAAGATTTTGTTCCCGTGGTGGCAGCATTGAAATCATCTCTTTGGCATCGTCTTTGCGTTGTTTCTCCGACTGGACAGAGGGACGTCATGGTTTCTCTCTTTGGCATCGTCTTTCCGTGGTTTAGGTCGGGGCAGAGGCGACTGAGAGACAGAGAGAGAAAGAGAAGCCGGCGTTTTTTGTATGTTTTCGATCAGCTAGAGGGAGAAACCGAGTAGCGAAGAATCGCATGTCCCTCTCTCGTCGACGTCGATCGTTCTCATCTCCCTCGCCAACGCGGAGTTGTAGCTCCTGATGGTGGAAGCAGCGCAGAGAGAGGCGTTTCGTCCCGCTATCAGGGCTAGGGTTTCTCTTGAATCGCCATTTTTTTTTCTCTTTTTTTTGGGCACGCACAAATGACAGGAGAGAGAGGGTAAGGGGAGTGAGTATTGATGGCTAAATTTTTTTTTTAATGGACTGGTTACATCGTAGTCCATGTTTTTATTTTGTCTCAATCATCTCCTGGTGCACATGAGCCGGTTCCAAACAAATTTGGGCTCCATCCAGCCATCCAATTCTGATCCAACGGCCAATATCCAAAAGAGCGACGTGGCCCAATATGGTGCTGCGAAAATGTTTAAAATTAATTCTATTTAAAGATTTAAAGATTTGCTGGGCTGAAAATTTATTTTAGGCTTATCTAATATGTAATAAAAATTGTGGCCTTATTAAAAATGGTGGCCTTTGACATTGGCCTCTTGGGCCAACATGCTGGGCCGGCCCTGATTACATTAAATAATATAAATGTTTGAAACTATTTTGTAATATGTAAAGTTGCTTTTAAATATCTAGTAAATTTTCCAACAAGTAGATGATAAATTTAAAGTTTTTATTTTTGATGAAAAAATAAATTCCAAATATGATTTGTGGTCAAATAATTAATTAACCAACATAGTATTATGCCATATATAACAATAGAACATACTAGCGTGGTACCCGCGCAATTGCACGGGTTCGTCGTAAGAAAAGTCCTACATTTTTTCCGATTCTTATGTTTTAGGTAAGAAATTCTACGATGAATAGCAGCGTGTTTTATGATATAATCCAGACAACTAAGAAACAACGTATTTTACGAACGTTAATGATTACATATAATCCAGACAACTAAGAAGCAACGTATAATCCAGATAGCTAAGAATTTTGTGTTCGTATTTTTGTTCGTATTTTGTGTTCATATTTTGTTTTCGTATTTGTATATGTAGTTTTTTTTTCGTATTTCGTATTTAGTATTTAGTAATTCGGATTTCATATTTAGTATTTTGTAATCCGTAATTTGTAATGCATATTTCCTAATCGTATTAGTATTCATACTCGCGTTCGTATTCGTATTAGTATTCGTACTTCATTTTTCTATTCCGTACTCATGTTGCTATTTCGTATGTGTGTTATGTAGTTGTATTTTGTAATTTGACTTGTATTTGTATTTGCATTTTTATGTGTATGTTTATTTGTATTTTTGTATACTCGCGTTCATATAACCAACCAATAGACGTCATATACGAAATATTGGCATGGTATTTGTACAAAGTCTCGTAATTTTTGTTAGTAACCTATTCATAACTCAGCAATGTTATATTTGTATGAGTTGCAAAGATTACTCAGCAAGATAAACCCGTTAGCTCGACAACAATTTACGTCCAATTAGAACAATTTCCTCCGATAATTGCACATGATACAAATTGTACCGAGCAAGAGTATTATAAAAACACCAAAAATGTGTCAAAATGTTTTCGTCATGTCACAATTGTATCGAGCAAAAAAATTATACCCATCAAGAGTATTATAAATAAATTTCCACCACAAACTCCAATTAATATAATATCATATACCTTCTATGTACGAATCTTTCTCGTTAGGAACTTTAGTGTCGATTTGTTGAAAAAAACATCAATAACCTGAAAAAGAGATACATCATTAAGCAATTGCAAAAAAAAAAAAAAACAGACAAATGATCAAGAAGTTTAGTGCTGATTTCTTCCTATTAGCTTGTTGACGGGGCTTGTAAAATTTGAAGCCTCGATTTCCCGTTAGCAACTGCCAAAAAAAAAGATAAATCATTAAGCAAAGCTTTAACCATCGTAAGTCTTTAATAGTAAAAATCATTAAAATTCATACCCAAACTAATCATAATTTCAATAGTCGTCAATTTCAAAACTGGATTAACACCCTGAAAAAATTTAGTTCGGTTCACATTCGTGTTGTATATTTTCGCCATCAAGTGCTTGCCCCCACAATTGCAGATGATTTTTGGATATACACGCCAAATCCAAGTTTGATGGACCCCGATAATCGACCTGTAATGGATAAGAGATTGATCCGCACTCTGCACGGATTTTGACGCACCCAACTTGATCTGTCCAGTCTTCAGCTCTCAACCTTCAACGAAATAAAAAAATTAGGAAAATTGTAAAATACCCCTATGAAATGTTTAAAATTGAACAAACCATAGATCCCTATTCAACGTATTTCTAAGGTGACTATGGCCAACCACTCAGAAAATACGTCACGTCGGGTAGGACGATGTCCAATCATCTCCAAGACGATTCTTGCTTTACTCGTGAGGTCCGGTATTGAGTCCAACTCAAAACCAGAATATGTGTACCTCACTCCTTGCCCCAAACCCTAGCCTAGCTAGTGAATTGGTCAAGTCCAAACCACAAATGGAGTATCATTCAATCAGCGAATTGACATGCCAGACTATGGCCATGCAACACATCAATTCCTAATCAATGCATGCCTTCCTTGCTACGTACGTGTAAATCTGTGCCACACTATGGCCATGCAACACAGATAAACAAACACTAGTCTAGAAGGTTCCATTTAGGGAGGCATAAGACTTGATAATTACGTGGGAGGATTTTACTTTTTATTAAAATCATTTATTTTATTCATTCACAATAACAAATAAAATAATAAGGTATAGCATATTGGCCTTTTAGTTTTATGAGCAATCATAAAACCCTAAAATTCCCAACCCTAAAACCCAAGATGATTCCTTGCTTCATGTCAAGATCCAATCTTCGTATCGTGTCGTCTTGCCTTGAAGGTCCTTCTTCAAAACTAAATCTATTTTATTTTATTACAACTTTGGAAGACTCACCGGTCCCCACATAATGAAATAAAATACAATTTGGAAAGCTCACTGGCCCCCACACAACACACATTACAAGCAACACAAACAATCATCCCCGTTTTAGGCTATATGCTATACCGTATCGAATTTATAAATTGAAAAATTTTAAAATTATTGGGCATTTTTGACAGAAAAAAAAATTGGTTGTCCAGAAAATTGTTCGTTCGAACGCAACTCCAAGTTCGTTCGAACGAACCTATTTTTTTTTTTTTTTTTTTTTTTTTTTTTTTTTGAACTAGAAATAGGTCCGTTCGAACGCAACTCCAAGTTCGTTCGAACAGATCAGTCCGTTCGAACCGAACACTAGGTTCGTTCGACCAGACCAGTTCGTTCGAACGCAACTCCAAGTTCGTTCGAACGAACCCTATTCTGCCAGCTTTTCTAATTTCTGAAATTCAGCCCAAAAATTCTAAAATTTCCTAAATTCGAATTAAATCATCGATTTTCGATGGTTTTAACGAGCGATTGCTCTGATACCACTGTAGGGTTACGCACACGATTTTCATAGTGTGCAGCGGAAATTAGTTCACGTGCGTAACCTAATTCTACCGGGATCACGTCCTAAAACCAACGAAAAAGGAAGAGTTGTGGAGATAATTACCTCGTACAAGTTAGTACGTGTCGATTACTTCTCCAAATCCGTGATCCTTCTCCAAGAATCGCTCGTGCAATCCCTCTACTCGTGTCCACCTCGATTTCGTCCGATCGGAATTCGCCAACGTCGTTCTAGTCGCCGTCACGATCAATCTCTCAAGATCCTTGCTCGAATCTCCCTCTCAATCTCACCAGATCTGATCTGGAATTCTGTGGAAGAGGAAAGAGAAACGACGGCTCAAAAACCCTAGAAAAACTTAGGTCAAATTCCGGAATCAGAACTTTATATATATATGAAACAGGTCAGTTCGAACGCACTTAACATAGTTCGTTCGAACGAACCCACTTAACATAGGAATCAGAACTTTATATATATATCAGTGCGTTCGAACGCACCTAAATGTTCGTTCGAACGAACCCACTTCTGTTTATCACGAATAAGTCCGTTCGAACGCACTGATATAGTTAGTTCGAACGAACCTTATTCTGACTGCAGAATTGCCTATTTATATGAATTCTTCCAAGTTAATTCTTAAGCCATATTTTCTTTCATAAGTAACTGAGCTCCATCGGGTGAATCATCGCCACGGTTTGATCCACATTCGTGTTGTTGATTTCAGCACCAAGTGCTTGTCCATGCCATTATACATGTATTCTTGGATTTACACACCGAATCCGAGTTTGCCAGACCCTATACTCGACCCGATATGGATAACACATTGATCCACATACTACACGGATTTCGACGCACCCAACTGGATCTGTCCAGCCTTGAACTCCAAACATGAAATATCTCGAGAGTACAAAAATGGAAAAATTACCAAATAACCCTTTGAAATGTTCAAAATTAACAAAAAAAACAAAAGGAGATTGTATAATTGATCCTTAGAACAATTAAATTATCATTCATAAAAAAGACAAAATTTATTGTAAACTAGCATGGTACCCGCGCTATTCCGCGGGTTCATTGTAAAATAAAATTTTACTTTCTTCTGATGATGACAATGATGTGTATTTCGTATTTGTATCCGTATTTGTCTTTCAATTTCGTTTTTATATTTTTATTTGCATTTTTGTTTGTATTTTTAGTCTGTGTTTTATTGTTTATGTTGGTATTGGTATTTGTTCGTATTTGTATACGTACTTGTATTATGGGCTAATAGCTGTGTGATTTTTTTTTTGTTGTTGTTGTTGTTCAAAAATGATTTAGTCGTTTCGATAACTTTATTTATTATTTCTCGATTCTTATTTCATTTCGGAATAGGTTTAGCTATTCGACTATGTGTGGACATGATAAATGCAAAATTAATTTTTTATAAAGGGAAATAAAGGACAAGGGAATGATATACGTACATAGAAATATTTCACACTTAAAATTACAATATATAAATAATGTATTAGCATATAATATACATTATGAGAATTCTATTTGATGATAATGCCAGATTGATATTAGTAAAATATTTTCTACATTCGCTAATCCAAAAAAAAGTGTCAAATATATTATTTGGAACATGTAATGTTAGTAATATCTTGTATTTGTTGTAATATTGTGCCAATTGGCAATTTTTTCAAATCTACAAAGTTATCAATCGTTCATTTTTTTCACAACACGGAATGTATCGGCAGAATTTTAAACTTTTTTCCAGAAATGTACTAATAAATTAGGCAACTAATTTCATGAACAATTTGCATTTTCTTTTTGTCGTATGTAAACTTGCATGTTTTTAAAAATGCATGCAGAACATAATTTTGTTTAGGCTTATATTAATATCTAATAATAGAATTGACACATTGTTTTTTCCAAGCCAATGAGATAATAATTTCTGTATTTTTCTTATGGTAAACAATGAATGGAAAGTACATTTTGTTGTTTTTCCTTTCTTTTTCGTCATCAATGCATAATATTATGAATCTTTTGCAGTGCCTATAATAATAGAAAAAAAAGATGACCAAGCTTGTATATTTTTCTTATGGTAAACAATGATGATGATGATGACGATGATGATGATGATGATGATGATACGAATGATGTGATGATGATGATGATACGAATGATGTGATGATGATTATGATGATATTACGATATGATGATTTTTGATTTATAGTGGTATTAGGTGTGGAAGTTTCGGAGAGGGTGCTCAGCAATTCTTCTCTTGTTTGTGCGTGCAACGAAGCGTTCGATCCTGGATTAAGGAAATATTTAAATTGTCACAAATTAAATATTAACAAAAACAGAAAAAATATCAAATATACCCTTTTTGAACATGTGGATGTTCCATTTTCCGTGGACATATTTTGAGTTTCGGGAAGCAATTCGAAGGGTAAATTTGATATTTTCTTTTTTTAATTAAATTGTAATAAATAAAATACATGTGGCTCTATCAAAACCCATTGAAGTGCCATGATCTGATCAATATTTGCTGTGTTTATATTTCTCCTCTTCCTCCTCGAGTCCATTTTGCTCTGAAAAATAAAATTATTATTATATCATCAATTTATTGAATAGTTATTACCTAGAGAGAGAGAGAGAGAGAGAGAGAGAGAGAGAGAGAGAGAGGGAACCTGCAAAGCACAGTTTATATCAGGATCAGTTAAAATTTCGAAAGCTTTGAGAGGACCATTTTCAGCAACACATAACGCCTCAGCAGGTAAGTATCTTTCAAATCTAGAGAGGAAAACAAAAAAACAAAGCCCTAATTTCATACTTCATCAAAATTAGTATGATATAAAACAATTTAAAAAAGATTATTGAACTTTTTTGTTGGTTCAAAAAGGGAGAGGAAGAAAGGGCCTTGAAAATAATTTTCATGCCGAGAAGGTCCCGAGTATAAAATTCATCTTTGTCAAAGTAGGGTCTGTCTTCGGTTTCTACCGGTACCGTTGACCCGGTAATTAGGTCAGCCTAGAAAAGAGTGAAAAAAACAAAAAATAATTGTGTAAAAGAAGGCTAAAATAAATGAGTAGTTTTTTTTAGAAGATTAATAAACCTCTTCGATTGAATTAATTCCTTCCAAGATGAAAATCCAATTATTTTGGCCGGATTATTTCGCCATTTGTCAGATTTACTTCGTTTATATATTCCTTTGGGCCGTCTCGCATTATCAGCCACACTTTCCGGGGTAAATTGTTTCAAAAATACGCAATTGTTTCAAAAATACGCAATTAAGTTATCAAATTGTTGGTTTGGGTATCTGAATTTATTTGAAAATAAAATTTGAATAATGGAATTGAATTGAAATACCTTTCCGAATCGAATTTATTTGACAATAATTAACTACGCAAAAATGATATGAATACCTTTTGCTTCTAAGCTGACGAATCATTGTCTTGAACCATAATGATTCGGCCAGTATTATTGCAAAATCGCGCAACAACCCTTTCATTTTTCCAACCATGCGTAACAAAATTAAAATCCAATAATAGAAATCAATCAGCATTTAGTTCATGCTTCGAATAAGTCTGAATTTTTCAAACATGACATTAGAGCAAACACCTCGAAGACGATCCCTTCATAATACTCTTTATGGTATGCCTTGAGAACCTTCTCGTCCGCTTCATGTCAACGTGCATACTGCATACATCATACCACAAACGGTACAGTGCTGCCACATGGAATAACGCTGTCCCAATTCGAAATGGTACTGCACATAGTTCCTCTTCTTGTTCACGACTTTCGTCGAATTTGCAGACTCGTCCCTCTTTCGATTCTCGATTGATGCCATCCAAGCTGAAACATGGAAGTTCTGAATTTTAGTATTTGGAAAGCATGTGATGTTGACCAAAAGAATGATATTGTTTACATTGATTTTGTCGATTTGCTGGCATTTTTCTTCAGTATGTCCTTGGTCTCGTTGATCTTGCTTTGCTTGACCAAATCCTACAAAACATTTAAATTACAATTATACCCTTTTTGAAATTTACGAAATTGTCTTGACACGAACACTCGAAGACGATCAAGGTCCGCCATACGCGCATTTCGCCAGCTCACAATACGGCGGCGTGGCTCTGCGCATTCTCGTCCTTGCGCTTTTCCTCAGAAGCTGACTTGGCGCCATGGCCCCGCCTTTCTCGCGACTCAGTTTGGCAATGCCAGACACCATGACCTCCAAATGCCAGAAATGATGACCTCGACTTTGCCACGGACACCTGGCCGACGCATCTACAACATGTGATGACCTCGCAATATTTAGCATCGTCATTAGCCTTCAATTCAAATTATGACCTAATCCTACAAAACATTAAAATTACAATGATACCCTTTTTTTGAAATTTACGAAATTGTCTAGACACGAACACTCGAAGACACTCAAGGTCCGCCATACACGTATTTCGCCAGCTCACGATGGTGTTTCGTGGCTCTGCGCATTCTCGTTCTTACGATTTTCCTCAGAAGTTTACTTGACAATGTGGGCCCGTTGTGTAACTGAAAATAATGATTAAAATGTGTCGTCGTACCTCAATCCAAATTTATAATAGCAAAGAACTCAGGGACTTTTTTCAAATTATCATAAGTAAGGAAGAACTAATTAAGAAAAAGAAGGGATAATTTGTAAACATACCGCTTCATTAGAAGAGGACCAAAATTCTTCTACGGTTTTTCTCAGAAAATTATCTCTCAGCAAATTGCTGTCACTAAAATAGAAGTCAACCTGAAATTGGGAATTTAAATAATACAAATTAGATGGAATTTCAAAACGCACAAAATAAGCTAGAAAATAAAATCGAATAGGGATTTAGTCATCAATTAGAGGAATCAAAATGCGAATTCCATCTCTTTGTCGTTTTGGTAAGAATAAATTACCCCTGTAATTTCCATAACAGAAGATTATTACAAAAAAACAAAGAATAAAACTTGAAATTTTGGAGTTGCTTCTTCATTTCAAAAACCGAAAAAATTGAGAAGAAGCTATCGTACCTGTAGTAGCTTGGAGCAGAAGCTATCGTGCCGGCAGCAGCTTGAAATTTTGGAGTTGCTTCTTCATTTCAAAATCGAGGGCTGCCTTTGAAGCGCGTAAGAAGCCGGCAAGAAATGCTGTAACATACCGTGAAAACGTATGCACCGCTATCGCCCACAGAAGCGGCTAGGGCTTCGTTTCCTCTTGCCTCTATCGCCCACAGAAGCAGAAGCGGAACGAAGAAGAAGCGGCCACGTTTCCTCGCGCCTCTATTGTTAGGACGGCGACGATCCGGCACTGCCCGTGAATAAATTATTACCAATTGGGACGGCAACGATCCGGCACAGTCTCGCAAATAAAATAATAAATTAATTTTGCCCGTACAAACGGACCGTACTAACTACAATAAAATTAATAAAGTTAGGCATCCCGCGCCTGTCAACCCGCAAGCTTCCCGCAGCTGACGTGGCACCCATGCTCATGCCACGTCAGCACACTAAACGGATCAGATTTGAAATCCTTTTTGCTATGTTTTCTGAACCCGTTTAACGTTGAGAGGGTAAATGGATCCGAGTGAAAAAGGAAAGACTGCATCGTAGAGAAAAGAGAGAAAAGGAAGGAATTGCCTCACCTTGCTTTCCTTCGTCATGTCCTGACAAGGGTTTCTCTCTCTTCGTTGTACCGTCTAGTTGTCGTAGCCGACGTCCGCTCTCTGTCCGTTTGTGCTTAATATTGATGGCCATCCCCTGTTCAACGAGGTATAGATTACTCTGTTTTTTCTTTTATCTTTTTCTTTTTACCATTTTTTTCTCTTTTTTTATCTGAAAATTGTAGGTGGAGATGATACATCATTTTGTATAGAGATGAAAATTGTACATGAAGATGTCAAATTCTTTTTTTAATATGGAAATTGTATTACTGTGTTATTTTGATAGTAATTTAATATTTAATAGGGGCAATTTCAGGTATGTCCCTACAAAAATTGAAAATATCATATTTGTCCCTCAAAAGTAGTTAATATCAAATTTATCCTTCTAAACTCTAAATATTATCAAATTAAACCAAATTCATTTTTTCTGTGAAGTTAAACGGCAAAGTTGTAAAAAGACCAGCTTGCCCTTCTCAGTCAAAACCACACAATCGCAATTCGCAATCTCATTCTGGCCAAGCGAAGTCCTCTCTCTCTCACTCACACACCCACACACTGACACACACACATAGCCTCTCTCTCTCTCTCTCTCTCTCTCTCTCTCTCTCTCACACACACACACACACACACACACAGAGACACCCTAAGAAACATTGGAAGTGTGGAACCTCAGCAATCTCATGCGAATTTCCTCTCTAACACTGACTACACAAGTTGGAAATGATGGAAGGCACTCACATCACTATACATCCTCTCATTTCTTAAGGATTTACTGTGATGAATAGGTTACTATAATTGAGATTGTTTCAATGCAACTGGATTAACTAGGTTATTTGGGGACAAATTATGACGAACTTCAATATTTTGAGGACAAGTTTTTTTTTTTTTTTTGCAAGGAAATGCCCGTAGGCTCTATTAATTCAATCTTGGCATTACATGATTTGGATCCCTAAATGGGCCTTGATAATGCTCAGTATGGTATCATTCTATCTAGTCTCTTTTATATCTAATAAGCCTGCTTCATTAGCTAGCTTAATACCCAAAGCCTATCTAACATCAAAACATTGTCTAAGAAAAATACGAAAAAAATATTACAAAACAGTAAACAGGGAAATAAACTTCTAGATAAATAACGACATAGTTTGGTAATAGCTCCGCTTCGACAAAGGTTTCCGATTTCTAGCCAATTCCTTCTCTTAATGGTCTATTGATTGGATAGGTCCACCCCGTTGAATCTTGTTTATAGATTCTTGCCTGTTTGGCCAAGTCGTCCGCGATGTAGTTGTGTATTCGACTACTGAAATCCACCTGAAATTTTGTATTCTTCGTAAGTATCGCTCTGCATTTGAGAAGAGTAGGGTGTGCCTTCCAATCTGGTGTGTCATCGTTTTGGTCTTCAAGCTGGATATATGAGGCCAGATTCAAATTGTCAGTGAGTATAGTTGCAGATTTGTATCCTAATTCTATTAGTTTTTGAGTTCCCAATAATAGGGCGAGGGTTATTTTGAAATTTTGAATGCATCTCGTTGCAGATTCAAATCTGGTGTGCCTTCTCTGAAATTTTGAGGACAAGTTATGGCGACAAACATTTATAGTCGTGTAGAGTGGCAAAGCACTCGAGAGAAGATAAGGTTATTTTGAATGCATCTCGTTGTGAATTGTGATTGTAGGACTGTGCAAGTGTTAATTAATTCCTCAATTTTTATGTGCATCTCTTGTATAAGAAAATGGCATTAACTTGCTCAAACCTTGGGTGATTAATGATTATCTCATCCAGCAATCTCAATACTATTAAAAAACATATCAATATCCACATTGCTAAAATTCTTTACAATTATTGCCAAGAAACAAAAAAATTAACAAAGAATTGTAAAGCTTTTTTTTTTTTAAACAAATATATATCCCATCCTTGTCATGTCGTAATTTGTGCGAGAAAGAACAACAACTAATTCAAATAATCTAAAAATCCAAAACAAAGACAAAAAAAAGAACACTAAAAAACAAGTGCATATCAATCAAAATATTTCCGAAAATAATACTATTCAAATATTTATATCCAAATTGACATACCAAATATCCAAATTGACATTAGTTTCTTTGGAAAACAAGAATAGTTTATACTGAATTGCCAAGCCCAGAACCATCATAATTCATAACCAATTGACATACCAAATCATAAATACAAAAATTCATGATAAAACAAGTAGATGAATCGATATACTCGTTCACAAAATCTTACATAGGAACAATCCATAAGAATAAGCTGGAGCCTCTTCCCGTTTCAAGACCTGTGCTTAGCTGCCAATGGCGTATTTTTGATTAAAGGTCCCCCAAGTTCTAGGCTTTTGTCTTTTATCATATCCACACTCTTTGCTACAAAACTGAGTCATTTCCCTGACTTAGGAGTGATAGTGTAGGCAAATTCATGAGGAAGAGTTAGAGGCGGCACAATGACCAAGAGAGGCAAGGCCTTAGGTGCTGCTGGTAGGCGATTCGATCAATAGTACACCAATAGGCTATGCTTCTTATTTCTTGGGGGAGTTGGGAAGACGAGAAGAGGACGACAATGGCGGTGGACAGATGGAGGGTTCATTGGCAAAGATGATTTGTAGTTTAGAAAGGGTATTTTGGTCATGTAAATATATAATTAGTGATTTCACTGAAGTAAATTATGATTCATTGGATGACAAATTGTTAATTTGGACAAATTCGATATTATATTACTTTAAAAAGGTTATATTTGATATATTTTAATTTTGCAAGCATAAATTTGGAAGTTTTTTAGATTTTGAAGGACAAATATGATATTTATAATTTTAAAGGGACAAATTTGATATTTTGATTCTTTGAAGGGACATATAGGAAATTATCCCTATTTAATATTGTTTTTCAATTAATAGGAATGGAAATGATAAATTCTGCTGGTGGATGGTGTATTGCCGGTTGAAAATTGGTACTAGTTGGTACTAAGTTCCTTCTATTTTTCAATTAACATGAAGCAGTCAAAGGTATAAACTTTTCAAATTATTTATTTCGACAACGATTCTCGTGAATTGGTACCAAGTTCCTATTATTTTTTCTAAATTCAGGTTGTGGCGGATAATGTATTGCCCGTTGAAAAGGAACGAGTGTTCGAGACACAAAAAGTTTCTCGATTCACATGGAACTATTTATGTTTAGGTTTATTTGATTTTAGAAAATTGAATTAGATTTTATTATTTATGATTTTGTTTGAATATTTAGTACTTGATTATTGTTAGAAGATTTCGTGATTTTGTCATATTTTTTTGGTATAATTCATTTGTTTTTGTTGCAAATGAAAAAAAATCCTTGGCAATGTATTAGAAAAAAGACAGAAACCAATAACTATTTTGTCCAATTCCTAAGAAATGATAAACTTAGAATTTTTCTTACAATATTTATGAACATAATTTCAATATATACTTCATACAATTATAATACATTTTTCAATTGAAATTTTACATTGTTATTAACGATTTAAAAAAAAATAGAAATACAAATAGAACATTGCTTGTACGATTCCCTCGAGGCCAGTCAAGACCGATCGATTCCAATCATCCTAAGAAAATGAAGGGCTTCATTTCATTTTTACAATCATCCCTCAAGGCCACTACATATTTTAGTACAATTACAGCCATTGCATTTTTACATTTTTATGCCCGGCTCGTATTTTGGAGACCAATCATCCTAAGAAAATGAATGGTGCAAAATGTAGTTAAACAAATTAAGCGAAGAGAAATGAATTACTTCGAACATTGGTTTCTTGGAGGACTCCATTCTGCATTTCAACTTATGTATTGCTCCCTTCGACACAAGTTTCTCACCCATTAGTGCTCTTGAGAGAAATATAATAGCCTGATCAACACTACTCAATCCAGTTTAATAAATCTGTTTTACCCAAATTAACACTGATCAATGTAACAAAACAATATTTAATTTTATGTATCCCTAATTAATCCTAATCAAGATACTAACTGAGACCAACTAACACTAATCTACCATTTTTAATCCTTTCAGACACAAATCAGAAAAAAAACACTTGATTGGAGTGATAGTTTTAACCAACAAAGAGATAGGCTTGTGAGAAGAGGAGATTAAACAATACACTTACTCGAGAATAGACTTGAGAGAGAGAGAGAGAGAGAGAGGAAAAAGGATTGGCCGAGAGGTACAGATCAGGCGAGTCACAAGCTTTAAGGAGGCAGGCGAGTGATTAGCTTCAGGATTTTGAGCAAATGCGGTATTTTGAAACACATATCCAGTTAAATCCCTCAAATCAAATATGCCCCAAATCAAAATAGAAAACAAGAGTGATTTAATTCGAGAATCAGTAAAATAGAGGAAGGAATTAGAGAATTTAGGCATTAATTAGAGACCTACTTCGAGAATACATCATTTGTAGCAAAAATATGTTCACGAAGGAGAGAGACGATTGAGCGATTCACCAAGATCTTCACGAAAGAGGAAAGAGCTCGGCGATTCAGCGAGGGGTTGAAGAAAGCTCGGCGATTCAGTTTTCACGAAGAAAGAGAAGCTCGGTGATTCAGTTTTCACGAAGAGAGGCAGTACGACTCGGCGAAAGAAAAGCTTGGTCGGAGATATCTAGAGAAATCTCACAGAAAGAAGAAGTCACAAATCCTTCTTTGTTTTGTTACCCTAGTGTTATTTGCTTTGTCTCTCGGATCCATTTACAAATTCCAATAATGCATGGAATTAGGGATGGAATTGAATCTTAAAATTCCAATAATGCAAATTCTTTGTTTGGCACAAAGAATTATGGAAAGAATTAGATGGTGGAGCATATCATAATTCCATTTTTCTTGCAAATTGTAATTCCAATAAAAGTTGGAGTGTCAAAGTGGAGCATCTTCATCTAATTATTAAATTAATTTAATTAATATTATGATAATTTTATAAGTATTAATCAATATAACTAATATTATATTATATTAATATTTGGATAAATAATTATTTTATCATAATATAATTAATAATTAATAAATATAATTAATATTATAATAAAATAATTATTTTAACTATAATATATATTAATAGATAAAATATAAAATTTTAATAATATAGACGTACATTTAATATTTTTTAATTATTATTATAATATTATTATTAGGTAATTGCAAATATTATAGTAATTATATTAAAATATTAAAATAATAATTTTAATAATAAGATATATATTATTAGATAAAATTTAATATTATAATAATATAAAAGTAAATTTAATATTTTTATTATTATTATAATATAATTATTAATATTATAGTAATTATATTAAAATAACATCCTAATTATTTAAATTATAATATATATTAATAGATAAAATATAACATTATAATAATATAAAAGTATATTTCTTTTATATTTAATATTATTATTATATAATTGCTAATATTATAATAAATATATTAAAACAATAATATTACTTACATTATATATGATTAGATAAATTATAATATTATAATAATATAGAAGTACATTTAATATTTTCAAATTATTATTATACAATTTATAATATTATAGAACTTATATTGAAATAATGAAATAATTATTTTAATAATAATATATATTAATAGATATAATATAATAATATAAAAGTACAGTTAATATTTTATATTATTTTCTATATAATTCCTAATATTATAGTAATTATATTAAAATTATTAACTAAATTCCAGTATTTTCATAATTACTTATAAAATATAACAATATAATAGAATTTTATATAATAATATTGTTATAATTTTATATTGAAATAATGTTATATTATAATAATATGTTTTTATCTAACTAATATTACAATAATAATATTACAATAATATTATTATTCTTTATCAATTTTAATGAAATATTATTTCCATATTTTTAATAACAAAATTCCAAATTTTTGTGACCAACCAAACAAAGAATTATATTTTCCAGTATCTTATAATCCGGACATCCAAACAAACTGTGGAATTACTAATTCCAGAATTTTTTACTCCTCCACCTTATAATCCGATTCCACTCTACTAATTCCGCTTGCCAAACGGCCCCTAAATGCTAAACGGGTTCAGAAAACATAGCAAAAAGGGCTCCAAATATGATCCGTTTAGTATGCTGACGTGGCAGGAGCGTGGGTGCCACGTCAGCTGCGGGATGCTTGCGGGTTGCTAGGCGCGGGATGCCTAATTTTATTGGTACTAACTATGTGAATTCAACCGAATTATCTCAAAATAAAACCGTACCTTAACCGTATGCGGAAGCGTATGGAATCCGTCCGAATTGATGTCGCGCCATCATCGTCGTTGCGTTCATGAAGCCTTAGTCGCAAAGATTTGGAATTCCAATCACTTTATGATCTCCAATTTGGAGAATCCTTCGGTTTCTTTTCTCCTACGGATCTCTCTCTTTTCTTAATGGGATGGAAAAGAGAATGACAGAATTTCATATGTGCTTGGGACCAATTTGCTTTTATAGCCACAAGGCATATTTTCAGAAAAGACATGCCTTTTGGGCTTCCTAATGTGGATCTTCTAATTCAGCCCATCATAGAAAATAGAATCACCACCACAATATTCTACACATCAAAGGCCCACAACATAATTTGACACATTTAATACTTAATTTTAAAATCAAAATTGATCACTATATTATAAACATTTAAATGACAATATTACAACACATAATATTTTACATATAAGTCCAATGTTGGAATAATGTTCCAACATCTATCGCCCAGCAACCGGTCCGCCTCGCACCTGCCGAATGCGTGCATGCTCCGCGTCATTCCGCCGCACTGCTTTGCCTTATCTTCTCTCTCTCTCGGACGGGGCTAGCTTTTTACTCTCTCTCGCGGGGTTAGGTTTTGCGATCGAAGGGCTGTCATCGTCTGGTAAATAACCAAATCCAACGACAAAGAAAGCAAAAACGTGGAAGAGGTAAAATAAGGCCCAATGTTTTACTTTATATCTATTGTATGATATTTCTTTTATTTTGCAAATATATATGAAATATTCATGGTAAAATTTACAGAATTTTATTTTACCTAAATCTTGGAGGATAAGCTTGCACGCGGGAAGAAATATTTTTTGAGAAAATAGCCCCATATTCAGATTTCGCGTGTTTGAACCCTCCATGACCTAAAATCTGGAACGGAAGCAGGAAGCATGATCGTATGTCTTCTCTCTACGACCAAAGTATGAAAGTCCCCTAACCATGCGCACATAGAAAAAAATCCAATATGATACCTTTTTGCATAGATGTCCATATAAAATATAGTATTTTCATACATGCAAGAAAAGTAAATACCAAAATAATGAATAATAATCATCCGTACCAGTATGTACCTGCAATGCAACCAAGTGCTAAAACTCGATTTGGCTGAAAGGAAGAACAGTCGAAACAAAGAAGCAAAAGTGAAGCAACCAATCTTGATCCGAGAAGCTCTACCTCTGTTTCCCGAGAAGACGTCAAATCCAGATCGACCAACTGGTTGGGAATATTCCCTGACCCGTTAGAGCCATGTCAAGAAGCAATTATTTGCTTTATGGTACCTGGAAATTATTAGAAGCGTTAAATGATAGAAATTTGAAATGGTAAAATGCTGATTATTTAATGAATTTGAATTGAAATTGTGGCAAAGCCGATAAAGAGCAATATATTCAAAAATGAGGAATTATTAAACTTAGTAAGTTCAGAAACCATAATAAAAAAACAATTGCAATCCAGTATAGTGAATAGCATGAAGTAATTGCAAAAAATATGACAATAAAATTGCAACCGAAACCCTAAATCGATGACCATACAGGAAGTAAAAACCTAAATCAAGAGCTAAAAACTATCCAAAATCGAGCTGAATATTAACAAACCCTAATCTAAACCAAGACCCTAAATTATATAACGTATTCATCAAAATCGAGCTGAATATTAACAATAAGAAAAAATGGACAAAACCTGCGCAGCGACTGCTCCGCCTCGCGCCGCTAGAGACTTTTCCTGCTTTCTCTCGCGCGGCTTCCGCTAGCGACTTATGGTCTTTTCTCCCTCGTGGCTAAGTTTTTTTTTTGTTGTTGTTGTATGGCTTGCGAAAATGCAGAAATAAGGGACATGAGATGAGAAAGAACCAAACCCTTTTCCAGGATGGCCACGTGTCAGTTTTTCATCATATGTTTAAAATTAGAGCTATAGATAGATATATCTTCTTCTTCTTCTTTGTTGTCGTCCTTCTCCTCGGCTTTTTTCTCCTCGGCAACATCAGGCTAATTAAACAAATAATCAAAAGTTAAGGGGCATAATTTTAGAAAGTCAGAAACACTAACAAATCATTACCTTGTATCATTGCATGGCCAAAGCCATGTCTTCCACAGATGGTTGAAAACTTGAAATCATCGGTCTCGAGCTCCTCTATTTCGTCCTCGTGTGGTGGTGATGGTGGGGGGGCTCGAAAGGAGAGGATGTGTCGCTGGCCTCGGGTTCCATTTCTCGCGAGACCTCAACTGGACACTCCATTTTGTAAAGATATCGCCTCTATTTCGCTGAAAGATTTGAGTCAAATTTCCTCGAAACCTAAGATTAAAATGTTGTAAATTTAATAAAATTATTATAAATTTATATATGTGCAGTATCGTACGTTTTTTCTGTTCACATTTTCTGGAGAGGCTTTATTTATTGAATCTTCTATGTCTTCACATTTCATGTCTTTTATTTGCATGTCTAAAAAACAGAAAAAAATTTATTATGAGAATTGGAAAGAAATGTGAAACGTAATTTTTTCATTATTATTGGACTTATTTACGAAATGAACAAACTCGTTAAAGAGCAGTGCCGCCTTTGTGATACGTCCTGTGACTGAAGCGCATCCTTCAATTGGCAACGATTTTTCCTTCAATTTCTCAATTTTTATTTCATCCACAAATTTCCTGAGATTTTCCTCCACTATTCTGAAAAATATGAACAAAACGGGTACACCAGTGAGTTTTTAACCCAATCCGCGAAATCGACGACTCCGAAAAATTAACCCTAAACCAAGGAACTGAAAAATAATTAATGACATAATTAGTTAAAACCCAAAATTAACAATAACGATAACAAAAATTGAACAAAAAACCCAATAACGAAAAGAAATAACAAAAATTTAAGAAAGAAACAGCGAAACCTGGCAGCGACCTGGTGGCGAACCAGCAGCGGAAGTTGGCAGCTTCATTAGAGTGCTGAATTAGTTTCAGCTATACTTGTATTCGAAGCAGTAAGCAAGCTGAAATTAGAACACATAATTTGCAATTTTAATCGACAATTATCTAACCAAATCGGGATTTAGAAATGCCACGACCGTGGATGCGCGAAACAAAGTGTGTTTCCGGTCTTGGTCGCCGTGTGTCGAGGTTCGTCCCGGTTTCATTTTGCGTCTAGGGTTTCTTTTGCGTGGCATTTCTCTCTCCAGCTTGTGTGTCGTGAATGGTGAATGAAGAGAGAAAGGGAGAACGACTCTGTATGTATCAGTGTTTGATCGAACGGCTGTAACGAAGGAAAGCACCAAACAATCAAACGGCGAAAAAAGTATAAACGTGGAAGCACCAAATAAAGGCCCAATGTTATATTTATATTTTTACTTAAAACATTTCATGTTAATCTCTAAAAAAAATAATTAAATATATTTATTTACTAAACACAAATAATTTATTTAACTTATATAATATTTTTCAATAATAAACATGAGACATAAAAGTCATCAGACACAAATAATTATTTAAACTTGTACAATGTTATCTATACTAAGTTCTAAAGTTGGAAAAAATACTGCCCCAGCATTCAGCCACGTCGCCTTTAATGTTCACAATTACGGTTACTGTTCGCAATACTGTTACTGTTCATGAACACTATTTATTTATTTATTTATTTTTTTTGGAAATTTCAGTAAATATAGGGACTTTTTAAAAAATTTCTATGTTCTAACAATTTCAGTTTTTTTAAATGTAAGAGCTTTTTAAATATTTCTCATGCGATATCATTATTTTGAGATTATTATAGGGGTATATATGGTAATATCAGATTTTGTAAGGTTATACATGATAATTTCAGATTTTTTAAATATTTCTCATATTGTATCATTAATTCAGAAATTTTTATAAGAGTAAATATGATAATTTATGTTTTTTCCAGAGGTATGCATGCTAATTTTTTATTTTTTCAAATACAGTTTTTATTTTATTCCACATATTACATCATTAATTTGAGATTTGTATAGGGATATATATGATAATTAATATTTTTGTAGGGGGGTACATCATAGTTTTAGATTTTTTAAAACATACAAGTTTTTTGTGATAATTCTCAACTTCTCATATTATATCATTTTTTTTTTTTTTTTTTTAGAAATTTCAGTAAATATAAGGGCTTTTTAAGATTTTTCTATGTTCTAACAGTTTCAGTTTTTTGATACATGTCAATTATATATATTTTTCAATTTTTTTTCTTTTTAATATTTTTCATATGATATCATTACTTTCATATTTTTATAGGGTTATATATGATAATTTCAGATTTTTGTAGGGGTATTCATTCAAATTTTAGGTTTTTTTTTAAATATAGACTTTTTATATTTGTCAAATTATATCATTACTTTCATATATTTATACGGGTATATAAGTTTCATATTTACTAGGGATATATGTGATAATTTCATTTTTTTTTTTTAAAAGACAGGGTTTTTTTGAAATATTTGTCGTATTATATTATTTTTGGTAGATTTTAATGATAATTATAATTTCATAAGTAAACCAGATTCGGAAAAACGTTGGGACTTTGTTATATTTCGGAAAAACGAAAAGAGAGAAAGAAATTCGGGACCTTTGCAGGGCCAGGGTAATATGGTAATTTTATTCTGACTCGAGACCATGATTTTGATTATGATTGGTGCAACCGAAACGAGTTCGTTCAGGCATAATGGAATGGCTTTGAGTGCGAGGGAGATGTAGAGCAAAATTAAACCCACACGACTACATAAAAATGTCCACGATACTCAGTTGCATTATGCGAGGGGTATTTTCGTCATTTACAATATTTTTATTCTAAATGTTGATAATTTTTTTCGTGTTTTGGACAGAATGGAATGGTTTTTGAGTGCGACGAGGTGGAGATCAGTATTATACCCGGAAGACTACATCAAAATGGCCACAATACTCCGCCGCATTCATTGAGGGGTAATTTTGTCATTTCCAATATTTTGATTATGACCGTTGATAATTTCTTTCATGTTTTAGGCATAACTATTATCTTATGTATAAAGTAGAGAAAATTCTTGCAATTCTATGCCTCCACGTCATCAAGGGCTTTTGTGTAATTTTTTTTTTAATTTACATTTTGGTCCTTTTTATTTTTAATTTACATTTTGCTCTTTTTTATTTACATTTCGGTTCTTTTTATTTACATTTCGGTCCTTTTTTACATTTTTGAATTTATATTTTGGTCCTTTTTATTTACATTTTGGTACTTTTTAGTTTTAATTTTTATTTTGGTCCTTTTTATTAACATTTTCGTCCTCTCTTATTTACATTTCGGTCCTTTTTTATATTTTTTATTTATATTCTGGTCCATTTTATTTATATTTTGATCCTTTTTAGTTATAATTTACATTTTGGTCCTTTTATTTACATTTTGGTCCTTTTTTATTTACATTTCGGTCTTTTATTAAATTTTTATCATTTTTTCTGATTTTACATTTGGTCTTTGTTTCCTATTTTACATATATATTAAAATTTGCGAATATGTGCTGATTATATTAATCGATTTTAGAAGCACCTGAGCAAATGCTATTTATACAAATTATATTAGAAAATAATATATGTGATAGACTAATTTCATGAACCTTATGCATCTATTGACATCATGATATTTGTAAATATATCATGATTAGATTTATTTAGTTCAAACGCATGCGCGTTAATTCTATTTAAATAATTATATAAAAAGCATCCCGCGCAATTGCGCGGGCCCAAAGCTAGTTATTCTTAATTTTAGATATGACAATTTAGAATATTATATGGTTTTGATTTTTGTTTATGTCCACAAATGTTGCTTTATTATTTTATAGTGACATTTATTCTTTTTTGTATATGTTGTATTAAAATACTAAATAAATATTTCTCAATGTGTCAATATCAAAAATAATATAATAATTTTATCATAATCAAACTTTCTTAATCAATATGATATTTATTTCTATAAAGTCTTATATTTGGTCCCGAAAAATCATAACTATATATTATGTGGTAAATCAAATGAAACAAAACCGCCGCGGAGCGCGGGTAATCTCCTAGTTATATTTTATTGTCAACATGTAAATCTCATTTATATATACTATATTTTGTGATGTGAATCATGTGATAATTACGTAAGACCTAATGTGTCCTCGTATATGTTGCACGGATACGAATACGGATAGCGTATCCGATACGATACGGATACGGCGATACGGCAATTTTCAAAAAATCACGGATACGGCTATATAATTATTAATTTAATACATTTATATTATATATAATTAATAAATAAGTAATAAATTAAATAATAAATTAATAATATTTCTATATTAAATATTATGACAATAAATAATATCAACCAAACAATACAAGTATCATAAAACTATCATAAACTTGTTCTAGAAATATTTTAGAACTAATTTAGAAGTATCCTAGAAATATCTTACATAATTTATTTAAAAATATTATGGGCCAAAATATATAATGAGCCGAAATATCCTAAATGGAGTATCCCACCCGTATCCTGGACATATCCCCAGCCGTATCCTGCCGTATCCCCGCCGTAACCGAAAAAAATAAATATTAAAATATTTTGATACGCCACGTGGATGGCATATCCGATACGTATCTGAACCGTATCACACCCGTATCCGTATCGGATACGCGTATCCGTATCTTAGGATACTTCTGCATTTTTGAAGTATCCACGTAACATAGGTCATCGTCACTTGTGACTTGTGTGGGACAAAACTTACAATGTAGAATGAGGTTGAGTAGTGATGTACACCTCCTAGAACTCCCCCCAACCTCTTGATGATATAACAAGATTTTTAAACTTTAAATTTACACATTAATGCATGGTTTAACACATTAATGTATGGTTTAATCATTTTAAAGTATGATTTAACATTCAATTATAATGTCAAATCAAGAATTAATGTTTTAATTTTTAAAATGTTAAATCTTAATCGTGTCATCAAGCCTCTTGGGGGAGACTTTGAGGGTAGGTCCAACATTTTCCAATGAGGTTAGGTTACCATCACTTTCTTCTTTCAAGTCTGAATATTAATTTTTCCTCGCAGTTTTTTCTTGATTTTGAAAATTTTCAAATATTTCCAAAATGTCCATTGGAAGTACAAAATAAAGAAAAAAGGACATTTAAAATCGTCTTTTAGTTAAGAAAATGAGAATATACTTCCCAAGAAATTCAATCATCTTTATGTGACAAAATTGAGAATATACATTCCAAGAAATTCATGGAATTATGATGGCCTAATGAAATTGCTCAAAAAATATTAAAAAATAATGACATTTTCTAATTATCATTAATATTATTTATCACACACATCCATAATTCTGAGTAATGTATTTATTCCTAACATAATTTGGTCATTGTCTCTAACAAACAAACAGATGAAACTTCTTTCATCTTAATAGTGTTTTGCTCTTTCATGTTGGTTTCCAATCACATTCTGCTTTGTTAACGCTTTCCTTTGACAAGTTAACCTACTCTGTTCAATTTGAATTTCCCCTTTCTTTCTCCATAAATATGTCATTTTAATTTTTTATTTTATTCCAAACCTTACTTGCTTCGATATGATTTTTCTTCCACATTTAATACATATTTTCGCGTAGCTAATTCCTCACTAATCCATAAAAAAAATCTTCCAACATTTTATTATTACGGTGTTACATTCAAAACAATCGCGGAAGTCATTTTATTAAAAAAGAGTGCGAAAGAATATTACAAACAAGTTTAATATGTAAAAGAGAAGCCGTATATTAGTGACGATATTATCAAGCATTTAATAATGATATACGTAGTTATCAAACTCGACGATCAAAGTATTTGGTGCAGAACTCAGAAACTTCCCAATCGAATATCCCCTCGCCATTCGAAACACTCCACTTCCTCCTATAATCGTCCTATCTATAACGCTTCCTAAAACCACCCTTCCAAAAATGGCGAGAGTGCTCCCATTGTACGGCCCATCGGTGAAAACAAAATTAAGCGATGTAAATATTCCGTTATCGGCTTCCTGTGATGCTCCCACGACCGTGCCCTGCGCCCTTCCTGCCAGAGCAAGAATCTCGATTAATTTGAAGCTAAGGTTCAATATTTAGGAAGTTAGTAATAAATATAAAACAACGTTTAAAATAAAAATAAATATATATCTTGTGAAAACAAAAAAAAACACAATACGATACCAATTAATTTGGAGTCGGGATCTGCTCCTTCGCGTAACATGTCGTCGATAATTCCAACCATGCCGAAAAAGGAGGTGTTTGTCAAGGGTGCGACGACATTCACTAATGTAGCGTTTGGACCAGACATGATTTCGTGAAAGTAGAAATGCAAGTGAGTTATTTTCTCTCTTTGAGTAGCATCAACATTTGCTTTGTGGAGAGGAAGGAGAAGAAGAAAGGAGAAAAGGATGGCGTAAGTAATTTGAGAAACCATGTTATTGTTAGCTATGGAGAGGATAGTGAGGATAAATGAAATGCATACAAGAATATATAATGCTAATATGTTGTATTGGAAAAATTTATTGTGTTGAAAGTCAGTATTTGATTTGACTTTCTAACCACACATAGTAGATGTTAATTGAAAACGATTTTACACGAAATCAAGCAAGCAAAGAATCAAACTCGAACGAACATCGAATTTCGAATTTCGAACAAAACATGAACTCAAACGAACAATTAACGAACAAACTCGAATCAAACTCGAACGGACGTCGAACTTCGAACAAAACTCGCAGACTTATTCCGTATCAACAATCATTCATTATTCATTCGACACAATATATATCATTACATTAAATAATATAAATGTTTGAAATTATTTTTGTAATATGTAAAGTTGCTTTTAAATATGTCCAATAAATTTTCCAACAAGTAGATGATAAATTTTAAATATTTTTTTTGATGAAAAAATAAATTCTAAATATGATTTGTGGTCAAATAATTAATTAACCAACATATTATTATGCCATATATAACAATAGAACTTATATCATTTTGTACCTGTTATAACTTTTGAGTATGTAAAATAAAATGATAATATATTATGACCAGAGCCAAAGGAGGGCCAAGAGGAGCCACGACCTTTCTAAAATTTGTAAATTTATTTGTCATATTCCTACAATAAAACATTTTTTGCGGTATATTTTTTGTATAAATTATATTTTATTGTAAATTTGTAAATCTCATTTATATATACTATATTTTGGAAGAGGAATATTTAAGTCCTCTCAACATTCTTTACAAAAAAGTATAAAAAAATATTTGGTCATCCTAATTCCATGATTGACCTCACATAAAATTTTGATTCTGCCGATGACTGTGAGCATGTTTACGTGTAACATAGCTCTACTAAAAAGTGCTTTGGGTTAGGTAAGGCTAGAATTTGCATTAGGAATAGGAATTAAGTAGGTGGATTAGATTCAAGTGACTGGTACGAGATGTGGCCTTAAATAAGTCCACGCTTTCTGAAACACAAACGTACCTGTCCAAATCAATACTTGCTTATGAAGTACAAATACAAAAAATTGATATGCAAATATTCAACGTGATAAACTCCTAATTTTTTTAGAAAAATTATTATTGTTCCTTCTAACATTCTTCACAAAACCTGATGCGTTAGCAAAAATACATTAAATACATTTAATAATAACAAATTTTACATCTTAAATTTACCAGGTGATCATTCAAAAAAAAAAAGTTTACCAGATGATAAACCTAATTTATTTATTTTATTACATATTTGTTAAATTTCACACGTTTCATATGTGGTAAATGGTAAATCAATCCATCCAAATAATTTGTTTTCCATATTGTAAAATTTAAATTTAATTACAAAAGGATAGTGGTAATCAATTTCAATAAAAACGTTCAATTCATCAATGAAGTGTGAAACGATTAATATTTTTCTTTTTCGTCATATATAAAAAGACAACAAAAGAGATGGTCATAATTTATCATTTTTAATTAATGTCATTGCCAATACATCAATTGAGATAGGAGATTCTAAAAATGATGTCTATCACCATTTTTTTTTTATGAGTGATGATACACAACCTTCTTATTTTAATTTACTATCAAAGGTAATGTTAAATAAATATGTAACAAATGAATAAATGAATTCGATTTAACACATGTGTTACGAGCGATTCCTTTATACTGTGCTGTGCGCGGTGAGGTGTTTAGATTAAGACGAGCATATAGTAAATAAGGTGATTTTATGATAGAATCTTTTTAAAAGAATAATTTGGATATTTTCGAATAATTAAATATTTTTTTTTTTTTTTTTTTTGTATATGTATGATAAATCTTTCCTAGTTGCAACCTGGCATGAAAATTGGGAGAATAATGGGCCACGATCCAAAGTCCAAAAAAGAATCACAATTTCTGATTGTTGGAATTTTGAATCTCGTAACTAGGGGTGTACACAAAATTCTCCAACCCGCCCAACCCAACCCGGACCGATCCGTTTTTGCGGGTTTCGAAATTGTTGAGTCGGGACCCGGACCGCCCCGGACCAACCCGTTTTTTGCGGGTCGGGTTACGGATTAGAAATTAAAAACCCGGATTAACCCAACCCGACCCATAGACTATCAAATTTTCATTTAATTAGGGAAAACTTATTCATATTTCTAATAACTTAAAAATTAATTATCACATTAGTTTTCTACATTAGTTTTAACATAAATTAGACTTCGTTTCTCTTCACTTCAAATAATAATCCACTTAAGACACAAACACAAGTCAACGGAATTACTAGCCACAAATCCATAACATAACTCAATAGTCAATAACATGATGAAAATTTTTTTTTATTTCAATCACGTTGGAAGCAAATGAAGTCGCAATAAACAAACCAACAACATAAAAACTTCTTCATGGGACATAAAACATAAAAGAATGTGACGATTTCTTCACGAGACAACCGAGATCTTTCACACGAGTGGAATGTGGAGATTTATTTTACAACAATTTCTTTTTAATATTCATAGTTTACTACAAATTTAAGAATTCCAATTTACTTAATTAATGTTACGTTATATGATTCAAGCACAAGTGGTAAAATCGAATTGGGTGTTTGTTATATTATATGGTTTAATTAATTAAGATTTATTTTTCAATTGTGACTCATGTGTTTGTAAAAATAATTGTGATGATTTAATAAAAAAACATAGTTCTTATTGAATATATTTTTTGAAACATATGAATAATTGAATACATATCTCTATAGTATATACTCGGCAAAAAAAAACCCGGCTGACCCGCCCAACCCGCCCAACCAGGTTATGTTGGGTTTCGAAATTTTTATATGTATCATGGGTTGTGTTGGGTTGGAAAAATGGAAACCCGTTATACGTGGGTTGGGTTATAGTTTCAATAAGAACCCGTCCAACCCGGTCTACGTACACCCCTACTCGTAACTGGAAAGAAGATATAATCCAAGAACACTTTTCGGGTTCGAACCCGAATTTGTTGCAACCTGGTACATTCCGCCCAGAATTCATGTAACGGGTCACGTCCTTTGACCCGTTTGAAGTAAAAGCTCAATTTCTCTCTCATGTTTCCATCAAGTATCATCATATGATATACCAAATCGATCGGCAAGACGAGACGAATCCATCTACAGTCTTGGTTTTGCGAGATTCTGCACTTTTCACCTGAAATAACACAAAAACACATCTTAAAATATTTTATCTCAATAAATTGGAATTATGAATATTTCTTATACTTTAATCATGTTTAAGTATTCAAATTCTATATTTTGTGTACGTAAAAGGTGATGAAAATTCTCCTTATCAGCACTAATTAATACCATACCAGTTTCGAGTCAGAATTTAATGTGGTCCCTAGCATGGGAAATTTGGAAAACTCGAAACGAGTTTATATTTCGAGGCAAAATTCCGAACCCCTCATCCACAGTTCATAGAGCACAATTGAAGCGTAATTTTACTGTCCGCTCCCACAACGAAGATAACTGCAAAGCTTCGACAATTATTCCCGACCCACCCATTCAATCTGAATTTTATTGCTGGTCTGACGCCTCTATCGATCAACAAGGCAAGGAACCAACGGCATTCGTCATCCGAGATAAATGGGGTAACGAGGTTTGGGCAAAATTCCAACCGGAGCAAGGAGTATGTGATGTCTTACAACGCGAGTTCAAAGGTATCCATGGAGCGTTGGAATTAATAGCAAGCAAATATCCATCAAAATCTTGCACTATCTACTCAAGATAATACAGAGCTAATTCAATTTTTGCAATCTCAGGATGCCATTAACATGATTCAACTATCTTCATGGTTAGCAATCCAAGATGCAAGGAGTTGTATTCTTTGGAAAAGACGAGTAAAGGACCCAACTTTTGTGCATGTACCTCGAGAGATGAACAAAGAAGCAGATCACTTGACAAAATTGTCGCGAATCCTAGGAATTTCATATTATGATGCTACTCTTCCCCAATTTAGCATTTGAATTATTCTTGTTTTTTCTTTATTAATATTCAAAGTTCATTATGTCTAAGAATGAATTATCTAAGTTATTAGGTAATTGATTTAAGAATGTACTTGTATGATCTGTAATCCGCAACACCGGCGTTTTTCCCGGTATTTAATAAACGGGCATTTGGAAAAAGAAAAAAAAATCTTTCTTAATTTGTTTAGTATTAATTGATACAAACACACTTGAATATTATTATTATATTGCAAAAATTATCAAATTGCCATTTTAAAAAGAATCTAACATAAGAAAATAGTTCTACCATATAAACACTCTAATAAATAAATCCGATTTTACATATAAAATAATTTAATTTAACAAATATATATATTATTTGTTTGATTTATCGCTAATTGTCAATGTATTAATAATGTATTAATTGGAGCGGGGAATTTGGAAGGGACAATTATTATATTTTAATAGGGACGAAGAAGATCGGAGAGTGAAGAATAAATAGTCGTGTCTTCCTCAAGATACTTTTTTTGAAGGAACGGCAAGCACGATACGTGCTCGATCCGATCATTTTTTATAAAATCAAACAAAGAAAAAATCGTCTACAAATATACAAAAGGTAACTAGGATGAAAATTACATGGTGCTCGAGGAGGGTTCCCTACCCTCTTTGTTGCACTTTCCTAGTACAAACTACTCCATTGAGATATAAGGTCGTTAATAGAGTTAACTACGAGTACATGCATCCTTCCTTTGTGTTGAAAAATTCTCATGTTACGTTCTCTCCAAATGGTCCAAACGGTGGCGATCCATCTCACATCCCATTTTTTGGCCTCGTCGTTGTTCATCCGTCTTCTCGATTTCCACCACCAATCTTGGATTGAATAGTCGGCTAGGACGGGGAGAGCTTGAGTGGTTCTCCAAATTTCTTCGGTAAATGGGCAATGTAGGAAGAGATGATTAGCCGATTCGATCTCTTCCGCACAAAGTGCACAAGATGTATTATGCGGCCACCCTCGTTTTATTAGGTTGTCCGCCGTTAGAATTCGATTATTTAGCATTAACCATCCAAATATTTTTGCCTTTTGCGGTGCCTTGATCTTGAATAATTTAGAGGTCCATTGGCATTCCACTCCCGTATTTGAAATATGACCATACACCTTGGCCGAGGAGTAGGTCCTTCCTCCTAATGTGGGGTTTGTTAGTTCATTAGTGGGGCCAAAACCGCCTCGTAATGAGTTATATAGGGGTATTAGGCGTTGTAAGTCTTTGATAAAGTACGATGCCACATTGTGTGGTACTCGTGCCATATCTACGGAATCGTTGATATTGTAAATAGAATGAAGTGTTACGGACCAAAATGATTCCTTTTCATAGTCGATTTTGTAAAGCCACTTCATCAATAGTGCTTGATTTTGTCTATGTAAGTCCATTAATCCTAACCCCCCTTGTTTTTTTGGTAAGCAAACTTTTCTCCAATTTAGGAGACAATGTCCGCCCAAGATTTGTTCACCCCCTTTCCAAAAGAATGCACACATCAATTGATTTATCTCGTTAACTACTCCTACGGGTAAAGTATATGATTGCATCATAAAATTTGGAATCGCCCCCAACACGGATTTTATAAGGGTTGTGCGGCCCCCCATAGTAAGAAATTTATTCTTCCAATTGTTGATTTTTTGTCTTATCTTATCTATTATTGGTTTGAACACTAGCTTCGTTGGTTTTTTGTAAGAGAGAGGAAGTCCCAAATATTTCATGGGGAGTGTTTTCTTTGCGCATGACATTAACGAGGTGATGTGGGTATGACATTCGTCAGGAATGGCTATTGGTATGTATCCACTCTTATCCCAATTGATTTCTAGCCCCGAAATTTCCGAGAAAAGTTTAATGGTATGCATTATAATGCGGATGTTACGCGGGTGCGCTTCGATGAAGAATAATGTATCATCCGCATATTGTAAGGTGGTTGGTGCGAAGATAATTGGTGTGGTTAGTAGAGGGGTAATTTTTGTAATCATGGCTTGTAACGCATCCACAACTAAAGTAAATAGTAAGGGGGATAATGGATCCCCTTGACGAAGACCCCTCTTGTGAGTAAAATATGGGCCCCGAATTTCGTTTGTAAGGATAGAGGAACTCGAGGTGGTGAGAATGGCCTTCATCCACTCCATCCATCTCGATGGAAAGCCTCTATTTTTAAGAATTTCTTCAAGAAATGACCATGAAACGTTATCAAACGCCTTCTTAAAATCTAGTTTGAGCATTATTGTAGGGATTTTCGCTTTGTGGTAAGTATTAAGTAGTTCCCTCGAAGTTAAAAATAATTCGGTAATTGTCCTTCCTTTGATAAATGCGGCTTGACACCGATTAACTAGCAATGGCATGTAGGGTTGAAGCCTAAGTGCTAGTATTTTTGTTATTAGTTTAATGGGACTAGCGATAATGCTAATCGGCCTATAGTCGATTAGTTGTGAGGCTCCTTCTTTTTTTGGTAAAAGATGCACCGATGCTTTATTCACTTTTTGTAATTGGAGGGTGTTATTGTAAAAAAGTTGCATCATTTGTATTAGGTCTTGTTTCAAAATTGGCCAAAATTTTTGGTAAAATTCACTCGGTAGTCCATCCGGGCCGCAACACTTCCCTTTCTTTAGGGCATCTAGTGCTTGTTTTATTTCTAGCTCCGCGAATTCAGTCACTAGAATTTGGAGATTTGAGCGAGTGATCCGGTTATTGTAAAGGGACGATGCATTCATCGAGAGCGAGGAATTTCGATGAGTTCCAATGGAACTTCGAAAGTATGATGTGAAAGACTCATTTATTTGGCTTGCATTTGTTACCTCCCTTTCCTCAACGGTTATTTTGGTTATTATGTTTTGTTGTTTACGATTGGAGGCGTATGCATGAAAATAAGATGTGTTATTATCTCCGAGTTTAAGCCAATTAACCGATGAGCGTTGTTGCCACTTAATTTCTTTGGTAGTTATTAGATCATGTAATTTCTCCCTAATTTTTATTCGTAACAAAAATTCCATTTCCCTTAGGACCCTCGTTTCTTCTAAAAGATCGAGTGTTTGGATAAACGATTTACATATGGTTATCACACTATTCGGTGTAGTAAATTTATCCTTGGCCCATGTCCGTAGCGATTTTTTGGTGTTATTCATCTTACAAATAAAGTTGGTCGAGAAGTCATCTGTAATTGTAATGGGTCGGTTCCAAGCTTCCTCTACTATTGGTATGATATCCTCGCATTTAAGCCAATAACGCTCGAAGCGAAAGTGATATGGGGGTCGGTTAGTGGGTTTAATTGTTAATTTGATTGGCGTATGATCCGATGTTGTACTCGGTAAGTCCTCAACTGATAACACGTGATGGTTAGTAATTAGAGTGGAAGTAACTAAAATTCTATCAAGCTTAGATAACGTTGGTATTTGCCTCCTATTAGACCATGTAAAGGATCGATTGAGCATTTCTATCTCTACTAAGTCGTTAGTTTCAATGAAAGTGTTAAAGGCTAAAATCGAGGTTGCTGAATGGCTAGCTCCGGTGGATTCCTCCCCTCTTCTTATAAGATTAAAATCACCTACTAGTATGGTTGGTAAGTTGCATTGCATGATCATTTGGAGTTCATTCAAAAAATTGACTTTTAGAGTCTCATCAGTGGTTGGTCCATAAGCATTGCAGATCCTAAAATTGTTACCATTATTTCCTATAAATGTGCATGTAATGGAAAATTCTCCAAGTTGTGAGTCTACTAATGAAATCTTATCGGACCACGCCGTCATCAACCCTCCCCTTGTCCCATTAGCATTTAAAAAAATGGCATTCTTGAATTTAGAGGAGCACACTAATCTAATATTAAAATGAGTGGGAGCACTCCACTTAGTCTCTTGAAAGCATACGATATCGGTTAATGAGTCTCGGACTTGGTCCTTAATGAGATTACACTTATCCTTGGAACCTAGTCCTCTTACATTCCAACAAAGTAAATCAAGTTTTTTAAATAACATGGATAAAAAGTTCGTAATCAAAACATCCTACACTCTCTAAAATAAGACATAAATAAAGGATCTCTGGGCATCCTCAAAAAAACCTTTGTAATTCGAGCTAATCACTCCTCCTTGTTGATCTCCTCTTCCTCCATTTCCTCCATTTCCATGTCCTCGGGTAAGTCTTCCATTGGGCCATAAGCCGCTAAAGAGTTTGTAATTTCATTAGTTGTACTTAATTGTAAAGCATTGTTATTATTGGGTGTGTTAAGTTGGTTAATCAGATTTTTTCTCCTTTCATTCTCGCCTATGTTGGGATCAAAGAGGAGTCCATTTTCAATTGACTCAATTGTACAATTGTTATTTGTAATAGTGTTGTTTGTTATCTGACATAGTTGGGCAATTTGGTTACACGTTTCCTCATCCAAACATGTAGCTAATTCCATATCCTTTCGGATTTCCTCCATTATATTAATTTGTTTAATCGATTTTTTAATTGTTTTGGATAGGCCCTTGCCATTTGTTTTTTTTGTGGGTAGTGTTAACGGGGTACCATCTCCCGCTTTGGTTCTACTAGTAAGTCGGTTTGATTTTTTCTTATTAAAAATGGCCTTTCTGACTATTTTCTCTCTTAGGAAAAAAGAGCCTTTTGATGGTAGTAATTTTTTTAGATTAGAGGAGTGGGGCGTACCTTCAAATTCGCAAAATAGTTGATCGAGGCTCATCTCCTCGGATTCGCCTTCCTCTGCTGTCAGTGCACCACCGTCCGCCATTAGTTGAGTCGGAGTTATTTTTTCTGTGTTTGTCTCCTCTTTTCCTGCACACAAGCGAGTATCTTCCATTTCGTTATTCATTTCTCTCCTAGTCCTCTCGTAATCCGCTTCAACTGGTGCTGCTGTGTTTTCCACCGTCCCGGTCTCCTTCGCGTTGTGACTGACAGCTCCGGTGGTCACCTCTGACGCCCCGCTGCCTTCGCCCTTGTTGAGTCGTGGTGCCGTCTCAGCTGTCTTTTTTTTGCTGTGGGATGTGGCCGAGATCTGTTTTGTGCCTGGGTCTTTATTCAATTCTAGAGTGTGGTGAATGGTTGGGCCGGGCTTAATCTGAAGCTGGGCCGTCGAATTTGAGTTGGGCTTTTTCTTAAATTTATTTTTTGTCACTTGACTTGAGGGTGCGGTTACCGCCTGGATTGGAGGCGAAGTTGCACACTGAGGCACTTTAATTGCTTCTTTCCTTTCAACAGAGCCTTTACGTGAGACCAAGGCATGCTTCTGAGTGTTTAATGCTTCCTTGCCTAAATTGGGTTGCGCTGACCTTGTCAGACTCTGTGTCTTATTCGTTTTTTCTGCATAGACCCTAAAGAGGTCCTTTATTTTGTGGAAATTGGACCCGGGTGGTAAGTGAAGGTCGTCTTGGTTGGGGAGCTCTTGTTGGGGAAGTGGATTTTTTGCTTGAAAGAGGATGGGGTCAGAAGAGGCATCAGTAGGTTTCAAAATAAAATCCGACTCGCTGGGATGAGTTGAACCCGATATGATATTGGATCCGTTAGAGTGTTTTGAACCCGTTTTGTCGATTCGTAGTCGTTTCGATGCGGTTTCGTGAATTTCTCCTCCCTCGCTGTCGTTCTTCTATTTCGTTGGTTCAGTGACATTCCAATTCTTGCCAAAAATGACTCGGTTAAGCTGTGTGTTAAAGAATTCGAGCGAGGGTGTTGGGTCGTTTGGAAGATGGTATGGTAATGGCTCGATAATGGAGCTTAATGGCATTATCTCTACCTCTTGGCTGCCGCCAACCGTAAACGAGGATACCGTATCCGGAACGTGGCCAAGGTTAGCGGAACCAACTAGGACGTCTAGCGAGTCCATGTACGAGATGTTGGTTAATGGGCCATGGTAAAGAACCTCTCCGAAGGTAGACGTAATGCGACCCAATTCTTCGATGCAAAAACAGTGAACGGGTAGATTTTTCAATCGAAACCATGCCTTGAAAGCGTATTTTGCCGGTGACGCGTCCACGGACACCTCCCATGGGTATATTACGAAATTATCATCTAGAAAGCGATTAAGTTCTTTTGTTATGAATCCCTCCCTCGCGACATTATCCGGTAGCTTGACGATGTATCTATTGTCGCTAAGAAAAGCTATTTGGAATGGCATGGTCCACTTCTTCATTGCTAAGAGGTATTGACGCACCATTGATAGCGAGTGTTCTCTGACCAACCGAGCGTCGATTACCACCGTTTGTCTCATGGAGGCCGTAATTTCTTTAAATTTGTGCGTCGGTGGGTGGTAGCACGCCACATTCTTTGGCCTACCTTGTGGGAGACAATTCGGTCCTATTATTCCACGTGGTTTGAGCGGGTTAAAAGGTGGTACCGGTTTTTCTGGAATTTTGCATGCAGCCACGACATGTCCTTCTTTCCCGCAGTTGGTGCATCTTCGTGGGTTAGTGCATCCGGTAGCGCGGTGGCCAACTTGAAAGCAACAGTAGCACCTCCGAAACCATATCGGGTGAAGTAGGTCTTTTGGAAGAGGGAATGTGAGCTCCTCCGAATCTCCTCTTAGACCCCTAGTTTGCACTTTGTCCTTCATATGCCTTTCTTTCTCTAGCTCCTCCTTAGTCGGTGGGGGAGGGAGACACGGTGACGGTTGTTTTGGGTTGGATCTCGTGGCTCGGATCGGTTCCTTAGAGGGTGGTTTTATCTCAATCCACCTTGGATTGTTATTGGCTGCATGCGTACCATGGGGGTTGAAGGGTTTCCACGGCACATAACCGTGGGGTCGTTTTTCTCCTTGATGCAGCGGGATGAGACGAGCTTGAGATGCCATGGCTGGGTTGCTCTTCTTTTTTGTTGGGAAAGAGTTGGTGTTGTGAGAGTGGCGTGTACTGTGAAAAGAAGAGTGGTATTTTTGTTTGTAGGGGGTGAATGGAGTGGACCATGATAAGTTACGGTTTTTAGCAAAATGGGTCCAGCCATCCTTATCGGTTATTTTTTGGTATCTCATACCCGTTACACTCTAAAAACTTACCGAACCCGTTACCTACTTGGGAGTCGCCCTTTTTCTCCTAGAAATCGCCCTTTATGCTCCAGCTGCTCCCGTCTTTTTTGAAAAATGTCCTCTTCCTTTATTAGTTGATCTGAATTCCTCAAGATACTTAGTTAGGCTTTCTTCAAATAAAATAATAATAATATAATATTGATTGCCTCGTTCGATTTCTCAAGTGTTAGGTAAGATTTTTTTAAAAGAAAACGAATTATTGTAGTCCAAATATTGGCATATTGGTTCAATATAATCAATTCATAAGGTATTAAAGATATTATAATTGTTATAAATTGTTACCCATAAATGATCAAATTAAAGATCATTAATTCTTATTTTCAAAAAAGCTAAAAGAATAATTTATAGTTTAATAAAGTGAATGCACAAGATAATAATTCATAGATGATGGACTCCAGAAGTAAAATAAAAGATCTTATTCATTCAACAAAAAGAAAATTCATAGTAACCTCAACAATTACATCATAATCTTGCCAAAAACTCTACGAGTCCGGAAGTCTTTTACCGAAATACCACCGAAGGCATTTATACGGTAATAATTCAGTGGGTTCCATCTCAATTTGTTTTCTCATATACAAGTAAATAATGATTTCGGGATGATTTCGGTGGTTTGAGTATGGATGTGTAGAATTGTCCTAATCTTGCAAGATTACAAATAACTGTACATGATCTATCCAAGTTCTATCAACAACAAAAAGGCACATTTGTTGACAAACCCTAAATGAAAAGAAATTAAGTAACTCAATAATGCCATACAGAAGCATCCACCTCTAAATTCAATGTACCATTTGGGGCATTTAGTTGTTTGGAAATTGTGTAACCTCTAGCCATTCTAAATTGGCCCGTGCCTCCGACGATTGGTCGTTCTATCACCGTTCCTAGAACTACTCTTCCACATATCGCGAGAGTGCTCCCGTTATACGGACCATCCGTGAAGACAAAGTTAATTGTTGTTAATATGCCGTTATCTTGTTCCATTGATGATCCAACGATCAAACCCTGAGCCCTTCCTGCGCACACAAAATAGTTTTTGTTAATTAGACAAATTCGATATAAGAATGGTTCAGAAGAATTCAAATCGATAATTACTGATAATTGTAGATTACGAAACATGAAATTTACCAATCAATTTTGAGTTCGGATCGGCACCTTCTCGCAACATGACGTCAATAACCCCAACAACGTCAAAATACGAATTACTTTTTACGGATTTCACGACATTAGCAGTGGTCGCATTGGGTCTGGAAAGAATTTCATGGAAAAAGAAATGCATGTGAGTCTTTTTCCCTGGAGTATAATCGCTATATGCGGTGCGAACAGCTACGAGAAGAAGAAAGGAAACAAGAATATTTTGGAAAATTGTACAAGGCATTGCAGTTAATTTTTCTCTGTACTAATTTTCTTAATGATTGATCTGCAAATGGCAAATAGATCTCTATTTATGGGAGGAGAAACACTTAGTTTTTTTTTTATGGGAGGAGAAACACTTAGTTTGTAGCAACCGATCTAAAGCTAGAAATAAAAATAGGGAACTTTTACCTTTCCCCCAAATGCACCACCACATCCTCTATATCTCTAATTAGCACACTTAATTAACTGGTAATTAACAAAATATACTCGATTAACAATTCATTAATATTAATTGTTAATTCATGAGTATGTTAAATATATATTAATTAATTATTAATCGAGTGTATTTTATTAATTATTAGTTAATTAATTGTGCTAATTAGGGATATAGAGGATGTGGTGGTGCCCTTTGGGGGAAGGCTAATTGACCTCATAAAAATATACATAATGTCATTGAAGAAATATAATATTTTAAAAGTTGTGAATTTAAATTTAAAATGCAAGTTCAAAAATGGAGGAATTAGCCAATTAGGTATGTTTAGACAAGATTTTTTTATGCAGGTGATACCTACCATTCGGACTTCATAATTAATAATCATGTTCTTCACGCAAAGTGTGAAAACATCATATATACCTTTCCTCCTGCTTTCTTGATAAATTACCCATTATTATTATTATTTGTTCTTTCTCATTCGCTTGTAAATAGAAAGTTAAGAAATGATATGATATTTTGAAGATATTCCGAAGTAATTAAAAAATGAGTGTATGCGCGGTATATAGATTCTATAGGGGTGTTTATGATGTTTTTCGTTTCATGAGAGGTATACGCAGAGGTGTAACCGGTTCGGATAGTGGTCATACTAGATTCGTATCCATATTTTTTCGGATTGGGATATTCGAATACGGAACAATCTGGATCCGGATACGATTCGGATATTAAACGGATACGGATACTGTTCGGATATTGTCGGATACCAATACGGATCATATTTTCAAAATTTTAACCCACCACTAATAATGTCGATTTTACCTCTTCAAGATGTACTATAAATAGATCGGCATAGTGATAGCAACTTGGAATTGATTGCACAGATGCACTATCATCATTCCTGTAATTAATGCATGATTTTTTGGTGTCTTAAATGCACTGTTATATGCAAAATAAATTGTTGTATTCTAATTGAAAAATGGATATCCGTTTTCGCATATAATTCGGATCCGGATATTATTCGGATTTCGGATTTGTTTTTGGATCCGGCTGATAAATAGTGTATTGGCTTCAGATTTGTATCCGATTCGATCAGCATCTGTTGCGACGTTGTCTATGCCAAGCGTAGGCATCTCCTTTGATGATCGAGGATAATTGCGACGTTGTCAGTGACTTGTCGCTGAAGATTCTTCTGTTTCGTTTCTTTCATAAATTCTATATGGCTGCTAACCAACAAGATTGATAAAGTTTGATAGGCGAAGAATCATTTGTCTTTGTACGAGTAAATGGAGGATCGAATTTGTTAATGGTGCTGTCGTTCTTATTAACCCTTGTAGGTCTTGCCAGACCGCTTTGAAGAAAGGGACAACAAAGGAATAAGTGGGCGTTAGTTTCCGGTTCCGCGTTGCATAGGGGGCAAGCGATGGGATGGGGCCAACTCCTAGTTTCTAGTTTCCCAGCCGTTTTGGATTTTCCCCCGGATAGCAAGCCATATAAAAACTTTCACCTTTGGGGGTGACTTGATTCCCGAGATTACGTCATGTCCGAACATAACAATTTCCGGATTGGCCAACGGAGAGTAAGTCTTGTGTGTGGAGAAATCGTTGGTAGATGATGGGTTTTGAGTGAAGATGTAGTACATGGGAGAAAGTTTCAACAAATCTCGAACAAATAAGGAGGAGGAACTTGTTGAGATGGTTTTGAACGAATTACAATCATTCGACCACGCTATAGAGTTCTTGGATGGTTTGAGGCCAAGATTGTTGAGTGTGAATTTGATGTAGCCGTTTGGGGAGAAGTGTTTGGTTGTGAGAGGTTATATTTGAGAGGCCTAAACCACCATTTCTTTTTGGGAGTGTGATTTGTTCTCCAATTAACAAGACAATGGCTACCAAGGCATTCCTCCTTTTCCTTCCATAAGAAAGCTCTAGTTGTCTTATCAATTTGGGAGATCACCCATTTCAGTAATTGGAGAACGTGTATATAGTGTATGGGAATAGCATTTAGGAACGATTTTGCCAATGTCAAGCGTCCTCCAATGGAGCGGTACTTCCCTTTCCAAGATGAGAGTTCGTTTTGGATCTTCTATATTAGAGGGAGAAAAACCAATTTGTTAGGCTTTTTAACCGTTAACGGGACACCCAGGTAGGTAATGAAGGAAAAAAATTGGGCACCCTAGGAGGGAGGAAGCAGTTTGATGCAAACTATCCGGCAAAGCAATGGGGACAAAGGAGGGCTTGTTCCAATGATTTTTAGTCCGAACTTTAGAGAGAGGAAGCAGCTGGACGCAGAGCTTTGCATAGTTTTAACGCGTCAATCCTAGGAGGGACGAAGGAGGTCTTTTTCAATGTTTTATTTAAAGTTTCAGATTATTTGCTGATGTCTCTATAAATAGGATCGTATCATCGGCATATTGCATAGCTTTGGGGCCAACTTCAAAGGAGAGGAGAAGGGGGGAGATATTGAGAAAAACTCTTTGGAGGAAGTACACTACTAAATTAAAAAGAAGTGGAGACAAGGAATCTCCTTGTCGAAGGCCTTGGTTGTGGTTCAAAGAATAATCTGTGTTTCCATTTATTTTAATTTTAGAGGAAGATGATGATTTGATTGACTTCAACCATTGAATCCATATGAGAGGTAAGCCTGTTGTTATGAGAAGATTATTGAGAAAATCCCAAAAAACCGTATCAAAGGCCTTCATATTATCTAAATTCGTGTCCAATACACAAATAGTTCATAATTTGTTTTAACATAGTTATTTTTTTTATAAAATAATAAAATTTTAACATTATATATAACTATTCTAAAAAGTACATACAAAAGAAACATTTTTATATTCTTGACAAAACAACGAATGTTTCAAGAAAATACACTTCTTCTTGCATTTTTCGAAGCAAATTCCTCAATCAAATGATCATATTTTAATTTATCTAAAAACTCCTTTTCGATTGAGATCATAGCTAAACCATTCAATCTTTTTTGCGACATGGTTGTACGAAGATAAGTTTTTATCTACTTCAACTTTGAAAAACTCATTTCGACGGAAGCCACTGTAACAGGTATAGTCAATAAAATCCGATAAGTCACCCATACCATTTGAAAAGTCCCGTCTTTTAAGTATGATCGAACAAAATTAAGGATGCCAATCAATTTCGTAATTTTGCCAATTCACACCTTCTTTGTTTTGTTTTTCTTTTTTGAGATCCGGAATCTTGTTCGCGTTTCTCATTCGTCATCTTAATCAAATACCTTATGATAATTTAATAGTTACCTTTTGTTTTGGGGTTTATGAAATTAAATGATCTAGTTCTCTTGTTCTACTTTTTGTAGGTTTTTTTCTCCGTTAGAAATTTTACCGAACACCGTGACTATATTAAAAAAAAAAGGAAAATTAGATGATGAACAAAATAAATTAAGTTCCTTTGCTAAATTTGTAGGTCTTAATTTGAGAAAATTAATTTTCTAATTTTTCGTTTCATCTTTTTACAATCCTAATTTTAAAATAACAATGAAAAAAAAAATAACCTTGAGATGAGAAATAGATGGAGCTCAAACTTATGAATCATCCATAACCCAAACTCGAAGTAGAGATGAAATAAACTCACATTTTCGTTCAGTCCAAAGAAGACAAGGGGAAGTTTTTTTTTTTTTTTTTTTATACGTGAAGAGAAGAGAAGGGGTTTGTTTCTTGGAAGAGAAGAGATGAAAAAATAGCTAATATTTTATATTGGGTTCTTGGAAGAGAAGGGATTTGCTTTGAGATTTGTGTTTTTTAATGCTATATATACTCATCATTAATTATTTCCGTATCAGTTTATGATAATCATTAAATGCACAAATCTCAAAGCAAATCTAATGGTAAAAAAATCTTAAGTACCAAACTCATGATATTTAATTAAGTATCTTAGTCATCCTCAATATATATATATATATATATATATATATATATATATATATATATATATATATATATATATATATATATATATATATATATATATATATATATTTAATTTAACACATTTATTCGTATGATATATCATTAAATGTCAATATATTAATTGGAGTGGGGGAATTTAGAGGGGATAATTATATTTTTCCTTTTTTGTATGAACAGGAACGAAGAAGATTGGAGAATCGAGAATAAATAGTCGTGTCTTCATCTGTTCAACAAGATTATTAGTTAGGCTTTCTTCAAATAAAATAATAGTAATATGATTGCCTCGTTCGATTTCTCAAGTGTTAGGTAACATTTTTTCTTAAAGAAAACGAATTATTGTAGTCCAAATATTGACATATTGGTTCAATATAATCAATTCATAAGGTATTAAAAATATTATACTTATTATAAATTGTTACACACAGATGATCAAATTAAAAGATTAATTGATAAATTATGGACTCGGAAAGTAAGATAAAAAATCATATCTTATTCATTCAATAAAAAAAGAATCAATAGTAACCACAACAATTACAACATAATCTTGCAAGATTACAAAATAATTGTACAAGAAAATCTATATATCCAATATTCATAAGTCCTATCAACAAAAAGGCACATTTGTTGACAAACCCTAAATGAAAAGAAATTAAGTAACTCAATAATGCCATACATAAGCATCCACCTCTAAATTCAATGTACCAGTTGGGGCATTTAGTTGTTTGGCAATTGTGTAACCTCTAGCCATTCTAAATTGGCCCGTTCCTCCGACGATTGGTCGTTCTATCACCGTTCCTAGAACTACTCTTCCACATATCGCTAGAGTGCTCCCGTTATACGGACCGTCCGTGAAGACAAAGTTAATTGTTGTTAATAAGCCGTTATCTTGTTCCATCGATGATCCAACGACCAAACCCTGAGCCCTTCCTGCGCAGATAAAATAGTTTTTGTTAATTAGACAAATTCGATATTAAAATGGTTCTGAAGAATTCAAATCGATAATTACCGATAATTTTAGATTACGAACAAGAAATTTACCTATCAATTTGGAGTTCGGATCAGCACCTTCTCGCAACATGTCGTCAATAACCCCAACCATGCCAAAAAAAGAATTACTTTTTACGGGTTTCAGGACATTGGCGGTGGTCGCATTGGGTCCGGAAAGATTTTCATGGAAGTAGAAATGCAAGTGAGTCGTTTTCTCTTTATTCGTATAATCGCTATATGCGGCGTGGACAGCTACGAGGAGAAGAAAGGAAACAAGAATACTTCGAAAAATTGGAGAAGCCATTGCAGTTAATTTTTTTCTCTGTAATAAATTTCCTAATGATTGATCTTCAAATGGCAAATAGACCTCTATTTATGGGAGGACAGATGGAGAACCTCTTAATTCGTTACAACCATTCTAAATTTAGAAATAGAAAACCAAGCATAAATGGTACAAACCGTGTTATATTTTATAAGTTTGAATTCAAAGTACAAGTTCAAAAATGGCGGAGATAGCTCCTTTTAGATAAGATTCTTTTTGCCGTACGCGAATGACTAACATTCGGAATTAATAATAAATGAAAAACATGTTCTTTAATATCATGCATATCCCTATAAAGTGTGAAAACATCATATATGCCCTTCTTTCCTATTTTCTAATGAATTATTAATTGTGCTTTCTTATTCACTGAGGTATGTTTGGCAAGCGAAATTTGCAGAGTGGAATTGGATTATAAGGTGGGGGTAGACAAAATTCTGGAATTAACGATTCCACCATTTGTTTGGATGTCAAATTATATGATGCCGAAAATTATAATTTTTTGTTTCGTTGTTGAAAAGACATGAATTTTGATATAGTAAAAATGAAAATAGTTAGAAGTAATTATGACTGTTGTGATCACTATATGTCATGTTGTGGTTCAAATAAATAAACATACACTCGTAGTTCATTGTATGTTACTTTAAATTAGCCGTACGCTTTTATCGGTACATTATACGTTATTTTATATTTAAAAAAAATAACATATTTGTATAAATTTAGTTTAAGACAAATAAAAAAATGTCACATACTAGAGGTACAACAAAATATAATAAAAAAGTCAAATATCATACATTAACATACAAATAATAGTTTTTAAAGAAAAGAAACACAATTTTTTGGCATAAATTGAAGAACAATTGCCTATTCACACAAAGCATGTCCACGTTCGGAAATCCTCGTTGGCGACAAACCTCTCGTAATCTTCTTTTCTCGTCGACAATTAATCCAAGACAAACTAGACATAAATTTTAAATACAAACTAATACATAATTAGAAAAAATTACACAATATAATATAAACTAATACAAATTAGACATAAATTACACACATATGATTATCAGAGAAAGAAATATACTCTCATGCAGGCCCGGCCCAAGAACAAGCCCACCGAGCCCTTGGGCTAGGGCACCATAAAATAAAGGGGCACCATATTAAAAAAAAATTATATATATATATATATATATGTTTGTTTTTTATAAGCCCAAATATTACATAGCCCAATCCAATAGAATATGAATTTTTTTTTTTTTTCATCTCCTCTCCCAAGCCATCATATTCATACATTGAGACACAAGAAGAAAAAAAAACCCTTCACTTTCTCCTCTTTGACTGGATCCGAAAATGTCATTTTTTTTTCATGTTTTCGAGTTTGGCTTGTGGATGATTCATATTTCATAAGTTTGAGCCTTGAGCGACATCTCTTTCTCATCTCAAGGTTATTTTTTTCATTATTATTTTAAATTAGGATTGAAAAAAGATGAAACAAAAAATTAGAAGATTAATTTCTCAAACTAAGACATTGTACTCTCTTAGTCTTAATAATCTTTTTTTTTCTCTAATTTACCAAAGAAACTTAATTTATTTTGTTCATCATCTAATTTTTTCTTATTTTTTAATGTAGACAAGGTGTTCGATAAAATTCCTAAAAGAGAAAAAGATCTACAAAAAGTAGAACAAAAGAACTAGATCATTTTTTTTCTTCATAAACCGCAAAACAAAAGGTAATTATTCAATTATCAGTTCATTGCAATATTTTTTTTTATGTATCATCTAATTTTTTTTCTTATTTTTTAATGTAGGCAAGGTGTTCGATAAAATTCTTAAAAGAGAAAAAGATCTACAAAAAGTAGAACAAGAGAACTAGATCAATTTTTTTTTTCATAAACCGCAAAACAAAAGGTAATTATTCAATTATCAATTCATTGCAATATATTTTTTTATGTATCATCTAACTTTTTTCTTATTTTTTAATGTAGACAAGGTGTTCGATAAAATTCTTAAAAGAGAAAAATATCTACAAAAAGTAGAACAAGAGAACTAGATCAATTTTTTTTTTTCATAAACCGCAAAACAAAAGGTAATTATTCAATTATCAATTCATTGCAATATTTTTTTTTTATGTATCATCTACCTTTTTTTTTATGATAAGCTATTTTATTAAGATGAACGACGATAAACGCAAACAAGATTCCGGATCTCAAAAAAGAAAAGCGAAACAAAAAAGGAAAAAAATTATGAATTATTTGTGTATTGGGCACAATTTTACATAATATGATGATTAATTAACGATTCGGACTAGGGCACCAAATTTGTCAGGACCGGCCCTGCTCTCATGTCACATATCAAAAAAGTGAACTTACAAGTGAATTTACTGGTAAATTGAATTTGCCAGACACGTAGCACATAGCATGATCATTAAATTTGGAATTTAGAGACATAATTGCATTTAGTAAACGGGACCAAAGAGGGGCACGACACCGCCTACTCGAAATCGCAAACATGATCAAAGAGGAGTACGACACCGCCTATTCGAAATCGCAAACGGGACCAAAGAGAGGCACGGCACCGCCTACTCGAAATCGTAAACGGGACCAAAGAGAGGCACGACACCACCTACTCGAAATCGCAAACGGGACCAAAGAGAAGCACAACACGACCTACTCGAAATCGCAAACTCGAAATCAGAAACAGTGCGAAAGAGAGACACGACACCGCGTACTCGAAATCGCAAATGGTATCAAAGAGATGCACAACACCGCCTACTCGAAATCACAAACGGTACCAAAGAGAGGCACGACACGACCTACTCGAAATCATAAATGGGAGCACACAAAGGCACGACACGGCTTACTCAAAATCATAAACGGGAGCACACAGAGGCACGACACCGCCTATTAGAAATCGTAAAAGAAACCACACAGAGGCACCACACCGCTTATTCGAAATAGTAAACAGGACGAAAGAGAGGCACGACACCGCCTACTCGAAATCCTAAACAGGACGAAAGAGAGGCACGACGCCGCCTACTCGAAATCGCAAGTGGGACAAAAGAGAGGCACGACATATACTCGTAAAATCTGTAAATGGGACCACACAAAGGCATGACCCAGCTTGCTCAAAATCGCAAATGGGACCAGAGAAAGGCACAGCTCAGCTAAGAAACATTTATATGCTTGTAACTCGGTTCTCATGAACCAATTCCAGACAAGATAGAAGCGATCCAGACCCTTTATTTCCAATCAAACGGCTAAGCAATCGTGTGGTGACGTGGTGAAATCAGAAGAGGGCAATTTCTCCATATTTATACATAAAATAGAAAGAGAGGCACCACTCGAAATTGTAAGCGGGACGAAAGGGAGGCACGACATCGACTCGTAAAATCTGTAAATGAGACCAGAGAAAGGCACGACTCAACTTACTCAAAATCGCAAACGGGACCATAGAAAGCAAATACGAGCATTTTGTCTAACACCTTGCAAGCACATTTCTCGATTCGAATCCATAATCAATTCCAGCAGTAATCAGGGGGGGAACCATCTGCCAGCAGTAATCAGTGGAAGACTTGTCAACAAATAAATCAAAACTTACAAAATACCCAAAATCCACAATAAAAAACACGAAATCACTGACAAAAAACGACAAATTCGAAAAAAACATCGTACCTGTAAGACATAGATTTTCTCATGGACTCGGGGTCTGCCCGTGCCTACTCCGTTTGTCTAGGGATTGGAAGCAATCCTCTCCAGAAATTGTCGAGTCCTCGACGAGTTGCAGCTACGTTTAGCTCGAAGAGAGACCTGCGAGGGTGAGGGTTCCATTCGACACTTCCGTCGGCAAGAAAAATGAGACAAAGTCAGAGTTGAACGGCTTGGTTCGCCCGAACAAAGACCCGCTAGGGTTAGGGTTTCGGCTCGTGCTTCTCTCGCAGGAGAAATTAGAGGAGAGAGGGGGGGGGGGGGGGAGTTTCGGTGCGTTCTTTTCGGATGAACGTGACGTACGGTGAACCAAAAACACTTTTATATGTTTGTATCTCGGTCTTCATGAACCAAGTCCAGACAAGATAGAAGCGATCCAAATCCTTAATTTTCAATTAAACGGCTAAGAAGTCATGTGATGACGTGGCCGGATCAGGAGAGGGCAATTTGTGCATAGAATTACAAGAGTATATGTATTCGTGCCCTAGCTTCATTTCAACAACAAAAAGTCACCAACGAAATTCTCTGCCTACTCCAAAAATAAGCATCTTATACTTTTGTGAACATAATTATATTTTTGTTGAATATATCTTTTGAGTCAACTATGTTTTAGAAAATATTGTTATGTGTCATCAACTATGTTTCGCATACGAATTTAATCATAAATTAAAATATTGTATATCCGCATCCGATACGTATCGGCGCATTCGTGCAACAAAAGTCGTCAATCGTCATTTGATGGGTAGCACGATTAGCTGACAAACGCACCCAGACCAAAAGTCCCAATAATAAACGATTAGCTGACAACCGGCGGATTTCCATCGGGATAATTGGTCATTCTTGCTTTCTTATAAAAAGGCTAATTTGATTTGTTAATCTATATTTGTCAAAAGGATTGGTAAGGTTTTAAAAGAATATATAATTGTCCAAAAGATAATGTGGATCGAATATTTTGCTGATCATTCAAGTAGAAAGGTTCTACTTGACGAACGAATTATAAAAAGATAATGTGGATCGAATATTTTGCTGATTTGTTAATCTGACTATGCGAATAAAGGAGTTATCTTATCTTTGGCAAATTTGAAAAAATATTAGGTAAATTTTCAAATAGAGAACAAATTATTCGGGAATAAATTATCACAATCCTCAAATCCAAATTTCCTTTATATATTTCTTTTTTGACGAACTCATGCTCTAAACAATTATATAATTTTCTTAAAAAAAAAGAGAGAAGAGAAAGAAAAGCAACAATCTGACCTCCTAAAGGCGTCAATGACGTGGATATTATCCGAACCGACCCGAACGTATCCGAATAAATTTTCGAATTCGAAAAAAATATCCGAATCCGAATGGATCGGAATATGAATATAGTTTAACTCTTTTTTGGATCCGGAACCGGATCCAGTATTCGGATTTGGTGTTGGAACTGGATCTGTGTTCCGGGTCCGGTTAATTTTAGGATCCGGATATTCGGAACCGGATTCGAGTATCCGGATCCGGATCCGGAACCGTGTATTATATATTTTATTAGATATTAGTTGAAAAATCATATATAATAAATGATTTATGAGTAATTTAAAATCACAACCGTAAAGTCACGTTCAAATATAATCATATATGTCGTTCATGTAACAAATTATATATATATATATATATAATTTAAAATGGATACTATGTTATGATAATCTAACTTATTTTTTAACAATAAATCTCAAAACAAATCCAATTGTCAAAAAATTTTAAGTACCAAACTTATGATACTTAATTAAGTATTTTAGTCATCCCCCTCTCCCTCTCTCTCTCTCTCTCTCTCTCTCTCTCTCTCTCTATATATATATATATATATATATATATATATATATATATATATATAGGAGCCGGTTCCCTTGAGGTCTTATTTCGAGTCTTTATTTTGAATTCGAATCACGACTCTTGATTGAATTGTGATCAAAGGTTGAGATTTTCTGTACCAAAAATCACTCCTCATTAATAAAATGTTGTCCTTGCCCGGTTGCCAAAGTTGTCCCTGCTATTGCAAAAGAGGCATACACCGACTTGAAGACGGAAAGCAAAAGTGTTACATTTTCATCGGCAGACGACACATGATGCCGGCAAAGGACAAATGACGTCGGCAAACGACATCTCCAAAAGACACCGACGAGTGGGCTCCGCATGAAGGAGCCAGCCACAACAAAATTAGCTAATTGGGTTTGCTAATCCTAATTAGGACTTCTTTGTTCTTTCTTTTCTATGAACTAATTGGGTTGTGTGGGCCACATGCCATGTAATTTCATTTTCTTGTTTACGAAAGACGTAACTTCTTTCTTTGTAGATACAATCAAATCCTATGATAAGCAACCAGGCAATTTTTTTTTTTTTTTTGTCATGTCCCAAATTTTCAAATCCAACCAATCCTCAAACCAAACATGACATCTGTTCGGGTTAGTCTGGAATTGGTCTTATGAGTTGGGCTTTTGACGAATTGACCAAAATTAACAATAAATTAAAATTAGGCCACAGCCCAAAAGAAATTTCAAGTTTAGGCTTATGTTAGTTTGCCGTTATGGAGTTTCAAGTTTAGGCTTTTAAGTGTTGAGAATTTTTTAAATAATACAGAATTTGTTTATGTTGTTAGGCTTCGATAACGGAATTTTTTTTAAAAGTTAAAATTTAGTAATTTTTCTCATGATAGATTTCAATATTGATTTTGTTTAGAAAAATATGAAAATGATTTTACGAATGTGTTAGAACTAATGTTGTATTTTTTTGCAAATTTTTTGAACAAATAGAAAATTTAAGTATTTAGTCTTCAATTACGGAATTTCTTAAAAAAACATGAAAATTAAATATTTTGTTAATGTTAGAATTAAAATTACAAAAAAGGGATAATGAATTTTTCTGAAGTTGTTAAACTTCTTTTTTAGTATTTTTGTAAAAAAATTAAAAAAAATGAAATATAATTTATTTTTTTATACTTTTGCGAAATTTTTGAAAAAAATAAAAATTAGTTGTGTTAGTCTTCGATTAAAGAAATATGATAACATATTTTTTTGGAAGTGTTAGAATTCACATTTTGTATTTTTGTGAAATATTTGAAAAAATATAAATTTACTTGTATTAGTCTTCAATTAAGGAATTTTTTTTATGAAAACATGAAAATTAGCTATTTTTCTTGTTTTAACATCTATTTTGTCAATTTTAGAAAAAACGGCTAATGTTGCATTTTTCCAAATTTTTAAAAAAATAAAAATTTGCTTGTGTCGTTTCTCAATTCTCGAGTTTTTCTGAGGAAAACATGAAAATTGTGTATTTTGCTCATGACATCTTTGAATTTAAGAGTTTTGTATAAAATAGAAAAACTGATTTTTTTCAACGTGTTTAAATTTATTTCTTGTATTTTTACGAAAAAAAATAAAAATTTAGAAAATTACTTGTGTTAGTCTTCAATGACGGAGTTTTTTGAGTTTTTTTAGGAAAACAAAAAAATTAAGTTTTTTACTCATATCAGAATTCAATTCACTAACTTCTTTGAATTTTTTTGTAACAATTTTTCTTTCAAGGTGTAAGACTTCAAATTTTGCTTTTTCGATTTTTTCTGAAAGAAAAAAATCTTTGTTTGTGCTAGTCTTCGATTACGGAGTTTTTTTAGGAAAAACATGCTTGTGTTAAGTCTTTAATTAAAGAGTTTTCTAGAAATTAATTAAATTTGATTATTTTTCTCATGCTAGACTTCAATTTTGGCATTTTTTAAAAAAATATATTATTTATTTTTTAAGGTGTTAAACTTCATTTTTGTGTTTCTGCGATTTTTTTTAAAAAATAAAAAAATGCTTGAGTTTGTCTTCAATTACGGTAGTTTTTTAGGAAACATGAAAATTGAGTACTTTGGTCGTGTTAGACTTTATTTTTTGCAATATTTCTGGAAACTGTGATAATTGATTTTTTTGAAAGTGTTTGACATCATTTTCTGCATTTATGAAAAAAACATTAAAATTTACTTGTGTTAGTCTTCAATTATGGAGTTTTTTTTTAGGAAATCATTAAAATTGTGTATTTTCTCTTCTTAGATTTCAATTTTGACAATTTAGTTTGAAAATATGATAATTGAGTTTTCAACATGTGTTTTACTTCATTTTTGTATTTTTGCGAAATTAAAAAAAAAAATAGAAAAATTGCTCGTGTTAGTCTTCAGCTATAGAGTTTTTTGAGGAAACATAAAATATGACTTTTTTCCATGTTAGACTTTATTTTGGCCTTTTTTAGAAAAATAGGAAATTCATTTTTGTAGGTGTCTGTTGGGAATTCACCCGTCCCCGGGCCCGCGCAGCGGATATGAAGGCCCGGTCCGGTTCCCTAAATCCAAGATCACGCCATGACTTCGAGGGTACGATGCAATAGAAGGATAGACAATTACCAGCGTGAAATTGATCACGCACGAAGGGTTGATCGCTCTTCCTTCTTTCTCTGGTCACGTTGGTGACTAGCACGTGCGTCCCATACCACACGTCTCCCACCGTCTTGACGCTCCTCCGGTTGTCTCCGTGCGTTCCACGTCCAAGCGCATCCACCGTCTTTGACCGTTCTTTATCTCCCTCGAATTGATCACAATCGAAGAGTGATAACCAATGTTTTTACAGTCGTTAAAAGGTTTACCAAAAGAAATTTATAACCCTAAACTTAAGAATGTAGAAAGTGAAAGTAGGGATCGAACCACAGAGAGCTGCGTAGATTAGACTAGATTAAAATAAACGAAAAGAAATAAAAGAAAGAAAGAAAAGAAAAGACTCAAAACTAAAATAACTCAAAACTAAAAGAAAGAAACGAAAAGAACATAAACGAAACCAAACACAAAAACTAGAAAGAGACACACAATTGGGGGGGTGTTTGTTGGTTGGTTGATTTTAACAAAACAAGAAAACGTAACGTAAAAACGAGGTTTGGATTCAGTGAGAGATAAGGCATAGTTTCGTGTAGTGTTTTGCGTGTAACTCTATCCTTGACTTCAATAATAAAATGATATTAAGATCAAAGTGCAGTTAGATGAGATCCAACCGATAAATAACTAAAACGAAAAGAAAGTGTTTCAACTTAGATCAGCTCGTAAATCAAAACACTAACCTATTTGAATATCATAACCAAAAATAAAGAAATCAATGGCTACTTAGACAAATCACAACCTACCAAACAATGAGCTTGTTCAGAGATTATTGAGTCCGTTAAAAAGAAATTTGCACTAGAAATTATTCAAACCCTTAATGGAAGCTATTCAGCAAAGCAACCATTTAAGATTTTTGGCCCTTGTAAATTGCTATTGAGCATAGAAATTGGCCTAATTAAACTTACAAGAATCACCGAGCATGAAAATAATAAGTTCAAAATACGAAAAGAATAACAACAATCAAATATACTTCATTATTAAAAGTCTCAAAAGCTACAACACAACAACACAAACACTAACTATGCCTTAAAGAGGCTTACGCTAGAAACATGATCACTAAAATTCTAAACTAAAAATGATGGAGGATTGCTAGGTAAAAAGGGGAACTAAGAGAGGGTGCCCTTGCACCAGGTTATATAGCCTAAAAAGTGATCATGAGGAGTGTGTGAAGTCCTTGTGAAGTACACATGCCCAAGGCATGAGAGGCATGCCCATTGCATGATAGAAGATTCTGGAAGATGCTCTATTTGACCCTTCTTCTGGTCCGAATTGGACTCTGGTGAAAATAATTGAAAGTTGGGCCTTTGTGTCTTCTTTCCAACAAGCTACTGCATTAATTAATCTAAGGCCCACAACTAAAGTTATGGCCAAAATACAAAGCAGTGGTCAGCAATCCGAATCTTGGTCATCTCTTCATTTCCTTTTATTCTTCATGTTATGCTTGATCCAAATTGCACCTAAAATCACATATTCATTTAATTAGTAGTATCAACATTCAAATTGTGATTATTATATATAAAGGAGACAATTAATGCATATTATGGTGAAATATCACTTATGTATAGGGCATAAAATGTGTATAATTAATGTCTTATCAAAGAGCCACAAGTGTCGCTCCTCTACTTGTATCCACTGTGAGTCGGGATTCGTCGGTCGCGGATGCACCTGCCTAGACGATGCACCGGCGAACTTGCTTGATCGATTGATTCTCTTCTCCGGAAAAACTGTTTTTCTCGGTTCTCTCTCTTTACACCCTTTCACTCAATAGAAAGATGCCTCTCAATATTTCTGGAATATTCTGAATATTCTGAATGAATTCACATAACTGAAGAGAGAGAAACATCCTATTTATATCATATATGATTAGGATTGGCCAAAAGACATGTATATCCAATATACACTCTTTCACACAGAAAGTTGCATGAATCTGTCCAGTATTCTGTCCATACGAAATTGGTAAATTCCTCTGACAGAAAATCAACCTACACGAAAGTTGTAGATAATCTTATTATCTACCCAACCCAATTTGGCCTGGCCCAATTGGAGTTCGTATGCAAAAGTTATGACTGTTGTACTAACTGTATGTCATACTGTTGCACCCTTTCGGTATTTCATAGAAACGACACTGATACTTCGTTCATATGAAATATATTTCTATATGAAGGTTGTAGATAATCTTATTATCTAATCTAACCCAATTTGAACCATTCAAATTGGATTTTCCTACTGAAAGATATGACCACGAATGTACGCCTACATTCGTTTATCCTTGTGTACACTTTTACGGTTGATCCTGAAACTGTATTTCCTTCAGTGTCATACTTTATTTTTCTCGTGTTAATTTTCAATTATGGCATTTTTTGAGGAAAACGTGCAAATTGTGTATATCCCTCGTGTTAGACATCAATTTATTGACTTGTTTGATGTCATTCAAAACAACAACCGGTGTACTAATGATTTCATCTAAGTGCGTTTAATAGGATTACAACATATAATGAAAGACACAACAAATACGTGAAGATCACACAAGGATCACAAGAAAAATAGAACCGAACCCATAGATAAAACCGGGATCTTTCCTGGTTTAATGCAATGAAGAAAGTCATAGTCGAGGGTCGAATCATAGTCGTATATTAGATATACGCACGGGTTATCAAAGTTCGTACCCGTTTGCATGATGTTATATATTTACATGGATCAATAGTTGATTGAGAGTATATTTAGAATAATCGTGAAAACTGTAGCAGATGTTATCATAGTCGTATATTTAGAATGTCAAATTCCATTAAAATCACAAGTGAAATTCGCTAGAGATCGATCAATAGTTGATTGAGAGTATCTAGGAATAATCGTGAAAAGGTTTCATGATTGATCGTTTTGGAAACGAGCGAAAACAGCAGTTCAAAAATCGCATAGTCCGTCGCAACGGACACTGTAGCAGATACAGGAAATTGAGAATTTTTCGAAAAAACACATATTCCGTTGTAACGGACTTGGAGTCCGTTGCAACGGACCCTGTATAGGATGCGGGGGTGTGTGGAGGACCGTGAAAACTGTTTATTCCGTTGTAACGGACTTGGAGTCCGTTGTAACGGACCTTGTATCTGATACGAGGTTGCGGGGATGCCAAGGGTGTCTATTGGAGTCCGTTGTAACGGACTGGGTCCGTTGTAACGGAGCTCTACGCAGTTGGTCCATTGCAACGGACTGTATGTTGCGTTGTAACGGACTGGTCTCTGGAAATTTGGACGAAGGTTTGCAGAAAATAGCGTTGTAACGGACCTATGTTGCGTTGTAACGGACATGTTTCTGGCAAAATTTGGCCAAACTCCGAAATAAATAGCGTTGTAACGGACTGGACTTCCGTTGTAACGGAGTGCCAAGTATACTGGAGGTCCGTTGTAACGGACTATGTTGCGTTACAACGGACTGGTTTCTGGTTGCTGATTTTGTTTTCGTGATAACTTTGGCTACACAATTTGGAATTTTGAGTTCTTTATATCGATTTGATCGGCATCAATCATACTAGCATATTATTAGATAATTATTTAGAATAATTAGACTCCCGAATAAAATCATATGCATATAGAAAATCTTGTGATAGTGATATAATTGGATTATGTCACGAATTTAGAAACATGCAATGGCATGATCCCTCATAATATTTAAGTCATGGAAATGCCTTCCATATCCACAACCATCGAGATTGATATGACATAGTGCGTGGTTTCAGGCCATAGTCGGGCACGTACTATTGTATATATTGGTGCGGGTGGTAAGCGTTAATTGGGGATTCACGTGGTTTCAGGCCATAGTCGGGCACGTGAGTAGTTCAATTGAACGATACGATGGATATGGTTGTGACTTAACCGTCCAAGCCAATCCGATTGGAGTTCGGGGCATAGATAGGATGCACACACGGAACTGGGATTGTATTGGATACGATTCATCACCGAAATCTTATAACGGTTCAAGAATCGCATTGGATGCGATTGGATATAATCCTACCTAAAATATCGAGATCTCATTTGTCGGCCATAGTCACTTATGGGAGGATCGTAAAATATGGGTCTTGAGTGTTATGGACTTGGAGTCCCGTATCGGTATGAGGGTTATCGATTCGATAAAAATAACACATTCATATATTCATCATATAAGCATATAGATTAAGTACGCACGGTTAGGAGTTAATCTTCATCATCCGTTTAGAATTATGTTTTCAAGCAACACCAAATATATCGATTAGATCGATATGATAGATGGCTTTTGGGCCGGAATTACCGTTATTAACCTTGATAGTCAAAGAATAGTTCTTAGACTTAAAGGAACGTGTTGGACACGGAAATGGTAGATTCGGGGCTCGAGGCTTTGGCTTTAGAGAAAGCCGGATTCGATAAACTTAAGAAGGAATCGAACAATATTACGTGCCTTGTGGTGGCATGTATAGACGCAAATTTCTCAAAATTGTTTGAGAATTCGGGTGTATATGAAAGTAAAACACAACGCTCAAGAAATAGTTTCAAGAGCTAGAGCGCGTTGAATGACTCAATGCGGCTCAAAGAGTAGGTTAATTTTGAGACGCCTTATGGGTCTTTGATTAACACTCGTGTGTTGATGGTACGAGATTTGATCTTCGTGACCGAATATCATATGCATTCGATAGATAAGTCGATCCCGAAATTGCATTTGATGCGATGGAAATTTGAATAGGAGATACTTAGAGTTTCTGGGGAATCCAAAGCATAAAGATGCAAGGATGTCCTTGTAATTCAAAAGCGGGATCGAAAGAAATGTATGTCTAAGGGTATTTTGGGAAAATGTTTTCCAAAACAGAAAGTTCGGACAAGGAGTTGTTCAAACTAATGACTCAAAGAATGGTGAAATCCGAGGAGGATTAAACCAAGAGGTTGATTGCTTCTTTTGGCATTGCCGTCTTGGCCATATAAACGAGATTCACGTATCTAGATTCCATATGATGGATTGCTAGAATCATTCGAATTAGATTCGATTGATTAATGCGATACTTATTTATTAGGAAAGACGACAAAGGGCATCATTCTCCAAAGGTTGGAGAAAGATCCAACGAATTATTGGAAATTACATTTAAAATGTAAATGTTCCGATAAGTTCCGAGGCAAGAGGAGGCTATCGATATTTTGTTACGTTTATGGACGGTTAAAGTAGATATGAAAATATCTATTTAATGCGTACCGAAACGGAGACTTTTGAAAGGTTCATAGAGTTTCAAAACAAAATACGAAATCAACTTAGCAAGAAAATCAAAGCTTTTCGATAGGATCGAAAAGGCGAGTATTTGAGCTAGACCTTTCGATAGGATCGAAGAGGCGATATTTGAGTTATGAATATTGATGATCATTTATGATTGTGGAATCGTTTCACGATTGTCTTCATTTGGAACATTGAGATGTGTCCGAAAAGAGGAAATGAACGCATGTTGGACATGATTCGATAAATGATAAGCCAATAGGATCTCCCAAAAATGTTTTGGAGATACGCCCTTGAGACAGCAGCACTAATGAATGGTTGCATATGAGATATGGACCATAAACCTTCTAATCGGTACAAAAACGCCATATGAGATATGGATCGGAATGGTTCCGAAGTTGTCATTTGTACATATTTGAGGATGTGAGTATATTTCGAAATTTGTTTCGGTTAAACTCAATCCCAAATCTGGAAATTGTTCGTTTATCCTTAAGGAAACTAAAGGGTATTAGTTCTAACGTCCCTATGAAAATGAAATTTTCGTGGCTCGAAGAGATGCCTTCTTGGAGGAGGACTAGATGCGCACAAGTTTGGAACTTGGTGTCATTTATCTCTATGCGGGCTAGTGGGAGTAGAATAAATCTCGAAAGAGTTCGTGATTTGAAAATGAACATTGTACCGATGAGAGTTGACATGGCTTCATCAAGAGTTGATGAACGTAAGTCGAACACACAAATGAATTTTTCGTAGATCAAGTAGGCTATATCATAAGCCGGTAAATACGGATTTATCGTGGCTAATGATGATAGATTGAAATCATATGATGATTCGATATCCTACAAGGATGCTATGAAAAGTTGATTCCACATGACATGGTGTCATGAAATCTGAGATTCGATCCATGTGAATTATCAAGTTTAGAACTTGATTTCATTACTTTCTGGGTTAGACCCGTGAAATGTGAGTGGGTTTTTCAAGATGAAGAACCGACATGGATAGGAATACGCATATATGTAAAGCGAGGCTTTTTGCGAAGAGTTTCATGCAATTCATAGTCGGACTATGAAGAAACGTTTTCGCTTGTTGCCATGCTTTCCCATTCTCGAAATTCTGCTTGCCATGGTCGCGTATTATGACTATGTGATGTGGCAAAAATGGATATCAAAACCGAATTTCTTGACAGAAATTTTAAGAAAGGATGTGTACTTGACACAACCTTACGGTTTTGTCGATTCATAAGAATCGGGGATAAGATATGCACGCTTTAACGATCCATATGATGGATTAGAGAAAGCTTCTCGGAATTGGAATATTCATTTTGACGAAATTATAAACTGTTATAAAATGGTTGAAACGAATGGAATCTTTGTGTACACATGAAGGTTAGTGGGAGCTGCGTTATATTTCCTGTAACGACAAAGGATTTAGACGAGACCGCTTATGAATAAGCGTGAAGATCTATAGGATAGATCTAAGAAGTTCCTCGTTCTATGTTATGACACATATATCGACATATTGTTGAAAATGGTTTTCAACATTTAACTTCTTGGAGGAGTTAAATCAAAATGTCGAATGACAGAAATTTTCAAAGGCTCGATATGAGACATCAAGCAGCGCGAAAAGTAATAATATGATTCCTTACATTTGATGTTAGGATGTATTATATCTGTCATGATATGTATGTGGCTATACGTCGTACACATAAGTCGTCTAATTTACCGTCAATAAATTCATGGGAATCACATGAGTTTGAATGTAATTCTATTACATAAGACTAACTCTTGTGAATGTATAATGGTTATACATTTATATACATAATGGTTATGTATATTTAAACCCATTGGAATCTGTATTTATAGCGGTGAATGTTATCCTTGAATACTTTGCGAAAGAATTCAGGATTTTTATCTATAATGGTGTGGAGGACGTGTTGGTTATAAAGAGTTATAACAACAACAGTTTCCAAAGATTAAGCACGTCCATATATGTAGCACGACTTTCGATCACAAAGTGTGTACATGTTTTGCTTAAATGAAAACACGGTTATGTGGAATGGTTCCACAAGGCCAATAGTTTATGATTCTATGTACGGAGGCGAGTATATTGCGGTTATTAATTTCAAAAGGAAGTGGTATGGATCAAGGAAACATGACCAAACTCTCGTAGCCACGAGTTATCGGATTTATGGTTGTTTATTGCGTGAAACGCAATAGTACAAGCCAAAAATGTCGAGGTCACAACCACTTCTAGCCAATACTCAGAAAATTTCATTTGATCCATGAAATTTTGTGAAAAGATGTGATAGTAGGTATTGGAAATGTTCCAATCCTGATGATGATTAACACTAGCGGGAACGTGCGGACCCGTTTACAAAACCGCTCTCTCTAGTCGCGCGTGACTGTCATGCGATGACTATGGGTATGGAGATACCTAGAGGAGGAAGAAGAGAGTAGAGTGTAGTTATCTAATACGATAGTCCTCGCAGGTTATGGGTATGGAGATACCCATAGGTAAACGTTGTATCACCCAAATACTTAGTCCATATGAATGCATCCCTTTTAAAAATGTTGTTTACTTAAATTTTCATGCATTCACCTTATATGAAAACTGTGTGCGGGTTGTGTAATATGATTGTTACATGAACCCTGATTTGAGCTTGTGTGGACGTCGACATGGTTGAGGACCATGTGCAGCGAAACCGTCACACTTAAAGTGTCATTTCTAAACATCCCTAGTCGCGGGTCAGTTTGCTTAAGAGAGAAGCATTACTATTACAAGGGAATATACTGAACGCGTACACTAGTACGTTAGCCGAGGAGATGATTATGTTTTGCTAATCATGGGACAAGGTATTTGTCGAATCGGGAACGTAGATATATGTTAGGTTACATGTATTGGATATGACCGAAGCCGCGAGACCATGACATGGTTTAGTCATTATAGATGGACTTGCGACGGATGGGGTTTTAGATTCTTCATACTTGAGGGGATCATTGATTGCGTTACGTGCGTAACACAATGCTTTGATATGATCTTACGCTTACCGTAACAGGGAGTTAAAAGGGTCATCATTGGGTATTGTCCGAAACACGGAATTCAATATGAGTCTCCAAGATAGGAATTGTTTATTCCGAAAGGAAGAGATATCTCTTAGGCGCCGCTCGATGAGTCGATTAACGAAAACCGTGGCCACGGTCAATGATATTAATGGTTAATATCGATTGAAATTTGTTAACTCAACTCGGAATCGGGGAATAAGTGTAGTTAATCAAATTATAAGGATGACTATTACCATGCCTTTTGATTAACGGATATCGTAAACAAGAGAACTAGTAACCGCTATTCGAGATAGGCACAATGATCACAATCATTTTTCGTTTAACATGGGTAGCTATGATGGAGTGACTAGATCCCGCTCATGAGCTTGTAGGCATTGGAAACAACCTACTGCCATCGTTAAGTCGAACCTACATGGTCACACAACGAGTCGTACTAAGTCGGGCTTGATCATAAAATCGGCACATTGGATGTGCATAGCTTGGTATTTGATACGCGAGCTATATTCTCTAAAATCGTGCGTATTGGATATGCATGAGTACCTTTTAGGTAGATCTGAAATTGAGTGGGAGACTGAAAGAAATACAGTTTCGGATCAACCGTAAAAGTGTACATAAGGATAAACGAATGTAGTCGTACATTCGTGGCCATAACTTTCAGTGGGAAAATCCAATTAGAATGGTTCAAATTGGGTTAGATAGATAATGAGATTATCTACAACCTTCATATAGAAATATATTTCATATGAACGAAGTATAAGTGTCGTTTCTGTGAAATACCGAAAGGGTGCAACAGTATGACATACAGTTAGTAAAACAGTCATAACTTTTGCATACTAACTCCAATTGGACTGGGCCTAATTGGGTTGTGTAGATAATAAGATTATCTACAACTTTCGTGTTGGTTGATTTTCTGTCAGAGAAATTTATCAATTTCGTCTGGACAGAATACTGAACAGGTTCATACAGTTTTCTGTGTGAAAGGGTGTATATTGGATATACATGCCTTTTGGCTAATCCTTATCCTATTTAGGTATAAATAGGATTTTCTCTCTCATCTTCACAATGGAATTCAGTTGAATCATTCTAAGCAAGTGATTATTCTGCCCAATATACACAAGAAAAAGAGCAAATTCAGATTTGATCTTTAGTGAGTGAAAGGGTGCGAAGAGAGAGAAATCGAGAAAGGAGTTTCTCGAGTAATAGAGAATCGATTAGATCGAGCAAGTTCGTCGGTGCATCGTCTAGGCAGGTGCATCCGCGACCGACGTCTTGCGACTCACGGTGGATACAAGTAGAGGAGCGACAATTGTGGCTCTTGGATTGTGATCGACTCAAGGAGTGAGAAGACGGTCAACGAACGGTGAAAGACGCGTGGTATGGGACGCGCGGATTGTCACCAACGTGACAGGAGATAGAAGGCGGCGATCAACCCTTCGTGCGTGATCAATTTCACGCTGGTCTAGATCTATCCTTCTATTCGCATCGTACCCTCGAAGTCATGGCGTGATCTCGGGAATCGGGGAATCGGACCGGGCCTTCATTCCGCTGCGCGGGCCCGGGGTCGAGGATATTCCCCAACAGATCTCACAAGGATCACAAGAAAAATAGAACCGAACCCATAGATAAAACCGGGATCTTTCCTGGTTTAATGCAATGAAGAAAGTCATAGATAAAGACCGCAAGAACATAGAACCAAACCCATAGAAGACTCATCGAGAAGCACCGTCAAGATCCCGACGTAACACCCAACGGAGAAAGCGTACATGGATTGAAGACATTAAACACCGAAAAAGAAAGTGAAGAAATCCGTAGAAGGCTTGCAGATTTGAAGACCCACATGATCCCAAACTACTCTTTGGTATGCCCTAAACATATCCGAAAAGTGGTGGAACAAAACTCAAAACATTCGACAAAGTGAAAATCCCAAAACTCCACTGTCCGTCGGGATGCAAGATTCCAGCGCCATGACGCTTGGTTAAGAAAACCCAAAATTACTAATAGCATCGGGACAGTCCAATTCAGCATCCCGGCGTTTAGTTCAAATTTTGCGGCTCAGAGTGCATTCTCAGCCCAACATACCCACGCGATTGGGGCCCGCTCCTACCATATATAGGTGAGATTTTAAGCAAAAATCGAGAGTTTCATGTCTGGTGATTGCCTCCTCTCCACCTATAAATAAGGAACCCTGCTCCTTCGTTCTTACACAATTTAGCTATATTTTTAGAAGGAAACCCTAGCCACCATTGTTCGCAATGCGAGATAAGCTCCATTATTTAGGCTAGACCCTAATTTCTATATTTTTGAGAGAATAGCCTTAATCTAGAGAGCATTCATGAGTAATCGTGTGGTTGCTTTGGATCGTTGTTATATTCGTTGTTTTGTAGACTCGTTGTTTTGTAGAGCTTGTTATAGTTCGGCCAAACTATGCCATTGTTAGTCATTTTGTAATCAAAACTATTATAAGAGTTTCGTCACGTTTTGTGACGGCGAGTCTCCTCCTGAGACGTAGGCATAGTTTGGCCGAACTCCGTTATCATATCCGGTGTCATTTCTATCTTTGCCTATTTACATTTATTCGGGTTTATTTTTCATTACTTTTTTCCTCGAGAAATTTGAGTTTTTCTCTACTCCCTCCATATTTGTGTGTGTTCCTCATACCACCGCATCTATAGTTTCTTGAGTTATTCCGTCAGTTGCGTATTCATTCGTAATCAAGATTATTATAAGCACCCAGTTGAGTTAGTCTTCATTAGAGAGTATTTTTAGGAAAACATGACAATTGAGTATTTTGCTCTTGTTAGACTACAATTTTGACAATTTCTTTGGAAAATATGATAATTGATTTATTGTTTTAAGCTTTTAAGCTTTACTTTTTGCATTTTTTTGAAAATTAAAAAAAAAATAGATATTTGTTTTTGTTAGTCTACAAGTAGAAAGTGTTTTGAACAAAATTTGCAAATTAACTATTTTTCTCGTTATAGACATCATTTTGGAAATATTTTGGAAAATAGGATATATTATGTTTTTTAGGTGTTACCCTTCACCTTTTGCATTTTTTGAAAAAAAAATAGAATTTTGCTTGTGTTAGTCTTCAATTGCGGAGTTTTTTTTTTAAAAAAAAAAACATGAAAATTGATTATTTTTCTCATATTAGACTTTAATTTTGGAATTTTTTTGAAAATATGATAATTTTAATTTGTTAGACTTCATTTTTTGAATTTTTTTTTGCTTGTTTTAGCCTTCAATTACCGATTTTTTAGGAAAACATGAAAATTAAGTATTTTGCTTTTGTTAGACTTCAATTGTGGCATTGTGTTTTAAAAATGTGATAATTTATTTTTTGAAGGTGGTTAGACTTTATTTTTTGCATTTGTGCGAATTTTGAAAAAAAAAAATAGAAAATTGCTTGTGTTATTTCAATTACGGAATTTTTTGAGAAAAACATGAAAGTTGAGTATTTCTGTCACACAGACCTGAATCAATATGATAATGATAGTGAAATTTTAGAAGCGAAATCAGTTGGATAACAAGAAATCACATGCTCATGTTTTTCTTGCAAATGGACCAATAATAGGTGGAATATAATTTCATGTCCGGAGAGGAAAATGTATTGTTGCACTGTTTTTGTTATAATACATTTTTCTTTCAAAAGCATTTTGAGTAATTATTAATTAACAAGAATTTAAGATAGATTTTCAAGTGTATTTATGAATTAATGTTAGGTTAAATATGAAGTATTTATTGTTCATTTAAAAAAAATCTATAAGATAAGTTATAAAAAAACGAATAAATGTAAAAAATAAGTTATACATAATTTTAAAAATTTAAGAAATTGCTAAATATTCGAAATACAAATTGTATCATAAAACACCTTTTTCATGTCTACCTCCAGAATCTCAATATATCCCATATTTATATATACAATTTCACGTGACATGTATTATATTTCTTGTATTTTTTTTTTGTTGAAATTTTTCTGTTGAGAAATATGATTTTTTTGTTGTTGAGAAATATGATTTTTTTTTAATTTGAACACACAAAATACTAGAAATATCACCATCATTCTTTTCTTGTATATTTTTTTTTAAATGAGCTTAAAATGACAAAGAAAAAAGAAAGAAAAAACGAGGATTGTTTGTGGATCTCTTAAAACAAATAGGAAAATGAGCGACATGTATTATATTTCTTATGTTATATATGGCTATATAATTATACATAGCAATATTTCTTATATTTTGTAAGGATATTCAAGACATTTCTTAGTTTTATGGGGATATAATATTACATTAAATTAAATGCTTTGAGAATTTGCAAGAGTGCAGATCAAATTTCACCATATTAATATCGTCTTGTATGAACTGAATTTCAACTTTGTACAACTTCATAATTACTACATTATCATAAATAGTTTCAGGGCTGCTAAGGAGAATCCATAAATCGAATCCAAAAATCGAATCCACGAGCGGAGGGACCTTTTTGTAATTTTGCCAAAACATTACTTTCTTCTCCGAGTTAGCGATCCCCTTTTCTCTTTCTTCTCTCGTCGCCAACCTCCTTCCTCCTCCCTTTCTCCTTCCTCCTCCACAGGCGGGATCCCCTTTTCTCCTTCCTTCCTCCTCCCTTTTCGCCAACCTCCTTTCCCCGACACATCAGCCACAAGCGGGAGTCCACCCGCGGCATTGACCCCACCCAGCGAACGGCGACGAGAAGAACCTCTGCAGCCGACGAGCACGGCGATTTCCAGGGCTTGCATCCGACGAGCACGACGGCGATTTTTAGGGTTTCTGCAGCCGACGAGCACGACGATTTCAAGGGCTTGCAGCCGACGAGCACGACGGCGATTTTTAGGGTTTCTGCAGCCGACGAGCACGGCGATTTCCAGGGCTTGCAGCCGACGAGCACGACTGCGATTTTTAGGGTTTCTGCAGCCGACGAGCACGGCGATTTCCAGGGCTTGAGCAGATTTCAGCTCACGTGAAGGTAATCTTTTTTGATTCGATTTTTTCACTTCGGTTTGTTCTGCTATTGTTTTTTGTTTGATTTGTGCTCGATTTGTTCATGATTTCATGCTCGATTTGTTTGATTCGTGCTCCATTTGTTCTGCCAAACCCTCTCTCTCGCCAAAATTTCAGCAATTTTCAGCATACTTTAGCAAATTTCAGCAATTTCACCAAATTTCACCAAATTCAGCAAATTGGAAGTAAACCAATTCAGCGATTTCACCAAATTTCACCAAATCTCTACACAACAGTGCGTGAACTTGTAGAGAATGCTCTCGATTCGGCCGAATCCATTTCTGAGCTCCCTCAAATCGAGATCACCATGTAATTTCTACTATACCCCCATTATGTTTTCAATATTTATAATTATTTGATTTTCTGAATTTGGTTTTGTTTGTAAATATTTAACGTGTGAAATTAAATCAGTGAAGAGGTAAACAAGACCAAATACTCTACAATGATTTTGAATCTGCTAAAGCTCGTGAGGTTCAAATCTTTTAATTCGTTGTCAAAATAATCCAAAATTAGGTTTAATTTTGTAATATTAATGAAATGCATTTTTCACACGTGTACAGAAAAGACTAGCAAAGGAAGCAAAAACGAAAGTCAAGGAGCCTACTTATGCAAAGGGCTCAAAAAGCAGGGGTGAAACTGCATTTTTCCGCGTTTCTTGTAAGGTATGCAATCCATTGTTTATATTGTACGTTGCTGAAGTGGCACTGTTTGATTCGGCGCTCTGTATATTTTACTTATATACCCTTACATTATTAGGAAATTATGGTAATATTTTTTTTTGAATAAAATTTAGGCGGCTTTGAAGCAGTGTTGTTGCCAATTGAAGGCTAAAATAATGAAGAAAATACAAGCACGTGAAAGACAGGAGAGAAAAAGAAATTTGAACAGGTATTATAAATCTTGAAAATCGAAGGGCATTTTTGAAAAATAAATAAATGTTATTTTGACATTTTTGCAGATACATCCCTGATGCGTGCAGAACATTGATGGAAGTGATGGAATACATGGCGACCGATGGTAGAGATGCAAAAAGGCCAAAGAAATTTGAGAAAGAAGACGAGGACCTAATTGAAAAAGTGGCGTCGAACCGGTGAAGTCCCGGATTTGGTTATTGGATGTACAGGTGGCGGGTCGAATTTTGGGGGATTAGCTTTCCCGTTTATTCGGGAGAAGTTGATGGGAAATATGAACCCGATTTTCAGGGCCGTCGAACCGGCTGCTTGTCCTTCCCTAACTAAAGGGGTTTACGCGTACGATTTTGGCGATACTGTCGGATTGACGCCATTAATGAAAATGCATACACTTGGACATGACTTAATTCCAGACCCAATTCATGCCGGTAATTTCATTTACTACGGTTATTTAATCGTATTTACCATGCCTATTTATTTGAGAAATTGTGTTTTTTGTAAGGTGGACTTCGATACCATGGAATGGCTCCTCTAATTTCACACGTGTATTAATTGGGGTTCATGGAAGATATTTCAATACAACAAATAGAGTGCTTCGAAGGTGCCGAATTAACCTCCATTATTTACAATTCATTATTATTTCACCATTTTTTAACCCTAATTTATTATTTTTAATCTAGCTGCGATACAATTTGCACGCACGGGAGGGAATCATACCGGCGCCGGAGCCGACTCATGCGATCGCAGCGGCAATACGAGAAGCCTTGGAATGCAAGAAAACAGGAGAGAAGAAAGTTATATTGATGGCGATGTGTGGTCACGGCCATTTCGATCTCGCGGCCTACGAAAAGTACTTGCAAGGACAAATGGTCGATTTGTCTTATTCTCACGAGAAATTACAAGCTTCTCTTTCTGCTATTCCTCGAGTTTAGACTAGTTTTTTTTTTTGTTTTGGTCATAGACATTTCAATAATATTTCGAGTTTAGAAGGCTTGTTCTGTGAACTGGATTAGTAAAAAATGGAATAATATTCTATTCCATGATTGTTCGGTAGAGATAATGGATTAAAATTTGGATTAAAATATTACAATAATGTTTAATGATAAAAAAATCATGAAAAAAAAATATTATTTTATTAGAGCGTGGAAGTAAAAAGGGTATATAGGTTTTAAAATTTGTTCTTTTCCATAGAAAAAAAATATTCCATGTACCTGATGGAAAAAGAAAATTCACTAATCCATCATCTAATTCCAACGTATATTTTGCTAAAATATAAAAAGGGTATTATTGGAAGTAAAAAGGGTATATAGGTTTTAGTAAATTCAATCGTATATTATGTTAAATTTAATCGTATATTATGCTAAATTCAATAATATATTTTGCTGATTATATGAAAATTAATGATCGTGTTCATCGGACAATTAACTATATTTTAGTAATTCAATCATATATTCTGTTAAATTCAATCATATATTCTGTCAAATTCAATCATATATTCTGTTAAATTCAATCATATATTATGTTAAATTCAATCATATATTCTGTTAAATTTAATCATATATTCTGTTAAATTTAATTGTATATTTTGTTAAATTTAATAATATATTTTGCCGAATTATAGGAAATTAATGATCGTATTCATCGGATAATTAACTATATTTTAGTAAATTCAATCATATATTCTGTTAAATTTAATCATATATTCTGTTAAATTTAATCAAATATTCTGTTAAATTTAATCAAATATTCTGTTAAATTTAATCATATATTCTGTAAATTCAATCATATATTATGTTAAATTTAATCATATATTTTGCTGATTATATGAAAATTAATGATCGTGTTCATCAGATAATTAACTATATTTTAGCAAATTCAATCGTATATTCTGTGAAATTTAATCGTATATTTTGCTAAATTCAATCATATATTTTGGTGAATTATATGAAATTAATGATCGTGTTCATCGGATAATTAACTATATTTTAGTAAATTCAATCGTATATTCTGTTAAATTTAATCGTATATTTTGCTAAATTCAATAATATATTTTGCTGATTATATGAAAATTAATGATCGTGTTCATCGGATAATTAACTATATTTTAGTAAATTCAATCATATATTCTGTTAAATTGAATCATATATTATGTTAAATTGAATCATATATTCTGTTAAATTTAATCATATATTCTGATAAATTTAATCATATATTCTGTTAAATTTAATCATATATTCTGTTAAATTTAATTGTATATTTTGTTAAATTCAATAATATATTTTGCCGAATTATAGGAAATTAATGATCGTATTCATCGGATAATTAACTATATTTTAGTAAATTCAATCATATATTCTGTTAAATTTAATCATATATTTTGTTAAATTTAATCAAATATTCTGTTAAATTTAATCAAATATTCTGTTAAATTTAATCATATATTCTGTAAATTCAATCATATATTATGTTAAATTTAATCATATATTTTGCTGATTATATGAAAATTAATGATCGTGTTCATCGGATAATTAACTATATTTTAGTAAATTTAATCCTATATTTTGTTAATTCAATCATATATTCTGTTAAATTTAATCATATATTCTGATAAATTTAATCATATATTCTGTTTATTTTGAGAACGACAGTCTCCTTCTCCAGAAATATTGAAAGTATTTGATAATTAATTAAATTTAATAGTGTTTTGGTGTATTACATAGGAGCAATGATCGGTATCCATAAATTTATCACAAATTTAACACAATTGCTTATTAAAAAAATGCAAAGTTATGCATGGTGTTTTTGCGTTCGTTTCGTTGTTTATTTGAAATGATTTATCTTTTACGCATTAATAAAGAAAATTTCGAAACTAAATTGCAAGATCCAAAATTTAGGATTGTTGCAGATCTTAGCAACACGGCTAGTTTATATAACTTTGCTAGGTCCTGATTGATTTGCTAAATTGGAGAAATTGCCCAAATCGAAATCGTAAATTAGTATCAAATCGAAATCGAAGCAAAATATAGTTTCGAAACTAAATTCAATCCTGATTGATTTGCTAAATTGGAGAAATTGGAAAAACTAAGATCGAAATCGTAAATTAGCTCAAATAACTTTGCTGAATTATATAATTTCGAAACTAAATTGCCCAGGTCCTGATTGATTTGCTAGGTCGAGTTCGCATCCATACAGATCGAAATCGAAGCAACACGGCTAGTTCGAATTAACTCAATTTCCCAAAAAAAGACAACAATGGAGAAAATGAGAAGAAACGATGGTACAAGATCGGTTAAGGTTTATCTCATCATTATCATGAGAGCAAACAAGCTAAATTAGGGTTCATATTGAAAATCGAGTCGAACAACCGGTTATAAATACCACTGGATCGATCTCCTTCTCCACTCTCAATCTCACACCTCTGTACATCCATTATCACCCAGTTATGTGCTACGAGCTCCGCCATTGCTGAATCAAGACTCGAGCTCCGCCATTTCTGGATCAAGACTCGAGCTCCGCCATTGTTGTGCTACGAGCTCCGCCATTTCTGGATCAAGACTTGAGTTCCAATTTCGAAATTCATCTCCCGCCAGCACCTCGGTACTCCATCGCCAGCACTACTGTACCGAAACCCTAAACGTCTATAGCCATCGCCGTCGTACTCGAGGATAAGCCGGAGACAGCGCCGTCGTACGTCTATAGCACTGCTGCTCGGCGAAGAGAGAGAGAAAGAGAACTAGCGTCGAGAGAGAAAGAGAACTCGCGTCGGAAAGGATCGAGGCGATTTGGCTTAGGGTTTCTCCTTGTCGGCAGTTGAATAACACGGAGGAGGAGGAGGAGGCGATCGTGGCTCGACGTCTAAGAGAGAAAAAAATGGTGAGGCGTGAGGGGGGTCTGGAACAGAGGGATCGTGAGGGTGGGGGTTGGATGTGGTTTATCAACTTATTTACAAAAAGGTCCCTCCGTTTGTGGTAGTTTATATAAATTTTGATCATATTACAAAAAGGTCCCTCCGCCTCTACTTGTATTACAAAAAGGTCCCTCCGTGTGTTGAAACTTATAAAATAGCCCCTCCGTGTGTTGAAACTTATAAAAGAGCCCCTCCGCCTGTACATATATTAATTTTTAGGTCCTTGAATTCGAATTGTGGATTCAAATTGTGGATTCTATTTAGCATTTCTCTAAATAGTTTTATAATACCAAACTAGAGTTATTTAACCTTTGTCTCTTGACTATGATGTTCATTGTATCTCATCATAGTCTTTATATAAGATGTTCAAAGCTTGTTATTGGTCGTGTTTTCTAGTGATATTGTTCGATAAAAATGGTATGAACGGTTAGAACGTTTTTAATTTGGCTAACAATAGAACAATCTCAATGAAAGAATTATCTTTATATATGTATAAGTCATTCTTCTTCTTCTCCTATTCATTGCTAATGCTAAGATGGAGCTTTCTCTAAAAAAAAATACTAAGATGGAGCTACAAGGTCATTTAATTACGGATGAGAGATCTCATCATGGCCGCCACACTAAACATCTAGGAAGCAAAATTATGGATAAAATCATTAATTCTTTCAAATGTGCCACCGGCAAGGTATAAACTTGGAAAATCTATTATTTCAAATGTGTTACAAGATCATTAATTCTATCAAATTATTTTGCAACTTTGTGAACATTTTGGTGTTTTTGTTTTCTCAGAGGAGGAGAAAGAAGAAGAAGAATCAAGAATTGGTGCAAGAACCTCCATCCGTGACCGTGTCTTCGTCTTGCTCATCCTCGAAAGTAGGTTTACATAATTCCTTAATCATTTAAACTATTTATCTATTTTGTATACTATTTTTATGAGGGTTTGGATATTTGGATATTTCAATTAGGCGATGCTGAGGTCGAGATGGAATACACATGACGAAGAGGAACTATCTGGCGTGTACTCATCGGATAGGTCTAGTGGTTCCACCTCTAAATTCAATTCTTCTCGATCCATATATATCGCAGATTATCCATTTTCGTCCTCGTCGAAATCCTCAATCTCGGTAAACAACCCAATGATCCCATTCCGACTCCCGAACGAAACCAATGTCCAAAAATCTAAGGAAAAGTCCAAAATGATCATTGCACCACTCCCGAACGAGACAAATATTCGAAAATCTAGAGGGAAGTCCGAAATTATCACGTCGCCCATGACTCAAATCCCCAAACCTACATTCGATAAAGCAATAATTTCATCATCTAGCTCATCTGTATCTTCGTCGCCATGCCGAAGATGTCCACAGAGACCTACGAACGTGATGGCACCGCAATACGGATCATACACGATGGCAGAAAAATACGGATCGATGATGTCTATCTTGGCACTTGTATTGAGTCTCGGAAGATTCTTACTCTACGACAAAATGTCGTATTTGTTGCTTTCTTGGTCCGTGCCTTTCTTGCTCTTTACGTGGACTCCAATCCTCCACCCACATTCCAAGTCGAAGTTCGAAAAAAGTAAAACGAACCAAACCCAATATGAAGACAAGAAGCGAGTTGGATTCAATGTAAGGAAAAAGAATTACACTGCAGGCGAGAAATGGAAAATTGAGCTCGACGGATTCCTAGAGAGAGACGAAAGGAATTCTAGGGTCAATATTAAGAGACACAACGGAAGCATTTGACAAGAAAACGAACGAGGCATTTTGAATTTTTGTAATCAGGAACAGTGATATAATTTTTTTTTTTAAATTATACTTTTCTCCTTTAATATTCTCTCAAATTTATTTGAACAAATTTTAATTATTTTATTTTCAATCTTTTATAAAAAAAAAAAGGTATTTTTATTGTTATTTTTGTAGATTTTTGCGAAATTTTATCTTATTTTATTTGTATATTTTTATTTATTTATTGTGATAATTTTATTCTGTAATTTTTTTTTGTCTCAATTAGAAAACAAAAATTCACATGCTCAATTTTTTTTTTGTCTCACACTTAACCAGACAAGACATGGGTTCATTGGCATAGATCAAATAATTGATTGAGCCAAACAAGAATTTTACCTCTTGAGGGACTCGGACAAATCTTCACTGTTATTGTTGGAAGAGCCAAAATATAAATTAAAGAAAATATATACATTTTTTCAATAATTTGGAGTTTGTTTTCACAATTTTTGTATAATGTAGTGGTCTTTTAGCAAAAAAAGAAACAATAAATAAAAGAAAACTAAAAATGTAGATTCATATTCGCTGTCTTCTCCCAAAAATGCATGTTACTACGCTATATGGAATTGGATGAGATAAAGAAAGGGAAATTATACTTTGCCCCTCAATTCTCCGACAATTCCCCCACACTAATTAATCCCATAATTCGTGGGGTGGATTAACGATTAATTCATGATTATTAAAATTTTAATATGTAATTAAGATCCATATTAATTAATGATTAATTCTAAATATTTAAAAATAAATAATTATGAATTAATCGTTAATTTACCATACTAATTATGAAATTAATTAGTGTAGGAGAATTGTGGGGGAATCGAGAGGGCATGCTATATGGCCTCATAAAGAAATGCCCATAATTATATTATTGGCTGTATAGATCGAGGGACCACTGGACCTTGCTAAAGATGAGAGTCTATACAAGACAAAGTAGAATTATTATGCCACGTCTGCTTGCATTTCTTTTTTCAAATAGATTTCGTAAAAATCTAATTTACAAGAAGAATTATGTTTTTTTGTCAAATTTATAAAATTAACTCTTTGTCGAGAGAAACTTATTTTTCGCCAAAGGATCTGACGAAAGTGTTTAACCATTATTTTTGTAAGTTAACTTGAAAAAAAGTTAATTAAGTCATTTTCATCAAGCCCTCAGACGAAAGAGAAAAATAATGGGAGGGGAGAATTATATCGACCTCTTAATAGTTCTGTTTGTTAAATTATATATCAAATTAAACAAAAATGAGTGTTGATGTTTTGATTGAGAAATTAAAAGATTAAAAAACTTCATTAATTATTGGGCAGTAACCAAATTGAAATTTCCCCTTGACATTAAGGATAGACGAATACGATAGTGTCACTTTCAGTAAATTTAACTAAAAAAATTCTCAAAATTGTCAGTAGCATTCAAATTGAGTTTTGGATAAACCAAACCCCCCCCCCCCCCCCCCCCCCCCTCTCTCTGAATCTGAAATAATGCTTCAATTGCATTCAATAAATTAAGACTCCGAATTTATTATCACTAAAATTGCAACATTAATACTAATAAAGACTCCAACACAATGATTGCAATCTCCAACAAATTTAACCCCATAATCTCCAATAATTTAACCCTAAATCCTAAACCAAAGGGGTTTTTTTCTACACAAAGTTCATGAAAGTATCCAACTCAAAAAGCTGAATTCATGCTCTTGGTCATGCTCCATTCATATAATGGACTACCCGTTACATCATAAAATGCGATATCCGCATTCGACTCGGTCAACTTTAACGACATGAAACCCTGTCCATCGTAAAAGAATCGAAGCTTGTCGACGGTAGCTTGATAAGCTCCCCTCCATGCCTTCGATCCACCTCCACTCGTGAAGTACTGCAGCGAGCTGTTTTACATAAACGAAATATTATAATCAGAATTTTTGCATAGTACTTATTTTATCTTGAATATCATGTTCATTATTTACCTGTCCGTGCTACTAATGTGCTCGAGACAATGATCGTGCCCGTTGATGTAAAAATCAACGCCATTTTCCTGGATAATTTATCAAAATTAGAGAATGGTTTAAATAAAAAAAAATAAAAAAAATTGAAGAATAATCATAAACTTGTAAGTACTAGAAAATTTCATGAAATATTTACCTTAATTACTGGAAGCAGGTATTGCAGAAGTTCGGCAGTGTCACCGTGATTGCTAACACTTCTTATTGTGTGATGTCCAACCACAATCTTCCAATTTGCACTCGATTCTTTCAATGAATTATCCAAATCCTCAAGTAAAATAATAATAAACAACAAATCATAGATTAGTGAAAGTTTCAAATAAGATTAATGTGTTTGCCTGAAAGTTATGTAATAATAATTATATTTACTTTTAATAGATTCGACATATATGTTTCGCGGGGAGCAACTTCTCTCCAGTCGTAGTGACTGTCCTTTGGAGTGGTCCAGTACTTTTTAACAAATGGAGTCGTGTCCACGAAGAAGAAATCCACAATTTCTGCTCAAAAATATTAAATTGTTGGAACTTTACTTAATCAAGTCCCAATTAATTAACTAACTAATTATAATTAATGAACTAATTAATTTGAATTAATTCTCAATATTTTGCTAATTGAAACAGAAAACTGCATACCAGCATTAACAATAAAGGATCTCATGCAAATGAACCGACTATCGAGCTCTTGCAAAACAGGGTTAAGTTGCGCAATTACATCTCCTCTATAATCATGATTCCCAAGAACTACACAAAATATTTCAAAAAAACTAAAATTAGATGAATAATTTAAAAAACTATAATAAGCATGATTAATTTTTTAGAGCAACTCAAAAATTTATACTTACCAGTATACCATGGTTTTTGCAAGCTTTCCGCGGTATAAATATCGGTAAAAGACTCCTCGAAATCTTGGTCATCGACGCCTGTGAGTCCGTTCTCGTAGAAATTATCTCCAGTTGAAATCACGAAATCTATGTCCATTTCCTCTCCAACTTTTCCCATCTACATTCCAAATTTCAGAAAATTTATTAAAAAAATTCCAAACCAGAAAATCAGGCCATTGTGAGAACGTAATCATAAACTCCATAGTTTTCGCATATTCAATCAGTGTTTTATCTATTGTAAACTTGATTGATATATTATATTGGGTCTCGGTCAGAATCTAGCTACACTGGCCACACAGCAGAACATGCCACAAAGAGGACTATATAAGTATATAACGCATGCATAATCAGTTTATCACCTACTAATCAAAGAGTTAGAGATAAATACAAAAATACTGGGTCCTATTAATTATATTTATATTTATATTGTATATGAAATTCCACAAATGCCCTCATAACAAAATTATTGCTTTCGCGATCAATCTCTTCTATTGGAAAAAAAAAATTGATTCAAAGAATAAATTAAAAAAAGTAGCAAAATGAAAAACCAATTCAAAGTCTCAAATTTTGAAGAAAACGTAGATTGAAAGAAAAGAGATATCTTTCAGTTTGATCACCTGCTCAGCAACTAAAGATTGGTTGTAATTTCCCTTTCGACCCCAATCACCGATAACGAGAAGACTTAAAGACCCGTCATACTTTACCGAGTGCTCTAATCTTGTGAGGTCGGCAAGTGAGACGTGTAGCGAAAGAGAGATCAGAGAGAGAATGAGAAGAAAAGCTGGAGAAACTTTAGCCATGGTTTCTTGCTTGTTTTGGTCAAAACAAGCAAAGAAGAAAGAGGGGATGAGGAGGAAACTGAAGTGATGATTTATTTTATTTATACTGGATTATTTGAGGGACAACTGGAGAGAGAGAGAGAGAGAGAGAGAGAGAGAGAGAGAGAGAGAGATTTTTTAAGAGAAACTGGCGTGTAGTCTTACATTTGTTCCCTCAAGCCTAGAGATTTTTGCAAATTAGTCCATTTTCAATTAATTGTGAATATTCCAAAAAAAATTGAAGTTATTGTCACCTATGTTGCGCGGATACTTCAAAAATCAAGTCGTATCGTATCGGATGCCGGATGCCGGATATCGATACTCGTCGGATACTCGTTGGATACGTATCGGATACTCCACGTGTCGTATCCGAATATTTTATTTCAAAATAATAGCGGATACTTCTCGAATACTTTCGGATATTTGTCGGATACTTCGAATGTATACAAAAACATACTTGAAAAATAAAAATAAAAATTTGAGATCGAAATAAATGAGTAATACATATAAATAAATAAATAAATAACTAAATAAAATAAATATTTACCTAATAAGAAGTTATTTCTGTTAAAACAAATTTTTAAGATATTTTATGTAAAATATATACTATATAAAATATAAAATATATAAATTATAATTAATAAAATAATAAAATATTATATATAATGGTCGTATCGTATCCTATGTATTTTCGAAAATTTTCCTATCGCCCTATTCGTATAGTGTCGGATACGATATTCGTATCCGTATCCGTACAACATAAATTGTCACTGTTAAAAACATCAGGTCATTTGAGAAAAAAAATATATAAACTTGAATTGTGAAATAATTATATACATTTTAGGGGTCGGAGTGAAAGAAAGTAATATATATATGCCCGCACGTAGATTGATGAAAGAAAGTAATATAATTGGGAGACTCTTCCGACCGCCTATTATAATTGGTACAATTGGTATGGTATCCTACCTACCCTATAGATGAATGGATGGGTACCTGCCTTTTGAACCTTTATGAGGGGAGGTTTTATTTTGATGTTCGTAACTCTCCATTTATATCCACCAATGGACATGTCCAATTTCTCGAAAAGGATGATTTTTCTTTTACTTTTTTGCAAATTAGATTTGGATGCACAAATAATCATGGGAACTTCAACAAGATATCGCGAAAGATCTCTAAATTTGAATTATATATTAATATTAATTAGTATGGTATTGGTTAGAAAGTATATCAATATAGATCACTAAATTTTAATATTATATCAAATTTTAATTATATATTTATATATATCATTGATTTTAAACTTATATCAAATAAGATTTGCTGATTTTTGTCAATGGGTCCATATCCTAGTTGGTTGAGTGTGATGCACAAAAATCCATGTGTTGTGAGAGGTTGTGGGTTCGATCACCATTGACATCAATGGATGGAGGACATATGAGCCTTCTCCATTTATTATCAAAAAAAAAGATTTGCTGATTTTAATGCTAAATTATAAACTGACAGATCCACCTAATAAATCAATTTCTCGACCCTTATTTTTTTTTTCTAGATCAATTCGTGGGATGAATTTCTATCCTACTTACTTCAATGAGTTTTGACGTGCAATACATATTTTCACTTAATTTTTTTTACCAAGAATGATAAGCATCTATATTTTACCTATAAGCATGCGTAGTAAATCACAGTACAATCATGTCAAACTTTTAAATGAAAACAAAATTTTAAAAATTTCAATTTGAACCACGTGTGTTTTTAGGTTACATTCTAGATTCAAAATCTAACTCTTTATCATTATTGATTCTTGACATTAGCATCAAAATTAATAGATGATCTAATATCATTCAATAATGTATATATGTGCGCAATCTTAATGTAGGTAACTCAGATATTTATACGAGTACGGATACGAATACGACTATACAATTATTATTTTAATATATTTATATTATATATAATTAATAAATTAATTAATAATATTTTAAATTAAATATCATGACAATAAATAAAATCAAACTAACACTACAAATATCATAAAATTATCTTAAGTTTATTATAAAACTATCATAGAAGTATCATATATAATTTATTTAAAAATATTACGGACCAAAATAATGGGCTGAAATATCATAAATGAAGTATCTCAGTTGTATCATGATAGTATTCCAGTTGTATCCTGCAGTATCCCCCTATTCGAAAAACATAAATATTAAAATATTTGAATACAACACATGCCGTATCCGATACGTATCCGAACCGTATCACATTACCGTATCTGTATCGGATACGCGTATCCTATTAATACTTCTGCATTTTTGAAATATTCGTGTAATATTATTACCCAATTCCCATTAGGATGATGTAAATATTAATAAATCCCTAAAATCCACAAAATGTCTTCAATTTTAATGCAAGTAAAATAATAATTAATAGGTGCATTTTCTTACCCAATATGTACGAGTTTATTTCAAAAATAACCACACTGCCCACTGGAAAATTCATTTCGAAAATAACCAAAGACGGAATCCCGTCGCTTGCAAAATTGAAGGAATCTCAAATTTAGTCAAATTTTAATAAAGTTTAAATGGACAATTTTGTATATACCCAATATGTACGAGTTATTCCAAAAATAACCAAAAGTTTAAACGAAGAGAGATCCTGATTCCTGACCGCAAAATTGGCAAAATCTCAATTTCCGTCAAATTTTAAATGGATAAAGCAAATTTTATACGCCGTACATATATATTTCATGCATATGCCATACATTATAGATTTCATGAATTATCAGATATATTTCATACATAATACATGTCATGGATAATATGTCATATGCTATATGTATATATAATATGTCATATGTTATATATATTTATGTCATGTTATATATGTATATATAATTATAAATTTTTTTAATGTTTTATTTTATCCGATATCGTATTCGTATTCGGAATCGGAACCAGATATTGTAACGAATCCCGAATATCATATTCGTATTCGAAATCAAATATCGAATAACGAATATTGTATTCGTATTCGAAATCGATATCGGCTATCGTACTCGTATTCGTATCTGAAATCGGATATCGAATAACATATACCGTATTCCTATCCGAAATACAGTATTCGGTAACTGATATCTGATTTCAAATACGAATACAATATCCGATACAAATATGGATACGAATACGGTATTCATTATCCGATATTCCTATTTGAAATACGAATACGAATACGAATACGACAGTCGATATCTGATTTTGAATACAAATACGGTAGTCGATATTCGCTTTCGAATACGAATATGATAGTCGATATTCGATTTCGAATATGACTACGGTATTCGGTATCCGATATTTGATTTAGAATACGAATATGATATCTGATATCCGATACGAATATGGTATCCGATTTCGAATATAAATACGGATACGATATCAGATATCCTATTTCAAATACGAATACGAATACAATATCGAATACAAATAAAACAAACATTACAAATACTGATTATTATATCTACGTACATAATCATATACATGACACGTATTATGCATTAAATATATAATATGCATTATGCATCAAATTTATACAGCGAATAAATGAATGGTGGACGTGAATATGCATTTGAATGTATCCGGGATGTGAGATCCCGTAAAATTATCTTTTTTTATACTTCCTTAGGGGATGTTTGGCAAGCGGAATTAGTAATTCCACAGTTTGTTTGGATGCCCAAATTATAAGATGCTGGAAAATATAATTCTCTGTTTGGTTGTTCACAAAATTTTGGAATTTTGTTATTGAAAATGCAAAAATAATGATTTGGTAAAACTAATAATATACAATATATTATCATAATATTACATCATAATATTATTATTATTTAGTTACTATGTTATTATAATTTATTTTGTTATGATAATACTATTATTATAATATTAGATTAAAAAAATTAATAACAATATTATAATATAACATTATAGCAATACAAAATTATCATAATAATATAATAATATTAATTATAATAATATTAATTACAATAATATAATAATATTAGATATAATAGTATAATAATATTAATAATAATAATATTAATCTATTTATAATATTAATATATTATAATAATACTAGTATTAATTTATTAATATTAATATTATAATACTATTAATTAGTATATTCAGAGGATATAATATTATAATCTCCATATTAATATATTAATATTAATAATAATATGTATATACTAATATATTATAATATTAATATATTATTATTAATATCTTAATATTTATGTACTAATATATTATTACTAATATATTAATATTAATATTAATATGTTGTATTATTATTATTATTATTATTATTATTATTATTGTAATATTAATTAATAATATATTAATAATTAATATATTAGTATATAAATTTTATTATATAATTATATAATATAATATTATAATATTGTACTAATATTATTATAATATTATTACATTATATTACATGAATTTAATAATTATAACATAATTATTTTATTATGATAATATAATTAGTACAATATAATGTAATATAATTATTTGATTATTGTAGTATATTTACTATAATATTAGAAATTATATAGTAATTATATTATCATAATAATAATTATATCCCTATAATTAATATAATATTATATATTATTGTAATAATATGTAATAATTATATTACAGTAATAAAATAATATTATAACATATAATATATTATTATAATAACATAATTTATAATATAATTATTAAAATAATAATAATAATAAAATATAGTTATTATATAATATAACTATTACTTTGATATTATTATAATATAATAATAATATTTGTTATACAATATAATAATATTTAATAATTATATAATAACATAATAATAATTAGTCATGTTACATAATTAAGTCTTACACTAACTAAAATCAACATTCTGTTACTAATTAAGCATTAAATCGTTTATTAATTAACAATTCATGTATTAAGAAGTGGAGACCATGTTAATTGTGGTGCAAATATTTGGCCCGAATTTAGGGCTCCATGTTTTTTTTGGAATTGAAGTTTGTGGCTTTGATAGAGTAAATATAATTCCAGCAAACTATAATTCCACTATGGAATGATTACCAAACAAGGAATGTCAAATTTGCTGGAAAAGATTTTCCAATTCCAGCCCAAATTCTACCGTCCAAACAGCCCAAATTACTACAATTCATTTGTTTAATTTATTTAAACTTTATTAAGTTTTGACGAATTTGACATCCCGTCACTTTTGCATAATTTGGAATTCAATCTTTTTTTATATTTTCGGAATGAACTTCCTGGCATGATTATTTTTGAAATAAACTCGTAAAAATTGGACATACAAAAATGGACCTAATTAATATTGGTGTTGGTTATAATAATTAAATATGATTGTTAGTAATTGTCTACTTTCTTTGAAATATCTATATTTAAGGGGCCGTTTGGCAAGCGGAATTAGTAGAATGGAATTGGATTATAAGGTGGAGGAGTAAAAAGTTCTGGAATTAATAATTCCACAGTTTGTTTGGATGTTCAAATTAGAAGATGCTGGAAAGTATAATTTTTTGTTTGGATGTTAATTTTTTTTTTGGAATTTTGTTATTTAATATAAAAATTATGTTAAATTAAATTTGATAAAAAAATAATAAGTATAGTTTTTAAATATATAGTAAATGTACTTTATGTAATTATTATAATATTTATTTTAACCATGTAATAACATATAAATAATAATATAATATATTATATTAATTATATGAATATAATAATTATAATAAAATTTGTTTATTATAAAATAGTTATTATAAATTATTGTATTAAATATATGTTTATAAAGTAATAATAGTATTATTATATAATAATTTATGCATATCAATTCTATCGGATCTCGGCATTCTAATTTTTTGATATAAAGTATTATTATATAAAATAATATTATATTATGTGCATACAATATATTATATTATTAATACAAAAATATTAAACATACTTTTATATTATTATAATATTATATTTTATCTAATAATATATATTTTAATTCATATAATTATTTTATTATTCTAATATAATAATATTAGCAATTATATATTAATAATATTAAAATATTAAATGTACTTCTATGTTATTAAAATATTATATTTTATCTATTAATATATATTATAATTAAAATAATTATTTTGTTATAATATTAATTATATTGATTAATAATTAATTATATAATAAATAAAACATATTATTATATTATTTAATTATATATACATAATTTAATTATTATGTATATTAACTATTAACTATTATTTATTATAATGATATATAATATTATATTAATATATTTAATATATTTAATAACTATTATATAATTATTCTGTAATTATAACCCTTTACCCCACTTTAATATATTAGTAATATTCTAATATAATTATTATATTATTATAATTATTATATTATTGTAATAATATTTAAAATTATTTTAATATTGTAACTTATAAAATTTAAATGCATTGTTGTATTATTATATATTATATTTATTTTATGGATCTTATAATAATAATAATAAATATTATTATTATTATTAGTAGTAGTAGCATTGTTAAGACCCAAACTTAATTAGCATGCATTTTATTAGCTTTAAAATTTTCCATCATCTTGGCACTCTAGATATTTGGAGAATTTCACTTTGTAGGTTTTGTAAAAAAAAAATATTTATCCTCATTTGTTAATTCCACATTTAAAAGATGTCAAACAAAAAATTTCAATTTGTTGGATCTTTAGATGATATTTCCACTTGAAATTCTTACCTCCAAACAACCTATAGTTCGAACTTGTATGATGTATCCATAAGCAGCACAACTTCTTAAGTACAAAAATACATTAGAATATTCGGGGGCATATTTGGGTTATCCGTAGCAGATAGAGTAGTCTATTTCAAGGGGGGCTGTTATTATTATTATTATTATTATTTAAATTAAATAAGGTTAAATTGAAATATTTCATTTCTAAAGCATTATAGTTCTTTTTGTAAAGTTTTTTTTGTTAAACTGAGAAGATATAGTTAACAATCATTAATCTTTACTATTAATGATTATTAAGAGAATAATCGCGTTACGCAAAGAGAATGTTAATTATGTTTTTCACTGTAACACAAAATAAATATTTGTATGACAATATTGATAATATCATTTCAAAATAAAATTATTCGAACTCATTATATATGAGGTATACCGTATAATACAATTTTACGAAAAAATATAACAACAAATATTATACTATTGTTGTTAAAATATTTCATAAAATATCAAATATAAAAATATGGAATCATACGACATATATAGTAACACGTCATTGATTATACAGTATTGATATTTTTTTATTGATTCAAAATGCAATGAAAATTATAAATAATATCAAACTTAATAGTGAAAATAATTTAATAAATAATATCAAATTTTAATTTAGCATAAACATAAATCTAAATTATTTGATATCATATGATTTCTTTTAATTTATATTTTTAAAAATAATAATATTATTCGATAGGTGTTTTTAAGTTTCAGAAGTTATTTAAATGGATAAACTATTTTTTTTTATTTCTATTCTTTTTTTAAACTTTTAATATTATTATTTTTATTAAAAACACAAATATAATCTAAATAGTATTATATGAGATGTTTATAGTTATAATTATTTTATAAAAATAATTATTATTAAAATTTTATTTTGTACATAAATACATATTTAATTATGTAAATATGTATTTTCTGCATTGCATTTTCTTACATAATATATTTATAAATTCAAATTATCGAAAAAAGTATGTATGACTATGCTAATATGGATGTCAAAATAAAGAGAAAATTAAAATGAATATATTTGATCGGTTTTTATAATTAAATTTCTAAAAATAATACGAATATATATTGTATGTTTTATAACATTACATATTAAATTATTGGTATTTCATATATGGATTTTTCATCTTCCATTGCATTCACATTTGCTGATGTAATGAAATGATTAACAATTGAATATACTTAATCTAACATGAAGTTATGAAATAATAGTAATCCATGATCTAAATTAATGGGCACTAAAATGGTTACAAAGAAACTAAAATGGTTACAAAGAAAGTAAGATTATAAAAAATCATTAATCAATGATCTAAATTGTACTACATATCAAATCAAATAGTTGAAATGAATGCGATGACGGGACACAAAAAAATTACAAAAATTTAATTTCATAATAAAAGTGGATAAATTATATCTTCAAAAATAGCTTTGCTACTTAATTATAGCTTTAATAATACAGAAAACAGATGTCATTACTTATCAATAAAAATTGAAACTCAACTTTAGACTTTCTCATTATAAATAAAATTCTAATATTTGGAAGAGTAATTCAATATTTTATATCGATTAATTGATAATGTGTTTTTATATAACTAAAACTAGAAACACTTATCTTGTTGCATAACAAATTATAGTTAAAAATATTTCGACTATTATAAATTTATATCTCAAATACTTAGGTGAACATTTTAACATTTCTATTAAGCATACATAGATTTATTAATTAATACATGTAATAATAACTAAACAAATAATTAATATTATTGTACATATTTAATAATAAATTAGCATAGGTCAATTCATTATAATTAAAATATTTTACTTAAACTGCATAAAGTAATATAATTTTGCCCTTTTGTTAAAATAATAGTGGATAGGAGGATAAAGCTCGACACCACTCATAGGTGTTAAAAAGTTTTTGGTTTCTTTTCATCCCATCTTATTTATCAGTATCCTTCTAATTTGGGCTGGTTTGTTAAGGATAATGAACTTTTGATGAGTTCATCTCTTTATCCTTGTGCTAAACACCAACATAGAGTTATTATCCAAGGAATTTCATAGTAGTCATAATAAATATTCATTATATATTCATTATATGTATATTTGAATATCATGTAATATATCAAGTTATTAAGTAGATGTATTATCATTTATCAGAGAAAATCATAAGGGTATTTAAAAATAAAAATTTGATAGAGATTTTTTTTTGGAGTTTCTAAAAAGATAAGATGTCTTTCTACAACATCAAAAATTTTTTTTTTTTTTTTTTGAAAGTCTCCCTTAATTTACGTGTGAAGTGCAGTGCAGTGACTATTTTTAAAAAGAGGTGTTAAATGGAATTTTTTGATATATATCATCAAAAAATCTCCAATTTGCAAAACTAGCAACGGTATGTTTCAATTTGTAAATTTAGCATTTTTGCCAAACAACTTGGCAAAAAAAAAAAATCTTTCGTCAGAATACTTGACGAAAGTGTTTACATATGATTTTTGCATATTAAATCTAAAAAAATCCAGTTGGCGAAAGAAACAAAAAAAATTGTTCTTTCGCCACCCCAGATGATGAAACGATAGGTACATGCACATGTTATGGGATGAAAATACCTGCACTTTTGTCATGTGAGGTGGTGAAAAACAATTTTATTTTTGCTTCTTTCGCCAACTTTTTTTGGTTGGCGAAACAATTTTTTTTGGGTGATGCTATTACAAGAGCTAACATGACTTAACAAAGAGCAAATTTTAAGAAATGACTATTTTGACTATTTTGCCCCATTAATTTACTATGTAGTGTTCTTATTTATTAACACTATTACATTCCATAAATTGTGCAAATAATTTTTTATATATAAAAAATCATAATCTTTAAAAATAACTTGAACAAATTTTATTGACTCAAAATATAAGAATTAATATTTTTTCAAATTTTAAATTGGATATTATTGACTAGCAATTTTTTTTTCAAATACGAACGAATACAATTTTTTTTTCAATTTTGAAAATTGAAGAGCACATTTTGTTTGATTTGTGTTATAATATTCACTAACAAGAAACATATACGAGTACATTTATTTATTTATGTTTTCATATTTGTTAGATTTTATTTTATACATTAGGAATAATAATAATATATATATATATATATATACAAAACAATAAATAACAATCATCATAAATGAGGGAAAAATAGTCATTTCTTTATTTTTTTTTAAAATTGCTCTTTGTTTAGTCATGTTAACTCTTGCAATATCGCTACCTTTTTTTCAGCTTTCGCCAATTGACTTAATTAACTTCCATAATTAACATGCAAGAATTATATTTAAGCACTTTCTGTTTGACGAAAGTAAATTTTTTCGTTGACGGAAGTGCTAGTTTTGCAAATTCAAATATATCAGTACTAGTTTTGCAAAAATGTTTTTTTTCCTTATATTTTATTTCAATTTATCGTCCAATATGAATTGAACTTAAATGTTAAAAAAAAATTAGTAAAGAATATATAACATTTATATTTCTTATAATGTTTATATTTTATTTTTACTAATTTTTTTTTTTTTAAGAATTCGCAAGGAAGTAATGTTTCACAAGACCAGGTGTAGGCTAATAAATAATTTTATAAATTACAGGAATATTATTCATTTTTTTTTTGTTGATCAAATAGGAATATTATTCATTGGACTTGTTGTACAAGAATATTATTATTCATTGGATCTGTTCTACAATATTGTGTGCTCCAAATTTCCTCGGTTCCAAGTCCAGTTGTGAAGTTCTACTCAGCCCCCTGAGAGATCACATAATTGAAATAATAACCTTCAAATCAATTATCGTGGGAGCTCAGCAATGCGAGTCGAGCGTTGGCGGTTCAAACTTCCCGCCAAGTGGCGGGCCTCACTACTTCTCCCTGTTGCTACAGTAGCCGTGCTGACTGCCGCCGGCGCAGCATCCGATTCCGGCGAGGGCGTGACGTCCGCGGTGGATGGATTTATACGATCCTCCCGTGCTATCTCCACTGTATGATTTCCTACTTTTCTATCTCTCTTACTAGAAATTATTCGTAGCTGTTGAAATCTGGTCTGATGTATTCAGGATTCGAATCTGAATATGAATGTAATTAGGATGTTTAAGTAAATTTCTCGTGATGCTGATTTTGTTTCACAGATTGCTTTTGTGGTTGTGGATTACAAGTATTCTTTGCGCGAATTACCTGAAAATTCTGATCAATACAAAATCAAGCTATCTGAGGTCGAATTATCGTGTATTTTTCGTGTAATTACTTCTTAATTTGTTAAACAAAGTTTTTACTCTTAGGTTCATTCAAGGTCGGCCAAGAAATTACTTAATCTCTGCGAAGCCAATGGGGGGTTCTATGTAAAAGCAGGTCAATCTATTTCAACACAGAGACAAATTCCAAAGGAATATACTTCGACCCTTTCGTCTCTACAAGATAAGGTTTTTTAATTTCATTTCATTTCCAACTATTTACATAATTTATTTTCTTTTTAATTGCATTTGTGATTTTTGAATTTGATTCAGGCTACTCCATACAATTTCAAAGATATTAAAATACTTTTGGAGAAAAACTTGGGGAGAGATTTATCTACCGTGTATGTATTTATTATTTATTCTATTGTGTTCATAATTTTGTTAATTTAATAATTAATTATCTTATTTTTTTAATATAAATTTAAGGTTTTTGGCATTTAATGAAAAACCAATTGCAGCAGCTTCAATTGCTCAAGTCCACCATGGTATATTGAAGAGTAATAATGAAGAAGTTGCTATTAAGGTTTGATAAATATAATTTTTATTTTCATATTATTGGAAAATATTTGTAAAATAAAAGTATATATTGTATAAAATTTAGGTGCAGTATCCTGGATTGGAGAAAAGAATGAAGATAGATATCATGACTATGCAAATTATATCAAAATCAATTTCTATGGTATCCCCATAAATATTTTATAATTAGGGTTAATTATTATTATTTTCTTCCAATTTTTGGATGAGTTTATAAAATCATTTTTTCATTTTACAGATATTTCCTGATTACAGGTTCGAAAATATATTGGATCATTTTCAGAGGACCATGTCACTTGAACTTGGTAGGTGGTAAATAAATTAATATATTATTTTTTTTATATATATTTTTGTGATTTTGGTATTGATATTTGTGTAGATTTTATAAACGAGGCGAAGAATTCTGAGAGAGTAGCCAATTATTTCAGAAAAAATAAAGCTGTTAAAGTCCCCTCTGTATTTTGGGTATGTATGAATCTTAGTTATTTGCATTTTAGTACAATATAATTAAATAATATTGTTTATAATATATAATTATATCGTTTCGTTTTTCAGGATATGACAACTACGCAGGTTTTGACTATGGAATTTTGCCACGGACACAAAGTATATAGACATTTTCTCAAAATAATTAAAATTTCCTCCAATTTTTATTATTCTATTATTTTATTTTTTCCTAAATTAATATTTCTTTAAATTAGATAGATGACTTGGACTCCATGCGAAATGCAGGTATTAGTCCCACAAAGGTCAGTTTTTTATTTGCCTTTTCAACTTTATTTTTATTATTATTAATTGATTTTTATTTTAGGTGGCAAAAACATTAATGGAAGTATTTGGTGAAATGATATTCATCCACGGATTTGTACACGGAGACCCACACCCTGGAAATATCTTAATCTCTTCTCAAGGTCAAGGCCGATTCTCACTAGGTAGGAAAAAAACCACAATTCCACCCTTGTAAAACCCCAATTTTACAAATATACCCCTCTCCATGGGAAAAAGACGTTTTATTTATTTAATATTATTTATGTAGTGATATTAGACCATGGGATATATAGAGAATTGGACGAGAATTTCAGAAAAAATTATTGCGAGCTTTGGAAGGCCCTCATAATGTTAGATTCGAAAAAAATTCTGGGTTTGGGTGAAAAATTCGGCGTTGGAAAATATTCCAAGTATTTTCCAGTTCTTTTTACTGGCAGAACCATTGATAGGTACACTCAATTTTTTTTATAAAAAATAAATAAAAATTGAAAAAATAAAATTTGTTGGACGTTCAGCAAATCAGTGGTTGGAGGTGAAATGACAAACGAAGAAAAAGTGAATTTGAAAGAGGAATTGAAATCTGTAAGATTAGAGGATATTGTGTCTTTTATGGATTCTTTGCCTCTTGATTTTATCATTATTCTGAGAACCGAGTAAGTTATTATTTCTCCCCTTTTTTCTATTTTTTATGGTTATAATAATAAATAATAAATAATAATAATAATATGTTGGTATTGTAATGAAGTGCACTGTTGAGATCAATAATTGGCAAGTTAGGCGCGAAGAGACACGTTAGGATTCTTAGCTATGCTAAAAATGCGTTATATGGCCTAGAAAAAGAAAATATCTCAAATGGTTTCTCTCTCTCTCTCTCTCTCTCTCTCTCTATATATATATATATATATATATATATATATATATATATATACATACAAAACACCCAGATAATTATTTGGAGTTTATTTATATCATTTTATATTCAGGTAATTTGGTGAAAGATGTATTATCAAGATTAAGAATAAGCTTGAGCTATCTCCATTTGAGATTACTTCTTGGTGAATTTCCCCTCTTTAGAATTAGTACATATTTATTTACATTTATATTATTATTATTTCTTGATTTTAATTATTTTTGGTTTTGTTTGCAGAGTCGATGGAGGTATTGTCGCAAATCAATGATACAGGGAGAGTGATTGTGAATAACTTGAAGAGGCTACTGAATGAAATTCTTTATTTTCTGAAAGCAAATATGTTGTTCATTTATGCTTGATTTATTTATTACAGATAGTCGAAAAGTTTAGTAAAATTTTACAAGTGTAAAAGTATGATAAAAAATAAATAAAGGAAATTATTTGATTATTTTGTATGATAATAATTTTGTTTCATGACTCATGATTCCTATTTGATTCAAATGGTATTTTTATTTATTTATGGTCGTATACTTTGTGAGTGGCATATGAACTATTATTGCATAACCTTGTAGACAAACAAAACGAATTATACTTGCATATCTTATCTTCTAAAATAATTAAACGAGAAGTAAATAATCTGGTCATGGAAAAAGAAAGGAACTAAATAACGAATAATATGATAACTATATTAATTAAATACAACAACGACGCTTTGGCCGAGTGGTTAAGGCGTGTGCCTGCTAAGTACATGGGCTCTGCCCGCGAGAGTTCGAATCTCTCAGGCGTCGTATTTTTTATTTTTATTTTCATCACACCAATGACCAAACCCATTTTTATTTGACATTTTGACTATTTATTTTTTCAATTTTCTTCCATTTGGCAGGCACTAATAAAAAATTGAAAACTTACATTTTCAAACAAAATACATACTAGAAATTTCATTACATTTTAAGTCGCTCAATATGTGGATACAAATTAATCAGCAAGGACCATATTGCACTTTTTTTTTAAAAAAAAAGTTTTCTTTTTATTTTTTACTTTGCTTTTAAATTTCAATTACGTCATTAACGTTCTAATTTGATCACTTAAGTCTCTTATTTTTTTTAATTTAGTCAATCAAATTTTTTACCTTCATTACTTACTTTATCCATTAACTGATGACTGTATCGTTAAATTGTGTCATGACATATTTGATGACGTACAAGCCATTACGTGTCATATTTGATGACGTGACAACATAAATTATTTTATTTTAAAAAATTGTTTAAGTTGCGATGTGAGGCGTAATAACACTGTTATTTAATAAAGAGTGGTGATGCATGTCCTCCTTAAAATCTCCTAGATTGATTGATGTGTTGGGGTCTGTATTAATTATGGTGGTAAACCATGACTATTTAATTTTTTTCCATCATATATAAGAGAAGAAGGTAAAAAAGATTCACCGTTTCACACATCATTAATTTATTTAATATTTTTAACAACTTTGTTTACCACCATCTATAATTAATGAAATTTAAATCTATAAATTTGGAAAAAAAATTATTGGACTAAATTAATATACCATTTAACATGTGTTAAACGGATACACATGAATAAACCATCGTAAAAAATAAACAAAAATATAATAATGAAAATGAAAATAATAATTTAGCAAAAAATTAGAAAATAAAAATGAAAATATTTTAAAAAAAAATTAAAATAAATTAAAATAATAAAAATTTGTTCAAATAAATATAACTTATCATGTGTTAAATTAAATATAATAAAAATATTAAATAAAACAAATTATTTTTTAATAATTTGGTTTACCACCTAATCAATGTGGTTTACCACCTAATAAATACAATTTGCCACCTAATCTAAAATCCAATGCATTTATTATATATCGCCAACACATCAATACATTGAGGGGATATTAGAGGGGACAAGTATATTTTTTCTTTAATAAATTAAGAGATTATCTTACAAGTGTCCATCGGAACGTGAGAAACATAATGAGAATGACAAGTGTCCATTTGGGATGTGAGAGACATGCACTCTGTGTTATTAAGTCTTCAACAATGACAAGCTCTGGTTCAGGACCTGCCCTGACGATTCGGTTGCCCTAGCTCACAATGTCGACGGTCCAATATATTAATTCGAGATGTTGTCCCTGCCTTTGTCGGCACCTTTGTCCTTTTGAACAAGCCTAATTCTTATTCCCGTCTTTGATTCTTTCCATGGTTGTTCCGTGGGGAAAGACCCATGTAAAGAACGAAATATCAATAAAAATAATACAAGAAAAAAATACATAAAATAAATATTTACCTTCTAAAATACTTTTTACATTCATTACAACAAAAAAATAAGAAAATTAAGTGACTTGAGATGTTTATTCGTTTAATTTATCATTTAATAAAACTAGTTCATACAAATTCATTATGTAAAAACCATACAGATAAGCACATCAGAGGAAATTAAAAAAATGAGGAAAACTTTGACAATAAATTGCTGAAAATGCGTATGTTTTATATTATTTCAAAATAATTTGCTTATAAATAAGAAGATTAAGAAGAGTTCCACCCCTGAATATTCGATAATAAATAAACAATTCAAAATTTGTAAATCCAATATATATTAATATTTTTTGCATAAATATATTTCATCATTTTAATAACCTATGATTGAAAAAATAAACTACTTCAATTTTTTAAATATGTTTTTTCTAATGAATTCATCATACTTAAATTTATCTAAATTTCATTTCATTTTAAATCATAAACATTGAAATAATTTATCTCGAGACATGAAAATTTGTAAACAAATTTTGATCTTATTTTAATTATAAAAAATCTGTATTTGCATACTAATAATTTATTATTTTTTTAAGAGGAAAAAGACGGATATTAACATGATTGTTTTTTTTCAACAATAATATTTTATGTTTTATCTTGAAAATAATATATGTTTTGGTAATATTAATTGTCCATATTTAATTGAATCAGATATTAATAATATTATACAACTTTATACTGTACAACGTATGTATTTTTTAAATATAACAATAAGTAATATGAATTTAACTACTTATACATGACACAATATAACTTTATGTCCACACAAAATCTTATAACGTTTTCTTTCATCATTATTTCGTGCACAACAACGGATACTCTTCTTCCCCCAACTTTGTTTCCCCATTGATACTTAGATTTCCATTTTCTAACTTACCAAGATATACTACGAGATCTAAATGGTTGCCCCTACTCAAGTCGTTGACCTGGCCCCGGTGCTTGCGGGGTTTTCTTCGGGGCCTGCTCGGGTCTCTCGAGAGCCAAGAAGAGAGTGTATGTTCCATGGAGGCTATATAACCCTAGTGATGACTCTGACCAAGTTGTGGGGCTCTTATGGGTCAGAAAATAAAATAAAAGATTGTACGTACTCCTAATATTAACATCAAAGTCTCGCGTGTTACACCAAAAACAGAGTCTCAGTTCATTACTAGTGCCATTCCAAGAGATTGAGCTTGATGAAATGGTGGCTGACAAGGAGGTGTTTGATATGGATTTGATTTCATTCTCGTTATCTCAAACCATACACCTTGTGTTTCCACTACAAATCAGTCATTAACACTCAGTATGGTTCAGAAGATGCTCTAAGTGCCTCAAATTGGACACACAATGACAGGGTCCAAGATGTCCTGTAGATTAAAAAAAGTGCGGGGTAAGTGGGTCACTCTTACTGTGCATGCGATATCCTGTTGTATCCACAAACTGAGGGTATATACCCCCTACTTCCTAGGGGTACCCCTGGACGATCATGTCTTCCTGAGGGGATCCCCACATGCTTACTGGTTTTTATGTACGAAACACACAAACAACTCGATCTCTCCGCACCTCTGAAAAATGATGCAATCATAATTGAAGGACGTTTAGTCAGAAGCCACTCTCTGAGAAAGGTCCGACAAGTATTCTTGGGCTTGAAGAAATGATCTAAGCCATTTGAACCCTGTCTTCTTAGGCGATAACCGCTACTTACTTACCCTTCCCGATAATGTTTCGAGAGATGATTTCATCTCTCAAGAACTTAAAAACCTACTTCAAAATAATTACGTTGTATACCACTGGAATGTTGCTATCAATGCTTTGAGGACCCCATTTCCATACAAAGTATGGTTACGCCTACACAACATCGCTCTCAAGGCTTTTTATATCGAGCAACATGCTCATATGATAGCGGGTTTTGGAACGATTCTTTACCACGGGTCCCTCAAAAACTTGATGTACCTGGGCTCAATAACGATGATTATAGGTACAACTGACTTAAGTTGGTACCTAACTCCCTCTATCCCCACAACATTTTCCCGGGGAAAGGACAAAGAGTGGTACTAGAACCCCTAAGCTCTATCATTGAAGTACTAAAGAATCTGTTCTCACCTGACTACACTCCTTCTGATGAGATTTTCGAAATAATGAGAGACAAGGTTCTACGAGGGGAGAATGCTCACGGGCTTCCAATGAAAAGGGACATGCCTATATAGGTGGCTGAGATATCTTTCTTTTGACATTGCAAGACGCAAGAAATTGTGTTGTCATTTCGCGTTGGTATATGTATTGTCGAGAAACAATTTTTAAAACTTCAATTTTAAAAATTCATGAAATATATTGTTCTAATTTTTTCTTCATTTTAACATCCATAACATAGCTCTTAGATATTATTTTCTCTAATTTGAATTTGTAAAGATATATTAAGAAAATACAACACAAAAAATACATTTTTACATAAAAGAATTTTAATTAGTATTATTTTATTTTTAAATTATATTTAGAAGAACTCTAACTATAGTATACTAAGTAGGTTATATTTGTGATTGGGTCAAATAACTTAAATATTATATATTTTTAAAAAATAATAGAAATTAAAAAAATGGTTTATCTTCCAAAACATAAATAACTTCTTAAATTTATGAAGATCTACCGGACAATAATGGTATTAATTAAAATGTAAACAATACGGTATTAAATATTTTTTAAACATTTTTTCAGAATTAAATTTCAATATTATTTTTTAAATTACTTTTTTTATTAAGTCTGATATTATTTATACAATTGTGATTGCAATGAATAAATAAATAAAACTATTATTATTATGTGATTACATATGTCTTACGGTTCACTATTTTATATTTGATATTGTAAATATTAATGTATACAAAGATAATATAATATTTATTGTTATGTTTTTTCATTAAATTATGTTATATTTTAGATATTGTTATATAGTGAGAGTAATATATGTATTAATATTTGATAAAAAGAATACCATAATTATGATAAAATATAAAAATAGTCATATATAATTGATTCAAATTGTTAGATTCTTAGATCTTCTTATCAAAATTTTACCCTTCTACACAATATCAACTAATACGTCCCCTAACCCCAGTTGGAAATGGACGTCAGATAATATATTTTCCACCAAGAGTGCTTATCATACTCTTATAGATCCAGGACAAAGAATATATTGGTACAAATATCTATGGAAAGCCAAAATTCCACAGAAAATTAAAATTTTCATGTGGCTAACTATTCATGATAAAATATTAACAGCTAAAAACCTACAAAAGAAAGGTATTATGGGCCCAGTCAGATGTGTAATGTGCTGCAAAAATGAAGAATCGACAGGCCACCTGTTCATGCATTGCCCAATGATAATCCAAAACTATACAAATTACATCCTAATACTCGAGCTTGACCATCAAAATGTCCTCCAATTTTGGACACAAACGCGCCGAACCATTCAAATAGAAGACAAACCACATTGGGATATCCTCATCTCAGCAGTAATATGGAGCGTATGGATGGAGCGAAATCGTAAGATTTTCGACGGAGCTAAGAAGACTACAATGATGATCACAAGTTCTGCAATGGAGCTCGCACTACAATGGAAAAAGCACCTATGATTAGATCACATCTCTTAGAGTGTAATAGGTTTAGGAAGACTTTTGTAAAGTATTTGATGTCAGCGTATAAGTCTTATGATACCAGGCACAGTAGCGATCGCTGGTAGGATATCCTTAAAAAAAAATAGATTCTTAGATCTTAAAATTTTATTTTTGTATTACAATGAAAACATAATTTATATGTCGCCATAAAAAAATGACCATTACCTAGTTTAAATAATTTACAAATCGTGGACGAACCTTGTCAAGTCAACCGAATTTGCGAAGCCATTCCGATTTCCAACTTGACTCTCATAGTCAAATATCAAATTTCAATCCGACTTCACACGGAGTCAAGTCCCAAGTTTCATGTAGAGTCTAGGAAGTGGTCCCCAGAGTCACCTTTTACCTCCATTTGATCTCCACTGATAAATGTCGAGGCAGGGTTATCTCTTTGTATTCCCAGATTTGATATTTGAAACTTAATTTGGATAGGGCCAGAACGACTCTTTCGATTTGCCAATCAAGTAACATGCAATCAGTTCATTTTTTATGCATTATGGTCTTCCAAGTGCGATATTGATTCGCGTGCTTTCTCAGACGAGCTCCACTGGAAAATTTTGCCCAATGCATGCAGACCCATGCTCCATCTTCCAATGCATCTCCTGACACGCATGCGAGCAGTACGTCATTATACGGCATGCCAAGCATCTTCTAAATCCTTTGGACCTCGTCTCCCTCCTCCCGCACAGTATATTAGAGCACATGTTCAATCCATCTCTCCGCTCATCCCCTCCGCATGCCAACCACCACCACTCGATCATAAACTTGTTTGCCGCGTGAACTTCCTTACCGAATTCCTCGTAAAATCCATAGTTCTTCAACAACGAACCACTTTTATGAAGTCGTCGGTGTTTTGGACTGTGACATGGCTTGCTTGTATTCTTGGATTTGATCAGTTCAAGAGTGTTTGCTCGGTGAAGGAGATGATGAGCCATGCTGGGAGAACAAGGGATGCCCAATCCATTTTGCATACAATAAGCGACCTCGCGAAAAGCATCTAAGTTTCCGAGTTTAGCAGATTTAATGCAGAGTCTAGCAGCGGAATCAGGATCACACTCACGGCGAAGCCGGCCTTCGAGGCTTCCACTCCCATTAAAATATATTATTGCCAATGAATAAAGTGCTCCTGCGTGCGACCCTTCTGCTGCTTTTTTCAATAGTTCGAGACCGGTAGCATGATTTGCTAAGCAGTAGAACTCGATCTGTTAGTGTCAAAATAGTATTAAAGTCAAAATAGTATTAAAGTTAATTTTGCTAGAAAGGTTTGGATAATTTGGTGAAAGTAAATTTCAAACCTTAAGTTAGATCTTAGATGCATACTAATTTTGAAATCAATCGTGACTATTTTTATCATATGAAAATTTAAATACTTTTTTTCTAGATAAAGATGTCAAAATTACTTTTTGGCACCCAAATTTTATCTCTTCTTTTTGTGAAATATTCATTGCTTAACACCACATGAAATAGGAAATTAAAGTATTTCTTTTATCAAAATATTAATTTGTGTATTTAACACATTAAATTAGAGAAGAAAAAAGGGAATGTATTCTTACACCAATAAAACGTTTATGAGATCGGTTGGCGATGAAGCGGCGGCACTGACCTTGCTGAGTATCGATATGATCAAGTCATCAGAAAGCACATTAAAATGATTGCTAATCTCGAATGAATCGAATGAATCACCATCATTGAATTGAAATTTATCCAACCATAAACCCGATTCACTTACACCACTTAGCCGTCTTCGGTGAGATACTCCTTCATGAGGGCTCGAGTTTGAGAAATTAGTAGCTATTCTTGCTCTCTTGATTCCTTTGCTATTGTTCTTTCGCCTTTTAATTCCCATTTTGGTTTTTTCTTTGAGGTTCTCTCTACGCAAAATACTAAAGAAGACCAATAAATTTCTTTGTTTAGGTAGGATTATTGTGTGTGTGTGTTTAGGGTTAAATCATATATAGGTTGGAGAAGAGTTCCAGAGCTAAATGTTAGTTTGGGATAGTGAAGACTATTTAGTTAATTTGCATTGGGTGTTTCCAATATGACAGGTTTTAACTACTTTTTGTAAACATAATTTAGGATTTGTTTGAAGAAACACCAAATTATATTTTTGGAAGGACAAACTTAAACAAAGAAACAATTCCGATGAGCTGAGACCATGCATGAAATTAAAATCTTTCGTACTTCCAAAAGGCAAACTACAATTGCATAAATTTGAATATATTTTTAACACTCGAAACATCCAAAAGAGTGGTCTCGTTTTTGTATCCTTAGAAGACAAATTCTCTTTTGACTAAATTTATACAAGTATGGTTTACTTCTATCGAAGCAGTAATTGGTTCCATGCACTTGTTTTTAATGTATTTAAGCAGAATCGTTTTCTCGTTAGCTCCATATCTCCAATCCTACCAGAAAAATAATTTTATGAAGGGAAATTGTTAAAAAGCTTAAAAAGCCGCATCAAGGGAAATGGTTAAAAAAATCAGACTTGTAAACATACAATATAGTAAATCAAAACAAAACAAAAAAAACATTCAATGCAGATTAATTAATCAATCTTCTTTCTACCAAACTTAGAGTTCTACATTTCTAGGGAAATCTTTGCCGATTTAAAATTTTTTTGCTAATTAGGGAAATCTTAGAGTTCTACCAAACTTAGAGTTCTACATTCCTTAACCACAAAGTATCAAAGTGTACTAATTAATTTTTTTGCTAATTAGGGAAATCTTTGCCGATTTAAAATTATTTTTATAGAAAATATTGATAGCGGAAATCACATCTGAAACGCAACGCAATACTGCAATCAACTAAGTAACGACGCTATAGCACCGCAAAATCACGCAATAACACAAACTACATCTAAATTCACACCCAAAACGTTACACACCCGCTACATTGCTACTTGAAACTTTTGACATTATTATTATTATTATTATTATTATTATTATTATTATTTTCGTTATCCTAGTATTTTAAATATCAAGAAGTTCCTATTTCCGAAACCACTCTTAATGTCTTGATATATCAAACTACTCTACGTGACTCCCTTTATCATTAAATTGTACGAATAAAATAAAATTATTATTACATCTTGAATTAGTCTTTCATTAATAGTGTACAACAATGATATCATATTTATTGTTTCGTTGTTTTGCAAAATTGTATTGTATCTCATATATTAATATACATTAACACTAATATAAGTGTTGTTATTTGATTAAAAATTGAGATTTTTTGGTATCATGTAAAATAATTGGAAAAAACCATATCATAGATAAACGAATTCAAATAATTTTAATTTGAGATGATATTATTAATGTTATCATACAAATATGTACTTTGTATTACAATGAAAAAACATAATTAACATATCCGTCATGTAACACGAGTATTCTCCGTGTATAAGATACAAAAATGTTACACAAGCTGAGAAAAAATTATCTATGCTTCAATTTTGACATTTTTTTAAAATATATCTTGATTTAGTTTTTCGAAGGTGTTAGACTTAAATTTTTGCATTTTAAGAAATTTTTTAACAAAATGAAATTTGCGTGTGTTAGTTTTCAATTACGGAGTATTTTGAGTATGACTTGAAAATTGAGTATTTATCTTGTGTTACACTTCAATTTTAACATTTTTTAGAAAAAATATCATAATTGATTTTTTTTTAAGGTGTTAGACTTCTGTTTTTGCATTTTTAACAAATTTTTGAAAAAATTGAAATTTGTGTGTGCTAGTCTTCAATTAAGGAGTATTTTGAGTACGAAATGAAAATTGAGTATTTTGCTTTTGTTACGCTTCAATTTTAACATTTTTTGAAAAAATATCTTGATTGAATTTTTCGAAGGAGTTAGACTTCTGTGTTTGCATTTTGAAGAAATTTTCGAAAACATTGAAATTTATGTGTGTTGGTCTTAGATTACGTAGTAGTTTGAGTATGACATGAAAATTGAGTATTTTGCTTCTGTTACACTTAAATTTTACCATTTTTTAAAAAAATATCTTGATTAAATTTTTCGAAGTTGTTACACTTTAGTTTTTGCATTTTTAAGAATTTAAAAAAAAAAATGAAATTTGTGTGTGTTTGTCTTCAATTACGGAGTATTTTGAGTACGACATGAAAATTGAGTATTTTGCTTGTGTTACGCTTCAATTTTAACATTTTTTTAAAAATATCATAATTGAATTTTTTGAAGGTGTTATACTTCTGTTTTTGCATTTTTAAGAAATTTTGGAAAAAATTGAAATTTGTGTATATTAGTCTTCAATTACGGAGTATTTTGAGTATGACATGAAAATTTAGTATTTTTCCTGTATTACATTTCAATTTTAACATTTTTGAAAAAAATATCATTATTGAATTTTTTGAAGGTGTTAGACTTCTGTTTTTGCATTTTTAAGAATTTTTTGAAAAAATTGAAACTTGTGTGTATTAGTCTTCAATTACCGAGTATTTTGAGTACGATACGAAAATTGAGAATTTTTCTTTTGTTACACTTCAAATTTTATCATTTTTGGAAAAAATGTCTTGATTGAATTTTTCGAAGGTGTTAGACTTCTATTTTTTGCATTTTTAAGATTTTTTTGAAACAAATTGAAACTTGTGTGTGTTAGTCTTCAATTACTTAGTACTTTGAGTACGACGCAAAAATTGAGTATTTTTCTTTTGTAAAACTTCAATTTTAACATTTTTTAAAAAAATATCTTGATTGAATTTTTCGAAGGTGTTAGACTTTAATTTTTGCATTTAGAAGAAATTTTTGAAAAAAATGAAATGTGTGTGTGTTAGTCTTCAATTACGGAGTATTTAGAGTACCACTTGAAAATTGAGTATTTTTGTTGTGTTACACTTCAATTTCGACATTTAAATTTTTTTTTCATAATTGAATTTTTTGAAGGTGTTAGACTCTTGTTTTTTGCATTTTTAAGAAATTTTAGAAAAAATTGAATTTTGTGCATGTTAGTCTTCAATTACGGAGTATTTTGAGTATGACATGAAAATTGAGTATTTTGCTTGTATTACATTTCAATTTAGTATTTTTTTAAAAAATATCATAATTGAATTCTATGAAGGTGTTGGACTTCTGTTTTTGCATTTTTAAGATTTTTTTGAAAAAATCGAAACTTGTGTGTGTTGGTCTTCAATTACTGAGAATTTTGAGTACGACACGAAAATTGAGTATTTTGCTTTTGTTACACTTCAATTTTAACAGTTTTTGAAAAAATATCTTGATTGAATTTTTCGAAGGTGTTAGACTTTAATTTTTGAAAAAAATGAAATTTGTGTGTGTTAGTCTTCAATTACGGAATATTTTTAGTACAACACGAAAATTGAGTATTTTGATTTTGTTACACTTCAATTTTGACATTTTTTGAAAAAATATCTTGATGGAATTTTTCGAAGGTGTTAGAATTCAATTTTTTCATTTTTAAAAAATTTTTGAAAAAAATGAAATTTGTGTATGTTAGTCTTGAATTAAGGAGTATTTTGAGTAGGACATTAAAATTGAGTATTTTGCTTGTATTACATTTCAATTTTAACACTTTTTGATAAAAATATAAAATTGAATTTTTTGAAGGTGCTAGACTTCTGTTCTTGCATTTTTAAGAATTTTGGAAAAAATTTAAATTTATGTGTGTTAGACTTCAATTACGGAGTATTTTGAGTACGACATGAAAATTGAGAGTTTTTCTTGTTTTACATTTCAATTTTAAAATTAAACAAAAATATCATAATTGAATTTTTCGAAGGTGTTAGACTTCTATTTTTGCTTTTTTTAGAAATTTGTGTATGTAAGTCTTTAATTACGGAGTATTTTGAGTACGACACGAAAATTGAGTATTTTGATTTTGTTAAGCTTCAATTTTAACATTTTTTGAAAAAATATCTTGATTGAATTTTTCGAAGGTGTTAGACTTCAATTTTTGCATTTTTAAGAAATTTTTGAAAAAAATGAAATTTGTGTATGTTTGTCTTCAATTACGGAGTATTTTGAGTAGGACATGAAAATTGAGTATTTTGCTTGTATTACATTTCAATTTTAACACATTTAAAAAAATATATAAAATTGAATTTTTTGAAGGTGCTAGACTTCCGTTTTTGCATTTTTAAGAATTTTGGGAAAAATTTAAATTTATGTGTGTTAGTCTTCAATTACGGAGTATTTTGAGTACGACATGAAAATTGAAAATTTTGCTTGTTTTACATTTCAATTTTTGCATTTTTTAGAAATTTTGGAAAAAATTGAAATTTGTGTATGTAAGTCTTTAATTACGGAGTATTTTGAGTACGACAAGAAAATTGAGTATTTTTCTTTTGTTACACTTCAATTTTAACATTTTTTGAAAAAATATCATTATTGAATTTTTCGAAGGTGTTAGACTTCAATTTTTGCATTTTTGTGAAATTTTTGAAAAAAATGAAATTTGTGTCTGTTAGTCTTCAATTACGGAGTATTTTGAGTAGGACATGAAAATTGAGTATTTTGCTTGTATTACATTTCAATTTTAACACATTTAATAAAATAAATAAAATTGAATTTTTTGAAGGTGCTAGACTTCCGTTTTTGCATTTTTAAGAATTTTGGGAAAAATTTAAATTTATGTGTGTTAGTCTTCAATTACGGAGTATTTTGAGTACGACATGAAAATTGAAAATTTTGCTTGTTTTACATTTCAATTTTAAAATTAAAAAAAAATATCATCATTTAATTTTTTGAAGGTGTTAGACTTGTATTTTTGCATTTTTTAGAAATTTTGGAAAAAATTTAAATTTTTGTATGTTAGTCTTCACTTACGGAGTATTTTGAGCACGCCCTGAAAATTGAGTATTTTCTTGTGTTGCACTTCTATTTTAACATTTAAAAAAAAATATTATAATTGAATTTTTTGAAGGGGTTATACTTCTGTTTTTGCATTTTTTAGAATTTCTTGAAAAATTGAAATTTTTGTGTGTTATTCTTCAATTACGGAGTATTTTGAGTACAACACAAAAATTGAGTATTTTGATTTTGTGACACTTCAATTTTGACATTTTTTGAAAAAATATCTCGATTGAATTTTTCGAAAGTGTTAGACTTCAATTTTTTCATTTTTAAGAAATTTTTGAAAAAAATGAAATTTGTGTCTGTTAGTCTTGAATTAAGGAGTATTTTGAGTTGGACATGAAAATTGAGTATTTTGCTTGTATTACATTTCAATTTTAACAATTTTTGAAAAAATATAAAATTGAATTTTTTGAAGGTGCTAGACTACTGTTCTTGCATTTTTAAGAATTTTGGAAAAAATTTAAATTTATGTGTGTTATTCTTCAATTACGGAGTATTTTGAGTACGACATGAAAATTGAGAGTTTTTCTTGTTTTACATTTCAATTTTAAAATTAAACAAAAATATCATAATTGAATTTTTCGAAGATGTTAGACTTTTATTTTTGCATTTTTTAGAAATTTTAAAAAATATTGAAATTTGTGTATGTCAGTCTTTAATTACGGAGTATTTTGAGTACGACACGAAAATTGATTATTTTTCTTTTGTTACACTTCAATTTTAACATTTTTTGAAAAAATATCTTGATTGAATTTTTCGAAGGTGTTAGACTTCAATATTTGCATCTTTATGAAATTTTTGAAAAAAATGAAATTTGTGTTTGTTAGTCTTCAATTACGGAGTATTTTGAGTAGGACATGAAAATTGAGTATTTTGTTTGTATTACATTTCAATTTTAACACATTTAATAAAATATATAAAATTGCATTTTTTGAAGGTGCTAGACTTCTGTTTTTGCATTTTTAAGAATTTTGGGAAAAATTTAAATTTATGTGTGTTAGTCTTCAATTACGGAGTATTTTGAGTACGACATGAAAATTGAAAATTTTGCTTGTTTTACATTTCAATATTAAAATTAAAAAAAAATATCATAATTGAATTTTTGGAAGGTGTTAGACTTGTATTTTTGCATTTTTTAGAAATTTTGGAAAAAATTTAATTTTGTGTATGTTAGTCTTCACTTACGGAGTATTTTGAGCACGATATGAAAATTGAGTATTTTGCTTGTGTTGCACTTCAATTTTAAATTTTTTGAAAAATATCATAATTGAATTTTTCGAAGGTGTTAGACTTCTGTTTTTTCATGTTTTAGAATTTTTTGAAAAATTGAAGTTTGTGTGTGTTAGTCTTCAATTACGGAGTATTTTGAGTACAACACGAAAATTGAGTATTTTGATTTTGTTACACTTCAATTTTGACATTTTTTGAAAAAATATCTTGATTGAATTTTTCGAAGGTGTTAGACTTCAAATTTTTGAAAAAAATGAAATTTGTGTCTATTAGTGTTCAATTATGATATTTTTTCATTTAAAAAAATATCATAATTGAATATTTTGCTTGTAAATGAGTATTTTGAGTATTTTGCTTCTATTACATTTAAATTTTAACACTTTTTGAAAAAAATATAAAATTGAATTTTTTGAAGGTGCTAGACTTCTGTTCTTGCATATTTAAGAATTTTGGAAAAAATGAAGTATTTTGAGTAGGACATGAAAATTGAGTATTTCGCTTGTATTACATTTAAATTTTAACACATTTAATAAAATATATAGAATTGATTTTTTTGAAGGTGCTAAGACTTCTGTTCTTGCATTTTTAAGAATTTTGGAAAAAATTTAAATTTATGTGTGTTAGTCTTCAATTACGGAGTATTTTGAGTACGACATGAAAATTGAAAATTTTGCTTGTTTTACATTTCAATTTTAAAATTAAAAAAAATATCATAATTGAATTTTTTGAAGGTGTTAGACTTGTATTTTTGCATTTTATAGAAATTTTGGAAAAAATTTAAATTTGTGTATGTTAGTCCTCACTTACGGAGTATTTTGAGCACGCCCTGAAAATTGAGTATTTTGCTTGTGTTGCACTTCTATTTTAACATTTAAAAAAAATATCATAATTGAATTTTTTGAAGGTGTTGGCCTTCTGTTTTTGCATTTTTTACAATTTTTTGAAAAATTGAAATTTGTGTATGTTAGTCTTCAATTACGGAGTATTTTGAGTACAACACGAAAATTGAGTATTTTGATTTTGTTACGCTTCAATTTTGACATTTTTTGAAAAAATTTCTTGATTGAATTTTTCGAAGGTGTTAGACTTCAATTTTTTCATTTTTAAGAAATTTTTGAAAAAAATGAAATTTGTGTCTGTTAGTCCTCAATTAAGTAGTATTTTGAGTAGGACATGAAAATTGAGTATTTTGCTTGTATTACATTTCAATTTTAACAGTTTTTGAAAAAAATATAAAATTGAATTTTCTAATGGTGCTAGACTTCTGTTCTTGCATTTTTAAGAATTTTGGAAAAAATTAAAATTTATGTGTGTTAGTCTTCTATTACGGAGTATTTTGAGTACGACATGAAAATTGAGAGTTTTTCTTGTTTTACATTTCAATTTTGAAATTAAAAAAAAATATCATAATTGAATTTTTCGAAGGTGTTAGACTTCTACTTTTGCATTTTTTAGAAATTTTGGAAAAAATTGAAATTTGTGTATGTAAGTCTTTAATTACGGAGTATTTTGAGTACGACAAGAAAATTGAGTATTTTTCTTTTGTTACACTTCAATTTTAACATTTTTTGAAAAAATATCTTTATTCAATTTTTCGAAGGTGTTAGACTTCAATTTTTGCATTTTTGTGAAATTTTTGAAAAAAATGAAATTTGTGTCTGTTAGTCTACAATTACGGAGTATTTTGAGTAGGACATGAAAATTGAGTATTTTGCTTGTATTACATTTCAATTTTAACACATTTAATAAAATATATAAAATTGAATTTTTTGAAGGTGCCAGACTTCTGTTTTTGCATTTTTAAGAATTTTGGGAAAAATTTAAGTTTATGTGTGTTAGTCTTCAATTACGGAGTATTTTGAGTACGACATGAAAATTGAAAATTTTGCTTGTTTTACATTTCAATTTAAAATTAAAAAAAAATATCATAATTGAATTTTTTGAAGGTGTTAGACTTGTATTTTTGCATTTTTTAGAAATTTTGGAATTTTTTTTTGTGTATGTTAGTCTTCACTTACGAAGTATTTTGAGCACGCCCTGAAAATTGAGTATTTTGCTTGTGTTGCACTTCTATTTTAACATTTTTTAAAAAATATCATAATTGAATTTTTTGAAGGTGTTAGACTTCTGTTTTTGCATTTTTTAGATTTTCTTGAAAAGTTGAAATTTGTGTGTGTTAGTCTTCAATTACGGAGTATTTTGAGTACAACACGAAAATTGAGTATTTTGATTTTGTTACACTTCAATTTTGACATTTTTCTAAAAAATATCTGGATTGAATTTTTCGAAGGTGTTAGACTTCAATTTTTTCATTTTTAAGAAATTTTTGAAAAAAATGAAATTTGTGTCTGTTAGTCTTCAATTAAGGAGTATTTTGAGTAGGACATGAAAATTGAATATTTTGCTTGTATTACATTTCAATTTTAACACTTTTTGAAAAAAATATAGAATTGAATTTTTTGAAGGTGCTAGACTTCTGTTCTTGCATTTTTAAGAATTTTGGAAAAAATTTTAATTTATGTGTGTTAGTCTTCAATTACGGAGTATTTTGAGTACGACATGAAAATTGAGAGTTTTTCTTGTTTTACATTTCAATTTTGAAATAAAAAAAATATCATAATTGAATTTTTCGAAGGTGTTAGACTTCTACTTTTGCATTTTTTAGAAATTTTGGAAAAAATTGAAATTTGTGTATGTAAGTCTTTAATTACGGAGTATTTTGAGTACGACAAGAAAATTGAGTATTTTTCTTTTGTTACACTTCAATTTTAACATTTTTTGAAAAAATATCTTTATTGAATTTTTCGAAGGTGTTAGACTTCAATTTTTGCATTTTTGTGAAATTTTTGAAAAAAATGAAATTTGTGTCTGTTAGTCTACAATTACGGAGTATTTTGAGTAGGACATGAAAATTGAGTATTTTGCTTGTATTACATTTCAATTTTAACACATTTAATAAAATATATAAAATTGAATTTTTTGAAGGTGCCAGACTTCTGTTTTTGCATTTTTAAGAATTTTGGGAAAAAATTAAGTTTATGTGTGTTAGTCTTCAATTACGGAGTATTTTGAGTACGACATGAAAATTGAAAATTTTGCTTGTTTTACATTTCAATTTAAAAATTAAAAAAAATTATCATAATTGAATTTTTTGAAGGTCTTAGACTTGTATTTTTGCATTTTTTAGAAATTTTGGAAAAAATTTAAATTTGTGTATGTTAGTCTTCACTTACGGAGTATTTTGAGCACGCCCTGAAAATTGAGTATTTTGCTTGTGTTGCACTTCTATTTTAACATTTTTTAAAAAATATCATAATTGATTTTTTTGAAGGTGTTAGACTTCTGTTGTTGCATTTTTTAGAATTTCTTGAAAAATTGAAATTTGTGTGTGTTAGTCTTCAATTACGGAGTATTTTGAGTACAACACGAAAATTGAGTATTTTGATTTTGTTACACTTCAATTTTGAAATTTTTTGAAAAAATATCTTGATTGAATTTTTCGAAGGTGTTAGACTTCAATTTTTTCATTTTTAAGAAATTTTTGAAAAAAATTAAATTTGTGTCTGTTAGTCTTCAATTAAGGAGTATTTTGAGTAGGACATGAAAATTGAGTATTTTGCTTGTATTACATTTCAATTTTAACACTTTTTGAAAAAAATATAAAATTGAATTTTTTGAAGGTGCAAGACTTCTGTTCTTGCATTTTTAAGAATTTTGGAAAAAATTAAAATTTATGTGTGTTAGTCTTCAATTACGGAGTATTTTGAGTACGACATGAAAATTGAGAGTTTTTCTTGTTTTACATTTCAATTTTGAAATTAAAAAAAAATATCATAATTGAATTTTTCGAAGGTGTTGGACTTCTACTTTTGCATTTTTTAGAAATTTTGGAAAAAATTGAAATTTGTGTATGTAAGTCTTTAATTACGGAGTATTTTGAGTACGTAAAGAAAATTGAGTATTTTTCTTTTGTTACACTTCAATTTTAACATTTTTTGAAAAAATATCTTTATTGAATTGTTCGAAGGTGTTAGACTTCAATTTTTGCATTTTTATGAAATTTTTGAAAAAAATGAAATTTGTGTCTGTTAGTCTTCAATTACGGAGTATTTTGAGTAGGACATGAAAATTGAGTATTTTGCTTGTATTACATTTCAATTTTAACACATTTAATAAAATATATAAAATTGAATTTTTTGAAGGTGCCAGACTTCTGTTTTTGCATTTTTAAGATTTTGGGAAAAATTTAAGTTTATGTGAGTTAGTCTTCAATTACGGAGTATTTTGAGTACGACATGAAAATTGAAAATTTTGCTTGTTTTACATTTCAATTTTAAAATTAAAAAAAATTATCATAATAGAATTTTTTGAAGGTCTTAGACTTGTATTTTTGCATTTTTTAGAAATTTTGGAAAAAATTTAAATTTGTGTATGTTAGTCTTCACATACGGAGTATTTTGAGCACGCCCTGAAAATTGAGTATTTTGCTTGTGTTGCACTTCTATTTTAACATTTTTTAAAAAATATCATAATTGATTTTTTTGAAGGTGTTAGACTTATGTTTTTGCATTTTTTAGAATTTCTTGCAAAATTGAAATTTGTATGTGTTAGTCTTCAATTACGGAGTATTTTGAGTACAACACGAAAATTGAGTATTTTGATTTTGTTACACTTCAATTTTGACATTTTTTGAAAAAATATCTTGATTGAATTTTTCGAAGGTGTTGGACTTCTACTTTTGCATTTTTTAGAAATTTTGGAAAAAATTGAAATTTGTGTATGTAAGTCTTTAATTACGGAGTATTTTGAGTACGACAAGAAAATTGAGTATTTTTCTTTTGTTACACTTCAATTTTAACATTTTTTGAAAAAATATATTTATTGAATTGTTCGAAGGTGTTAGACTTCAATTTTTGCATTTTTATGAAATTTTTGAAAAAAATGAAATTTGTGTCTGTTAGTCTTCAATTACGGAGTATTTTGAGTAGGACATGAAAATTGAGTATTTTGCTTGTATTACATTTCAATTTTAACACATTTAATAAAATATATAAAATTGAATTTTTTGAAGGTGCCAGACTTCTGTTTTTGCATTTTTAAGAATTTTGGGAAAAATTTAAGTTTATGTGTGTTAGTCTTCAATTACGGAGTATTTTGAGTACGACATGAAAATTGAAAATTTTGCTTGTTTTAAATTTCAATTTTAAAATTAAAAAAAATATCATAATTGAATTTTTTGAAGGTGTTAGACTTGTATTTTTGCATTTTTTAGAAATTTTGGAAAAAATTTAATTTTGTGTATGTTAGTCTTCACTTACGGAGTATTTTGAGCACGCCCTGAAAATTGAGTATTTTGCTTGTGTTGCACTTCTATTTTCACATTTTTTAAAAAATATCATAATTGAATTTTTTGAAGGTGTTAGACTTCTGTTTTTGCATTTTTTAGAATTTCTTGAAAAATTTAAATTTGTGTGTGTTAGTCTTCAATTACGGAGTATTTTGAGTACAACACGAAAATTGAGTATTTTGATTTTGTTACACTTCAATTTTGACATTTTTCTAAAAAATATCTTGATTGAATTTTTCGAAGGTGTTAGACTTCAATTTTTTCATTTTTAAGAAATTTTTGAAAAAAATGAAATTTGTGTCTGTTAGTCTTCAATTAAGGAGTATTTTGAGTAGGACATGAAAATTGAATATTTTGCTTGTATTACATTTCAATTTTAACACTTTTTGAAAAAAATATAGAATTGAATTTTTTGAAGGTGCTAGACTTCTGTTCTTGCATTTTTAAGAATTTTGGAAAAAATTTTAATTTATGTGTGTTAGTCTTCAATTACGGAGTATTTTGAGTACGACATGAAAATTGAGAGTTTTTCTTGTTTTACATTTCAATTTTGAAATAAAAAAAATATCATAATTGAATTTTTCGAAGGTGTTAGACTTCTACTTTTGCATTTTTTAGAAATTTTGGAAAAAATTGAAATTTGTGTATGTAAGTCTTTAATTACGGAGTATTTTGAGTACGACAAGAAAATTGAGTATTTTTCTTTTGTTACACTTCAATTTTAACATTTTTTGAAAAAATATCTTTATTGAATTTTTCGAAGGTGTTAGACTTCAATTTTTGCATTTTTGTGAAATTTTTGAAAAAAATGAAATTTGTGTCTGTTAGTCTACAATTACGGAGTATTTTGAGTAGGACATGAAAATTGAGTATTTTGCTTGTATTACATTTCAATTTTAACACATTTAATAAAATATATAAAATTGAATTTTTTGAAGGTGCCAGACTTCTGTTTTTGCATTTTTAAGAATTTTGGGAAAAAATTAAGTTTATGTGTGTTAGTCTTCAATTACGGAGTATTTTGAGTACGACATGAAAATTGAAAATTTTGCTTGTTTTACATTTCAATTTCAAAATTAAAAAAAATTATCATAATTGAATTTTTTGAAGGTCTTAGACTTGTATTTTTGCATTTTTTAGAAATTTTGGAAAAAATTTAAATTTGTGTATGTTAGTCTTCACTTACGGAGTATTTTGAGCACGCCCTGAAAATTGAGTATTTTGCTTGTGTTGCACTTCTATTTTAACATTTTTTAAAAAATATCATAATTGATTTTTTTGAAGGTGTTAGACTTCTGTTGTTGCATTTTTTAGAATTTCTTGAAAAATTGAAATTTGTGTGTGTTAGTCTTCAATTACGGAGTATTTTGAGTACAACACGAAAATTGAGTATTTTGATTTTGTTACACTTCAATTTTGAAATTTTTTGAAAAAATATCTTGATTGAATTTTTCGAAGGTGTTAGACTTCAATTTTTTCATTTTTAAGAAATTTTTGAAAAAAATTAAATTTGTGTCTGTTAGTCTTCAATTAAGGAGTATTTTGAGTAGGACATGAAAATTGAGTATTTTGCTTGTATTACATTTCAATTTTAACACTTTTTGAAAAAAATATAAAATTGAATTTTTTGAAGGTGCAAGACTTCTGTTCTTGCATTTTTAAGAATTTTGGAAAAAATTAAAATTTATGTGTGTTAGTCTTCAATTACGGAGTATTTTGAGTACGACATGAAAATTGAGAGTTTTTCTTGTTTTACATTTCAATTTTGAAATTAAAAAAAAATATCATAATTGAATTTTTCGAAGGTGTTGGACTTCTACTTTTGCATTTTTTAGAAATTTTGGAAAAAATTGAAATTTGTGTATGTAAGTCTTTAATTACGGAGTATTTTGAGTACGTAAAGAAAATTGAGTATTTTTCTTTTGTTACACTTCAATTTTAACATTTTTTGAAAAAATATCTTTATTGAATTGTTCGAAGGTGTTAGACTTCAATTTTTGCATTTTTATGAAATTTTTGAAAAAAATGAAATTTGTGTCTGTTAGTCTTCAATTACGGAGTATTTTGAGTAGGACATGAAAATTGAGTATTTTGCTTGTATTACATTTCAATTTTAACACATTTAATAAAATATATAAAATTGAATTTTTTGAAGGTGCCAGACTTCTGTTTTTGCATTTTTAAGATTTTGGGAAAAATTTAAGTTTATGTGAGTTAGTCTTCAATTACGGAGTATTTTGAGTACGACATGAAAATTGAAAATTTTGCTTGTTTTACGTTTCAATTTTAAAATTAAAAAAAATTATCATAATAGAATTTTTTGAAGGTCTTAGACTTGTATTTTTGCATTTTTTAGAAATTTTGGAAAAAATTTAAATTTGTGTATGTTAGTCTTCACATACGGAGTATTTTGAGCACGCCCTGAAAATTGAGTATTTTGCTTGTGTTGCACTTCTATTTTAACATTTTTTAAAAAATATCATAATTGATTTTTTTGAAGGTGTTAGACTTATGTTTTTGCATTTTTTAGAATTTCTTGCAAAATTGAAATTTGTATGTGTTAGTCTTCAATTACGGAGTATTTTGAGTACAACACGAAAATTGAGTATTTTGATTTTGTTACACTTCAATTTTGACATTTTTTGAAAAAATATCTTGATTGAATTTTTCGAAGGTGTTGGACTTCTACTTTTGCATTTTTTAGAAATTTTGGAAAAAATTGAAATTTGTGTATGTAAGTCTTTAATTACGGAGTATTTTGAGTACGACAAGAAAATTGAGTATTTTTCTTTTGTTACACTTCAATTTTAACATTTTTTGAAAAAATATATTTATTGAATTGTTCGAAGGTGTTAGACTTCAATTTTTGCATTTTTATGAAATTTTTGAAAAAAATGAAATTTGTGTCTGTTAGTCTTCAATTACGGAGTATTTTGAGTAGGACATGAAAATTGAGTATTTTGCTTGTATTACATTTCAATTTTAACACATTTAATAAAATATATAAAATTGAATTTTTTGAAGGTGCCAGACTTCTGTTTTTGCATTTTTAAGAATTTTGGGAAAAATTTAAGTTTATGTGTGTTAGTCTTCAATTACGGAGTATTTTGAGTACGACATGAAAATTGAAAATTTTGCTTGTTTTAAATTTCAATTTTAAAATTAAAAAAAATATCATAATTGAATTTTTTGAAGGTGTTAGACTTGTATTTTTGCATTTTTTAGAAATTTTGGAAAAAATTTAATTTTGTGTATGTTAGTCTTCACTTACGGAGTATTTTGAGCACGCCCTGAAAATTGAGTATTTTGCTTGTGTTGCACTTCTATTTTCACATTTTTTAAAAAATATCATAATTGAATTTTTTGAAGGTGTTAGACTTCTGTTTTTGCATTTTTTAGAATTTCTTGAAAAATTTAAATTTGTGTGTGTTAGTCTTCAATTACGGAGTATTTTGAGTACAACACGAAAATTGAGTATTTTGATTTTGTTACACTTCAATTTTGACATTTTTCTAAAAAATATCTTGATTGAATTTTTCGAAGGTGTTAGACTTCAATTTTTTCATTTTTAAGAAATTTTTGAAAAAAATGAAATTTGTGTCTGTTAGTCTTCAATTAAGGAGTATTTTGAGTAGGACATGAAAATTGAATATTTTGCTTGTATTACATTTCAATTTTAACACTTTTTGAAAAAAATATAGAATTGAATTTTTTGAAGGTGCTAGACTTCTGTTCTTGCATTTTTAAGAATTTTGGAAAAAATTTTAATTTATGTGTGTTAGTCTTCAATTACGGAGTATTTTGAGTACGACATGAAAATTGAGAGTTTTTCTTGTTTTACATTTCAATTTTGAAATAAAAAAAATATCATAATTGAATATTTCGAAGGTGTTAGACTTCTACTTTTGCATTTTTTAGAAATTTTGGAAAAAATTGAAATTTGTGTATGTAAGTCTTTAATTACGGAGTATTTTGAGTACGACTAGAAAATTGAGTATTTTTCTTTTGTTACACTTCAATTTTAACATTTTTTGAAAAAATATCTTTATTGAATTTTTCGAAGGTGTTAGACTTCAATTTTTGCATTTTTGTGAAATTTTTGAAAAAAATGAAATTTGTGTCTGTTAGTCTACAATTACGGAGTATTTTGAGTAGGACATGAAAATTGAGTATTTTGCTTGTATTACATTTCAATTTTAACACATTTAATAAAATATATAAAATTGAATTTTTTGAAGGTGCCAGACTTCTGTTTTTGCATTTTTAAGAATTTTGGGAAAAAATTAAGTTTATGTGTGTTAGTCTTCAATTACGGAGTATTTTGAGTACGACATGAAAATTGAAAATTTTGCTTGTTTTACATTTCAATTTCAAAATTAAAAAAAATTATCATAATTGAATTTTTTGAAGGTCTTAGACTTGTATTTTTGCATTTTTTAGAAATTTTGGAAAAAATTTAAATTTGTGTATGTTAGTCTTCACTTACGGAGTATTTTGAGCACGCCCTGAAAATTGAGTATTTTGCTTGTGTTGCACTTCTATTTTAACATTTTTTAAAAAATATCATAATTGATTTTTTTGAAGGTGTTAGACTTCTGTTGTTGCATTTTTTAGAATTTCTTGAAAAATTGAAATTTGTGTGTGTTAGTCTTCAATTACGGAGTATTTTGAGTACAACACGAAAATTGAGTATTTTGATTTTGTTACACTTCAATTTTGAAATTTTTTGAAAAAATATCTTGATTGAATTTTTCGAAGGTGTTAGACTTCAATTTTTTCATTTTTAAGAAATTTTTGAAAAAAATTAAATTTGTGTCTGTTAGTCTTCAATTAAGGAGTATTTTGAGTAGGACATGAAAATTGAGTATTTTGCTTGTATTACATTTCAATTTTAACACTTTTTGAAAAAAATATAAAATTGAATTTTTTGAAGGTGCAAGACTTCTGTTCTTGCATTTTTAAGAATTTTGGAAAAAATTAAAATTTATGTGTGTTAGTCTTCAATTACGGAGTATTTTGAGTACGACATGAAAATTGAGAGTTTTTCTTGTTTTACATTTCAATTTTGAAATTAAAAAAAAATATCATAATTGAATTTTTCGAAGGTGTTGGACTTCTACTTTTGCATTTTTTAGAAATTTTGGAAAAAATTGAAATTTGTGTATGTAAGTCTTTAATTACGGAGTATTTTGAGTACGTAAAGAAAATTGAGTATTTTTCTTTTGTTACACTTCAATTTTAACATTTTTTGAAAAAATATCTTTATTGAATTGTTCGAAGGTGTTAGACTTCAATTTTTGCATTTTTATGAAATTTTTGAAAAAAATGAAATTTGTGTCTGTTAGTCTTCAATTACGGAGTATTTTGAGTACGACATGAAAATTGAGTATTTTGCTTGTATTACATTTCAATTTTAACACATTTAATAAAATATATAAAATTGAATTTTTTGAAGGTGCCAGACTTCTGTTTTTGCATTTTTAAGATTTTGGGAAAAATTTAAGTTTATGTGAGTTAGTCTTCAATTACGGAGTATTTTGAGTACGACATGAAAATTGAAAATTTTGCTTGTTTTACATTTCAATTTCAAAATTAAAAAAAATTATCATAATTGAATTTTTTGAAGGTCTTAGACTTGTATTTTTGCATTTTTTAGAAATTTTGGAAAAAATTTAAATTTGTGTATGTTAGTCTTCACTTACGGAGTATTTTGAGCACGCCCTGAAAATTGAGTATTTTGCTTGTGTTGCACTTCTATTTTAACATTTTTTAAAAAATATCATAATTGATTTTTTTGAAGGTGTTAGACTTCTGTTGTTGCATTTTTTAGAATTTCTTGAAAAATTGAAATTTGTGTGTGTTAGTCTTCAATTACGGAGTATTTTGAGTACAACACGAAAATTGAGTATTTTGATTTTGTTACACTTCAATTTTGAAATTTTTTGAAAAAATATCTTGATTGAATTTTTCGAAGGTGTTAGACTTCAATTTTTTCATTTTTAAGAAATTTTTGAAAAAAATTAAATTTGTGTCTGTTAGTCTTCAATTAAGGAGTATTTTGAGTACGACATGAAAATTGAGTATTTTGCTTGTATTACATTTCAATTTTAACACTTTTTGAAAAAAATATAAAATTGAATTTTTTGAAGGTGCAAGACTTCTGTTCTTGCATTTTTAAGAATTTTGGAAAAAATTAAAATTTATGTGTGTTAGTCTTCAATTACGGAGTATTTTGAGTACGACATGAAAATTGAGAGTTTTTCTTGTTTTACATTTCAATTTTGAAATTAAAAAAAAATATCATAATTGAATTTTTCGAAGGTGTTGGACTTCTACTTTTGCATTTTTTAGAAATTTTGGAAAAAATTGAAATTTGTGTATGTAAGTCTTTAATTACGGAGTATTTTGAGTACGTAAAGAAAATTGAGTATTTTTCTTTTGTTACACTTCAATTTTAACATTTTTTGAAAAAATATCTTTATTGAATTGTTCGAAGGTGTTAGACTTCAATTTTTGCATTTTTATGAAATTTTTGAAAAAAATGAAATTTGTGTCTGTTAGTCTTCAATTACGGAGTATTTTGAGTACGACATGAAAATTGAGTATTTTGCTTGTATTACATTTCAATTTTAACACATTTAATAAAATATATAAAATTGAATTTTTTGAAGGTGCCAGACTTCTGTTTTTGCATTTTTAAGATTTTGGGAAAAATTTAAGTTTATGTGAGTTAGTCTTCAATTACGGAGTATTTTGAGTACGACATGAAAATTGAAAATTTTGCTTGTTTTACATTTCAATTTTAAAATTAAAAAAAATTATCATAATAGAATTTTTTGAAGGTCTTAGACTTGTATTTTTGCATTTTTTAGAAATTTTGGAAAAAATTTAAATTTGTGTATGTTAGTCTTCACATACGGAGTATTTTGAGCACGCCCTGAAAATTGAGTATTTTGCTTGTGTTGCACTTCTATTTTAACATTTTTTAAAAAATATCATAATTGATTTTTTTGAAGGTGTTAGACTTATGTTTTTGCATTTTTTAGAATTTCTTGCAAAATTGAAATTTGTATGTGTTAGTCTTCAATTACGGAGTATTTTGAGTACAACACGAAAATTGAGTATTTTGATTTTGTTACACTTCAATTTTGACATTTTTTGAAAAAATATCTTGATTGAATTTTTCGAAGGTGTTGGACTTCTACTTTTGCATTTTTTAGAAATTTTGGAAAAAATTGAAATTTGTGTATGTAAGTCTTTAATTACGGAGTATTTTGAGTACGACAAGAAAATTGAGTATTTTTCTTTTGTTACACTTCAATTTTAACATTTTTTGAAAAAATATATTTATTGAATTGTTCGAAGGTGTTAGACTTCAATTTTTGCATTTTTATGAAATTTTTGAAAAAAATGAAATTTGTGTCTGTTAGTCTTCAATTACGGAGTATTTTGAGTAGGACATGAAAATTGAGTATTTTGCTTGTATTACATTTCAATTTTAACACATTTAATAAAATATATAAAATTGAATTTTTTGAAGGTGCCAGACTTCTGTTTTTGCATTTTTAAGAATTTTCGGAAAAATTTAAGTTTATGTGTGTTAGTCTTCAATTACGGAGTATTTTGAGTACGACATGAAAATTGAAAATTTTGCTTGTTTTAAATTTCAATTTTAAAATTAAAAAAAATATCATAATTGAATTTTTTGAAGGTGTTAGACTTGTATTTTTGCATTTTTTAGAAATTTTGGAAAAAATTTAATTTTGTGTATGTTAGTCTTCACTTACGGAGTATTTTGAGCACGCCCTGAAAATTGAGTATTTTGCTTGTGTTGCACTTCTATTTTCACATTTTTTAAAAAATATCATAATTGAATTTTTTGAAGGTGTTAGACTTCTGTTTTTGCATTTTTTAGAATTTCTTGAAAAATTTAAATTTGTGTGTGTTAGTCTTCAATTACGGAGTATTTTGAGTACAACACGAAAATTGAGTATTTTGATTTTGTTACACTTCAATTTTGACATTTTTCTAAAAAATATCTTGATTGAATTTTTCGAAGGTGTTAGACTTCAATTTTTTCATTTTTAAGAAATTTTTGAAAAAAATAAAATTTGTGTCTGTTAGTCTTCAATTAAGGAGTATTTTGAGTAGGACATGAAAATTGAATATTTTGCTTGTATTACATTTCAATTTTAACACTTTTTGAAAAAAATATAGAATTGAATTTTTTGAAGGTGCTAGACTTCTGTTCTTGCATTTTTAAGAATTTTGGAAAAAATTTTAATTTATGTGTGTTAGTCTTCAATTACGGAGTATTTTGAGTACGACATGAAAATTGAGAGTTTTTCTTGTTTTACATTTCAATTTTGAAATAAAAAAAATATCATAATTGAATTTTTCGAAGGTGTTAGACTTCTACTTTTGCATTTTTTAGAAATTTTGGAAAAAATTGAAATTTGTGTATGTAAGTCTTTAATTACGGAGTATTTTGAGTACGACAAGAAAATTGAGTATTTTTCTTTTGTTACACTTCAATTCTAACATTTTTTGAAAAAATATCTTTATTGAATTTTTCGAAGGTGTTAGACTTCAATTTTTGCATTTTTGTGAAATTTTTGAAAAAAATGAAATTTGTGTCTGTTAGTCTACAATTACGGAGTATTTTGAGTAGGACATGAAAATTGAGTATTTTGCTTGTATTACATTTCAATTTTAACACATTTAATAAAATATATAAAATTGAATTTTTTGAAGGTGCCAGACTTCTGTTTTTGCATTTTTAAGAATTTTGGGAAAAATTTAAGTTTATGTGTGTTAGTCTTCAATTACGGAGTATTTTGAGTACGACATGAAAATTGAAAATTTTGCTTGTTTTACATTTCAATTTCAAAATTAAAAAAATTATCATAATTGAATTTTTTGAAGGTCTTAGACTTGTATTTTTGCATTTTTTAGAAATTTTGGAAAAAATTTAAATTTGTGTATGTTAGTCTTCACTTACGGAGTATTTTGAGCACGCCCTGAAAATTGAGTATTTTGCTTGTGTTGCACTTCTATTTTAACATTTTTTAAAAAATATCATAATTGATTTTTTTGAGGGTGTTAGACTTCTGTTTTTGCATTTTTTAGAATTTCTTGAAAAATTGAAATTTGTGTGTGTTAGTCTTCAATTACGGAGTATTTTGAGTACAACACGAAAATTGAGTATTTCGATTTTGTTACACTTCAATTTTGAAATTTTTTGAAAAAATATCTTGATTGAATTTTTCGAAGGTGTTAGACTTCAATTTTTTCATTTTTAGGAAATTTTTGAAAAAAATTAAATTTGTGTCTGTTAGTCTTCAATTAAGGAGTATTTTGAGTAGGACATGAAAATTGAGTATTTTGCTTGTATTACATTTCTATTTTAACACTTTTTGAAAAAAATATAAAATTGAATTTTTTGAAGGTGCAAGACTTCTGTTCTTGCATTTTTAAGAATTTTGGAAAAAATTAAAATTTATGTGTGTTAGTCTTCAATTACGGAGTATTTTGAGTACGACATGAAAATTGAGAGTTTTTCTTGTTTTACATTTCAATTTTGAAATTAAAAAAAAATATCATAATTGAATTTTTAGAAGGTGTTGGACTTCTACTTTTGCATTTTTTAGAAATTTTGGAAAAAATTGAAATTTGTGTATGTAAGTCTTTAATTACGGAGTATTTTGAGTACGTAAAGAAAATTGAGTATTTTTCTTTTGTTACACTTCAATTTTAACATTTTTTGAAAAAATATCTTTATTGAATTGTTCGAAGGTGTTAGACTTCAATTTTTGCATTTTTATGAAATTTTTGAAAAAAATGAAATTTGTGTCTGTTAGTCTTCAATTACGGAGTATTTTGAGTAGGACATGAAAATTGAGTATTTTGCTTGTATTACATTTCAATTTTAACACATTTAATAAAATATATAAAATTGAATTTTTTGAAGGTGCCAGACTTCTGTTTTTGCATTTTTAAGATTTTGGGAAAAATTTAAGTTTATGTGAGTTAGTCTTCAATTACGGAGTATTTTGAGTACGACATGAAAATTGAAAATTTTGCTTGTTTTACATTTCAATTTTAAAATTAAAAAAAATTATCATAATAGAATTTTTTGAAGGTCTTAGACTTGTATTTTTGCATTTTTTAGAAATTTTGGAAAAAATTTAAATTTGTGTATGTTAGTCTTCACATACGGAGTATTTTGAGCACGCCCTGAAAATTGAGTATTTTGCTTGTGTTGCACTTCTATTTTAACATTTTTTAAAAAATATCATAATTGATTTTTTTGAAGGTGTTAGACTTATGTTTTTGCATTTTTTAGAATTTCTTGCAAAATTGAAATTTGTATGTGTTAGTCTTCAATTACGGAGTATTTTGAGTACAACACGAAAATTGAGTATTTTGATTTTGTTACACTTCAATTTTGACATTTTTTGAAAAAATATCTTAATTGAATTTTTCGAAGGTGTTGGACTTCTACTTTTGCATTTTTTAGAAATTTTGGAAAAAATTGAAATTTGTGTATGTAAGTCTTTAATTACGGAGTATTTTGAGTACGACAAGAAAATTGAGTATTTTTCTTTTGTTACACTTCAATTTTAACATTTTTTGAAAAAATATATTTATTGAATTGTTCGAAGGTGTTAGACTTCAATTTTTGCATTTTTATGAAATTTTTGAAAAAAATGAAATTTGTGTCTGTTAGTCTTCAATTACGGACTATTTTGAGTAGGACATGAAAATTGAGTATTTTGCTTGTATTACATTTCAATTTTAACACATTTAATAAAATATATAAAATTGAATTTTTTGAAGGTGCCAGACTTCTGTTTTTGCATTTTTAAGAATTTTGGGAAAAATTTAAGTTTATGTGTGTTAGTCTTCAATTACGGAGTATTTTGAGTACGACATGAAAATTGAAAATTTTGCTTGTTTTACATTTCAATTTTAAAATTAAAAAAAAATATCATAATTGAATTTTTTGAAGGTGTTAGACTTGTATTTTTGCATTTTTTAGAAATTTTGGAAAAAATTTAATTTTGTGTATGTTAGTCTTCACTTACGGAGTATTTTGAGCACGCCCTGAAAATTGAGTATTTTGCTTGTGTTGCACTTCTATTTTCACATTTTTAAAAAAATATCATAATTGAATTTTTTGAAGGTGTTAGACTTCTGTTTTTGCATTTTTTAGAATTTCTTGAAAAATTGAAATTTGTGTTTGTTAGTCTTCAATTACGGAGTATTTTGAGTACAACACGAAAATTGAGTATTTTGATTTTGTTACACTTCAATTTTGACATTTTTCTAAAAAATATCTTGATTGAATTTTTCGAAGGTGTTAGACTTCAATTTTTTCATTTTTAAGAAATTTTTGAAAAAAATGAAATTTGTGTCTGTTAGTCTTCAATTAAGGAGTATTTTGAGTAGGACATGAAAATTGAATATTTTGCTTGTATTACATTTCAATTTTAACACTTTTTGAAAAAAATATAAAATTGAATTTTTTGAAGGTGCTAGACTTCTGTTCTTGCATTTTTAAGAATTTTGGAAATTGTTTTAATTTATGTGTGTTAGTCTTCAATTACGGAGTATTTTGAGTACGACATGAAAATTGAGAGTTTTTCTTGTTTTACATTTCAATTTTGAAATAAAAAAATATCATAATTGAATTTTTCGAAGGTGTTAGACTTCTACTTTTGCATTTTTTAGAAATTTTGGAAAAAATTGAAATTTGTGTATGTAAGTCTTTAGTTACGGAGTATTTTGAGTACGACAAGAAAATTGAGTATTTTTCTTTTGTTACACTTCAATTTTAACATTTTTTGAAAAAATATCTTTATTGAATTTTTCGAAGGTGTTAGACTTCAATTTTTGCATTTTTGTGAAATTTTTGAAAAAAATGAAATTTGTGTCTGTTAGTCTTCAATTACGGAGTATTTTGAGTAGGACACGAAAATTGAGTATTTTGCTTGTATTACATTTCAATTTTAACACATTTAATAAAATATATAATATTGAATTTTTTGAAGGTGCCAGACTTCTGTTTTTGCATTTTTAAGAATTTTGGGAAAAATTTAAGTTTATTTGTGTTAGTCTTCAATTACGGAGTATTTTGAGTACGACATGAAAATTGAAAATTTTGCTTGTTTTACATTTCAATTTTAAAAATAAAAAAAATTATCATAATTGAATTTTTTGAAGGTCTAAGACTTGTATTTTTGCATTTTTGGGAAATTTTGGAAAAAATTTAAATTTGTGTATGTTAGTCTTCACTTACGGAGTATTTTGAGCACGCCCTGAAAATTGAGTATTTTGCTTGTGTTGCACTTCTATTTTAACATTTTTTAAAAAATATCATAATTGATTTTTTTGAAGGTGTTAGACTTCTGTTTTTGCATTTTTTAGAATTTCTTGAAAAATTGAAATTTGTGTGTGTTAGTCTTCAATTACGGAGTATTTTGAGTACAACACGAAAATTGAGTATTTTGATTTTGTTACACTTCCATTTTGACATTTTTTGAAAAAATATCTTGATTGAATTTTTCGAAGGTGTTAGACTTCAATTTTTTCATTTTTAAGAAATTTTTGGAAAAAATTAAATTTGTGTCTGTTAGTCTTCAATTAAGGAGTATTTTGAGTAAGACATGAAAATTGAGTATTTTGCTTGTATTACATTTCAATTTTAACACTTTTTGAAAAAAAATATAAAAATGAATTTTTTGAAGGTGCAAGACTTCTGTTCTTGCATTTTTAAGAATTTTGGAAAAAATTAAAATTTATGTGTGTTAGTCTTCAATTACGGAGTATTTTGAGTACGACATGAAAATTGAGAGTTTTTCTTGTTTTACATTTCAATTTTGAAATTAAAAAAAATATCATAATTGAATTTTTCGAAGGTGTTGGACTTCTATTTTTGCATTTTTTAGAAATTTTGGAAAAAATTGAAATTTGTGTATGTAAGTCTTTAATTACGGAGTATTTTGAGTACGACAAGAAAATTGAGTATTTTTCTTTTGTTACACTTCAATTTTAACATTTTTTGAAAAAATATCTTTATTGAATTTTTCGAAGGTGTTAGACTTAAATTTTTGCATTTTTGTGAAATTTTTGAAAAAAATGAAATTTGTGTCTGTTAGTCTTCAATTACGGAGTATTTTGAGTAGGACACGAAAATTGAGTATTTTGCTTGTATTACATTTCAATTTTAACACATTTAATAAAATATATAATATTGAATTTTTTGAAGGTGCCAGACTTCTGTTTTTGCATTTTTAAGAATTTTGGGAAAAATTTAAGTTTATGTGTGTTAGTCTTCAATTACGGAGTATTTTGAGTACGACATGAAAATTGAAAATTTTGCTTGTTGTACATTTCAATTTTAAAATTAAAAAAAATTATCATAATTGAATTTTTTGAAGGTCTTAGACTTGTATTTTTGCATTTTTTAGAAATTTTGGAAAAAATTTAAATTTGTGTATGTTAGTCTTCACTTACGGAGTATTTTGAGCACGCCCTGAAAATTGAGTATTTTGCTTGTGTTGCACTTCTATTTTAACATTTTTTAAAAAATATCATAATTGATTTTTTTGAAGGTGTTAGACTTCTGTTTTTGCATTGTTTAGAATTTCTTGAAAAATTGAAATTTGTGTGTGTTAGTCTTCAATTACGGAGTATTTTGAGTACAACACGAAAATTGAGTATTTTGATTTTGTTACACTTCCATTTTGACATTTTTTGAAAAAATATCTTGATTGAATTTGTCGAAGGTGTTAGATTTTAATTTTTTCATTTTTAAGAAATTTTTGAAAAAAGTTGAATTTGTGTCTGTTAGTCTTCAATTAAGGAGTATTTTGAGTAGGACATGAAAATTGAGTATTTTGCTTGTATTACATTTCAATTTTAACACTTTTTGAAAAAAAATATAAAAATGAATTTTTTGAAGGTGCAAGACTTCTGTTCTTGCATTTTTAAGAATTTCGGAAAAAATTAAAATTTATGTGTGTTAGTCTTCAATTACGGAGTATTTTGAGTACGACATGAAAATTGAGAGTTTTTCTTGTTTTACATTTCAGTTTTGAAATTAAAAAAAAAATATCATAATTGAATTTTTCGAAGGTGTTGGACTTCTATTTTTGCATTTTTTAGAAATTTTGGAAAAAATTGAAATTTGTGTATGTAAGTCTTTAATTACTGAGTATTTTGAGTACGACAAGAAAATTGAGTATTTGTCTTTTGTTACACTTCAATTTTAACATTTTTTGAAAAAATATCTTTATTGAATTTTTCGAAGGTGTTAGACTTCAATTTTTGCATTTTTGTGAAATTTTTGAAAAAAATGAATTTTGTGTCTGTTAGTCTTCAATTACGGAGTATTTTGAGTAGGACATGAAAATTGAGTATTTTGCTTGTATTACATTTCAATTTTAACACATTTCATAAAATATATAAAATTGAATTTTTTGAAGGTGCCAGACTTCTGTTTTTGCATTTTTAAGAATTTTGGGAAAAATTTAAGTTTATCTGTGTTAGTCTTCAATTACGGAGTATTTTGAGTACGACATGAAAATTGAAAATTTTGCTTGTTTTACATTTCAATTTTAAAATTAAAAAAAAATATCATAATTGAATTTTTTGAAGGTGTTAGACTTGTATTTTTGCATTTTTTAGAAATTTTGGAAAAAATTTAATTTTGTGTATGTTAGTCTTCACTTACGGAGTATTTTGAGCATGCCCTGCAAATTGAGTATTTTGCTTGTGTTGCACTTCTATTTTCACATTTTTTAAAAAATATCATAATTAAATTTTTTGAAGGTGTTAGACTTCTGTTTTTGCATTTTTTAGAATTTCTTGAAAAATTGAAATTTGTGTGTGTTAGTCTTCAATTACGGAGTATTTTGAGTACAACACGAAAATTGAGTATTTTGATTTTGTTACACTTCAATTTTTACATTTTTTGAAAAAATATCTTGATTGAATTTTTCGAAGGTGTTAGACTTCAATTTTTTCATTTTTAAGAAATTTTTGAAAAAAATGAAATTTGTGTCCGTTATTCTTCAATTAAGGAGTATTTTGAGTCGGACATGAAAATTGGGTATTTTGCTTGTATTACATTTCAATTTTAACACTTTTTGAAAAAAATATAAAATAGAATTTTTTGAAGGTGCTAGACTACTGTTCTTGCATTTTTAAGAATTTTGGAAAAAATTTAAATTTATGTGTGTTAGTCTTCAATTACGGAGTATTTTGAGTACGACATGAAAATTGAGAGTTTTTCTTGTTTTACATTTCAATTTTGAAATAAAAAAAATATCATAATTGAATTTTTCGAAGTGTTAGACATCTACTTTTGCATTTTTTAGAAATTTTGGAAAAAATTGAAATTTGTGTATGTAAGTCTTGAATTACGGAGTATTTTGAGTACGACAAGAAAATTGAGTATTTTTCTTTTGTTACACTTCAATTTTAACATTTTTTGAAAAAATATCTTTATTGAATTTTTCGAAGGTGTTAGACTTCAATTTTTGCATTTTTGTGAAATTTTTGAAAAAAATGAAATTTGTGTCTGTTAGTCTTCAATTACGGAGTATTTTGAGTAGGACATGAAAATTGAGTATTTTGCTTGTATTACATTTCAATTTTAACACATTTAATAAAATATATAAAATTGAATTTTTTGAAGGTGCCAGACTTCTGTTTTTGCATTTTTAAGAATTTTGGGAAAAATTTAAGTTTATGTGTGTTAGTCTTCAATTACGGAGTATTTTGATTACGACAATTTTGCTTGTTTTACATTTAAATTTTAAAATTAAAAAAAATTATCATAATTGAATTTTTTGAAGGTCTTAGACATGTATTTTTGCATTTTTTAGAAATTTTGGAAAAAATTTAAATTTTTGTATGTTAGTCTTCACTTACGGAGTATTTTGAGCACGCCCTGAAAATTGAGTATTTTGCTTGTGTTGCACTTCTATTTTAACATTTTAAAAAAATATCATAATTGAATTTTTTGAAGGGGTTAGACTTCTGTTTTTGCATTTTTTAGAATTTCTTGAAAAATTGAAATTTTTGTGTGTTAGTCTTCAATTACGGAGTATTTTGAGTACAACACACAAATTGAGTATTTTGATTTTGTTACACTTCAATTTTGACATTTTTTGAAAAAATATCTTGATTGAATTTTTCGAAGGTGTTAGACTTCAATTTTTCCATTTTTAAGAAATTTTTGAAAAAAATGAAATTTGTGTCCGTTATTCTTCAATTAAGGAGTATTTTGAGTCGGACATGAAAATTGAGTATTTTGCTTGTATTACATTTCAATTTTGACACTTTTTGAAAAAAATATAAAATAGAATTTTTTGAAGGTGCTAGACTACTGTTCTTGCATTTTTAAGAATTTTGGAAAAAATTTAAATTTATGTGTGTTAGTCTTCAATTACGGAGTATTTTGAGTACGACATGAAAATTGAGAGTTTTTCTTGTTTTACATTTCAATTTTGAAATAAAAAAATATCATAATTGAAATTTTCGAAGGTGTTAGACTTCTACTTTTGCATTTTTTAGAAATTTTGCGAAAAATTGAAATTTGTGTATGTAAGTCTTTAATTACGGAGTATTTTGAGTACGACAAGAAAATTGAGTATTTTTCTTTTGTTACACTTCAATTTTAACATTTTTTGAAAAAATATCTTTATTGAATTTTTCGAAGGTGTTAGACTTCAATTTTTGCATTTTTGTGAAATTTTTGAAAAAAATGAAATTTGTGTCTGTTAGTCTTCAATTACGGAGTATTTTGAGTAGGACATGAAAATTGAGTATTTTGCTTGTATTACATTTCAATTTTAGCACATTTAATAAAATATATAAAATTGAATTTTTTGAAGGTGCTAGACTTCTGTTTTTGCATTTTTAAGAATTTTGGAAAAAATTTAAATTTATGTGTGTTAGTCTTCAATTACGGAGTATTTTGAGTACGACATGAAAATTGAAAATTTTGATTGTTTTACATTTCAATTTTAAAATAAAAAAAATATCATAATTGAATTTTTTGAAGGTGTTAGACTTGTATTTTTGCATTTTTTAGAAATTTTGGAAAAAATTGAAATTTGTGTATGTCAGCCTTTAATTACGGAGTATTTTGAGTACGACACGAAAATTGAGTATTTTTCTTTTGTTACACTTCAATTTTAACATTTTTTGAAAAAATATCTTGATTGAAATTTTCGAAGGTGTTAGACTTCTACTTTTGCATTTTTTAGAAATTTTGCAAAAAATTGAAATTTGTGTATGTAAGTCTTTAATTACGGAGTATTTTGAGTACGACAAGAAAATTGAGTATTTTTCTTTTGTTACACTTCAATTTTAACATTTTTTGAAAAAATATCTTTATTGAATTTTTCGAAGGTGTTAGACTTCAATTTTTGCATTTTTGTGAAATTTTTGAAAAAAATGAAATTTGTGTCTGTTAGTCTTCAATTACGGAGTATTTTGAGTAGGACATGAAAATTGAGTATTTTGCTTGTATTACATTTCAATTTTAACACATTTAATAAAATATATAAAATTGAATTTTTTGAAGGTGCCAGACTTCTGTTTTTGCATTTTTAAGATTTTGGGAAAAATTTAAGTTTATGTGAGTTAGTCTTCAATTACGGAGTATTTTGAGTACGACATGAAAATTGAAAATTTTGCTTGTTTTACATTTCAATTTTAAAATTAAAAAAAATTATCATAATAGAATTTTTTGAAGGTCTTAGACTTGTATTTTTGCATTTTTTAGGAATTTTGGAAAAAATTTAAATTTGTGTATGTTAGTCTTCACATACGGAGTATTTTGAGCACGCCCTGAAAATTGAGTATTTTGCTTGTGTTGCACTTCTATTTTAACATTTTTTAAAAAATATCATAATTGATTTTTTTGAAGGTGTTAGACTTATGTTTTTGCATTTTTTAGAATTTCTTGCAAAATTGAAATTTGTATGTGTTAGTCTTCAATTACGGAGTATTTTGAGTACAACACGAAAATTGAGTATTTTGATTTTGTTACACTTCAATTTTGACATTTTTTGAAAAAATATCTTGATTGAATTTTTCGAAGGTGTTGGACTTCTACTTTTGCATTTTTTAGAAATTTTGGAAAAAATTGAAATTTGTGTATGTAAGTCTTTAATTACGGAGTATTTTGAGTACGACAAGAAAATTGAGTATTTTTCTTTTGTTACACTTCAATTTTAACATTTTTTGAAAAAATATATTTATTGAATTGTTCGAAGGTGTTAGACTTCAATTTTTGCATTTTTATGAAATTTTTGAAAAAAATGAAATTTGTGTCTGTTAGTCTTCAATTACGGAGTATTTTGAGTAGGACATGAAAATTGAGTATTTTGCTTGTATTACATTTCAATTTTAACACATTTAATAAAATATATAAAATTGAATTTTTTGAAGGTGCCAGACTTCTGTTTTTGCATTTTTAAGAATTTTGGGAAAAATTTAAGTTTATGTGTGTTAGTCTTCAATTACGGAGTATTTTGAGTACGACATGAAAATTGAAAATTTTGCTTGTTTTACATTTCAATTTTAAAATTAAAAAAAAATATCATAATTGAATTTTTTGAAGGTGTTAGACTTGTATTTTTGCATTTTTTAGAAATTTTGGAAAAAATTTAATTTTGTGTATGTTAGTCTTCACTTACGGAGTATTTTGAGCACGCCCTGAAAATTGAGTATTTTGCTTGTGTTGCACTTCTATTTTCACATTTTTAAAAAAATATCATAATTGAATTTTTTGAAGGTGTTAGACTTCTGTTTTTGCATTTTTTAGAATTTCTTGAAAAATTGAAATTTGTGTGTGTTAGTCTTCAATTACGGAGTATTTTGAGTACAACACGAAAATTGAGTATTTTGATTTTGTTACACTTCAATTTTGACATTTTTCTAAAAAATATCTTGATTGAATTTTTCGAAGGTGTTAGACTTCAATTTTTTCATTTTTAAGAAATTTTTGAAAAAAATGAAATTTGTGTCTGTTAGTCTTCAATTAAGGAGTATTTTGAGTAGGACATGAAAATTGAATATTTTGCTTGTATTACATTTCAATTTTAACACTTTTTGAAAAAAATATAAAATTGAATTTTTTGAAGGTGCTAGACTTCTGTTCTTGCATTTTTAAGAATTTTGGAAATTTTTTTAATTTATGTGTGTTAGTCTTCAATTACGGAGTATTTTGAGTACGACATGAAAATTGAGAGTTTTTCTTGTTTTACATTTCAATTTTGAAATAAAAAAATATCATAATTGAATTTTTCGAAGGTGTTAGACTTCTACTTTTGCATTTTTTAGAAATTTTGGAAAAAATTGAAATTTGTGTATGTAAGTCTTTAATTACGGAGTATTTTGAGTACGACAAGAAAATTGAGTATTTTTCTTTTGTTACACTTCAATTTTAACATTTTTTGAAAAAATATCTTTATTGAATTTTTCGAAGGTGTTAGACTTCAATTTTTGCATTTTTGTGAAATTTTTGAAAAAAATGAAATTTGTGTCTGTTAGTCTTCAATTACGGAGTATTTTGAGTAGGACATGAAAATTGAGTATTTTGCTTGTATTACATTTCAATTTTAACACATTTAATAAAATATATAAAATTGAATTTTTTGAAGGTGCCAGACTTCTGTTTTTGCATTTTTAAGAATTTTGGGAAAAATTTAAGTTTATGTGTGTTAGTCTTCAATTACGGAGTATTTTGAGTACGACATGAAAATTGAAAATTTTGCTTGTTTTACATTTCAATTTTAAAATTAAAAAAAATTATCATAATTGAATTTTTTGAAGGTGTTAGACTTGTATTTTTGCATTTTTTAGAAATTTTGGAAAAAATTTAATTTTGTGTATGTTAGTCTTCACTTACGGAGTATTTTGAGCACGCCCTGAAAATTGAGTATTTTGCTTGTGTTGCACTTCTATTTTCACATTTTTTAAAAAATATCATAATTAAATTTTTTGAAGGTGTTAGACTTCTGTTTTTGCAATTTTTTGAATTTCTTGAAAAATTGAAATTTGTGTGTGTTAGTCTTCAATTACGGAGTATTTTGAGTACAACACGAAAATTGAGTATTTTGATTTTGTTACACTTCAATTTTGACATTTTTCTAAAAAATATCTTGATTGAATTTTTCGAAGGTGTTAGACTTCAATTTTTTCATTTTTAAGAAATTTTTGAAAAAAATGAAATTTGTGTATGTTAGTCTTCAATTAAGGAGTATTTTGAGTAGGACATGAAAATTGAGTATTTTGCTTGTATTACATTTCAATTTTAACACTTTTTGAAAAAAATATAAAATTGAATTTTTTGAAGGTGCAAGACTTCTGTTCTTGCATTTTTAAGAATTTTGGAAAAAATTAAAATTTATGTGTGTTAGTCTTCAATTACGGAGTATTTTGAGTAGGACATGAAAATTGAGTGTTTTTCTTGTTTTACATTTCAATTTTGAAATTAAAAAAAAATATCATAATTGAATTTTTCGAAGGTGTTGGACTTCTATTTTTGCATTTTTTGGAAATTTTGGAAAAAATTGAAATTTGTGTATGTAAGTCTTTAATTACGGAGTATTTTGAGTACGACAAGAAAATTGAGTATTTTTCTTTTGTTACACTTCAATTTTAACATTTTTTGAAAAAATATCTTTATTGAATTTTTCGAAGGTGTTAGACTTCAATTTTTGCATTTTTGTGAAATTTTTGAAAAAAATGAAATTTGTGTGTGTTAGTCTTCAATTACGGAGTATTTTGAGTACGACACGAAAATTGAGTATTTTGCTTTTGTTACACTTCGATTTTAACACATTTAATAAAATATATAAAATTGAATTTTTTGAAGGTGCCAGACTTCTGTTTTTGCATTTTTAAGAATTTTGGGAAAAATTTAAGTTTACGTGTGTTAGTCTTCAATTACGGAGTATTTTGAGTACGACATGAAAATTGAAAATTTTGCTTGTTTTACATTTCAATTTTAAAAATAAAAAAAATTATCATAATTGAATTTTTTGAAGGTCTAAGACTTGTATTTTTGCATTTTTGGGAAATTTTGGAAAAAATTTAAATTTGTGTATGTTAGTCTTCACTTACGGAGTATTTTGAGCACGCCCTGAAAATTGAGTATTTTGCTTGTGTTGCGCTTCTATTTTAACATTTTTTAAAAAATATCATAATTGATTTTTTTGAAGGTGTTAGACTTCTGTTTTTGCATTTTTTAGAATTTCTTGAAAAATTGAAATTTGTGTGTGTTAGTCTTCAATTACGGAGTATTTTGAGTACAACACGAAAATTGAGTATTTTGATTTTGTTACACTTCCATTTTGACATTTTTTGAAAAAATATCTTGATTGAATTTTTCGAAGGTGTTAGACTTCAATTTTTTCATTTTTAAGAAATTTTTGGAAAAAATTAAATTTGTGTCTGTTAGTCTTCAATTAAGGAGTATTTTGAGTAAGACATGAAAATTGAGTATTTTGCTTGTATTACATTTCAATTTTAACACTTTTTGAAAAAAAATATAAAAATGAATTTTTTGAAGGTGCAAGACTTCTGTTCTTGCATTTTTTAGAATTTTGGAAAAAATTAAAATTTATGTGTGTTAGTCTTGAATTACGGAGTATTTTGAGTACGACATGAAAATTGAGAGTTTTTCTTGTTTTACATTTCAATTTTGAAATTAAAAAAAATATCATAATTGAATTTTTCGAAGGTGTTGGACTTCTATTTTTGCATTTTTTAGAAATTTTGGAAAAAATTGAAATTTGTGTATGTAAGTCTTTAATTACGGAGTATTTTGAGTACGACAAGAAAATTGAGTATTTTTCTTTTGTTACACTTCAATTTTAACATTTTTTGAAAAAATATCTTTATTGAATTTTTCGAAGGTGTTAGACTTCAATTTTTGCATTTTTGTGAAATTTTTGAAAAAAATGAAATTTGTGTCTGTTAGTCTTCAATTACGGAGTATTTTGAGTAGGACATGAAAATTGAGTATTTTGCTTGTATTACATTTCAATTTTAACACATTTAATAAAATATATAATATTGAATTTTTTGAAGGTGCCAGACTTCAGTTTTTGCATTTTTAAGAATTTTGGGAAAAATTTAAGTTTATGTGTGTTAGTCTTCAATTACGGAGTATTTTGAGTACGACATGAAAATTGAAAATTTTGCTTGTTTTACATTTGAATTTTAAAATTAAAAAAAATATCATAATTGAATTTTTTGAAGGTGTTAGACTTGTATTTTTGCATTTTTTAGAAATTTTGGAAAAAATTTAATTTTGTGTATGTTAGTCTTCACTTACGGAGTATTTTGAGCACGCCCTGCAAATTGAGTATTTTGCTTGTGTTGCACTTCTATTTTCACATTTTTTAAAAAATATCATAATTGAATTTTTTGAAGGTGTTAGACTTCTGTTTTTGCATTTTTTAGAATTTCTTGAAAAATTGAAATTTGTGTGTGTTAGTCTTCAATTACGGAGTATTTTGAGTACAACACGAAAATTGAGTATTTTGATTTTGTTACACTTATATTTTGACATTTTTTGAAAAAATATCTTGATTGAATTTTTCGAAGGTGTTAGACTTCAATTTTTTCATTTTTAAGATATTTTTGAAAAAAATGAAATTTGTGTCGGTTAGTCTTCAATTAAGGAGTATTTTGAGTAGGACATGAAAATTGAGTATTTTGCTTGTATTACATTTCAATTTTAATACTTTTTGAAAAAAATATAAAATTTAATTTTTTGAAGGTGATAGACTTCTGTTCTTGCATTTTTAAGAATTTTGGAAAAAATTTAAATTTATGTGTGTTAGTCCTCAATTACGGAGTATTTTGAGTACGACATGAAAATTGAGAGTTTTTCTTGTTTTACATTTCAGTTTTGAAATTAAAAAAAAAATATCATAATTGAATTTTTCGAAGGTGTTGGACTTCTATTTTTGCATTTTTTAGAAATTTTGGAAAAAATTGAAATTTGTGTATGTAAGTCTTTAATTACGGAGTATTTTGAGTACGACAAGAAAATTGAGTATTTGTCTTTTGTTACACTTCAATTTTAACATTTTTTGAAAAAATATCTTTATTGAATTTTTCGAAGGTGTTAGACTTCAATTTTTGCATTTTTGTGAAATTTTTGAAAAAAATGAAATTTGTGTCTGTTAGTCTTCAATTACGGAGTATTTTGAGTAGGACATGAAAATTGAGTATTTTGCTTGTATTACATTTCAATTTTAACACATTTCATAAAATATATAAAATTGAATTTTTTGAAGGTGCCGGACTTCTGTTTTTGCATTTTTAAGAATTTTGGGAAAAATTTAAGTTTATGTGTGTTAGTCTTCAATTACGGAGTATTTTGAGTACGACATGAAAATTGAAAATTTTGCTTGTTTTACATTTCAATTTTAAAATTAAAAAAAAATATCATAATTGAATTTTTTGAAGGTGTTAGACTTGTATTTTTGCATTTTTTAGAAATTTTGGAAAAAATTTAATTTTGTGTATGTTAGTCTTCACTTACGGAGTATTTTGAGCATGCCCTGCAAATTGAGTATTTTGCTTGTGTTGCACTTCTATTTTCACATTTTTTAAAAAATATCATAATTAAATTTTTTGAAGGTGTTAGACTTCTGTTTTTGCATTTTTTAGAATTTCTTGAAAAATTGAAATTTGTGTGTGTTAGTCTTCAATTACGGAGTATTTTGAGTACAACACGAAAATTGAGTATTTTGATTTTGTTACACTTCAATTTTTACATTTTTTTAAAAAATTTCTTGATTGAATTTTTCGAAGGTGTTAGACTTCAATTTTTTCATTTTTAAGAAATTTTTGAAAAAAATGAAATTTGTGTCCGTTAGTCTTCAATTAAGGAGTATTTTGAGTCGGACATGAAAATTGGGTATTTTGCTTGTATTACATTTCAATTTTAACACTTTTTGAAAAAAATATAAAATAGAATTTTTTGAAGGTGCTAGACTACTGTTCTTGCATTTTTAAGAATTTTGGAAAAAATTTAAATTTATGTGTGTTAGTCTTCAATTACGGAGTATTTTGAGTACGACATGATAATTGAGAGTTTTTCTTGTTTTACATTTCAATTTTGAAATAAAAAAAAATATCATAATTGAATTTTTCGAAGGTGTTAGACTTCTACTTTTGCATTTTTTAGAAATTTTGGAAAAAATTGAAATTTGTGTATGTAAGTCTTGAATTACGGAGTATTTTGAGTACGACAAGAAAATTGAGTATTTTTCTTTTGTTACACTTCAATTTTAACATTTTTTGAAAAAATATCTTTATTGAATTTTTCGAAGGTGTTAGACTTCAATTTTTGCATTTTTGTGAAATTTTTGAAAAAAATGAAATTTGTGTCTGTTAGTCTTCAATTACGGAGTATTTTGAGTAGGACATGAAAATTGAGTATTTTGCTTGTATTACATTTCAATTTTAACACATTTAATAAAATATATAAAATTGAATTTTTTGAAGGTGCCAGACTTCTGTTTTTGCATTTTTAAGAATTTTGGGAAAAATTTAAGTTTATGTGTGTTAGTCTTCAATTACGGAGTATTTTGATTACGACATGAAAATTGAAAATTTTGCTTGTTTTACATTTAAATTTTAAAATTAAAAAAAATTATCATAATTGAATTTTTTGAAGGTCTTAGACATGTATTTTTGCATTTTTTAGAAATTTTGGAAAAAATTTAAATTTTTGTATGTTAGTCTTCACTTACGGAGTATTTTGAGCACGCCCTGAAAATTGAGTATTTTGCTTGTGTTGCACTTCTATTTTAACATTTTAAAAAAATATCATAATTGAATTTTTTGAAGGGGTTAGACTTCTGTTTTTGCATTTTTTAGAATTTCTTGAAAAATTGAAATTTTTGTGTGTTAGTCTTCAATTACGGAGTATTTTGAGTACAACACACAAATTGAGTATTTTGATTTTGTTACACTTCAATTTTGACAATTTTTGAAAAAATATCTTGATTGAATTTTTCGAAGGTGTTAGACTTCAATTTTTTCATTTTTAAGAAATTTTTGAAAAAAATGAAATTTGTGTCCGTTATTCTTCAATTAAGGAGTATTTTGAGTCGGACATGAAAATTGAGTATTTTGCTTGTATTACATTTCAATTTTGACACTTTTTGAAAAAAATATAAAATAGAATTTTTTGAAGGTGCTAGACTACTGTTCTTGCATTTTTAAGAATTTTGGAAAAAATTTAAATTTATGTGTGTTAGTCTTCAATTACGGAGTATTTTGAGTACGACATGAAAATTGAGAGTTTTTCTTGTTTTACATTTCAATTTTGAAATAAAAAAATATCATAATTGAATTTTTCGAAGGTGTTAGACTTCTACTTTTGCATTTTTTAGAAATTTTGCAAAAAATTGAAATTTGTGTATGTAAGTCTTTAATTACGGAGTATTTTGAGTACGACAAGAAAATTGAGTATTTTTCTTTTGTTACACTTCAATTTTAACATTTTTTGAAAAAATATCTTTATTGAATTTTTCGAAGGTGTTAGACTTCAATTTTTGCATTTTTGTGAAATTTTTGAAAAAAATGAAATTTGTGTCTGTTAGTCTTCAATTACGGAGTATTTTGAGTAGGACATGAAAATTGAGTATTTTGCTTGTATTACATTTCAATTTTAGCACATTTAATAAAATATATAAAATTGAATTTTTTGAAGGTGCTAGACTTCTGTTTTTGCATTTTTAAGAATTTTGGAAAAAATTTAAATTTATGTGTGTTAGTCTTCAATTACGGAGTATTTTGAGTACGACATGAAAATTGAAAATTTTGATTGTTTTACATTTCAATTTTAAAATAAAAAAAAATATCATAGTTGAATTTTTTGAAGGTGTTAGACTTGTATTTTTGCATTTTTTAGAAATTTTGGAAAAAATTGAAATTTGTGTATGTCAGCCTTTAATTACGGAGTATTTTGAGTACGACACGAAAATTGAGTATTTTTCTTTTGTTACACTTCAATTTTAACATTTTTTGAAAAAATATCTTGATTGAATTTTTCGAAGGTGTTAGACTTCAATTTTTTCATTTTTAAGAAATTTTTAAAAAAAATGAAATTTGTGTCTGTTAGTCTTCAATTAAGGAGTATTTTGAGTAGGACATGAAAATTCAGTATTTTGCTTGTATTACATTTCAATTTTAACACTTTTTGAAAAAAATACAAAATTGAATTTTTTGAAGGTGCTAGACTTCTGTTCTTGCATTTTTAAGAATTTTGGAAAAAAATTAAAATTATGTGTGTTAGTCTTCAATTACGGAGTATTTTGAGTACGACATGAAAATTGAGAGTTTTTCTTGTTTTACATTTAAATTTTGCAATTAAAAAAAAATATCATAATTGAATTTTTCGAAGGTGTTAGACTTCTATTTTTGCATTTTTTAGAAATTTTTTGTATGTAAGTCTTTAATTACAGAGTATTTTGAGTACGACACGAAAATTAACTTTTTTTCTTTTGTTACACTTCAATTTGAACATTTTTTGAAAAAATATCTTGATTGAATTTTTCGAAGGTGTTAGACTTCAATTTTTGCATTTTAAAGAAATTTTTGAAAAATATGAAATTTGTGTCTGTTAGTCTTCAATTACGGAGTACTTTGAGTAGGACATGAATATTGAGTATTTTGCTTGTATTACATTTCAATTTTGACACATTTAATAAAATATATAGAATCTAATTTTTTGAAGGTGCTAGACTTCCGTTTTTGCATTTTTAAGAATTTTGGGAAAAATTTCAATTTATGTGTGTTAGTCTTCAATTACGAAGTATTTTGAGTACGACATGAAAATTGAAAATTTTGCTTGTTTTACATTTCAATTTTAAAATTAAAAAAAATATCATAATGGAATTTTTGGAAGGTGTTAGACTTGTATTTTTGCATTTTTTAGAAATTTTGGAAAAAATTTAAAATTTTGTATGTTAGTCTTCACCTACGGAGTATTTTGAGCACGCCCTGAAAATTGAGTATTTTGCTTGTGTTGCACTTCTATTTTAAAATTTTTTAAAAAATATCATAATTGAATTTTGGAAGGTGTTAGATTTCTGTTTTTGCATTTTTTAGAATTTCTTGAAAAATTGAAATTTGTGTGTGTTAGTCTTCAATTACGGATTATTTTGAGTACAACACGAAAATTGAGTATTTTGATTTTGTTACACTTCAATTTTGACATTTTTTGAAAAACTATCTTGATTGAATTTTTCGAAGGTGTTAGACTTCAATTTTTTCATTTTTATGAAATTTTTGAAAAAAATGAAATTTGTGTCTGTTAGTCTTCCATTAAAAAGTATTTTGAGTCGGACATGAAAATTGAGTATTTTGCTTGTATTACATTTCAATTTTAACACTTTTTGAAAAAAATATAAAATTGAATTTTTTGAAGGTTGTAGACTTCTGTTCTTGCATTTTTAAGAATTTTGGAAAAAATTTAAATTTTTGTGTGTTAGTCTTCAAATACGGAGTATTTTGAGTACGACATGAAAATTGAGAGTTTTTCTTGTTTTACATTTCAATTTTGAAATAAAAAAAAAATATCATAATTGAATTTTTCGAAGGTGTTAGACTTCTATTTTTGCATTTTTTAGAAATTTTGGAAAACATTGAAATTTGTGTATGTAAGTCTTTAATTACGGAGTATTTTGAGTACGACACGAAAATTGAGTATTTTTATTTAGTTACACTTCAATTTTAAAATTTTTTGAAAAAATATCTTTATTGAATTTTTCGAAGGTGTTAGACTTCAATTTTTGCATTTTTGTGAAATTTTTGAAAAAAATGAAATTTGTGTCTGTTAGTCTTCAATTACGGATTATTTTGAGTAGGACATGAAAATTGAGTATTGTGCTTGTATTACATTCCAATTTTAACACATTTAATAAAATATATAAAATTGAATTTTTTGAAGGTGCTAGACTTCCGTTTTTGCATTTTTAAGAATTTTGGGAAAAATTCAAATTTATGTGTGTTAGTCCTCAATTACGGAGTATTTTGAGTACGACATGAAAATTGAAAATTTTGCTTGTTTTACATTTCAATTTTAAAATTAAAAAAAATATCATAATTGAATTTTTTGAAGGTGTTAGACTTTTATTTTTGCATTTTTTAGAAATTTTGGAAAAAATTTAAATTTTTGTATGTTAGTCTTCACTTACGGAGTATTTTGAGCACGCCCTGAAAATTGAGTATTTTGCTTGTGTTGCAATTCTATTTTAACATTTAAAAAAAAATATCATAATTGAATTTTTTGAAGGTGTTAGACTTCTGTTTTTGCATTTTTAAGAATATTTTGAAAAATTGAAATTTTTGTGTGTTAGTCTTCAATTACGGAGTATTTTGAGTACAACACGAAAATTGAGTATTTTGATTTTGTTACACTTCAATTTTTACATATTTTGAAAAAATATCTTGATTGAATTTTTCGAAGGTGTTAGACTTCAATTTTTTCATTTTTATGAAATTTTTGAAAAAAATGAAATTTGTGTCTGTTAGTCTTCAATTAAGGAGTATTTTGAGTTGGACATGAAAATTGAGTATTTTGCTTGTATTACATTTCAATTTTAACACTTTTTGAAAAAAATATAAAATTGAATTTTTTTAAGGTGCTAGACTTCTGTTCTTGGATATTTAAGAATTTTGGAAAAATTTTAAATTTATGTGTGTTAGTCTTCAATTACTGAGTATTTTGAGTACGACATGAAAATTGAGAGTTTTTCTTGTTTTACATTTCAATTTTAAAATTAAACAAAAATATCATAATTGGATTTTTCGAAGGTGTTAGACTTCTATTTTTGCTTTTTTTAGAAATTTCGGAAAAAATTGAAATTTGTGTATGTCAGTCTTTAATTACGGAGTATTTTGAGTACGACACGAAAATTGAGTATTTTTTTTTTGTTACACTTCAATTTTAACATTTTTTAAAAAAATATCTTGATTGAATTTTTCGAAGGTGTTAGACTTCAATTTTTGCATTTTAAAGAAATTTTTGAAAAAAAGGAAATTTGTGTCTGTTAGTCTTGAATTACGGAGTATTTTGCTTGTATTACATTTCAATTTGAACACATTTAATAAAATATATAAAATTGAATTTTTTGAAGGTGCTAGACTTCTGTTTTTGTATTTTTAAGAATTTTGGAAAAAATTTAAATTTATGTGTGTTAATCTTCAATTACGGAGTATTTTGAGAACGACATGAAAATTGAAAATTTTGATTGTTTTACATTTCAATTTTAAAATTAAAAAAAATATCATAATTGAATTTTTTGAAGGTGTAGACTTGTATTTTTGCATTTTTTAGAAATTTTGGAAAAAATTGAAATTTGTGTATGTCAGCCTTTAATTACGGAGTATTTTCAGTACGACACGAAAATTGAGTATTTTTCTTTTGTTACACATCAATTTTAACATTTTTTGAAAAAATATCTTGATTGAATTTTTCGAAGGTGTTAGACTTCAATTTTTGCATTTTTATGAAATTTCTGAAAAAAATGAAATTTGTGTCTGTTAGTCTTCAATTAAGGAGTATTTTGAGTAGGACATGAAAATTGAGTATTTTGCTTGTATTACATTTCAATTTTAACACTTTTTGAATAAAATACAAAATTGAATTTTTTGAAGGTGCTAGACTTCTGTTCTTGCATTTTTAAGAATTTTGGAAAAAAATTAAAATTATGTGTGTTAGTCTTCAATTACGGAGTATTTTGAGTACGACATGAAAATTGAGAGTTTTTCTTGTTTTACATTTTAATTTTAAAATTAAACAAAAATATCATAATTGAATTTTTCGAAGGTGTTAGACTTCTATTTTTGCATTTTTTAGAAATTTTGGGAAAAATTGAAATCTGTATATGTCAGTCTTTAATTAAGGAGTATTTTGAGTACGGCACGAAAATTGAGTATTTTTCTTTTGTTACACTTCAATTTTAACATTTTTTGAAAAAATATCTTGATTGAATTTTTCGAAGGTGTTAGACTTCAATTTTTTCATTTTTAAGAAATTTTTGAAAAAAATGAAATTTGTGTCCGTTAGTCTTCAATTAAGGAGTATTTTGAGTCGGACATGAAAATTGGGTATTTTGCTTGTATTACATTTCAATTTTAACACTTTTTGAAAAAAATATAAAATAGAATTTTTTGAAGGTGCTAGACTACTGTTCTTGCATTTTTAAGAATTTTGGAAAAAATTTAAATTTATGTGTGTTAGTCTTCAATTACGGAGTATTTTGAGTACGACATGATAATTGAGAGTTTTTCTTGTTTTACATTTCAATTTTGAAATAAAAAAAAATATCATAATTGAATTTTTCGAAGGTGTTAGACTTCTACTTTTGCATTTTTTAGAAATTTTGGAAAAAATTGAAATTTGTGTATGTAAGTCTTGAATTACGGAGTATTTTGAGTACGACAAGAAAATTGAGTATTTTTCTTTTGTTACACTTCAATTTTAACATTTTTTGAAAAAATATCTTTATTGAATTTTTCGAAGGTGTTAGACTTCAATTTTTGCATTTTTGTGAAATTTTTGAAAAAAATGAAATTTGTGTCTGTTAGTCTTCAATTACGGAGTATTTTGAGTAGGACATGAAAATTGAGTATTTTGCTTGTATTACATTTCAATTTTAACACATTTAATAAAATATATAAAATTGAATTTTTTGAAGGTGCCAGACTTCTGTTTTTGCATTTTTAAGAATTTTGGGAAAAATTTAAGTTTATGTGTGTTAGTCTTCAATTACGGAGTATTTTGATTACGACATGAAAATTGAAAATTTTGCTTGTTTTACATTTAAATTTTAAAATTAAAAAAAATTATCATAATTGAATTTTTTGAAGGTCTTAGACATGTATTTTTGCATTTTTTAGAAATTTTGGAAAAAATTTAAATTTTTGTATGTTAGTCTTCACTTACGGAGTATTTTGAGCACGCCCTGAAAATTGAGTATTTTGCTTGTGTTGCACTTCTATTTTAACATTTTAAAAAAATATCATAATTGAATTTTTTGAAGGGGTTAGACTTCTGTTTTTGCATTTTTTAGAATTTCTTGAAAAATTGAAATTTTTGTGTGTTAGTCTTCAATTACGGAGTATTTTGAGTACAACACACAAATTGAGTATTTTGATTTTGTTACACTTCAATTTTGACAATTTTTGAAAAAATATCTTGATTGAATTTTTCGAAGGTGTTAGACTTCAATTTTTTCATTTTTAAGAAATTTTTGAAAAAAATGAAATTTGTGTCCGTTATTCTTCAATTAAGGAGTATTTTGAGTCGGACATGAAAATTGAGTATTTTGCTTGTATTACATTTCAATTTTGACACTTTTTGAAAAAAATATAAAATAGAATTTTTTGAAGGTGCTAGACTACTGTTCTTGCATTTTTAAGAATTTTGGAAAAAATTTAAATTTATGTGTGTTAGTCTTCAATTACGGAGTATTTTGAGTACGACATGAAAATTGAGAGTTTTTCTTGTTTTACATTTCAATTTTGAAATAAAAAAATATCATAATTGAATTTTTCGAAGGTGTTAGACTTCTACTTTTGCATTTTTTAGAAATTTTGCAAAAAATTGAAATTTGTGTATGTAAGTCTTTAATTACGGAGTATTTTGAGTACGACAAGAAAATTGAGTATTTTTCTTTTGTTACACTTCAATTTTAACATTTTTTGAAAAAATATCTTTATTGAATTTTTCGAAGGTGTTAGACTTCAATTTTTGCATTTTTGTGAAATTTTTGAAAAAAATGAAATTTGTGTCTGTTAGTCTTCAATTACGGAGTATTTTGAGTAGGACATGAAAATTGAGTATTTTGCTTGTATTACATTTCAATTTTAGCACATTTAATAAAATATATAAATTTGAATTTTTTGAAGGTGCTAGACTTCTGTTTTTGCATTTTTAAGAATTTTGGAAAAAATTTAAATTTATGTGTGTTAGTCTTCAATTACGGAGTATTTTGAGTACGACATGAAAATTGAAAATTTTGATTGTTTTACATTTCAATTTTAAAATAAAAAAAAATATCATAGTTGAATTTTTTGAAGGTGTTAGACTTGTATTTTTGCATTTTTTAGAAATTTTGGAAAAAATTGAAATTTGTGTATGTCAGCCTTTAATTACGGAGTATTTTGAGTACGACACGAAAATTGAGTATTTTTCTTTTGTTACACTTCAATTTTAACATTTTTTGAAAAAATATCTTGATTGAATTTTTCGAAGGTGTTAGACTTCAATTTTTTCATTTTTAAGAAATTTTTAAAAAAAATGAAATTTGTGTCTGTTAGTCTTCAATTAAGGAGTATTTTGAGTAGGACATGAAAATTCAGTATTTTGCTTGTATTACATTTCAATTTTAACACTTTTTGAAAAAAATACAAAATTGAATTTTTTGAAGGTGCTAGACTTCTGTTCTTGCATTTTTAAGAATTTTGGAAAAAAATTAAAATTATGTGTGTTAGTCTTCAATTACGGAGTATTTTGAGTACGACATGAAAATTGAGAGTTTTTCTTGTTTTACATTTAAATTTTGCAATTAAAAAAAAATATCATAATTGAATTTTTCGAAGGTGTTAGACTTCTATTTTTGCATTTTTTAGAAATTTTTTGTATGTAAGTCTTTAATTACAGAGTATTTTGAGTACGACACGAAAATTAACTTTTTTTCTTTTGTTACACTTCAATTTGAACATTTTTTGAAAAAATATCTTGATTGAATTTTTCGAAGGTGTTAGACTTCAATTTTTGCATTTTAAAGAAATTTTTGAAAAATATGAAATTTGTGTCTGTTAGTCTTCAATTACGGAGTACTTTGAGTAGGACATGAATATTGAGTATTTTGCTTGTATTACATTTCAATTTTGACACATTTAATAAAATATATAGAATCTAATTTTTTGAAGGTGCTAGACTTCCGTTTTTGCATTTTTAAGAATTTTGGGAAAAATTTCAATTTATGTGTGTTAGTCTTCAATTACGAAGTATTTTGAGTACGACATGAAAATTGAAAATTTTGCTTGTTTTACATTTCAATTTTAAAATTAAAAAAAAATATCATAATGGAATTTTTGGAAGGTGTTAGACTTGTATTTTTGCATTTTTTAGAAATTTTGGAAAAAATTTAAAATTTTGTATGTTAGTCTTCACCTACGGAGTATTTTGAGCACGCCCTGAAAATTGAGTATTTTGCTTGTGTTGCACTTCTATTTTAAAATTTTTTAAAAAATATCATAATTGAATTTTGGAAGGTGTTAGATTTCTGTTTTTGCATTTTTTAGAATTTCTTGAAAAATTGAAATTTGTGTGTGTTAGTCTTCAATTACGGATTATTTTGAGTACAACACGAAAATTGAGTATTTTGATTTTGTTACACTTCAATTTTGACATTTTTTGAAAAACTATCTTGATTGAATTTTTCGAAGGTGTTAGACTTCAATTTTTTCATTTTTATGAAATTTTTGAAAAAAATGAAATTTGTGTCTGTTAGTCTTCCATTGAAAAGTATTTTGAGTCGGACATGAAAATTGAGTATTTTGCTTGTATTACATTTCAATTTTAACACTTTTTGAAAAAAATATAAAATTGAATTTTTTGAAGGTTGTAGACTTCTGTTCTTGCATTTTTAAGAATTTTGGAAAAAATTTAAATTTTTGTGTGTTAGTCTTCAAATACGGAGTATTTTGAGTACGACATGAAAATTGAGAGTTTTTCTTGTTTTACATTTCAATTTTGAAATAAAAAAAAAATATCATAATTGAATTTTTCGAAGGTGTTAGACTTCTATTTTTGCATTTTTTAGAAATTTTGGAAAACATTGAAATTTGTGTATGTAAGTCTTTAATTACGGAGTATTTTGAGTACGACACGAAAATTGAGTATTTTTATTTAGTTACACTTCAATTTTAAAATTTTTTGAAAAAATATCTTTATTTAATTTTTCGAAGGTGTTAGACTTCAATTTTTGCATTTTTGTGAAATTTTTGAAAAAAATGAAATTTGTGTCTGTTAGTCTTCAATTACGGATTATTTTGAGTAGGACATGAAAATTGAGTATTGTGCTTGTATTACATTCCAATTTTAACACATTTAATAAAATATATAAAATTGAATTTTTTGAAGGTGCTAGACTTCCGTTTTTGCATTTTTAAGAATTTTGGGAAAAATTCAAATTTATGTGTGTTAGTCCTCAATTACGGAGTATTTTGAGTACGACATGAAAATTGAAAATTTTGCTTGTTTTACATTTCAATTTTAAAATTAAAAAAAATATCATAATTGAATTTTTTGAAGGTCTTAGACTTTTATTTTTGCATTTTTTAGAAATTTTGGAAAAAATTTAAATTTTTGTATGTTAGTCTTCACTTACGGATTATTTTGAGCACGCCCTGAAAATTGAGTATTTTGCTTGTGTTGCAATTCTATTTTAACATTTAAAAAAAAATATCATAATTGAATTTTTTGAAGGTGTTAGACTTCTGTTTTTGCATTTTTAAGAATATTTTGAAAAATTGAAATTTTTGTGTGTTAGTCTTCAATTACGGAGTATTTTGAGTACAACACGAAAATTGAGTATTTTGATTTTGTTACACTTCAATTTTTACATATTTTGAAAAAATATCTTGATTGAATTTTTCGAAGGTGTTAGACTTCAATTTTTTCATTTTTATGAAATTTTTGAAAAAAATGAAATTTGTGTCTGTTAGTCTTCAATTAAGGAGTATTTTGAGTTGGACATGAAAATTGAGTATTTTGCTTGTATTACATTTCAATTTTAACACTTTTTGAAAAAAATATAAAATTGAATTTTTTTAAGGTGCTAGACTTCTGTTCTTGGATATTTAAGAATTTTGGAAAAATTTTAAATTTATGTGTGTTAGTCTTCAATTACTGAGTATTTTGAGTACGACATGAAAATTGAGAGTTTTTCTTGTTTTACATTTCAATTTTAAAATTAAACAAAAATATCATAATTGGATTTTTCGAAGGTGTTAGACTTCTATTTTTGCTTTTTTTAGAAATTTCGGAAAAAATTGAAATTTGTGTATGTCAGTCTTTAATTACGGAGTATTTTGAGTACGACACGAAAATTGAGTATTTTTTTTTTGTTACACTTCAATTTTAACATTTTTTAAAAAAATATCTTGATTGAATTTTTCGAAGGTGTTAGACTTCAATTTTTGCATTTTAAAGAAATTTTTGAAAAAAAGGAAATTTGTGTCTGTTAGTCTTGAATTACGGAGTATTTTGCTTGTATTACATTTCAATTTGAACACATTTAATAAAATATATAAAATTGAATTTTTTGAAGGTGCTAGACTTCTGTTTTTGTATTTTTAAGAATTTTGGAAAAAATTTAAATTTATGTGTGTTAATCTTCAATTACGGAGTATTTTGAGAACGACATGAAAATTGAAAATTTTGATTGTTTTACATTTCAATTTTAAAATTAAAAAAAATATCATAATTGAATTTTTTGAAGGTGTAGACTTGTATTTTTGCATTTTTTAGAAATTTTGGAAAAAATTGAAATTTGTGTATGTCAGCCTTTAATTACGGAGTATTTTCAGTACGACACGAAAATTGAGTATTTTTCTTTTGTTACACATCAATTTTAACATTTTTTGAAAAAATATCTTGATTGAATTTTTCGAAGGTGTTAGACTTCAATTTTTGCATTTTTATGAAATTTCTGAAAAAAATGAAATTTGTGTCTGTTAGTCTTCAATTAAGGAGTATTTTGAGTAGGACATGAAAATTGAGTATTTTGCTTGTATTACATTTCAATTTTAACACTTTTTGAATAAAATACAAAATTGAATTTTTTGAAGGTGCTAGACTTCTGTTCTTGCATTTTTAAGAATTTTGGAAAAAAATTAAAATTATGTGTGTTAGTCTTCAATTACGGAGTATTTTGAGTACGACATGAAAATTGAGAGTTTTTCTTGTTTTACATTTTAATTTTAAAATTAAACAAAAATATCATAATTGAATTTTTCGAAGGTGTTAGACTTCTATTTTTGCATTTTTTAGAAATTTTGGGAAAAATTGAAATCTGTATATGTCAGTCTTTAATTAAGGAGTATTTTGAGTACGGCACGAAAATTGAGTATTTTTCTTTTGTTACACTTCAATTTTAACATTTTTTGAAAAAATATCTTGATTGAATTTTTCGAAGGTGTTAGACTTCAATTTTTGCATTTTTAAGAAATTTTTGAAAAAAATGAAATTTGTGTCTGTTAGTCTTCATTTACGGAGTATTTTGAGTAGGACATGAAAGTTGAGTAATTTGCTTGTATTACATTTCAATTTTAACACATTTAATAAAATATATAAAATTGATTTTTTGAAGGTGCTATACCTCTGTTTTTGCATTTTTAAGAATTTTGGAAAAAAATTAAATTTATGTGTGTTAGTCTTCAATTACGGAGTATTTTGAGTACGACATGAAAATTGAAAATTTTGATTGTTTTACATTTCAATTTTAAAATAAAAAAAAATATCATAATTGAATTTTTTGAAGGTGTTAGACTTGTATTTTTGCATTTTTTAGAAATTTTGGAAAAAATTGAAATTTGTGTATGTCAGCCTTTAATTACGGAGTATTTTGAGTACGACACGAAAATTGAGTATTTTTCTTTTGTTACACTTCAATTTTAACATTTTTTGAAAAAATATCTTGATTGAATTTTTCGAAGGTGTTAGACTTCAATTTTTTCATTTTTAAGAAATTTTTAAAAAAAATGAAATTTGTGTCTGTTAGTCTTCAAGTAAGGAGTATTTTGAGTAGGACATGAAAATTGAGTATTTTGCTTGTATTACATTTCAATTTTAACACTTTTTGAAAAAAATACAAAATTGAATTTTTTGAAGGTGCTAGACTTCTGTTCTTGCATTTTTAAGAATTTTGGAAAAAAATTAAAATTATGTGTGTTAGCCTTCAATTACGGAGTATTTTGAGTACGACATGAAAATTGAGAGTTTTTCTTGTTTTACATTTTAATTTTAAAATTAAACAAAAATATCATAATTGAATTTTTCGAAGGTGTTAGACTTCTATTTTTGCATTTTATAGATATTTTGGAAAAAATTGAAATTTGTATATGTAAGTCTTTAATTAAGGAGTATTTTGAGTACGACACGAAAATTGAGTATTTTTCTTTTGTTACACTTCAATTTTAACATTTTTTGAAAAAATATCTTGTTTGAATTTTTCGAAGGTGTTAGACGTCAATTTTTGCATTTTTAAGAAATTTTTGAAAAAAATGAAATTTGTGTCTGTTAGTCTTCAATTACGGAGTATTTTGAGTAGGACATGAAAGTTGAGTAATTTGCTTGTATTACATTTCAATTTTAACACATTTAATAAAATATATAAAATTGATTTTTTGAAGGTGCTATACTTCTGTTTTTGCATTTTTATGAATTTTGGAAAAAATTTAAATTTATGTGTGTTAGTCTTCAATTACGGAGTATTTTGAGTACGACATGAAAATTGAAAATTTTGCTTGTTTTACATTTCAATTTTAAATTAAAAAAAATACCATAATTGAATTTTTTGAAGGTGTTAGACTTTTATTTTTGCATTTTTTAGAAAATTTGGAAAAAATTTAAATTTGTGTATGTTAGTCTTCACTTACGGAGTATTTTGAGCACGCCCTGAAAATTGAGTACTTTGCTTGTGTTGCACTTCTATTTTAACATTTTTAAAAAAATATCATAATTGAATTTTTTGAAGGTTTTAGACTTCTGTTTTTGCATTTTTTAGAATTTTATGAAAAATTCAAATTTGTGTGTGTTAGTCTTCAATTACGGAGTATTTTGAGTACAACACGAAAATTGAGTATTTTGATTTTGTTACACTTCAATTTTGACATTTTTTGAAAAAATATCTTGATTGAATTTTTCGAAGGTGTTAGACTTCAATTTTTTCATTTTTAAGAAATTTTTGGAAAAAAAGAAATTTGTGTCTGTTAGTCTTCAATTAAGGAGTATTTTGAGTAGGACATGAAAATTGAGTATTTTGCTTGTATTACATTTCAATTTTAACACTTTTTGAAAAAAATATAAAATTTAATTTTTTGAAGGTGCTAGACTTCTGTTCTTGCATTTTTAAGAATTTTGGAAAAAATTTAAATTTATGTGTGTTAGTCTTCAATTACGGAGTATTTTGAGTACGACATGAAAATTGAGAGTTTTTCTTGTTTTACATTTCAATTTTAAAATTAAACAAAAATGTCATAATGGAATTTTTCGAAGGTGTTAGACTTTTATTTTTGCATTTTTTTACAAATTTTGGAAAAAATTGAAATTTGTATATGTCATCCTTTAATTACGGAGTATTTTGAGTACGACACGAAAATTGAGTATTTTTCTTTTGTTCCACGTCAATTTTAACATTTTTTGAAAAAATATCTTGATTGAATTTTTCGAAGGTGTTAGACTTCAATTTTTGCTTTTTTAAGAAATTTTTGATAAAAATGTAATTTGTGTATGTTAGTCTTCAATTACGGAGTATTTTGAGTAGGACATGAAAATTGAGTATTTTGCTTGTATTATATTTCAATTTTAACACATTTAATAAAATATATAAAATTGAATTTTTCGAAGTTGCTAGACTTCTGTTTTTGCATTTTTAAGAATTTAGGAAAAAAATTAAATTTATGTGTGTTGGTCTTCAATTACGGAGTATTTTGAGTACGACATGAAAATTGAAAATTTTGCTTGTTTTACATTTCAATTTTAAAATTAAAAAAAATACCTTAATTGAATTTTTTGAAGGTGTTAGACTTGTATTTTTGCATTTTTTAGAAATTTTGGAAAAAATTTAAATTTGTGTATGTTAGTCTTCACTTACGGAGTATTTTGAGCACGCCCTGAAAATTGAGTATTTTGCTTGAGTTGCACTTCTATTTTAACATTTAAAAAAAAATATCATAATTGAATTTTTTGAAGGTGTTAGACTTCTGTTTTTGCATTTTTTAGAAGTTTTTGTAAAATTGAAATTTGTGTGTGTTAGTCTTCAATTACGGAGTATTTTGAGTACAACACGGAAATTGAGTATTTGATTTTGTTACACTTCAATTTTGACATTTTTTGAAAAAATATCTTTATTGAATTTTTCGAAGGTGTTATGACTTCAATTTTTTCATTTTTATGAAATTTTTGAAAAAAATGAAATTTGTGTCTGTTAGTCTTCAATTAAGGAGTATTTTGAGTAGGACATGAAAATTGAGTATTTTGCTTGTATTACATTTCAATTTTAACACTTTTTGAAAAAAATATAAAATTGAATTTTTTGATGGTGCTAGACTTCTGTTCTTGTATTTTTAAGAATTTTGGAAAAAATTTAAATTTTTGTGTGTTAGTCTTCAATTACGGAGTATTTTGAGTACGACATCAAAATTGAGAGTTTTTCTTGTTTTACATTTCAATTTTAAAATAAAACAAAAATATCATAATTGAATTTTTCGAAGGCGTTAGACTTCAATTTTTGCATTTTTTAGAAATTTTGGAAAAAATTGAAATTTGTGTATGCCAGCCTTTAATTAAGGAGTACTTTGAATACGGCACGAAAATTGAGTATTTTTCTTTTGTTACACTTCAATTTATACATTTTATGAAAAAATATCTTGATTAAATTTTTCGAAGGTGCCAGACTTCAATTTTTGCATTTTTAAGAAATTTTTGAAAAAAATGAAATTTGTGTCTGTTAGTCTTCAATTACGGAGTATTTTGAGTAGGACATGAAAATTGAGTATTTTGCTTGTATTACATTTCAATTTTAACACATTTAATAAAATATATAAAATTGAATTTTTTGAAGTTGCTAGACTTCTGTTTTTGCATTTTTAAGAATTTTGGAAAAAATTTAAATTTATGTGTGTTAGTCTTCAATTACGGAGTATTTTGAGTACGACATGAAAATTGAAAATTTTGCTTGTTTTACATTTCAATTTTAAAATTAAAAAAAATACCATAATTGAATTTTTTGAAGGTGTTAGACTTTTATTTTTGCATTTTTTAGAAAATTTGGAAAAAATTTAAATTTGTGTATGTTAGTCTTCACTTACGGAGTATTTTGAGCACGCCCTGAAAATTGAGTACTTTGCTTGTGTTGCACTTCTATTTTAACATTTTTAAAAAAATATCATAATTGAATTTTTTGAAGGTTTTAGACTTCTGTTTTTGCATTTTTTAGAATTTTATGAAAAATTCAAATTTGTGTGTGTTAGTCTTCAATTACGGAGTATTTTGAGTACAACACGAAAATTGAGTATTTTGATTTTGTTACACTTCAATTTTGACATTTTTTGAAAAAATATCTTGATTGAATTTTTCGAAGGTGTTAGACTTCAATTTTTTCATTTTTAAGAAATTTTTGGAAAAAAAGAAATTTGTGTCTGTTAGTCTTCAATTAAGGAGTATTTTGAGTAGGACATGAAAATTGAGTATTTTGCTTGTATTACATTTCAATTTTAACACTTTTTGAAAAAAATATAAAATTTAATTTTTTGAAGGTGCTAGACTTCTGTTCTTGCATTTTTAAGAATTTTGGAAAAAATTTAAATTTATGTGTGTTAGTCTTCAATTACGGAGTATTTTGAGTACGACATGAAAATTGAGAGTTTTTCTTGTTTTACATTTCAATTTTAAAATTAAACAAAAATGTCATAATGGAATTTTTCGAATGTGTTAGACTTTTATTTTTGCATTTTTTACAAATTTTGGAAAAAATTGAAATTTGTATATGTCATCCTTTAATTACGGAGTATTTTGAGTACGACACGAAAATTGAGTATTTTTCTTTTGTTCCACGTCAATTTTAACATTTTTTGAAAAAATATCTTGATTGAATTTTTCGAAGGTGTTAGACTTCAATTTTTGCTTTTTTAAGAAATTTTTGAAAAAAATGAAATTTGTGTATGTTAGTCTTCAATTACGGAGTATTTTGAGTAGGACATGAAAATTGAGTATTTTGCTTGTATTATATTTCAATTTTAACACATTTAATAAAATATATAAAATTGAATTTTTCGAAGTTGCTAGACTTCTGTTTTTGCATTTTTAAGAATTTTGGAAAAAAATTAAATTTATGTGTGTTGGTCTTCAATTACGGAGTATTTTGAGTACGACATGAAAATTGAAAATTTTGCTTGTTTTACATTTCAATTTTAAAATTAAAAAAAATACCTTAATTGAATTTTTTGAAGGTGTTAGACTTGTATTTTTGCATTTTTTAGAAATTTTGGAAAAAATTTAAATTTGTGTATGTTAGTCTTCACTTACGGAGTATTTTGAGCACGCCCTGAAAATTGAGTATTTTGCTTGTGTTGCACTTCTATTTTAACATTTTAAAAAAAATATCATAATTGAATTTTTTGAAGGTGTTAGACTTCTGTTTTTGCATTTTTTAGAATTTTTTGTAAAATTGAAATTTGTGTGTGTTAGTCTTCAATTACGGAGTATTTTGAGTACAACACGGAAATTGAGTATTTTGATTTTGTTACACTTCAATTTTGACATTTTTTGAAAAAATATCTTTATTGAATTTTTCGAAGGTGTTATGACTTCAATTTTTTCATTTTTATGAAATTTTTGAAAAAAATGAAATTTGTGTCTGTTAGTCTTCAATTAAGGAGTATTTTGAGTAGGACATGAAAATTGAGTATTTTGCTTGTATTACATTTCAATTTTAACACTTTTTGAAAAAAATATAAAATTGAATTTTTTGAAGGTGCTAGACTTCTGTTTTTGTATTTTTAAGAATTTTGGAAAAAATTTAAATTTATGTGTGTTAGTCTTCAATTACGGAGTATTTTGAGTACGACATCAAAATTGAGAGTTTTTCTTGTTTTACATTTCAATTTTAAAATAAAACAAAAATATCATAATTGAATTTTTCGAAGGCGTTAGACTTCAATTTTTGCATTTTTTAGAAATTTTGGAAAAAATTGAAATTTGTGTATGCCAGCCTTTAATTAAGGAGTACTTTGAATACGGCACGAAAATTGAGTATTTTTCTTTTGTTACACTTCAATTTAAACATTTTATGAAAAAATATCTTGATTAAATTTTTCGAAGGTGTCAGACTTCAATTTTTGCATTTTTAAGAAATTTTTGAAAAAAATGAAATTTGTGTCTGTTAGTCTTCAATTACGGAGTATTTTGAGTAGGACATGAAAATTGAGTATTTTGCTTGTATTACATTTCAATTTTAACACATTTAATAAAATATATAAAATTGAATTTTTTGAAGTTGCTAGACTTCTGTTTTTGCATTTTTAAGAATTTTGGAAAAAATTTAAATTTATGTGTGTTAGTCTTCAATTACGGAGTATTTTGAGTACGACATGAAAATTGAAAATTTTGCTTCTTTTACATTTCAATTTTAAAATTAAAAAAAATACCATAATTGAATTTTTTGAAGGTGTTAGACTTGTATTTTTGCATTTTTTAGAAATTTTGGAAAAAATTTAAATTTGTGTATGTTAGTCTTCAGTTACGGAGTATTTTGAGCACGCCCTGAAAATTGAGTATTTTGCTTGTGTTGCACTTCTATTTTAACATTTTTAAAAAAATATCATAATTGAATTTTTTGAAGGTTTTAGACTTCTGTTTTTGCATTTTTTAGAATTTTATGAAAAATTCAAATTTGTGTGTGTTAGGCTTCAATTACGGAGTATTTTGAGTACAACACGAAAATTGAGTATTTTGATTTTGTTACACTTCAATTTTGACATTTTTTGAAAAAATATCTTGATTGAATTTTTCGAAGGTGTTAGACTTCAATTTTTTCATTTTTAAAAAATTTTTGGAAAAAAAGAAATTTGTGTCTGTTAGTCTTCAATTAAGTAGTATTTTGAGTAGGACATGAAAATTGAGTATTTTGCTTGTATTACATTTCAATTTTAACACTTTTTGAAAAAAATATAAAATTGAATTTTTTGAAGGTGCTAGACTTCTGTTCTTGCATTTTTAAGAATTTTGGAAAAAATTTAAATTTATGTGTGTTAGTTTTTAATTACGGAGTATTTTGAGTACGACATGAAAATTGAGAGTTTTTCTTGTTTTACATTTCAATTTTAAAATTAAACAAAAATATCATAATTGAATTTTTCGAAGGTGTTAGACTTTTATTTTTGCATTTTTTAAAAATTTTGGAAAAAATTGAAATTTGTATATGTAAGCCTTTAATTACGGAGTATTTTGAGTACGACACGAAAATTTTGTATTTTTCTTTTGTTACACGTCAATTTTAACATTTTTTGAAAAAATATCTTGATTGAATTTTTCGAAGGTGTTAGACTTCAATTTTTGCTTTTTTAAGAAATTTTTGAAAAAAATGAAATTTGTGTATGTTAGTCATCAATTACGGAGTATTTTGAGTAGGACATGAAAATTGAGTATTTTGCTTGTATTATATTTCAATTTTAACACATTTAATAAAATATATAAAAATGAATTTTTTGAAGTTGCTTGACTTCTGTTTTTGCATTTTTAAGAATTTTGGAAAAAATTTAAATTTATGTGTGTTGGTCTTCAATTACGGAGTATTTTGAGTACGACATGAAAATTGAAAATTTTGCTTGTTTTACATTTCAATTTTAAAATAAAAAAAAATACCATAATTGAATTTTTTGAAGGTGTTAGACTTGTATTTTTGCATTTTTTAGAAATTTTGGAAACAATTTAAATTTGTGCATGTTAGTCTTCACTTACGGAGTATTTTGAGCACGCCCTGAAAATTGAGTATTTTGCTTGTGTTGCACTTCTATTTTAACATTTTTAAAAAATATCATAATTGAATTTTTTGAAGGTGTTAGACTTCTGTTTTTGCATTTTTTAGAATTTTTTGAAAAATTCAAATTTGTGTGTGTTAGTCTTCAATTACGGAGTATTTTGAGTACAACACGGAAATTGAGTATTTTGATTTTGTTACAGTTCAATTTTGACATTTTTTGAAAAAATATCTTTATTGAATTTTTCGAAGGTGTTAGACTTCAATTTTTTCATTTTTAAGAAATTTTTGAAAAAAATGAAATTTGTGTCTGTAAGTCTTCAATTAAGGAGTGTTTTGAGTAGGACATGAAAATTGAGTATTTTGCTGGTATTACATTTCAATTTTAACACTTTTTGAAAAAAATATAAAATTTAATTTTTTGAAGGTGCTAGACTTCTGTTCTTGTATTTTTAAGAATTTTTGAAAAAATTTAAATTTATGTGTGTTAGTCTTCAATTACGGAGTATTTTGAGTACGACATGAAAATTGAGAGTTTTTCTTGTTTTACATTTTAATTTTAAAATTAAACAAAAATATCATAATTGAATTTTTGGAAGGCGTTAGACTTCAATTTTTGCATTTTTTAGAAATTTTGGAAAAAATTGAAATTTGTGTATGCCAGCCTTTAATTACGGAGTATTTTGAGTACGAAACGAAAATTGAGTATTTTTCTTTTGTTGCACTTCAATTTAAACATTTTATGAAAAAATATCTTGATTAAATTTTTCGAAGGTGTTAGACTTCAATTTTTGCATTTTTAAGAAATTTTTGAAAAAAATGAAATTTGTGTCCGTTAGTCTTCAATTACGGAGTATTTTGAGTAGGACATGACAATTGAGTATTTTCCTTGTATTACATTTCAATTTTAACACATTTAATAAAATATATAAAATTGAATTTTTTGAAGGTGCTAGACTTCTGTTTTTGCGTTTTTAAGAATTTTGGAAAAAATTTAAATTTATGTGTGTTAGTCTTCAATTACGGAGTATTTTGAGTACCACATGAAAATTGAAAATTTTGCTTGTTTTACATTTCAATTCTAAAATTAAAAAAAAATATTATAATTGAATTTTTTGAAGGTGTTAGACTTGTATTTTTGCATTTTTTAGATATTTTTGGAAAAAATTTAAATTTGTGTATGTTAGTCTTCACTTACGGAGTATTTTGAGCACGCCCTGAAAATTGAGTATTTGTCTTGTGTTGCACTTCTATTTTAAAATTTTAAAAAAAAATATCATAATTGAATTTTTTGAAGGTGTTAGACTTTTGTTTTTTCATTTTTTTTCATTTTTTGAAAAATTGAAATTTGTTTGTGTTAGTCTTCAATTACGGAGTATTTTGAGTACAACACGAAAATTGAGTATTTTGATTTTGTTACACTTCAATTTTGACATTTTTTGAAAAAATATCTTGATTGAATTTTTCGAAGGTGTTAGACTTCAATTTTTTCATTTTTAAGAAATTTGTGAAAAAAAATGAAATTTGTGTCTGTTAGTCTTCAATTTAGGAGTATTTTGAGTAGGACATGAAAATTGAGTATTTTGCTTGTATTACATTTCAATTTTAAAACTTTTTGAAAAAAATATAAAATTGAATTTTTTGAAGGTGCTGGACTTCTGTTCTTGCATTTTTAAGAATTTTGGAAAAAATTTAAATTTATGTGTGTTAGCCTTCAATTAAGGAGTATTTTTAGTACGACATGAAAATTGTGAATTTTTCTTGTTTTACATTTCAATTTCAAAATTAAACAAAAATATCGTAATTGAATTTTTTGAAGGTGTTAGACTTCTATTTTTGCCTTTTTTAGAAATATTGGAAAAAATTGAAATTTTCGTATGTTATACTTCAATTACGGAGTATTTTGAGTACGACACGAAAATTGAGTATTTTGCTTTTGTTACACTTCAATTTTATCATTTTTTGATAAAATATCTCGATAGAATTTTTCGAAGGTCTTAGACTTCAATTTTAGCATTTTGAAGAAATTTTTGAAAAAATTGAAATTTGTGTCTGTTAGTCTTCAATTACGGATTATTTGGAGTAGGACATGAAAATTGAGTATTTTGCTTGTATTACATTCCAATTTTAACACTTTTTTGAAAAAAATATAAAATTGAATTTTTTGAAGGTGCTAGACTTCTGGTCTTGCATTTTTAAGAATTTAGGAAAAAATTTAAATTTATGTGTGTTAGTCTTCAATTACGGAGTATTTTGAGTACGACATGAAAATTGAGAGTTTTTCTTGATTTACATTTCAATTTTAAAATTAAACAAAAATATCATAATTGAATTTTTCGAAGGTGTTAGACTTTTATTTTTGCATTTTTTATAAATTTTGGAAAAAATTGAAATTTGTGTATGTAAGTCTTTAATTACGGAGTATTTTGAGTACGACATGAAAATTGAGTATTTTTCTTTTGTTACACTTCAATTTTAACATTTTTCGAAAAAATATCTTGATTGAATTTTTCGAAGGTGTTAGACTTCAATTTTTGCATTTATAAGAAATTTTTGAAAAAAATGAAATTTGTGTCCGTTAGTCTTCAATTACGGAGTATTTTGAGTAGGACATGACAATTGAGTATTTTCCTTGTATTACATTTCAATTTTAACACATTTAATAAAATATATAAAATTGAATTTTTTGAAGGTGCGAGACTTCTGTTTTTGCGTTTTTAAGAATTTTGGAAAAAAATTAAATTTATGTGTGTTAGTCTTCAATTAAGGAGTATTTTGAGTACCACATGAAAATTGAAAATTTTGCTTGTTTTACATTTCAATTTTAAAATAAAAAAAAAATATCATAATTGAATTTTTTGAAGGTGTTAGACTTGTATTTTTGCATTTTTTAGATATTTTGGAAAAAATTTAAATTTGTGTATGTTAGTCTTCACTTACGGAGTATTTTGAGCACGCCCTGAAAATTGAGTATTTGTCTTGTTTTGCACTTCTATTTTAAAATTTTAAAAAAAATATCATAATTGAATTTTTTGATGGTTTTAGACTTCTGTTTTTTCATTTTTTTTCATTTTTTGAAAAATTGAAATTTGTTTGTGTTAGTCTTCAATTACGGAGTATTTTGAGTACAACACGAAAATTGAGTATTTCGATTTTGTTACACTTCAATTTTGACATTTTTTGAAAAAATATCTTGATTGAATTTTTCGAAGGTGTTAGACTTCAATTTTTTCATTTTTAAGAAATTTGTGAAAAAAAATGAAATTTGTGTCTGTTAGTCTTCAATTTAGGAGTATTTTGAGTAGGACATTAAAATTGAGTATTTTGCTTGTATTACATTTCAATTTTAACACTTTTTGAAAAAAATATAAAATTGAATTTTTTGAAGGTGCTAGACTTCTGTTCTTGCATTTTTAAGAATTTTGGAAAAAATTTAAATTTATGTGTGTTAGCCTTCAATTAAGGAGTATTTTGAGTACGACATGAAAATTGTGAATTTTTCTTGTTTTACATTTCAATTTTAAAATTAAACAAAAATATCGTAATTGAATTTTTTGAAGGTGTTAGACTTCTATTTTTGCCTTTTTTAGAAATTTTGGAAAAAATTGAAATTTTCGTATGTTATACTTCAATTACGGAGTATTTTGAGTACGACACGAAAATTGAGTATTTTGCTTTTGTTACACTTCAATTTTATCATTTTTTGATAAAATATCTCGATAGAATTTTTCGAAGGTCTTAGACTTCAATTTTAGCATTTTGAAGAAATTTTTGAAAAAATTGAAATTTGTGTCTGTTAGTCTTCAATTACGGATTATTTGGAGTAGGACATGAAAATTGAGTATTTTGCTTGTATTACATTCCAATTTTAACACTTTTTTGAAAAAAATATAAAATTGAATTTTTTGAAGGTGCTAGACTTCTGGTCTTGCATTTTTAAGAATTTAGGAAAAAATTTAAATTTATGTGTGTTAGTCTGCAATTACGGAGTATTTTGAGTACGACATGAAAATTGAGAGTTTTTCTTGATTTACATTTCAATTTTAAAATTAAACAAAAATATCATAATTGAATTTTTCGAAGGTGTTAGACTTTTATTTTTGCATTTTTTACAAATTTTGGAAAAAATTGAAATTTGTGTATGTCAGCCTTTAATTACGGAGTATTTTGAGTACGACACGAAAATTGGGTATTTTTCTTTTGTTACACTTCAATTTTAACATTTTTCGAAAAAATATCTTGATTGAATTTTTCGAAGGTGTTAGACTTCAATTTTTGCATTTTTAAGAAATTTTTGAAAAAAATGAAATTTGTGCCTGTTAGTCTTCAATTACGGAGTACTTTGAGTAGGACATGAAAATTGAGTATTTTGCTTGTATTACATTTCAATTTTAACACTTTTTGAAAAAAAATATAAAATTGAATTTTTTGTAGGTGCTAGACTTATGTTCTTGCATTTTTAAGGATTTTGGAAAAAATTTAAATTTATGTGTGTTAGTCTTCAATTACGGAGTATTTTGTGTACGACATGAAAATTGAGAATTTTTCTTGTTTTACATTTCAATTTTAAAATTAAAAAAAAATATCATAATTGAATTTTTTGAAGGTGTTAGACTTCTATTTTTGCCTTTTTTAGAAATTTTGGAAAAAATTTAAATTTGTGTATGTTAGTCTTCAATTACGTTGTATTTTGAGTATGACACGACAATTGAGTATTTTGCTTTTGTTACACTTCAGTTTTAACATTTTATGAAAAAAATATCTTGATCGAATTTTTCGAAGATGTTAGATTTCAATTTTTGCATTTTTAATAAAATTTTGAAAAAGATGAAATTTGTGTGTGTTTGTCTTCAATTACGGAGTATTTTGAGTAGGACATGATAATTGAGTATTTTGCTTGTATTACATTTCAATTTTAACACATTTAAAAAAATATATAAAATTGAATTTTTGGAAGGTGCTAGACTTCTGTTTTTGCATTTTTAAGAATAATGGAAAAAATTTAAATTTGTGTTTGTTAGTCTTCACTTACGGAGTATTTTGAGAACGCCCTGAAAATTGAGTATTTTGCTTGTGTTGCACTTCTATTTTATCATTTTAAAAAAAAATTCATAATTGAATTTTTTGAAGGTGTTAGACTTCTGTTTATGCATTTTTTTAGAATTTTTTGAAAAATTGAAATTTGTGTGTGTTAGTCTTCAATTACGGAGTTTTTTTAGTACAACACGAAAATTGAGTATTTTGATTTTGTTACACTTCAATTTTGACATTTTTTGAAAAAATATCTTGATTGAATTTTTCGAAGGTGTTAGACTTCAATTTTTTCAGTTATAAGAAATTTTTGTAAAAAATGAAATTTGGGTCTGTTAGTCTTCAATTAATGAGTATTTTCAGTAGGACATGAAAATTGAGTATTTCGCTTGTATTACATTTCAATTTTAACACTTTTTGAAAAAAATATAAAATATAATTTTTTGAAGGTGCTAGACTTCTGTTTTTGCATTTTTAAAAATTTTGGGAAAAATTTAAATTTATGTGTGTTAGTCTTCAATTAGGGAGTATTTTGAGTACGACATGAAAATTGAAAATTTTGCTTGTTTTACATTTCAATTTTAAAATTAAAAAAAAATATCATAATTGAATTTTTGGAAGGTGTTAGACTTGTATTTTTGCATTTTTTAGAAATTTTGGAAAAAATTTAATTTTGTGTATGTTAGACTTCACTTACGGAGTATTTTGAGCACGACATGAAAATTGAGTATTTTGCTTGTGTTGCACTTCAATTTTAAATTTTTTGAAAAATATCATAATTGAATTTTTTGAAGGTGTTGGCCTTCTGTTTTTGCATTTTTTAGAATTTTTTGAAAAATTGAAATTTGTGTGTGTTAGTCTTCAATTACGGAGTATTTTGAGTACAACACGAAAATTGAGTATTTTGATTTTGTTACGCTTCAATTTTGACATTTTTTGAAAAAATATCTTGATTGAATTTTTCGAAGGTGTTAGACTTCAATTTTTTCATTTTTAAGCAATTTTTGAAAAAAATGAAATTTGTGTCTGTTAGTCCTCAATTAAGGAGTATTTTGAGTAGGACATGAAAATTGAGTATTTTGCTTGTATTACATTTCAATTTTAACTCTTTTTGAAAAAAATATAAAATTGAATTTTCTGAAGGTGCTAGACTTCTGTTCTTGCATTTTTAAGAATTTTGGAAAAAATTTAAATTTATGTGTGTTAGTCTTCAATTACGGAGTATTTTGAGTACGACATGAAAATTGAGAGTTTTTCTTGTTTTACATTTCAATTTTGAAATTAAAAAAAAATATCATAATTGAATTTTTCGAAGGTGTTAGACTTCTATTTTTGCATTTTTTAGAAATTTTGGAAAAAATTGAAATTTGTGTATGTAAGTCTTTAATTACGGAGTATTTTGAGTACGACAAGCAAATTGAGTATTTTTCTTTTGTTACACTTCAATTTTAACATTTTTTGAAAAAATATCTTTATTTAATTTTTCGAAGGTGTTAGACTTCAATTTTTGCATTTTTGTGAAATTTTTGAAAAAAATGAAATTTGTGTCTGTTAGTCTTCAATTACCGAGTATTTTGAGTAGGACATGAAAATTGAGTATTTTGCTTGTATTACATTTCAATTTTAACACATTTAATAAAATATATAAAATTAAATTTTTTGAAGGTGCCAGACTTCTGTTTTTGCATTTTTAAGAATTTTGGGAAAAATTTAAGTTTATGTGTGTTAGTCTTCAATTACGGAGTATTTTGAGTACGACATGAAAATTGAAAATTTTGCTTGTTTTACATTTCAATTTTAAAATTAAAAAAAATTATCATAATTGAATTTTTTGAAGGTCTTAGACTTGTATTTTTGCATTTTTTAGAAATTTTGGAAAAAATTTAAATTTGTGTATGTTAGTCTTCACTTACGGAGTATTTTGAGCACGCCCTGAAAATTGAGTATTTTGCTTGTGTTGCACTTCTATTTTAACATTTTTTAAAAAATATCATAATTGATTTTTTTGAAGGTGTTAGACTTCTGTTTTTGCATTTTTTTGAATTTCTTGAAAAATTGAAATTTGTGTGTGTTAGTCTTCAATTACGGAGTATTTTGAGTACAACACGAAAATTGAGTATTTTGATTTTGTTACACTTCAATTTTGACATTTTTTGAAAAAATATCTTGATTGAATTTTTCGAAGGTGTTAGAATTCAATTTTTTCATTTTTAAAAAAATTTCTGAAAAAAATTAAATTTGTGTCTGTTAGTCTTCAATTAAGGAGTATTTTGAGTAGGACATGAAAATTGAGTATTTTGCTTGTATTACATTTCAATTTTAGCACTTTTTGAAAAAAATATAAAATTGAATTTTTTGAAGGTGCAAGACTTCTGTTCTTGCATTTTTAAGAATTTTGGAAAAAATTAAAATTTATGTGTGTTAGTCTTCAATTACGGAGTATTTTGAGTACGACATGAAAATTGAGAGTTTTTCTTGTTTTACATTTCAATTTTGAAATTAAAAAAAAATATCATAATTGAATTTTTCGAAGGTGTTGGACTTCTATTTTTGCATTTTTTAGAAATTTTGGAAAAAATTGAAATTTGTGTATGTAAGTATTTAATTACGGAGTATTTTGAGTACGACAAGAAAATTGAGTATTTTTCTTTTGTTACACTTCAATTTTAACATTTTTTGAAAAAATATCTTTATTGAATTGTTCGAAGGTGTTAGACTTCAATTTTTTCATTTTTAATAAATTTTTTAAAAAAAGGAAATTTGTGTCTGTTAGTCCTCAATTAAGGAGTATTTTGAGTAGGACATGAAAATTGAGTATTTTGCTTGTATTACATTTCAATTTTAACTCTTTTTGAAAAAAATATAAAATTGAATTTTCTGAAGGTGCTAGACTTCTGTTCTTGCATTTTTAAGAATTTTGGAAAAAATTTAAATTTATGTGTGTTAGTCTTCAATTACGGAGTATTTTGAGTACGACATGAAAATTGAGAGTTTTTCTTGTTTTACATTTCAATTTTGAAATTAAAAAAAAATATCATAATTGAATTTTTCGAAGGTGTTAGACTTATATTTTTGCATTTTTTAGAAATTTTGGAAAAAATTGAAATTTGTGTATGTAAGTCTTTAATTACGGAGTATTTTGAGTACGACAAGAAAATTGAGTATTTTTCTTTTGTTAAACTTCAATTTTAACATTTTTTGAAAAAATATCATTATTGAATTTTTCGAAGGTGTTAGACTTTAATTTTTGCATTTTTGTGAAATTTTTGAAAAAAATGAAATTTGTGTCTGTTAGTCTTCAATTACCGAGTATTTTAAGTAGGACATGAAAATTGAGTATTTTGCTTGTATTACATTTCAATTTTAACACATTTAATAAAATATATAAAATTGAATTTTTTGAAGGTGCCAGACTTCTGTTTTTGCATTTTTAAGAATTTTGGGAAAAATTTAAGTTTATGTGTGTTAGTCTTCAATTACGGAGTATTTTGAGTACGACATGAAAATTGAAAATTTTGCTTGTTTTACATTTCAATTTTAAAATTAAAAAAAATTATCATAATTGAATTTTTTGAAGGTCCTAGACTTGTATTTTTGCATTTTTTAGAAATTTTGGAAAAAATTTAAATTTGTGTATGTTAGTCTTCACTTACGGAGTATTTTGAGCACGCCCTGAAAATTGAGTATTTTGCTTGTGTTGCACTTCTATTTTAACATTTTTTTAAAAATATCATAATTGATTTTTTTGAAGGTGTTAGACTTCTGTTTTTGCATTTTTTAGAATTTCTTGAAAAATTGAAATTTGTGTGTGTTAGTCTTCAATTACGGAGTATTTTGAGTACAACACGAAAATTGAGTATTTTGATTTTGTTACACTTCAATTTTGACATTTTTTGAAAAAATATCTTGATTGAATTTTTCGAAGGTGTTAGACTTCAATTTTTTCATTTTTAAGAAATTTTTGAAAAAAATGAAATTTGTGTCTGTTAGTCCTCAATTAAGGAGTATTTTGAGTAGGACATGAAAATTGAGTATTTTGCTTGTATTACATTTCAATTTTAACTCTTTTTGAAAAAAAATATAAAATTGAATTTTTTGAAGGTGCTAGACTTCTGTTCTTGCATTTTTAAGAATTTTGGAAAAAATTTAAATTTATGTGTGTTAGTCTTCAATTACGGAGTATTTTGAGTACGACATGAAAATTGAGAGTGTTTCTTGTTTCACATTTCAATTTTGATATTAAAAAAAAATATCTTAATTGAATTTTTCGAAGGTGTTAGACTTCTATTTTTGCATTTTTTAGAAATTTTGGAAAAAATTGAAATTTGTGTATGTAAGTCTTTAATTACGGAGTATTTTGAGTACGACAAGAAAATTGAGTATTTTTCTTTTGTTACACTTCAATTTTAACATTTTTTGAAAAAAATATCTTTATTGAATTTTTCGAAGGTGTTAGACTTCAATTTTTGCATTTTTGTGAAATTTTTGAAAAAAATGAAATTTGTGTCTGTTAGTCTTCAATTACGGAGTATTTTGAGTAGGACATGAAAATTGAGTATTCTGCTTGTATTACATTTCAATTTTAACACATTTAATAAAATATATAAAATTGAATTTTTTGAAGGTGCCAGACTTCTGTTTTTGCATTTTTAAGAATTTTGGGAAAAATTTAAGTTTATGTGTGTTAGTCTTCAATTACGGAGTATTTTGAGTACGACATGAAAATTGAAAATTTTGCTTGTTTTACATTTCAATTTTAAAATTAAAAAAAATTATCATATTTGAATTTTTTGAAGGTCTTAGACTTGTATTTTTGCATTTTTTAGAAATTTTGGAAAAAATTTAAATTTGTGTATGTTAGTCTTCACTTACGGAGTATTTTGAGCACGCCCTGAAAATTTAGTATTTTTCTTGTGTTGCACTTCTATTTTAACATTTAAAAAAATATATCATAATTGAATTTTTTGAAGGTGTTGGCCTTCTGTTTTTGCATTTTTTTGAATTTTTTGAAAAATTGAAATTTGTGTGTGTTAGTCTTCAATTACGGAGTATTTTGAGTACAACACGAAAATTGAGTATTTTGATTTTGTTACGCTTCAATTTTGACATTTTTTGAAAAAATATCTTGATTGAATTTTTCGAAGGTGTTAGACTTCAATTTTTTCATTTTTAAGAAATTTTTGAAAAAAATGAAATTTGTGTCTGTTCGTCCTCAATTAAGGAGTATTTTGAGTAGGACATGAAAATTGAGTATTTTGCTTGTATTACATTTCAATTTTAACTCTTTTTGAAAAAAATATAAAATTGAATTTTCTGAAGGTGCTAGACTTCTGTTCTTGCATTTTTAAGAATTTTGGAAAAAATTTAAATTTATGTGTGTTAGTCTTCAATTACGGAGTATTTTGAGTACGACATGAAAATTGAGAGTTTTTCTTGTTTTACATTTCAATTTTGAAATTAAAAAAAAAATATTATAATTGAATTTTTCGAAGGTGGTAGACTTCTATTTTTGCATTTTTTAGAAATTTTGGAAAAAATTGAAATTTGTGTATGTAAGTCTTTAATTACGGAGTATTTTGAGTACGACAAGAAAATTGAGTATTTTTCTTTTGTTACACTTCAATTTTAACATTTTTTGAAAAAATATCTTTATTGAATTTTTCGAAGGTGTTAGACTTTAATTTTTGCATTTTTGTGAAATTTTTGAAAAAAATGAAATTTGTGTCTGTTAGTCTTCAATTACCGAGTATTTTGAGTAGGACATGAAAATTGAGTATTTTGCTTGTATTACATTTCAATTTTAACACATTTAATTAAGGGGAATTCTTCAAAAACCCCCTAACTTTTCTGAAAATTCTGAAAAACCCCCTGTACTTTTAGAAAACCCCCTATCTTTTTTAGATTCCCTCAAAAACCCCCTATATTTTTTGCTTCTTCAAAAACCCCCTAACTTTTTTAGATTCTCTCAAAAACCCCCTATCTTTTTATTATGTTTTTTCAAAAATAACCATTATACCCTTTAGTTTTATTTTTTTAATTTCTATAATTTAATAAATAATGAATATATATTAAACTATCATAAAAAAATTAAAAATAAATAATACATGATATTATAATATTATAATAAATAATATATAGTATTAAAATATTATAATAAATAATACATTGATATTAAAATATCATTTTCAACAATTATTATAATATTTTAATATCAATATATTATTTATTATAATAATTTAATATCAATGTATTATTTATTATGATATTTTAATATCAATAAATAATATATGATATTAAATTATTATAACATTTTTATTGATATTTTAATTTCAATAAAATTATAAAAAATAAATAATGCATGATATTATATTATTATAACATTTTTATTGATATTTTAATATCAATAAAATTACAAAAAATAAATAATGCATGATATTAAAATATTATAATAAATAATACATATATATTAAATTATTATAATAAATAATATATTGATATTAAAATATTATAATAATTGTTGAAAATGATATTTTAATATCAATATATTATTTATTATAATATTTTAATATTATATATTATTTATTATAATATTATAATATAATGTATTATTTATTTTTAATTTTTTTATAATAGTTTAATATATATTAATTAGTTATTAAATTATAGAAATTTAAAAAATAAAACTAAAGGGTATAATGGTTATTTTTAAAAAAACATAATAAAAAGATAGGGGGTTTTTGAGAGAATTTAAAAAAGTTAGGGGGTTTTTGAAGAAACAAAAAATATAGGGGGTTTTTGAGGGAATCTAAAAAAGATAGGGGGGTTTTTAAAAGTACAGGGGGTTTTTCAGAAATTCCAGAAAAGTTGGGGGGTTTTTGAAGAATTCCCCTTTAATAAAATATATAAAATTGAATTTTTTGAAGGTGCCAGACTTCTGTTTTTGCATTTTTAGGAATTTTGGGAAAAATTTAAGTTTATGTGTGTTAGTCTTCAATTACGGAGTATTTTGAGTACGACATGAAAATTGAAAATTTTGCTTGTTTTACATTTCAATTTTAAAATTAAAAAAAATTATCATAATTGAATTTTTTGAAGGTCTTAGACTTGTATTTTTGCATTTTTTAGAAATTTTGGAAAAAATTTAAATTTGTGTATGTTAGTCTTCACTTACGGAGTATTTTGAGCACGCCCTGAAAATTGAGTATTTTGCTTGTGTTGCACTTCTATTTTAACATTTTTTAAAAAATATCATAATTGATTTTTTTGAAGGTGTTAGACTTCTGTTTTTGCATTTTTTAGAATTTGTTGAAAAATTGAAATTTGTGTGTGTTAGTCTTCAATTACGGAGTATTTTGAGTACAACACGAAAATTGAGTATTTTGATTTTGTTACAATTCAATTTTGACATTTTTTGAAAAAATATCTTGATTGAATTTTTCGAAGGTGTTAGACTTCAATTTTTTCATTTTTAAGAAATTTTTGAAAAAAATAAAATTTGTGTCTGTTAGTCCTCAATTAAGGAGTATTTTGAGTAGGACATGAAAATTGAGTATTTTGCTTGTATTACATTTCAATTTTAACTCTTTTTGAAAAAAATATAAAATTGAATTTTCTGAAGGTGCTAGACTTCTGTTCTTGCATTTTTAAGAATTTTGGAAAAAATTTAAATTTATGTGTGTTAGTCTTCAATTACGGAGTATTTTGAGTAGGACATGAAAATTGAGAGTTTTTCTTGTTTTACATTTCAATTTTGATATTAAAAAAAAATATCATAATTGAATTTTTCGAAGGTGTTAGACTTCTATTTTTGCATTTTTTAGAAATTTTGGAAAAAATTGAAATTTGTGTATGTAAGTCTTTAATTACGGAGTATTTTGAGTACGACAAGAAAATTGAGTATTTTTCTTTTGTTACACTTCAATTTTAACATTTTTTGAAAAAATATCTTTATTGAATTTTTCGAAGGTGTTAGACTTCAATTTTTGCATTTTTGTGAAATTTTTGAAAAAAATGAAATTTGTGTCTGTTAGTAATCAATTACGGAGTATTTTGAGTAGGACATGAAAATTGAGTATTCTGCTTGTATTACATTTCAATTTTAACACATTTAATAAAATATATAAAATTGAATTTTTTGAAGGTGCCAGACTTCTGTTTTTGCATTTTTAAGAATTTTGGGAAAAATTTAAGTTTATGTGTGTTAGTCTTCAATTACGGAGTATTTTGAGTACGACATGAAAATAGAAAATTTTGCTTGTTTTACATTTCAATTTTAAAATTAAAAAAAATTATCATATTTGAATTTTTTGAAGGTCTTAGACTTGTATTTTTGCATTTTTTAGAAATTTTGGAAAAAATTTAAATTTGTGTATGTTAGTCTTCACTTATGGAGTATTTCGAGCACGCCCTGAAAATTGAGTATTTTGCTTGTGTTGCACTTCTATTTTAACATTTTTTAAAAAATATCATAATTGATTTTTTTGAAGGTGTTAGACTTCTGTTTTTGCATTTTTTAGAATTTCTTGAAAAATTGAAATTTGTGTGTGTTAGTCTTCAATTACGGAGTATTTTGAGTACAACCCGAAAATTGAGTATTTTGATTTTGTTAAGCTTCAATTTTGACATTTTTTGAAAAAATATCTTGATTGAATTTTTCGAAGGTGTTAGACTTCAATTTTTTCATTTTTAAGAAATTTTTGAAAAAAATTAAATTTGTGTCTGTTAGTCTTCAATTAAGGAGTATTTTGAGTAGGACATGAAAATTGAGTATTTTGCTTGCATTACATTTCAATTTTAACACTTTTTGAAAAAAATATAAAATTGAATTTTTTGAAGGTGCTAGACTTCTGTTCTTGCATTTTTAAGAATTTTGGAAAAAATTTAAATTTATGTGTGTTAGTCTTCAATTACGGAGTATTTTGAGTACGACATGAAAATTGAGAGTTTTTCTTGTTTTACATTTCAATTTTGAAATAAAAAAAAATATCATAATTGAATTTTTCGAAGGTGTTAGACTTCTACGTTTGCATTTTTTAGAAATTTTGGAAAAAATTGAAATTTGTGTATGTAAGTCTTTAATTACGGAGTATTTTGAGTACGACAAGAAAATTGAGTATTTTTCTTTTGTGACACTTCAATTTTAACATTTTTTGAAAAAATATCTTTATTGAATTTTTCGAAGGTGTTAGACTTTAATTTTTGCATTTTTGTGAAATTTTTGAAAAAAATGAAATTTGTGTCTGTTAGTCTTCAATTACGGAGTATTTTGAGTAGGACATGAAAATTGAGTATTTTGCTTGTATTACATTTCAATTTTAACACATTTAATAAAATATATAAAATTGAATTTTTTGAAGGTGCCAGACTTCTGTTTTTGCATTTTTAAGAATTTTGGGAAAAATTTAAGCTTATGTGTGTTAGTCTTCAATAACGGAGTATTTTGAGTACGACATGAAAATTGAAAATTTTGCTTGTTTTACATTTCAATTTTAAAATTAAAAAAAATTATCATAATTGATTTTTTTGAAGGTGTTAGACTTCTGTTTTTGCATTTTTTAGAATTTCTTGAAAAATTGAAATTTGTGTGTGTTAGTCTTCAATTACGGAGTATTTTGAGTACAACACGAAAATTGAGTATTTTGATTTTGTTACGCTTCAATTTTGACATTTTTTGAAAAAATATCTTGATTGAATTTTTCGAAGGTGTTAGACTTCAATTTTTTCATTTTTAAAAAAATTTTTGAAAAAAATTAAATTTGTGTCTGTTAGTCTTCAATTAAGGAGTATTTTGAGTAGGACATGAAAATTGAGTATTTTGCTTGTATTACATTTCAATTTTAACACTTTTTGAAAAAAATATAAAATTGAATTTTTTGAAGGTGCAAGACTTCTGTTCTTGCATTTTTAAGAATTTTGGAAAAAATTTAAATTTATGTGTGTTAGTCTTCAATTACGGAGTATTTTGAGTACGACATGAAAATTGAGAGTTTTTCTTGTTTTACATTTTAATTTTGAAATTAAAAAAAAATATCATAATTGAATTTTTCGAAGGTGTTGGACTTCTATTTTTGCATTTTTTAGAAATTTTGGAAAAAATTGAAATTTGTGTATGTAAGTCTTTAATTACGGAGTATTTTGAGTACGACCAGAAAATTGAGTATTTTTCTTTCGTTACACTTCAATTTTAACATTTTTTGAAAAAATATCTTTATTGAATTGTTCGAAGGTGTTAAGACTTCAATTTTTGCATTTTTGTTAAATTTTTGAAAAAAATGAAATTTGTGTCTGTTAGTCTTCAATTACGGAGTATTTTGAGTCGGACATGAAAATTGAGTATTTTGCTTGTATTACATTTCAATTTTAACACATTTAATAAAATATATAAAATTGAATTTTTTGAAGGTGCCAGACTTCTGTTTTTGCATTTTTAAGAATTTTGGGAAAAATTTAAGTTTATGTTTGTTAGTCTTCAATTACGGAGTATTTTGAGTACGACATGAAAATTGAAAATTTTGCTTGTTTTACATTTCAATTTTAAAATTAAAAAAAAATATCATAATTCAATTTTTTGAAGGTGTTAGACTTGTATTTTTGCATTTTTTAGAAATTTTGGAAAAAATTTAAATTTGTGTATGTTAGCCTTCACTTACGGAGTATTTTGAGCACGCCCTGAAAATTGAGTATTTTGCTTGTGTTGCACTTCTATTTTAACATTTTTTAAAAAATATCATAACTGAATTTTTTGAAGGGGTTAGACTTCTGTTTTTGCATTTTTTAGAATTTCTTGAAAAATTGAAATTTGTGTGTGTTAGTCTTCAATTACGGAGTATTTTGGGTACTACACGAAAATTGAGTATTTTGATTTTGTTACACTTCCATTTTGACATTTTTCTAAAAAATATCTTGATTGAATTTTTCGAAGGTGTTAGACTTCAATTTTTTCATTTTTAAGAAATTTTTGAAAAAAATGAAATTTGTGTATGTTAGTCTTCAATTAAGGAGTATTTTGAGTAGGACATGAAAATTGAGTATTTTGCTTGTATTACATTTCAATTTTAACACTTTTTGAAAAAAATATAAAATTGAATTTTTTGAAGGTGCAAGACTTCTGTTCTTGCATTTATAAGAATTTTGGAAAAAATTTAAATTTATGTGTGTTAGTCTTCAATTACGGAGTATTTTGAGTACGACATGAAAATTGAGAGTTTTTCTTGTTTTACATTTCAATTTTGAAATTAAAAAAAAAATATCATAATTGAATTTTTCGAAGGTGTTGGACTTCTATTTTTGCATTTTTTAGAAATTTTGGAAAAAATTGAAATTTGTGTATGTAAGTCTTTAATTACGGAGTATTTTGAGTACGACAAGAAAATTGAGTATTTTTCGTTTGTTACACTTCAATTTTAACATTTTTTGAAAAAATATCTTTATTGAATTTTTCGAAGGTGTTAGACTTCAATTTTTGCATTTTTGTGAAATTTTTGAAAAAAATGAAATTTGTGTCTGTTAGTCTTCAATTACGGAGTATTTTGAGTAGGACATGAAAATTGAGTATTTTTCTTGTATTACATTTCAATTTTAACACATTTAATAAAATATATAAAATTGAATTTTTTGAAGGTGCCAGACTTCTGTTTTTGCATTTTTAAGAATTTTGGGAAAAATTTAAGTTTATGTGTGTTAGTTTTCAATTACGGAGTATTTTGAGTACGACATGAAAATTGAAAATTTTGCTTGTTTTACATTTCAATTTTAAAATTAAAAAAAAATATCATAATTCAATTTTTTGAAGGTGTTAGACTTGTATTTTTGCATTTTTTAGAAATTTTGGAAAAAATTTAAATTTGTGTATGTTAGTCTTCACTTACGGAATATTTTGAGCACGCCCTGAAAATTGAGTATTTTGCTTGTGTTGCACTTCTATTTTAACATTTTTTAAAAAATATCATAACTGAATTTTTTGAAGGGGTTAGACTTCTGTTTTTGCATTTTTTAGAATTTCTTGAAAAATTGAAATTTGTGTGTGTTAGTCTTCAATTACGGAGTATTTTGGGTACAACACGAAAATTGAGTATTTTGATTTTGTCACACTTCCATTTTGACATTTTTCTAAAAAATATCTTGATTGAATTTTTCGAAGGTGTTAGACTTCAATTTTTTCATTTTTAAGAAATTTTTGAAAAAAATGAAATTTGTGTATGTTAGTCTTCAATTAAGGAGTATTTTGAGTAGGACATGAAAATTGAGTATTTTGCTTGTATTACATTTCAATTTTAACACTTTTTGAAAAAAATATAAAATTGAATTTTTTGAAGGTGCAAGACTTCTGTTCTTGCATTTATAAGAATTTTGGAAAAAATTTAAATTTATGTGTGTTAGTCTTCAATTACGGAGTATTTTGAGTACGACATGAAAATTGAGAGTTTTTCTTGTTTTACATTTCAATTTTGAAATTAAAAAAAAAATATCATAATTGAATTTTTCGAAGGTGTTGGACTTCTATTTTTGCATTTTTTAGAAATTTTGGAAAAAATTGAAATTTGTGTATGTAAGTCTTTAATTACGGAGTATTTTGAGTACGACAAGAAAATTGAGTATTTTTCGTTTGTTACACTTCAATTTTAACATTTTTTGAAAAAATATCTTTAATGAATTTTTCGAAGGTGTTAGACTTCAATTTTTGCATTTTTGTGAAATTTTTGAAAAAAATGAAATTTGTGTCTGTTAGTCTTCAATTACGGAGTATTTTGAGTAGGACATGAAAATTGAGTATTTTGCTTGTATTACATTTCAATTTTAACACATTTAATAAAATATATAAAATTGAATTTTTTGAAGGTGCCAGACTTCTGTTTTTGCATTTTTAAGAATTTTGGGAAAAATTTAAGTTTATGTGTGTTAGTCTTCAATTACGGAGTATTTTGAGTACGACATGAAAATTGAAAATTTTGCTTGTTTTACATTTCAATTTTAAAATTAAAAAAAAATATCATAATTGAATTTTTTGAAGGTGTTAGACTTGTATTTTTGCATTTTTTAGAAATTTTGGAAAAAATGTAATTTTGTGTATGTTAGTCTTCACTTACGGAGTATTTTGAGCACGCCCTGAAAATTGAGTATTTTGCTTGTGTTCCACTTCGATTTTAACATTTTTTGAAAAAATATCTTTATTTAATTTTTCGAAGGTGTTAGACTTCAATTTTTGCATTGTTGTGAAATTTTTGAAAAAAATGAAATTTGTGTCCGTTAGTCTTCAATTAAGGAGTATTTTGAGTAGGACATGAAAATTGAGTATTTTGCTTGTATTACATTTCAATTTCAACACTTTTTGAAAAAAATATAAAATTGAATTTTTTGAAGGTGCTAGACTTCTGTTCTTGCATTTTTAAGAATTTTGGAAAAAATTTAAATTTATGTGTGTTAGTCTTCAATTACGGAGTATTTTGAGTACGACATGAAAATTGAGAGTTTTTCTTGTTTTACATTTCAATTTTGAAATAAAAAAAAATATCATAATTGAATTTTTCGAAGGTGTTAGACTTCTACTTTTGCATTTTTTAGAAATTTTGGAAAAAATTGAAATTTGTGTATGTAAGTCTTTAATTACGGAGTATTTGGAGTACGACAAGAAAATTGAGTATTTTTCTTTTGTTACACTTCAATTTTAACATTTTTTGAAAAAATATCTTTATTGAATTGTTCGAAGGTGTTAAGACTTCAATTTTTGCATTTTTGTGAAATTTTTGAAAAAAATGAAATTTGTTTCTGTTAGTCTTCAATTACGGAGTATTTTGAGTAGGACATGAAAATTGAGTATTTTGCTTGTATTACATTTCTATTTTAACACATTTAATAAAATATATAAAATTGAATTTTTTTGAAAGTGCCAGACTTCTGTTTTTGCATTTTTAAGAATTTTGGGAAAAATTTAAGTATATGTGTGTTAGTCTTCAATTACGGAGTATTTTGAGTACGACATGAAAATTGAAAATTTTGCTTGTTTTACATTTCAATTTTAAAATTAAAAAAAAATATCATAATTGAATTTTTTGAAGGTGTTAGACTTGTATTTTTGCATTTTTTAGAAATTTTGGAAAAAATTTAAATTTGTGTATGTTAGTCTTCACTTACGGAGTATTTTGAGCACGCGCTGAAAATTGAGTATTTTGCTTGTGTTGCACTTCTATTTTAACATTTTTTAAAAAATATCATAATTGAATTTTTTGAAGGGGTTAGACTTCTGTTTTTGCATTTTTTAGAATTTCTTGAAAAATTGAAATTTGTGTGTGTTAGTCTTCAATTACGGACTATTTTGAGTACAACACCAAAATTGAGTATTTTGATTTTGTTACTCTTCCATTTTGACATTTTTCTAAAAAATATCTTGATTGAATTTTTCGAAGGTGTTAGACTTCAATTTTTTCATTTTTAAGAAATTTTTGAAAAAAATGAAATTTGTGTATGTTAGTCTTCAATTAAGGAGTATTTTGAGTAGGACATGAAAATTGAGTATTTTGCTTGTATTACATTTCAATTTTAACACTCTTTGAAAAAAATATAAAATTGAATTTTTTGAAGGTGCAAGACTTCTGTTCTTGCATTTTTAAGAATTTTGGAAAAAATTTAAATTTATGTGTGTTAATCTTCAATTACGGAGTATTTTGAGTACGACATGAAAATTGAGAGTTTTTCTTGTTTTACATTTTAATTTTGAAATTAAAAAAAAATATCATAATTGAATTTTTCGAAGGTGTTGGACTTCTATTTTTGCATTTTTTAGAAATTTTGGAAAAAATTGAAATTTGTGTATGTAAGTCTTTAATTACGGAGTATTTTGAGTACGACAAGAAAATTGAGTATTTTTCTTTTGTTACACTTCAATTTTAACATTTTTTGAAAAAATATCTTTATTGAATTGTTCGAACGTGTTAGACTTCAATTTTTGCATTTTTGTGAAATTTTTGAAAAAAATGAAATTTGTGTCTGTTAGTCTTCAATTACGGAGTATTTTGAGTTGGACATGAAAATTGAGTATTTTGCTTGTATTACATTTCAATTTTATCACATTTAATAAAATATATAAAATTGAATTTTTTGAAGGTGCCAGACTTCTGTTTTTGCATTTTTAAGAATTTTGGAAAAATTTAAGTTTATGTGTGTTAGTCTTCAATTACGGAGTATTTTGAGTACGACATGAAAATTGAAAATTTTGCTTGTTTTACATTTCAATTTTAAAATTAAAAAAAATTATCATAATTGAATTTTTTGAAGGTCTTAGACATGTATTTTTGCATTTTTTAGAAATTTTGGAAAAAATTTAAATTTTTGTATGTTAGTCTTCACTTACGGAGTATTTTGAGCACGCCCTGAAAATTGAGTATTTTGCTTGTGTTGCCCTTCTATTTTAACATTTTAAAAAAATATCATAATTGAATTTTTTGAAGGGGTTAGACTTCTGTTTTTTGCATTTTTTAGAATTTCTTGAAAAATTGAAATTTTTGTGTGTTAGTCTTCAATTACGGAGTATTTTGAGTACAACACACAAATTGTGTATTTTGATTTTGTTACACTTCAATTTTGACATTTTTTGAAAAAATATCTGGATTGAATTTTTCGAAGGTGTTAGACTTCAATTTTTTCATTTTTAAGAAATTTTTGAAAAAAATGAAATTTGTGTCCGTTAGTCTTCAATTAAGGAGTATTTTGAGTCGGACATGAAAATTGAGTATTTTGCTTGTATTACATTTCAATTTTAACACTTTTTGAAAACAATATAAAATAAAATTTTTTGAAGGTGCTAGACTACTGTTCTTGCATTTTTAAGAATTTTGGAAAAAATTTAAATTTATGTGTGTTAGTCTTCAATTATGGAGTATTTTGAGTACGACATGAAAATTGAGAGTTTTTCTTGTTTTACATTTAAATTTTGAAATAGAAAAAAATATCATAATTGATTTTTTCGAAGGTGTTAGACTTGTACTTTTGCATTTTTTAGAAATTTTGGAAAAAATTGAAATTTGTGTATGTAAGTCTTTAATTACGGAGTATTTTGAGTACGACAAGAAAATTGAGTATTTTTCTTTTGTTACACTTCAATTTTAACATTTTTTTAAAAAATATCTTTATTGAATTTTTCGAAGGTGTTAGACTTCAATTTTTGCATTTTTGTGAAATTTTTGAAAAAAATTAAATTTGTGTCTGTTAGTCTTCAATTACGGAGTATTTTGAGTAGGACATGAAAATTGAGTATTTTGCTTGTATTACATTTCAATTTTATCACATTTAATAAAATATATAAAATTGAATTTTTTGAAGGTGCCAGACTTCTGTTTTTGCATTTTTAAGAATTTTGGGAAAAATTTAAGTTTATGTGTGTTAGTCTTCAATTACGGAGTATTTTGAGTACGACATGAAAATTGAAAATTTTGCTTGTTTTACATTTCAATTTTAAAATTAAAAAAAATTATCATAATTGAATTTTTTGAAGGTCTTAGACATGTATTTTTGCATTTTTTAGAAATTTTGGAAAAAATTTAAATTTTTGTATGTTAGTCTTCACTTACGGAGTATTTTGAGCACGCCCTGAAAATTGAGTATTTTGCTTGTGTTGCACTTCTATTTTAACATTTTAAAAAAATATCATAATTGAATTTTTTGAAGGGGTTAGACTTCTGTTTTTTGCATTTTTTAGAATTTCTTGAAAAATTGAAATTTTTGTGTGTTAGTCTTCAATTACGGAGTATTTTGAGTACAACACACAAATTGAGTATTTTGATTTTGTTACACTTCAATTTTGACATTTTTTGAAAAAATATCTTGATTGAATTTTTCGAAGGTGTTAGACTTCAATTTTTTCATTTTTAAGAAATTTTTGAAAAAAATGAAATTTGTGTCCGTTAGTCTTCAATTAAGGAGTATTTTGGGTCGGACATGAAAATTGAGTATTTTGCGTGTATTACATTTCAATTTTAACACTTTTTGAAAACAATATAAAATAGAATTTTTTGAAGGTGCTAGACTACTGTTCTTGCATTTTTAAGAATTTTGGGAAAAATTTAAATTTATGTGTGTTAGTCTTCAATTACGGAGTATTTTGAGTACGACTTGAAAATTGAAAATTTTGCTTGTTTTACATTTAAATTTTAAAATTGAAAAAAATATCATAATTGATTTTTTTGAAGGTGTTAGACTTGTATTTTTGCATTTTTTAGAAATTTTGGAAAAAATTTAAATTTGTGTATGTTTGTCTTCACTTACGGAGTATTTTGAGCACGCCCTGAAAATTGAGTATTTTGCTTGTGTTGCACTTCTATTTTAACATTTAAAAAAAAAATATCATAATTGAATTTTTTGAAGGTGTTGGCCTTCTGTTTTTGCATTTTTTAGAATTTTTTGAAAAATTGAAATTTGTGAGTGTTAGTCTTCAATTACGGAGTATTTTGAGTACAACACAAAAATTGAGTATTTTGATTTTGTTACGCTTCAATTTTGACATTTTTTGAAAAAATATCTTGATTGAATTTTTCGAAGGTGTTAGACTTCAATTTTTTCATTTTTAAGAAATTTTTGTGTGTTAGTCTTCAATTAAGGAGTATTTTGAGTAGGACATGAAAATTGAGTATTTTGTTTGTATTACATTTCAATTTTAACACTTTTTGAAAAAAATATAAAATTGAATTTTCTGAAGGTGCTAGACTTCTGTTCTTGCATTTTAAGAATTTTGGAAAAAATTTAAATTTATGTTTGTTAGTCTTCAATTACGGAGTATTTTGAGTACGACATGAAAATTGAGAGTTTTTCTTGTTTTACATTTCAATTTTGAAAAAAAAAAAATATCATAATTGAATTTTTCGAAGGTGTTAGACTTCTACTTTTGCATTTTTTAGAAATTTTGGAAAAAATTGAAATTTGTGTATGTAAGTCTTTAATTACGGAGTATTTTGAGTACGACAAGAAAATTGAGTATTTTTCTTTTGTTACACTTCAATTTTAACATTTTTTGAAAAAATATCTTTATTGAATTTTTCGAAGGTGTTAGACTTCAATTTTTGCATTTTTGTGAAATTTTTGAAAAAAATTAAATTTGTGTCTGTTAGTCTTCAATTACGGAGTATTTTGAGTAGGACATGAAAATTGAGTATTTTGCTTGTATTACATTTCAATTTTATCACATTTAATAAAATATATAAAATTGAATTTTTTGAAGGTGCCAGATTTCTGTTTTTGCATTTTTAAGAATTTTGGAAAAATTTAAGTTTATGTGTGTTAGTCTTCAATTACGGAGTATTTTGAGTACGACATGAAAATTGAAAATTTTGCTTGTTTTACATTTCAATTTTAAAATTAAAAAAAATTATCATAATTGAATTTTTTGAAGGTCTTAGACATGTATTTTTGCATTTTTTAGAAATTTTGGAAAAAATTTAAATTTTTGTATGTTAGTCTTCACTTACGGAGTATTTTGAGCACGCCCTGAAAATTGAGTATTTTGCTTGTGTTGCACTTCTATTTTAACATTTTAAAAAAATATCATAATTGAATTTTTTGAAGGGGTTAGACTTCTGTTTTTTGCATTTTTTAGAATTTCTTGAAAAATTGAAATTTTTGTGTGTTAGTCTTCAATTACGGAGTATTTTGAGTACAACACACAAATTGAGTATTTTGATTTTGTTACACTTCAATTTTGACATTTTTTGAAAAAATATCTTGATTGAATTTTTCGAAGGTGTTAGACTTCAATTTTTTCATTTTTAAGAAATTTTTGAAAAAAATGAAATTTGTGTCCGTTAGTCTTCAATTAAGGAGTATTTTGAGTCGGACATGAAAATTGAGTATTTTGCTTGTATTACATTTCAATTTTAACACTTTTTGAAAACAATATAAAATAGAATTTTTTGAAGGTGCTAGACTACTGTTCTTGCATTTTTAAGAATTTTGGAAAAAATTTAAATTTATGTGTGTTAGTCTTCAATTACGGAGTACTTTGAGTACGACATGAAAATTGAGAGTTTTTCTTGTTTTACATTTAAATTTTGAAATTGAAAAAAATATCATAATTGATTTTTTCGAAGGTGTTAGACTTGTACTTTTGCATTTTTTAGAAATTTTGGAAAAAATTGAAATTTGTGTATGTAAGTCTTTAATTACGGAGTATTTTGAGTACGACAAGAAAATTGAGTATTTTTCTTTTGTTACACTTCAATTTTAACATTTTTTTAAAAAATATCTTTATTGAATTTTTCGAAGGTGTTAGACTTCAATTTTTGCATTTTTGTGAAATTTTTGAAAAAAATTAAATTTGTGTCAGTCAGTCTTCAATTACGGAGTATTTTGAGTAGGACATGAAAATTGAGTATTTTGCTTGTATTACATTTCAATTTTATCACATTTAATAAAATATATAAAATTGAATTTTTTGAAGGTGTCAGACTTCTGTTTTTGCATTTTTAAGAATTTTGGGAAAAATTTAAGTTTATGTGTGTTAGTCTTCAATTACGGAGTATTTTGAGTACGACATGAAAATTGAAAATTTTTCTTGTTTTACATTTCAATTTTAAAATTAAAAAAAATTATCATAATTGAATTTTTTGAAGGTCTTAGACATGTATTTTTGCATTTTTTAGAAATTTTGGAAAAAATTTAAATTTTTGTATGTTAGTCTTCACTTACGGAGTATTTTGAGCACGCCCTGAAAATTGAGTATTTTGCTTGTGTTGCACTTCTATTTTAACATTTTAAAAAAATATCATAATTGAATTTTTTGAAGGGGTTAGACTTCTGTTTTTTGCATTTTTTAGAATTTCATGAAAAATTGAAATTTTTGTGTGTTAGTCTTCAATTACGGAGTATTTTGAGTACAACACACAAATTGAGTATTTTGATTTTGTTACACTTCAATTTTGACATTTTTTGGAAAAATATCTTGATTGAATTTTTCGAAGGTGTTAGACTTCAATTTTTTCATTTTTAAGAAATTTTTGAAAAAAATGAAATTTGTGTCCGTTAGTCTTCAATTAAGGAGTATTTTGAGTCGGACATGAAAATTGAGTATTTTGCTTGTATTACATTTCAATTTTAACACTTTTTGAAAACAATATAAAATAGAATTTTTTGAAGGTGCTAGACTACTGTTCTTGCATTTTTAAGAATTTTGGAAAAAATTTAAATTTATGTGTGTTAGTCTTCAATTATGGAGTATTTTGAGTACGACTTGAAAATTGAAAATTTTGCTTGTTTTACATTTAAATTTTAAAATTGAAAAAAATATCATAATTGATTTTTTTGAAGGTGTTAGACTTGTATTTTTGCATTTTTTAGAAATTTTGGAAAAAATTTAAATTTGTGTATGTTTGTCTTCACTTACGGAGTATTTTGAGCACGCCCTGAAAATTGAGTATTTTGCTTGTGTTGCACTTCTATTTTAACATTTAAAAAAAAAAAATCATAATTGAATTTTTTGAAGGTGTTGGCCTTCTGTTTTTGCATTTTTTAGAATTTTTTGAAAAATTGAAATTTGTGAGTGTTAGTCTTCAATTACGGAGTATTTTGAGTACAACACAAAAATTGAGTATTTTGATTTTGTTACGCTTCAATTTTGACATTTTTTGAAAAAATATCTTGATTGAATTTTTCGAAGGTGTTAGACTTCAATTTTTTCATTTTTAAGAAATTTTTGAAAAAAATGAAATTTGTGTCTGTTAGTCTTCAATTAAGGAGTATTTTGAGTAGGACATGAAAATTGAGTATTTTGTTTGTATTACATTTCAATTTTAACACTTTTTGAAAAAAATATAAAATTGAATTTTCTGAAGGTGCTAGACTTCTGTTCTTGCATTTTAAGAATTTTGGAAAAAATTTAAATTTATGTTTGTTAGTCTTCAATTACGGAGTAGTTTGAGTACGACATGAAAATTGAGAGTTTTTCTTGTTTTACATTTCAATTTTGAAATTGAAAAAAATATCATAATTGATTTTTTCGAAGGTGTTAGACTTGTACTTTTGCATTTTTTAGAAATTTTGGAAAAAATTGAAATTTGTGTATGTAAGTCTTTAATTACGGAGTATTTTGAGTACGACAAGAAAATTGAGTATTTTTCTTTTGTTACACTTCAATTTTAACATTTTTTTAAAAAATATCTTTATTGAATTTTTCGAAGGTGTTAGACTTCAATTTTTGCATTTTTGTGAAATTTTTGAAAAAAATTAAATTTGTGTCTGTTAGTCTTCAATTACGGAGTATTTTGAGTAGGACATGAAAATTGAGTATTTTGCTTGTATTACATTTCAATTTTATCACATTTAATAAAATATATAAAATTGAATTTTTTGAAGGTGTCAGACTTCTGTTTTTGCATTTTTAAGAATTTTGGGAAAAATTTAAGTTTATGTGTGTTAGTCTTCAATTACGGAGTATTTTGAGTACGACATGAAAATTGAAAATTTTTCTTGTTTTACATTTCAATTTTAAAATTAAAAAAAATTATCATAATTGAATTTTTTGAAGGTCTTAGACATGTATTTTTGCATTTTTTAGAAATTTTGGAAAAAATTTAAATTTTTGTATGTTAGTCTTCACTTACGGAGTATTTTGAGCACGCCCTGAAAATTGAGTATTTTGCTTGTGTTGCACTTCTATTTTAACATTTAAAAAAAATATCATAATTGAATTTTTTGAAGGGGTTAGACTTATGTTTTTTGCATTTTTTAGAATTTCTTGAAAAATTGAAATTTTTGTGTGTTAGTCTTCAATTACGGAGTATTTTGAGTACAACACACAAATTGAGTATTTTGATTTTGTTACACTTCAATTTTGACATTTTTTGAAAAAATATCTTGATTGAATTTTTCGAAGGTGTTAGACTTCAATTTTTTCATTTTTAAGAAATTTTTGAAAAAAATGAAATTTGTGTCCGTTAGTCTTCAATTAAGGAGTATTTTGAGTCGGACATGAAAATTGAGTATTTTGCTTGTATTACATTTCAATTTTAACACTTTTTGAAAACAATATAAAATAGAATTTTTTGAAGGTGCTAGACTACTGTTCTTGCATTTTTAAGAATTTTGGAAAAAATTTAAATTTATGTGTGTTAGTCTTCAATTACGGAGTACTTTGAGTACGACATGAAAATTGAGAGTTTTTCTTGTTTTACATTTAAATTTTGAAATTGAAAAAAATATCATAATTGATTTTTTCGAAGGTGTTAGACTTGTACTTTTGCATTTTTTAGAAATTTTGGAAAAAATTGAAATTTGTGTATGTAAGTCTTTAATTACGGAGTATTTTGAGTACGACAAGAAAATTGAGTATTTTTCTTTTGTTACACTTCAATTTTAACATTTTTTTAAAAAATATCTTTATTGAATTTTTCGAAGGTGTTAGACTTCAATTTTTGCATTTTTGTGAAATTTTTGAAAAAAATTAAATTTGTGTCTGTTAGTCTTCAATTACGGAGTATTTTGAGTAGGACATGAAAATTGAGTATTTTGTTTGTATTACATTTCAATTTTATCACATTTAATAAAATATATAAAATTGAATTTTTTGAAGGTGTCAGACTTCTGTTTTTGCATTTTTAAGAATTTTGGGAAAAATTTAAGTTTATGTGTGTTAGTCTTCAATTACGGAGTATTTTGAGTACGACATGAAAATTGAAAATTTTGCTTGTTTTACATTTCAATTTTAAAATTAAAAAAAATTATCATAATTGATTTTTTTGAAGGTCTTAGACATGTATTTTTGCATTTTTTAGAAATTTTGGAAAAAATTTAAATTTTTGTATGTTAGTCTTCACTTACGGAGTATTTTGAGCACGCCCTGAAAATTGAGTATTTTGCTTGTGTTGCACTTCTATTTTAACATTTTAAAAAAATATCATAATTGAATTTTTTGAAGGGGTTAGACTTCTGTTTTTTGCATTTTTTAGAATTTCATGAAAAATTGAAATTTTTGTGTGTTAGTCTTCAATTACGGAGTATTTTGAGTACAACACACAAATTGAGTATTTTGATTTTGTTACACTTCAATTTTGACATTTTTTGGAAAAATATCTTGATTGAATTTTTCGAAGGTGTTAGACTTCAATTTTTTCATTTTTAAGAAATTTTTGAAAAAAATGAAATTTGTGTCCGTTAGTCTTCAATTAAGGAGTATTTTGAGTCGGACATGAAAATTGAGTATTTTGCTTGTATTACATTTCAATTTTAAAACTTTTTGACAACAATATAAAATAGAATTTTTTGAAGGTGCTAGACTACTGTTCTTGCATTTTTAAGAATTTTGGAAAAAATTTAAATTTATGTGTGTTAGTCTTCAATTACGGAGTATTTTGAGTACGACTTGAAAATTGAAAATTTTGCTTGTTTTACATTTAAATTTTAAAATTGAAAAAAATATCATAATTGATTTTTTTGAAGGTGTTAGACTTGTATTTTTGCATTTTTTAGAAATTTTGGAAAAAATTTAAATTTGTGTATGTTTGTCTTCACTTACGGAGTATTTTGAGCACGCCCTGAAAATTGAGTATTTTGCTTGTGTTGCACTTCTATTTTAACATTTAAAAAAAAAAAATCATAATTGAATTTTTTGAAGGTGTTGGCCTTCTGTTTTTGCATTTTTTAGAATTTTTTGAAAAATTGAAATTTGTGAGTGTTAGTCTTCAATTACGGAGTATTTTGAGTACAACACAAAAATTGAGTATTTTGATTTTGTTACGCTTCAATTTTGACATTTTTTGAAAAAATATCTTGATTGAATTTTTCGAAGGTGTTAGACTTCAATTTTTTCATTTTTAAGAAATTTTTGAAAAAAATGAAATTTGTGTCTGTTAGTCTTCAATTAAGGAGTATTTTGAGTAGGACATGAAAATTGAGTATTTTGTTTGTATTACATTTCAATTTTAACACTTTTTGAAAAAAATATAAAATTGAATTTTCTGAAGGTGCTAGACTTCTGTTCTTGCATTTTAAGAATTTTGGAAAAAATTTAAATTTATGTTTGTTAGTCTTCAATTACGGAGTAGTTTGAGTACGACATGAAAATTGAGAGTTTTTCTTGTTTTACATTTAAATTTTGAAATTGAAAAAAATATCATAATTGATTTTTTCGAAGGTGTTAGACTTGTACTTTTGCATTTTTTAGAAATTTTGGAAAAAATTGAAATTTGTGTATGTAAGTCTTTAATTACGGAGTATTTTGAGTACGACAAGAAAATTGAGTATTTTTCTTTTGTTACACTTCAATTTTAACATTTTTTTAAAAAATATCTTTATTGAATTTTTCGAAGGTGTTAGACTTCAATTTTTGCATTTTTGTGAAATTTTTGAAAAAAATTAAATTTGTGTCTGTTAGTCTTCAATTACGGAGTATTTTGAGTAGGACATGAAAATTGAGTATTTTGCTTGTATTACATTTCAATTTTATCACATTTAATAAAATATATAAAATTGAATTTTTTGAAGGTGTCAGACTTCTGTTTTTGCATTTTTAAGAATTTTGGGAAAAATGTAAGTCTATGTGTGTTAGTCTTCAATTACGGAGTATTTTGAGTACGACATGAAAATTGAAAATTTTGCTTGTTTTACATTTCAATTTTAAAATTAAAAAAATTATCATAATTGAATTTTTTGAAGGTCTTAGACATGTATTTTTGCATTTTTTAGAAATTTTGGAAAAAATTTAAATTTTTGTATGTTAGTCTTCACTTACGGAGTATTTTGAGCACGCCCTGAAAATTGAGTATTTTGCTTGTGTTGCACTTCTATTTTAACATTTTAAAAAAATATCATAATTGAATTTTTTGAAGGGGTTAGACTTCTGTTTTTTGCATTTTTTAGAATTTCATGAAAAATTGAAATTTTTGTGTGTTAGTCTTCAATTACGGAGTATTTTGAGTACAACACACAAATTGAGTATTTTGATTTTGTTACACTTCAATTTTGACATTTTTTGGAAAAATATCTTGATTGAATTTTTCGAAGGTGTTAGACTTCAATTTTTTCATTTTTAAGAAATTTTTGAAAAAAATGAAATTTGTGTCCGTTAGTCTTCAATTAAGGAGTATTTTGAGTCGGACATGAAAATTGAGTATTTTGCTTGTATTACATTTCAATTTTAACACTTTTTGAAAACAATATAAAATAGAATTTTTTGAAGGTGCTAGACTACTGTTCTTGCATTTTTAAGAATTTTGGAAAAAATTTAAATTTATGTGTGTTAGTCTTCAATTACGGAGTATTTTGAGTACGACTTGAAAATTGAAAATTTTGCTTGTTTTACATTTAAATTTTAAAATTGAAAAAAATATCATAATTGATTTTTTTGAAGGTGTTAGACTTGTATTTTTGCATTTTTTAGAAATTTTGGAAAAAATTTAAATTTGTGTATGTTTGTCTTCACTTACGGAGTATTTTGAGCACGCCCTGAAAATTGAGTATTTTGCTTGTGTTGCACTTCTATTTTAACATTTAAAAAAAAAAATCATAATTGAATTTTTTGAAGGTGTTGGCCTTCTGTTTTTGCATTTTTTAGAATTTTTTGAAAAATTGAAATTTGTGAGTGTTAGTCTTCAATTACGGAGTATTTTGAGTACAACACAAAAATTGAGTATTTTGATTTTGTTACGCTTCAATTTTGACATTTTTTGAAAAAATATCTTGATTGAATTTTTCGAAGGTGTTAGACTTCAATTTTTTCATTTTTAAGAAATTTTTGAAAAAAATGAAATTTGTGTCTGTTAGTCTTCAATTAAGGAGTATTTTGAGTAGGACATGAAAATTGAGTATTTTGTTTGTATTACATTTCAATTTTAACACTTTTTGAAAAAAATATAAAATTGAATTTTCTGAAGGTGCTAGACTTCTGTTCTTGCATTTTAAGAATTTTGGAAAAAATTTAAATTTATGTTTGTTAGTCTTCAATTACGGAGTATTTTGAGTACGACATGAAAATTGAGAGTTTTTCTTGTTTTACATTTCAATTTTGAAATAAAAAAATATATCATAATTGAATTTTTCGAAGGTGTTAGACTTCTATTTTTGCATTTTTTAGAAATATTGGAAAAAATTGAAATTTGTGTATGTAAGTCTTTAAATACGGAGTATTTTGAGTACGACAAGAAAATTGAGTATTTTTCTTTTGTTACACTTCAATTTTAACATTTTTTCAAAAAAAATATCTTTATTGAATTTTTCGAAGGTGTTAGACTACAATTTTTGCATTTTTGTGAAATTTGTGTCTGTTAGTCTTCAATTACGGAGTATTTTTAGTAGGACATGAAAATTGAGTATTTTGCATGTATTACATTTCAATTTTAACACATTTAATAAAATATATAGAATTTAATTTTTTGAAGGTGCCAGACTTCTGTTTTTGCATTTTTAAGAATTTTGGGAAAAATTTAAGTTTATGTGTGTTAGTCTTCAATTACGGAGTATTTTGAGTACGACATGAAAATTGAAAATTTTGCTTGTTTTACATTTCAATTTTAAAATTAAAAAAATATCATAATTCAATTTTTGGAAGGTGTTAGACTTTAATTTTTGCATTTTTTAGAAATTTTGGAAAAAAATTAATTTTGTGTATGTTAGTCTTCACTTACGGAGTATTTTGAGCACGCCCTGAAAATTGAGTATTTTGCTTGTGTTGCACTTCTATTTTAAAATTTTTTAAAAAATATCATAATTGAATTTTGGAAGGTGTTAGATTTCTGTTTTTGCATTTTTTAGAATTTCTTGAAAAATTGAAATTTGTGTGTGTTAGTCTTCAATTACGGAGTATTTTGAGTACAACAAGAAAATTGAGTATTTTGATTTTGTTACACTTCAATTTTGACATTTTTTGAAAAAATATCTTGATTGAATTTTTCGAAGGTGTTAGACTTCAATTTTTTCATTTTTAAGAAATTTTTGAAAAAAATGAAATTTGTGTCCGTTAGTCTTCAATTAAGGATTATTTTGAGTCGGACATGAAAATTGAGTATTTTGCTTTTATTACATTTCAATTTTAACACTTTTTGAAAAAAATATAAAATAGAATTTTTTGAAGGTGCTAGACTACTGTTCTTGCATTTTTAAGAATTTTGGAAAAAATTTAAATTTATGTGTGTTAGTCTTCAATTACGGAGTATTTTGAGTACGACTTGAAAATTGAAAATTTTGCTTGTTTTACATTTAAATTTTAAAATTGAAAAAAATATCATAATTGATTTTTTTGAAGGTGTTAGACTTGTATTTTTGCATTTTTTAGAAATTTTGGAAAAAATTTAAATTTGTGTATGATTGTCTTCACTTACGGAGTATTTTGAGCACGCCCTGAAAATTGAGTATTTTGCTTGTGTTGCACATCTATTTTAACATTTAAAAAAAAAATATCATAATTGAATTTTTTGAAGGTGTTGGCCTTCTGTTTTTGCATTTTTTAGAATTTTTTGAAAAATTGAAATTTGTGAGTGTTAGTCTTCAATTACGGAGTATTTTGAGTACAACACAAAAATTGAGTATTTTGATTTTGTTATGCTTCAATTTTGACATTTTTTGAAAAAATATCTTGATTGAATTTTTCGAAGGTGTTAGACTTCAATTTTTTCATTTTTAAGAAATTTTTGAAAAAAATGAAATTTGTGTCTGTTAGTCTTCAATTAAGGAGTATTTTGAGTAGGACATGAAAATTGAGTATTTTGTTTGTATTACATTTCAATTTTAACACTTTTTGAAAAAAATATAAAATTGAATTTTCTGAAGGTGCTAGACTTCTGTTCTTGCATTTTAAGAATTTTGGAAAAAATTTAAATTTATGTTTGTTAGTCTTCAATTACGGAGTATTTTGAGTACGACATGAAAATTGAGAGTTTTTCTTGTTTTACATTTCAATTTTGAAATAAAAAAATATATTATAATTGAATTTTTCGAAGGTGTTAGACTTCTATTTTTGCATTTTTTAGAAATATTGGAAAAAATTGAAATTTGTGTATGTAAGTCTTTAATTACGGAGTATTTTGAGTACGACAAGAAAATTGAGTATTTTTCTTTTGTTACACTTCAATTTTAACATTTTTTGAAAAAATATCTTTATTGAATTTTTCGAAGGTGTTAGACTTCAATTTTTGCATTTTTGAGAAATTTGTGTCTGTTAGTCTTCAATTACGGAGTATTTTTAGTAGGACATGAAAATTGAATATTTTGCATGTATTACATTTCAATTTTAACACATTTAATAAAATATATAGAATTTAATTTTTTGAAGGTGCTAGACTGTTGTTTTTGCATTTTTAAGAATTTTGGGAAAAATTTAAGTTTATGTGTGTTAGTCTTCAATTACGGAGTATTTTTAGTAGGACATGAAAATTGAGTATTTTGCTTGTATTACATTTCAATTTTATCACATTTAATAAAATATATAAAATTGAATTTTTTGAAGGTGTCAGACTTCTGTTTTTGCATTTTTAAGAATTTTGGGAAAAATTTAAGTTTATGTGTGTTAGTCTTCAATTACGGAGTATTTTGAGTACGACATGAAAATTGAAAATTTTGCTTGTTTTACATTTCAATTTTAAAATTAAAAAAATATCATAATTCAATTTTTGGAAGGTGTTAGACTTTAATTTTTGTATTTTTTAGAAATTTTGGAAAAAAATTAATTATGTGTATGTTAGTCTTCACTTACGGAGTATTTTGAGCACGCCCTGAAAATTGAGTATTTTGCATGTGTTGCACTTCTATTTTAAAATTTTTAAAAAAATATCATAATTGAATTTTGGAAGGTGTTAGATTTCTGTTTTTGCATTTTTTAGAATTTCTTTAAAAATTGAAATTTGTGTGTGTTAGTCTTCAATTACGGAGTATTTTGAGTACAACAAGAAAATTGAGTATTTTGATTTTGTTACACTTCAATTTTGAAATTTTTTGAAAAAATATCTTGATTGAATTTTTCGAAGGTGTTAGACTTCAACTTTTTCATTTTTAAGAAATTTTTGAAAAAAATGAAATTTGTGTCTGTTAGTCTTCAATTAAGGAGTATTTTGAGTAGGACATGAAAATTGAGTATTTTGCTTGTATTACATTTCAATTTTAATACTTTTTGAAAAAAATATAAAATTTAATTTTTTGAAGGTGCTAGACTTCTGTTCTTGCATTTTTAAGAATTTTGGAAAAAATTTAAATTTATGTGTGTTTGTCTTCAATTACGGAGTATTTTGAGTTCGACATGAAAATTGAGAGTTTTTCTTGTTTTACATTTCAATTTTGAAATTAAAAAAAATATCATAATTGAATTTTTCGAAGGTGTTAGACTTCAATTTTTGAATTTTTAAGAAATTTTTGAAAAAAATGAAATTTGTGTCTGTTAGTCTTCAATTACGGAGTATTTTGAGTAGGACATGAAAATTGAGTATTTTGCTTGTATTACATTTCAATTTTATCACATTTAATAAAATATATAAAATTGAATTTTTTGAAGGTGCCAGACTTCTGTTTTTGCATTTTTAAGAATTTTGGGAAAAATTTAAGTTTATATGTGTTAGTCTTCAATTACGGAGTATTTTGAGTACGACATGAAAATTGAAAATTTTGCTTGTTTTACATTTCAATTTTAAAATTAAAAAAAATTATCATAATTGAATTTTTTGAAGGTCTTAGACATGTATTTTTGCATTTTTTAGAAATTTTGGAAAAAATTTAAATTTTTGTATGTTAGTCTTCACTTACGGAGTATTTTGAGCACGCCCTGAAAATTGAGTATTTTGCTTGTGTTGCACTTCTATTTTAACATTTTAAAAAAATATCATAATTGAATTTTTTGAAGGGGTTAGACTTCTGTTTTTTGCATTTTTTAGAATTTCTTGAAAAATTGAAATTTTTGTGTGTTAGTCTTCAATTACGGAGTATTTTGAGTACAACACACAAATTGAGTATTTTGATTTTGTTACACTTCAATTTTGACATTTTTTGAAAAAATATCTTGATTGAATTTTTCGAAGGTGTTAGACTTCAATTTTTTCATTTTTAAGAAATTTTTGGAAAAAATGAAATTTGTGTCCGTAAGTCTTCAATTAAGGAGTATTTTGAGTCGGACATGAAAATTGAGTATTTTGCTTGTATTACATTTCAATTTTAACACTTTTTGAAAAAAATATAAAATAGAATTTTTTGAAGGTGCTAGACTACTGTTCTTGCATTTTTGAGAATTTTGGAAAAAATTTAAATTTATGTGTGTTAGTCTTCAATTACGGAGTATTTTGAGTACGACTTGAAAATTGAAAATTTTGCTTGTTTTACATTTAAATTTTAAAATTGAAAAAAATATCATAATTGATTTTTTTGAAGGTGTTAGACTTGTATTTTTGCATTTTTTAGAAATTTTGGAAAAAATTTAAATTTGTGTATGTTTGTCTTCACTTACGGAGTATTTTGAGCACGCCCTGAAAATTGAGTACTTTGCTTGTGTTGCAATTCTATTTTAACATTTAAAAAAAAATATCATAATTGAATTTTTTGAAGGTCAACGCCTTCGGTTTTTGCATTTTTTAGAATTTTTTGAAAAATTGAAATTTGTGTGTGTTAGTCTTCAATTACGGAGTATTTTGAGTACAACACAAAAATTGAGTATTTTGATTTTGTTACGGTTCAATTTTGACATTTTTTGAAAAAATATCTTGATTGAATTTTTCGAAGGTGTTAGACTTCAATTTTTTCATTTTTAAGAAATTTTTGAAAAAAATGAAATTTGTGTCTGTTAGTCTTCAATTAAGGAGTATTTTGAGTAGGACATGAAAATTGAGTATTTTGTTTGTATTACATTTCAATTTTAACACTTTTTGAAAAAAATATAAAATTGAATTTTCTGATGGTGCTAGACTTCTGTTCTTGCATTTTTAGAATTTTGGACAAAATTTAAATTTATGTTTGTTAGTCTACAATTACGGAGTATTTTGAGTACGACATGAAAATTGAGTGTTTTTCTTGTTTTACATTTCAATTTTGAAATAAAAAAAAATATCATAATTGAATTTTTCGAAGGTGTTAGACTTCTATTTTTGCATTTTTTAGAAATATTGGAAAAAATTGAAATTTGTGTATGTAAGTCTTTAATTACGGAGTATTTTGAGTGCGACAAGAAAATTGAGTATTTTTCTTTTGTTACACTTCAATTTTAACATTTTTTGAAAAAATATCTTTATTGAATTTTTCGAAGGTGTTAGACTTCAATTTTTGCATTTTTGTGAAATTTGTGTCTGTTAGTCTTCAATTACGGAGTATTTTTAGTAGGACATGAAAATTGAGTATTTTGCATGTATTACATTTCAATTTTAACACATTTAATAAAATATATAGAATTTAATTTTTTGAAGGTGCTAGACTGCTGTTTTTGCATTTTTTAGAATTTTGGGAAAAATTTAAGTTTATGTGTGTTAGTCTTCAATTACGGAGTATTTTGAGTACGACAAGAAAATTGAAAATTTTGCTTGTTTTACATTTCAATTTTAAAATTAAAAAAATATCATAATTCAATTTTTGGAAGGTGTTAGACTTTAATTTTTGCATTTTTTAGAAATTTTGGAAAAAAATTAATTTTTTGTATGTTAGTCTTCACTTACGGAGTATTTTGAGCACGCCCTGAAAATTGAGTATTTTACTTGTGTTGCACTTCTATTTTAAAATTTTTAAAAAAATATCATAATTGAATTTTGGAAGGTGTTAGATTTCTGTTTTTGCATTTTTTAGAATTTCTTGAAAAATTGAAATTTGTGTGTGTTAGTCTTCAATTACGGAGTATTTTGAGTACAACAAGAAAATTGAGTATTTTGATTTTGTTACACTTCAATTTTGACATTTTTTGAAAAAATATCTTGATTGAATTTTTCGAAGGTGTTAGACTTCAATTTTTTCATTTTTAAGAAATTTTTGAAACAAATGAAATTTGTGTCTGTTAGTCTATAATTAAGGAGTATTTTGAGTAGGACATGAAAATTGAGTATTTTGCTTGTATTACATTTCAATTTTAATACTTTTTGAAAAAAATATAAAATTTAATTTTTTGAAGGTGCTAGACTTCTGTTCTTGCATTTTTAAGAATTTTGGAAAAAATTTAAATTTATGTGTGTTAGTCTTCAATTACGGAGTATTTTGAGTACGACATGAAAATTGAGAGTTTTTCTTGTTTTACATTTCAATTTTGAAATTAAAAAAAAAATATCATAATTGAATTTTTCGAAGGTGTTAGACTTCTATTTTTGCATTTTTTAGAAATTTTGGAAAAAATTGAAATTTGTGTACGTAAGTCTTTAATTACAGAGTATTTTGAGTACGACACGAAAATTGAGTTTTTTTCTTTTGTTACACTTCAATTTGAACATTTTTTGAAAAAATATCTTGATTGAATTTTTCGAAGGTGTTAGACTTCAATTTTTGAATTTTTAAGAAATTTTTGAAAAAAATGAAATTTGTGTCTGTTAGTCTTCAATTACGGAGTATTTTGAGTAGGACATGAAAATTGAGTATTTTACTTGTATTACATTTCAATTTTAACATATTTAATAAAATATATAAAATTGAATTTTTTGAAGGTGCTAGACTTCTGTTTTTGCATTTTTAAGAATTTTGGGAAAAATTTCAATTTATGTGTGTTAGTCTTCAATTACGAAGTATTTTGAGTACGACATGAAAATTGAAAATTTTGCTTGTTTTACATTTCAATTTTAAAATTAAAAAAAAATATCATAATTGAATTTTTTGAAGGTGTTAGACTTGTATTTTTGCATTTTTTAGAAATTTTGGAAAAAATTTAAATTTTTGTATGTTAGTCTTCACTTACGGAGTATTTTGAGCACGCCCTGAAAATTGAGTATTTTGCTTGTGTTGCACTTCTATTTTAACATTTAAAAAACAATATCATAATTGAATTTTTTGAAGTGGTTAGACTTATTTTTTTGCATTTTTTAGAATTTCTTGAAAAATTGAAATTTTTGTGTGTTAGTCTTCAATTACGGAGTATTTTGAGTACAACACAAAAATTGAGTATTTTGATTTTGTTACACTTCAATTTTGACATTTTTTGAAAAAATATCTTGATTGAATTTTTCGAAGGTGTTAGACTTCAATTTTTTCATTTTTAAGAAATTTTTGAAAAAAATGAAATTTGTGTCCGTTAGTCTTCAATTAAGGAGTATTTTGAGTCGGACATGAAAATTGAGTATTTTGCTTGTATTACATTTCAATTTTAACACTTTTTGAAAAAAATATAAAATAGAATTTTTTGAAGGTGCTAGACTACTGTTCTTGCATTTTTAAGAATTTTGGAAAAAATTTAAATTTATGTGTGTTAGTCTTCAATTACGGAGTATTTTGAGTACGACATGAAAATTGAGAGTTTTTCTTGTTTTACATTTCAATTTTGAAATAAAAAAAAATATCATAATTGAATTTTTCGAAGGTGTTAGACTTCTACTTTTGCATTTTTTAGAAATTTTGGAAAAAATTGAAATTTGTGTATGTAAGTCTTTAATTACGGAGTATTTTGAGTACCACAAGAAAATTGAGTATTTTTATTTTGTTACACTTCAATTTTAACATTTTTTTAAAAAATATCTTTATTGAATTTTTCGAAGGTGTTAGACTTCAATTTTTGCATTTTTGTGAAATTTTTGAAAAAAATTAAATTTGTGTCTGTTAGTCTTCAATTACGGAGTATTTTGAGTAGGACATGAAAATTGAGTATTTTGCTTGTATTACATTTCAATTTTATCACATTTAATAAAATATATAAAATTGAATTTTTTGAAGGTGCCAGACTTCTGTTTTTGCATTTTTAAGAATTTTGGGAAAAATTTAAGTTTATGTGTGTTAGTCTTCAATTACGGAGTATTTTGAGTACGACATGAAAATTGAAAATTTTGCTTGTTTTACATTTCAATTTTAAAATTAAAAAAAATTATCATAATTGAATTTTTTGAAGGTCTTAGACATGTATTTTTGCATTTTTTAGAAATTTTGGAAAAAATTTAAATTTTTGTATGTTAGTCTTCACTTACGGAGTATTTTGAGCACGCCCTGAAAATTGAGTATTTTTCTTGTGTTGCACTTCTATTTTAACATTTTAAAAAAATATCATAATTGAATTTTTTGAAGGGGTTAGACTTCTGTTTTTTGCATTTTTTAGAATTTCTTGAAAAATTGAAATTTTTGTGTGTTAGTCTTCAATTACGGAGTATTTTGAGTACAACACACAAATTGAGTATTTTGATTTTGTTACACTTCAATTTTGACATTTTTTGAAAAAATATCTTGATTGAATTTTTCGAAGGTGTTAGACTTCAATTTTTTCATTTTTAAGAAATTTTTGGAAAAAATGAAATTTGTGTTCGTAAGTCTTCAATTAAGGAGTATTTTGAGTCGGACATGAAAATTGAGTATTTTGCTTGTATTACATTTCAATTTTAACACTTTTTGAAAAAAATATAAAATAGAATTTTTTGAAGGTGCTAGACTACTGTTCTTGCATTTTTAAGAATTTTGGAAAAAATTTAAATTTATGTGTGTTAGTCTTCAATTACGGAGTATTTTGAGTACGACTTGAAAATTAAAAATTTTGTTTGTTTTACATTTAAATTTTAAAATTGAAAAAAATATCATAATTGATTTTTTTGAAGGTGTTAGACTTGTATTTTTGCATTTTTTAGAAATTTTGGAAAAAATTTAAATTTGTGTATGTTTGTCTTCACTTACGGAGTATTTTGAGCACGCCCTGAAAATTGAGTATTTTGCTTGTGTTGCAATTCTATTTTAACATTTAAAAAAAAATATCATAATTGAATTTTTTGAAGGTCAACGCCTTCTGTTTTTGCATTTTTTAGAATTTTTTGAAAAATTGAAATTTGTGTGTGTTAGTCTTCAATTACGGAGTATTTTGAGTACAACACAAAAATTGAGTATTTTGATTTTGTTACGCTTCAATTTTGACATTTTTTGAAAAAATATCTTGATTGAATTTTTCGAAGGTGTTAGACTTCAATTTTTTCATTTTTAAGAAATTTTTGAAAAAAATGAAATTTGTGTCTGTTAGTCTATAATTAAGGAGTATTTTGAGTAGGACATGAAAATTGAGTATTTTGCTTGTATTACATTTCAATTTTAATACTTTTTGAAAAAAATATAAAATTTAATTTTTTGAAGGTGCTAGACTTCTGTTCTTGCATTTTTAAGAATTTTGGAAAAAATTTAAATTTATGTGTGTTAGTCTTCAATTACGGAGTATTTTGAGTACGACATGAAAATTGAGAGTTTTTCTTGTTTCACATTTCAATTTTGAAATTAAAAAAAAATATCATAATTGAATTTTTCGAAGGTGTTAGACTTCTATTTTTGCATTTTTTAGAAATTTTGGAAAAAATTGAAATTTGTGTATGTAAGTCTTTAATTACAGAGTATTTTGAGTACGACACGAAAATTGAGTTTTTTTCTTTTGTTACACTTCAATTTGAACATTTTTTGAAAAAATATCTTGATTGAATTTTTCGAAGGTGTTAGACTTCAATTTTTGCATTTTTAAGAAATTTTTGAAAAAAATGAAATTTGTGTCTGTTAGTCTTCAATTACGGAGTATTTTGAGTATGACATGAAAATAGAGTATTTTACTTGTATTACATTTCAATTTTAACACATTTAATAAAATATATAAAATTGAATTTTTTGAAGGTGCTAGACTTCCGTTTTTGCATTTTTAAGAATTTTGGGAAAAATTTCAATTTATGTGTGTTAGTCTTCAATTACGAAGTATTTTGAGTACGACATGAAAATTGAAAATTTTGCTTGTTTTACATTTCAATTTTAAAATTAAAAAAAAATATCATAATTGAATTTTTTGAAGGTGTTAGACTTGTATTTTTGCATTTTTTAGAAATTTTGGAAAAAATTTAAATTTTTGTATGTTAGTCTTCACTTACGGAGTATTTTGAGCACGCCCTGAAAATTGAGTATTTTGCTCGTGTTGCACTTCTATTTTAACATTTAAAAAACAATATCTTGATTAAATTTTTCGAAGGTGTTAGACTTCAATTTTTTTATTTTTAAGAATTTTTTGGAAAAAATGAAATTTGTGTCTGTTAGTCTTCAATTAAGGAGTATTTTGAGTCGGACATGAAAATTGAGTATTTTGCTTGTATTACATTTCAATTTTAACACTTTTTGAAAAAAATATAAAATTGAATTTTTTTAAGGTGCTAGACTTCTGTTCTTGCATTTGTATGAATTTTGGAAAAAATTTAAATTTATGTGTGTTAGTCTTCAATTACGGAGTATTTTGAGTACGACATGAAAATTGAGAGTTTTTCTTGTTTTACATTTCAATTTTAAAATTAAACAAATATATCATAATTGAATTTTTCGAAGGTGTTAGATTTCTATTTTTGCTTTTTTTAGAAATTTCGGAAAAAATTGAAATTTGTGTATGTCAGTCTTTAATTACGGAGTATTTTGAGTACGACACGAAAATTGAGTATTTTTTTTTGTTACACTTCAATTTTAACATTTTTAAAAAAAATATCTTGATTGAATTTTCCGGAGGTGTTAGACTTCAATTTTTGCATTTTAAAGAAATTTTTGAAAAAAATGAAATTTGTGTCTGTTAGTCTTGAATTACGGAGTATTTTGCTTGTATTACATTTCAATTTTAACACATTTAATAAAATATATAAAATTGAATTTTTTGAAGGTGCTAGACTTCTGTTTTTGCATTTTTAAGAATTTTGGAAAAAAATTAAATTTATGTGTGTTAGTCTTCAATTACGGAGTATTTTGAGAACGACATGAAAATTGAAAATTTTGATTGTTTTACATTTCAATTTTAAAATTAAAAAAAATAACATAATTGAATTTTTTGAAGGTGTTAGACTTGTATTTTTGCATTTTTTAGAAATTTTGGAAAAAATTGAAATTTGTGTATGTCAGCCTTTAATTACGGAGTATTTTCAGTACGACACGAAAATTGAGTATTTTTCTTGTGTTACACATCAATTTTAACATTTTTTGAAAAAATATCTTGATTGAATTTTTCGAAGGTGTTAGACTTCAATTTTTGCATTTTTATGAAATTTCTGAAAAAAATGAAATTTGTGTCTGTTTGTCTTCAATTAAGGAGTATTTAGAGTAGGACATGAAAATTGAGTATTTTGCTTGTATTACATTTCAATTTTAACACTTTTTGAAAAAAATACAAAATTGAATTTTTTGAAGGTGCTAGACTTCTGTTCTTGCGTTTTTAAGAATTTTGGAAAAAAATTAAAATTATGTGTGTTAGTCTTCAATTACGGAGTATTTTGAGTACGACATGAAAATTGAGAGTTTTTCTTGTTTTACATTTTAATTTTAAAATTAAACAAAAATATCATAATTGAATTTTTCGAAGGTGTTAGACTTCTATTTTTGCATTTTTTAGAAATTATGGAAAAAATTGAAATTTGTATATGTCAGTCTTTAATTAAGGAGTATTTTGAGTACGGCACGAAAATTGAGTATTTTTCTTTTGTTACACTTCAATTTTAACATTTTTTTAAAAAATATCTTGATTGAATTTTTCGAAGGTGTTAGACTTCAATTTTTGCATTTTTAAGAAATCTTTGAAAAAAATTAAATTTGTGTCTGTTAGTCTTCAATTACGGAGTATTTATAGTAGGACATGAAAATTGAGTATTTTGCTTGTATTACATTTCAATTTTAGCACATTTAATAAAATATATAAATTTGATTTTTTGAAGGTGCTAGACTTCTGTTTTTGCATTTTGAAGAATTTTGGAAAAAATTTAAATTTATGTGTGTTAGTCTTCAATTGCGGAGTATTTTGAGTACGACATGAAAATTGAAAATTTTGCTTGTTTTACATTTCAATTTTAAAATTAAAAAAATACCATAATTGAATTTTTTGAAGGTGTTTGACTTGTATTTTTGCATTTTTTAGAAATTATGGAAAAAATTTAAATTTGTGTATGTTAGTCTTCACTTACGGAGTATTTTGAGCACGCCCTGAAAATTAAGTATTTTGCTTGTGTTGCACTTCTATTTTAACATTTTTAGAAAAATATCATAATTGAATTTTTTTAAGGTGATAGACTTCTGTTTTTGCTTTTTTTAGAATTTTTTGAAAAATTCAAATTTGTGTGTGTTAGTCTTCAATTACGGAGTATTTTGAGTACAACACGAAAATTGAGTATTTTGATTTTGTTACACTTCAATTTTGACATTTTTTGAAAAAATATCTTGATTAAATTTTTCGAAGGTGTTAGACTTCAATTTTTTTATTTTTAAAAAATTTTTGGAAAAAATGAAATTTGTGTCTGTTAGTCTTCAATTAAGGAGTATTTTGAGTAGGACAATAAAAATTGAGTATTTTGCTTGTATTACATTTCAATTTTAACACTTTTTGAAAAAAATATAAAATTGAATTTTTTGAAGGTGCTAGACTTCTGTTCTTGCATTTGTAAGAATTTTGGAAAAAATTTAAATTTATGTGTGTTAGTCTTCAATTACGGAGTATTTTGAGTACGACATGAAAATTGAGAGTTTTTCTTGTTTTACATTTCAATTTTAAAATTAAACAAATATATCATAATTGAATTTTTCGAAGGTGTTAGACTTTTATTTTTGCATTGTTTACAAATTTTTGAAAAAATTGAAATTTGTGTATGTCAGCCTTTAATTACGCAGTATTTTGAGTACGACACGAAAATTGAGTATTTTTCTTTTGTTACACGTCAATTTTGACATTTTTTGAAAAAAATATCTTCATTGAATTTTTCGAAGGTGTTAGACTTCAATTTTTGTATTTTTAAGAAATTTTTAAAAAAAATGAAATTTGTGTCTGTTAGTCTTCAATTACGGAGTATGTTGAGTAGGACATGAAAATTGAGTATTTTGCATGTATTACATTTCAATTTTAACACATTTAATAAAATATATAAAATTGATTTTTTGAAGGTGCTAGACTTCTGTTTTTGCATTTTTAAGAATTTTGGAAAAAATTTAAATTTATGTGTGTTAGTCTTCAATTACGGAGTATTTTGAGTACGACATGAAAATTGAAAATTTTGCTTGTTTTACATTTCAATTTTAAAATTAAAAAAAATACCATAATTGAATTTTTTGAAGCTGTTAGACTTGTATTTTTGCATTTTTTAGAAATTATGGAAAAAATTTTAATTTGTGTATGTCAGCCTTTAATTACGGAGTATTTTGAGCACGCCCTGAAAATTGAGTATTTTGCTTATGTTACACTTCAATTTTAACATTTTTTTAAAAAATATCTTGATTGAATTTTTCGAAGGTGTTAGACTTCAATTTTTGCATTTTAAAGAAATTTTTGAAAAAAATGAAATTTGTGTTTGTTAGTCTTGAATTACGGAGTATTTTGAGTAGGACATGAAAATTGAGTATTTTGCTTGTATTACATTTCAATTTTAAGACATTTAATAAAATATATAAAATTGAATTTTTTGAAGGTGCTAGACTTCTGTTTTGGCATTTTTAAGAATTTTGGAAAAAATTTAAATTTATGTGCGTTAGTCTTCAATAACGGAGTATTTTGGAAAATATTTATAGTAGGACATGAAAATTGAGTATTTTGCTTGTATTACATTTCAATTTTAACATTTTTTGAAAAAAATATAAAATTGAATTTTTTGAAGGTGCTAGACTTCTGTTCTTGCATTTTTAAGAATTTTGGAAAAAATTTAAATTTATGTGTGTTAGTCTTCAATTACGGAGTATTTTGAGTACGATATGAAAATTGAGAGTTTTTCTTGTATTACATTTCAATTTTAAAATTAAACAAATATATCATAATTGAATTTTTCGAAGGTGTTAGACTTTTATTTTTGCATTTTTTTACAAATTTTGGAAAAAATTGAAATTTGTGTATGTCAGCCTTTAATTACGCAGTATTTTGAGTAGGACACGAAAGTTGAGAATTTTTCTTTTGTTACACGTGAATTTTAACATTTTTGGAAAAAATATCTTGATTGAATTTTTCGAAGGTGTTAGACTTCAATTTTTGCATTTTTAAGAAATTTTTGAAAAAAATGAAATTTCTGTCCGTTAGTCTTCAATTACGGAGTATTTTAAGTAGGACATGAAAATTGAGTATTTTGCTTGTATTACATTTCAATTTTAACACATTTAATAAAATATATAAAATTGCTTTTTTGAAGGTGCTAGACTTCTGTATTTGCATTTTTAAGAATTTTGGAAAAAATTTAAATTTATGTGTGTTAGTCTTCAATTACGGAGTATTTTGAGTACGACATGAAAATTGAAAATTTTTCTTGTTTTACATTTCAATTTTAAAATTAAAAAAAATACCATAATTGAATTTTTTGAAGGTGTTAGACTTGTATTTTTGCATTTTATAGAAATTTTGGAAAAAATTTAAATTTGTGTATGTTAGTCTTCACTTACGGAGTATTTTGAGCACGCCCTGAAAATTGAGTATTTTTCTTGTGTTGCACTTCTATTTTAACATTTTTAAAAAAATATCATAATTGAATTTTTTGAAGGTGTTAGACTTCTGTTTTTGCATTTTTTAGAATTTTATGAAAAATTCAAATTTGTGTGTGTTAGTCTTCAATTACGGAGTATTTTGAGTACAACACGAAAATTGAGTATTTTGATTTTGTTACACTTCAATTTTGACATTTTTTGAAAAAATATCTTGATTGAATTTTTGGAAGGTGTTAGACTTCAATTTTTTCATTTTTAAGAAATTTTTGAAAAAAATGAAATTTGTGTCTGTTAGACTTGAATTACGGAGTATTTTGAGTAGGACATGAAAATTGAGTATTTTGCTTGTATTACATTTCAATTTTAACACATTTAATAAAATATATAAAATTGAATTTTTTGAAGGTGCTAGACTTCTGTTTTTGCATTTTTAAGAATTTTGGAAAAAATTTAAATTTATGTGTGTTAGTCTTCAATTACGGAGTATTTTGAGTACGACATGAAAATTGAAAATTTTTATTGTTTTACATTTCAATTTTAAAATTAAAAAAAAATATCATAATTGAATTTTTTGAAGGTGTTAGACTTGTATTTTTGCATTTTTTAGAAATTTTGGAAAAAATTGAAATTTGTGTATGTCAGCCTTTAATTACGGAGTATTATGAGTACGACACGAAAATTGAGTATTTTTCTTTTGTTACACTTCAATTTTAACATTTTTTGAAAAAATATCTTGATTGAATTTTTCGAAGGTGTTAGACTTCAATTTTTTCATTTTTAAGAAATTTTTGAAAAAAAATAAATTTGTGTCTGTTAGTCTTCAATTAAGGAGTATTTTGAGTAGGACATGAAAATTGAGTATTTTGCTTGTATTACATTTCAATTTTAACTCTTTTTGAAAAAAAATACAAAATTGAATTTTTTGAAGGTGCTAGATTTCTGTTCCTGCATTTTTAAGAATTTTGGAAAAAAATTAAAATTATGTGTGTTAGTCTTCAATTACGGAGTATTTTGAGTACGACATGAAAATTGAGAGTTTTTCTTGTTTTACATTTTAATTTTAAAATTAAACAAAAATATCATAATTGAATTTTTTGAAGGTGTTAGACTTCTATTTTTGCATTTTTTAGAAATTTTGGAAAAAATTGAAATTTGTATATGTCAGTCTTTAATTAAGGAGTATTTTGAGTACGGCACGAAAATTGAGTATTTTTCTTTTGTTACACTTCAATTTTAACATTATTTGAAAAAATATCTTGATTGAATTTTTCGAAGGAGTTAGACTTCAATTTTTGCATTTTTATGAAATTTTTGAAAAAAATGAAATTTGTGTATGTTAGTCTTCAATTACGGAGTATTTTGAGTAGGACATGAAAGTTGAGTAATTTGCTTGTATTACATTTCAATTTTAACACATTTAATAAAATATATAAAATTGATTTTTTGAAGGTGCTATACTTCTGTTTTTGCATTTTTAAGAATTTTGGAAAAAATTTAAATTTATGTGTGTTAGTCTTCAATTACGGAGTATTTTGAGTACGACATGAAAATTGAAAATTTTGCTTGTTTTACATTTCAATTTTAAAATTAAAAAAAAAATATCATAATTGAATTTTTTGATGGTGTTAGACTTGTATTTTTGCATTTTTTAGAAATTTAGGAAAAAATATAAATTTGTGTATGTTAGTCTTCACATACGGAGTATTTTGAGCACGCCCTGAAAATTGAGTATTTTGCTTGTGTTGCACTTCTATTTTAACATTTTTAAAAAAATATCATAATTGAATTTTTTGAAGGTGTTAGACTTCTGTTTTTGCATTTTTTAGAATTTTTTGAAAAATTCAAATTTCTGTGTGTTAGTCTTCAATTACGGAGTATTTTGAGTACAACACGAAAATTGAGTATTTTGATTTTATTACACTTCAATTTTGACATTTTTTGAAAAAATATCTTGATTGAATTTTTCGAAGGTGTTAGACTTCAATTTTTTCATTTTTAAGAAATTTTTGGAAAAAATGAAATTTGTGTCTGTTAGTCTTCAATTAAGGAGTATTTTGAGTACGACATGAAAATTGAGTATTTTGCTTGTATTACATTTCAATTTTAACACTTTTTGAAAAAAATATAAAATTGAATTTTTTGAAGGTGCTAGACTTCTGTTCTTGCATTTTTAAGAATTTTGGAAAAAATTTAAATTTATGTGTTATAGTCTTCAATTACGGAGTATTTTGAGTACGACATGAAAATTGAGAGTTTTTCTTGTTTTACATTTCAATTTTAAAATTAAACAAATATATCATAATTGAATTTTTCGAAGGTGTTAGACTTTTATTTTTGCATTTTTTACAAATTTTGGCAAAAATTGAAATTTGTGTATGTCAGCCTTTAATTACGGAGTATTTTGAGTACGACACGAAAGTTGAGAATTTTTCTTTTGTTACACGTGAATTTTAACATTTTTTGAAAAAATATCTTGATTGAATTTTTCGAAGGTGTTAGACTTCAATTTTTGCATTTTGAAGAAATTTTTAAAAAAAATGAAATTTCTGTCCGTTAGTCTTCAATTACGGAGTATTTTAAGTAGGACATGAAAATTGAGTATTTTGCTTGTATTACATTTCAATTTTAACACATTTAATAAAATATATAAAATTGATTTTTTTAAGGTGCTAGACTTCTGTTTTTGCATTTTTAAGAATTTTGGAAAAAATTTAAATTTATGTGTGTTGGTCTTCAATTACGGAGTATTTTGAGTACGACATGAAAATTGAAAATTTTTCTTGTTTTACATTTCAATTTTAAAATTAAAAAAAATACCATAATTGAATTTTTTGATGGTGTTAGACTTGTATTTTTGCATTTTTTAGAAATTTTGGAAAAAATTGAAATTTGCGTATGTCAGCCTTTAATTACGGAGTATTTTGAGTACGACACGAAAATGGAGTATTTTTCTTTTGTTACACTTCAATTTTAACATTTTTTGAAAAAATATCTTGATTGAATTTTTCGAAGGTGTTAGACTTCAATTTTTTCATTTTTAAGAATTTTTTGAAAAAAATGAAATTTGTGTCTGTTAGTCATCAATTAAGGAGTATTTTGAGTAAGACATGAAAATTGAGTATTTTGCTTGTATTACATTTCAATTTTAACACTTTTTGAAAAAAATACAAAATTGAATTTTTTGAAGGTGCTAGACTTCTGTTCTTGCATTTTTAAGAATTTTGGAAAAAAATTAAAATTATGTGTGTTAGTCTTCAATTACGGAGTATTTTGAGTACGACATGAAAATTGAGAGTTTTTCTTGTTTTACATTTTAATTTTAAAATTAAACAAAAATATCATAATTGAATTTTTCGAAGGTGTTAGACTTCTATTTTTGCATTTTTTAGAAATTTTGGAAAAAATTGAAATTTGTATATGTCAGGCTTTAATTAAGGAGTATTTTGAGTACGTCACGAAAATTGAGTATTTTTCTTTTGTTACACTTCAATTTTAACATTTTTTGAAAAAATATCTTGTTTGAATTTTTCGAAGGTGTTAGACGTCAATTTTTGCATTTTTAAGAAATTTTTGAAAAAAATGAAATTTGTGTCTGTTAGTCTTCAATTACGGAGTATTTTGAGTAGGACATGAAAGTTGAGTAATTTGCTTGTATTACATTTCAATTTTAACACATTTTATAAAATATATAAAATTGATTTTTTGAAGGTGCTATACTTCTGTTTTTGCATTTTTAAGAACTTTGGAAACAATTTAAATTTATGTGTGTTGGTCTTCAATTACGGAGTATTTTGAGTACGACATGAAAATTGAAAATTTTGCTTGTTTTACATTTCAATTTTAAAATTAAAAAAAATACCATAATTGAATTTTTTGAAGGTGTTAGACTTGTATTTTTGCATTTTTTAGAAATTTTGGAAAAAATTTAAATTTGTGTATGTTAGTCTTCACTTACGGAGTATTTTGAGCACGCCCTGAAAATTGAGTATTTTGCTTGTGTTGCACTTCTATTTTAACATTTTTAAAAAAATATCATAATTGAATTTTTTGAAGGTGTTAGACTTCTGTTTTTGCATTTTTTAGAATTTTTTGTAAAATTCAAATTTGTGTGTGTTAGTCTTCAATTACGGAGTATTTTGAGTACAACACGGAAATTGAGTATTTCGATTTTGTTACACTTCAATTTAGACATTTTTTGAAAAAATATCTTTATTGAATTTTTCGAAGGTGTTAGACTTCAATTTTTTCATTTTTATGAAATTTTTGAAAAAAATTAAATTTGTGTCTGTTAGTCTTCAATTAAGGAGTATTTTGAGTAGGACATGAAAATTGAGTATTTTGCTTGTATTACATTTCAAATTTAACACTTTTTTAAAAAAATATAAAATTGAATTTTTTGAAGGTGCTAGACTTCTGTTCTCGTATTTTTAAGAATTTTGGAAAAAATTTAAATTTATGTGTGTTAGTCTTCAATTACGGAGTATTTTGAGTACGACATGAAAATTGAGAGTTTTTCTTGTTTTACATTTCAATTTTAAAATTAAACAAAAATATCATAATTGAATTTTTCGAAGGCGTTAGACTTCAATTTTTTCATTTTTTAGAAATTTTGGAAAAAATGGAAATTTCTGTATGCCAGCCTTTAATTAAGGAGTATTTTGAGTATGGCACGAAAATTGAGTATTTTTCTTTTGTTACACTTCAATTTAAACATTTTATGAAAAAATATCTTGATTAAATTTTTCGAAGGTGTTAGACTTCAATTTTTGCATTTTTAAGAAATTTTTGAAAAAAATGAAATTTGTGTCTGTTAGTCTTCAATTACGGAGTATTTTGAGTAGGACATGAAAATTGAGTACTTTGCTTGTATTACATTTCAATTTTAACACATTTAATAAAATATATAAAACTGAATTTTTTGAAGTTGCTAGACTTCTGTTTTTGCATTTTTAAGAATTTTGGAAAAAATTTAAATTTATGTGTGTTAGTCTTCAATTACGGAGTATTTTGAGTGCGACATGAAAATTGAAAATTTTGCTAGTTTTACATTTCAATTTTAAAATTAAAAAAAATTCCATAATTGAATTTTTTGATGGTGTTAGACTTGTATTTTTGCATTTTTTAGAAATTTTGGAAAAAATTTAAATTTGTGTATGTTAGTCTTCACTTACGGAGTATTTTGAGCACGCCCTGAAAATTGAGTATTTTGCTTGTGTTGCACTTCTATTTTAACATTTTTAAATAAAATATCATAATTGAATTTTTTGAAGGTTTTAGACTTCTGTTTTTGCATTTTTTAGAATTTTATGAAAAATTCAAATTTGTGTGTGTTAGTCTTCAATTACGGAGTATTTTGAGTACAACACGAAAATTGAGTATTTTGATTTTGTTACACTTCACTTTTGACATTTTCTGAAAAAATAACTTGATTGAATTTTTCGAAGGTGTTAGACTTCAATTTTTTCATTTTTAAAAAAATTTTGGAAAAAAAGAAATTTGTGTCTGTTAGTCTTCAACTAAGGAGTATTTTGAGTAGGACATGAAAATTGAGTATTTTGCTTGTATTACATTTCAATTTTAACACTTTTTGAGAAAAATATAAAATTGAATTTTTTGAAGGTGCTAGACTTCTGTTCTTGCATTTTTAAGAATTTTGGAAAAAATTTAAATTTATGTGTGTTATTCTTCAATTACGGAGTATTTTGAGTACGACATGAAAATTGAGAGTTTTTCTTGTTTTACATTTCAATTTTAAAATTAAACAAAAATATCATAATTGAATTTTTCGAAGGTGTTAGACTTTTATTTTTGCATTTTTTACAAATTTTGGAAAAAATTGAAATTTGTATATGTCAGCCTTTAATTACGGAGTATTTTGAGTACGACACGAAAATTGAGTATTTTTCTTATGTTACACGTCAATTTTAACATTTTTTGAAAAAATATCTTGATTGAATTTTTCGAAGGTGTTAGACTTCAATTTTTGCTTTTTTAAGAAATTTTTGAAAAAAATGAAATTTGTGTATGTTAGTCTTCAATTACGGAGTATTTTGAGTAGGACATGAAAATTGAGTATTTTGCTTGTATTATATTTCAATTTTAACACACTCAATAAAATATATAAAAATGAATTTTTTGAAGTTGCTAGACTTCTGTTTTTGCATTTTTAAGAATTTTGGAAAAAATTTAAATTTATGTGTGTTGGTCTTCAATTACGGAGTATTTTGAGTACGACATGAAAATTGAAAATTTTGCTTGTTTTACATTTCAATTTTAAAATTAAAAAAAATACCATAATTGAATTTTTTGAAGGTGTTAGACTTGTATTTTTGCATTTTTTAGAAATTTTGGAAACAATTTAAATTTGTGCATGTTAGTCTTCACTTACGGAGTATTTTGAGCACGCCCTGAAAATTGAGTACTTTGCTTGTGTTGCACTTCTATTTTAACATTTTTAAAAAAATATCATAATTGAATTTTTTGAAGGTGTTAGACTTCTGTTTTTGCATTTTTTAGAATTTTTTGAAAAATTTAAATTTGTGTGTGTTAGTCTTCAATTACGGAGTATTTTGAGTACAACACGGAAATTGAGTATTTTGATTTTGTTACACGTCAATTTTGACATTTTTTGAAAAAATATCTTTATTGAATTTTTCGAAGGTGTTAGACTTCAATTTTTTTATTTTTAAGAAATTTTTAAAAAAAATGAAATTTGTGTCTGTTAGTCTTCAATTAAGGAGTGTTTTGAGTAGGACATGAAAATTGAGTATTTTGCTTGTATTACATTTCAATTTTAACACTTTTTGAAAAAAATATAAAATTTAATTTTTTGAAGGTGCTAGACTTCTGTTCTCGTATTTTTAAGAATTTTGGAAAAAATTTAAATTTATGTGTGTTAGTCTTCAATTACGGAGTATTTTGAGTACGACATGAAAATTGAGAGTTTTTCTTGTTTTACATTTTGATTTTAAAATTAAACAAAAATATCATAATTGAATTTTTCGAAGGCGTTAGACTTCAATTTTTGCATTTTTTAGAAATTTTGGAAAAAATTGAAATTTGTGTATGCCAGCCTTTAATTACGGAGTATTTTGAGTACGACACGAAAATTGAGTATTTTTCTTTTGTTACACTTCAATTTAAACATTTTATGAAAAAATATCTTGATTAAATTTTTCGAAGGTGTTAGACTTCAATTTTTGCATTTTTAAGAAATTTTTGAAAAAAATGAAATTTGTGTCCGTTAGTCTTCTATTACGGAGTATTTTGAGTAGGACATGACAATTGAGTATTTTCCTTGTATTACATTTCAATTTTAACACATTTAATAAAATATATAAAATTGAATTTTTTGAAGGTGCTAGACTTCTGTTTTTGCGTTTTTAAGAATTTTGGAAAAAATTTAAATTTATGTGTGTTAGTCTTCAATTATGGAGTATTTTGAGTACCACATGAAAATGGAAAATTTTGCTTGTTTAACATTTCAATTTTAAAATTTAAAAAATATATCATAATTTAATTTTTTGAAGGTGTTAGACTTGTATTTTTGCATTTTTTAGAAATTTTGGAAAAAATTTAAATTTGTGTATGTTAGTCTTCACTTACGGAGTATTTTGAGCACGCCCTGAAAATTGAGTATTTGTCTTGTGTTGCACTTCTATTTTAAAATTTAAAAAAATATATCATAATTGAATTTTCTTGAAGGTGTTAGACTTCTGTTTTTTCATTTTTTTTTCATTTTTTGAAAAATTGAAATTTGTTTGTGTTAGTCTTCAATTACGGAGTATTTTGAGTAGAACACGAAAATTGAGTATTTTTATTTTGTTACACTTCAATTTTGACATTTTTTGAAAAAATATCTTGATTGAATTTTTCGAAGGTGTTAGACTTCAATTTTTTCATTTTTAAGAAATTTGTGAAAAAAAATGAAATTTGTGTCTGTTAGTCTTCAATTTAGGAGTATTTTGAGTAGGACATGAAAATTGAGTATTTTGCTTGTATTACATTTCAATTTTAACACATTTTGAAAAAAATATAAAATTGAATTTTTTGAAGGTGCTAAACTTCTGTTCTTGCATTTTTAAGAATTTTGGAAAAAATTTAAATTTATGTGTGTTAGCCTTCAATTAAGGTGTATTTTGAGTACCACATGAAAATTGTGAATTTTTCTTGTTTTACATTTCAATTTTAAAATTAAACAAAAATATCGTAATTGAATTTTTTGAAGGTAGACTTCTATTTTTGCATTTTTTAGAAATTTTGGAAAAAATTGAAATTTGTGTATGTCAGTATTTTATTACGGACTATTTTGAGTACGACACGAAAATTAAGTATTTTGCTTTTGTTACACTTCAATTTTTACATTTTTTGGAAAAATATCTTGATTGAATTTTTCGAAGGTATTAGACTTCAATTTTTGCATTTTTAAGAAATTTTTGAAAAAAATCAAATTTGTGTCTGTTAGTCTTCAATTAAGGAGTATTTGGAGTAGGACACGAAAATTGAGTATTTTGATTTTGTTGCACTTCAATTTTGACATTTTTTGAAAAAATATCTTGATTGAATTTTTCGAAGGTGTTAGACTTCAATTTTTTCATTTTTAAGAAATTTTTGGAAAAAATGAAATTTGTGTCTGTTAGTCTTCAATTAAGGAGTATTTTGAGTAGGACATGAAAATTGAGTATTTTGCTTGTATTACATTTCAATTTTAACACTTCTTGAAAAAAATATAAAATTGAATTTTTTGAAGGTGCTAGACTTCTGTTCTTGCATTTTTAAGAAATTTGGAAAAAATTTAAATTTATGTGTGTTAGCCTTCAATTACGGAGTATTTTGAGTACGACATGAAAATTGAGAGTTTTTCTTGTTTTACATTTCAATTTTAAAATTAAACAAAAATATCGTAATTGAATTTTTTTAAGGTGTTAGACTTCTATTTTTGCGTTTTTTAGAAATTTTCGAAAAAATTGAAATTTTCGTATGTTATACTTCAATTACGTATTTTGAGTACGACACGAAAATTGAGTATTTTACTTTTGTTACACTTCAATTTTAACATTTTTTGATAAAATATCTCGATTGAATTTTTCGAAGGTCTTAGACTTCAATTTTTGCATTTTGAAGAAATTTTTGAAAAAAATGAAATTTGTGTCTGTTAGTCTTCAATTACGGATTATTTTGAGTAGGACATGAAAATTGAGTATTTTGCTTGTATTACATTCCAATTTTAACACTTTTTTGAAAAAAATATATAAAATTGAATTTTTTGAAGGCGCTAGACTTCTGTTCTTCCATTTTTAAGAATTTTTGAAAAAATTTAAATTTATGTGTGTCAGTCTTCAATTACGGAGTATTTTGAGTACGACATGAAAATTGAGAATTTTTCTTGTTTTACATTTCAATTGTAAAATTAAACAAAAATATCATAATTGAATTTTTTGAAGGTGTTAGACTTTTATTTTTGCATTTTTTAGAAATTTTGGAAAAAATTGAAATTTGTGTATGTTAGTCTTCAATTACGGAGTATTTTGGTTACGACACGAAAATTGAGTATTTTTCTTTTGTTACACTTCCATTTTAACATTTTTTGAAAAAATATCTTGATTGAATTTTTCGAAGGTTAACGACTTCAATTTTTGCATTTTTAAGAAATTTTTAAAAAAAATGAAATTTGTGTCTGTTAGTCTTCGATTACGGAGTATTTTGAGTAGGACATGAAAATTGAGTATTTTGCTTGTATTACATTTCAATTTTAACACATTTAAAAATATATATAAAATTGAATTTTTTTGAAGGTGCTAGACTTCAATTTTTGCATTTTTAAGGATTTTGGAAAAAATTTAAATTTATGTGTGTTAGTCTTCAATTACGGAGTATTTTGAGTTCGACATGAAAATTGAGAATTTTTCTTGTTTTACATTTCAATTTTAAAATTAAACAAAAATATCATAATTGAATTTTGGAAAAAAATTGAAATTTGTGTATGTTAGTCTTCAATTACGGAGTATTTTGAGTATGACACGAAAATTGAGTATTTTGCTTTTGTTACACTTCAGTTTTAACATTTTTTGAAAAAATATCTTAATTGAATTTTTCGAAGGTGTTACATTTCTATTTTTGCCTTTTTTAGAAATTTTGGAAAAAATTGAAATTTGTGTATGTTAGTCTTCAATTACGGAGTATTTTGAGTACGACACGAAAATTGAGTATTTTTCTTTTGTTACACTTCAATTTTAACATTTTTTGAAAAAATATCTTGATTGAATTTTTCGAAGGTGTTAGACTTCAATTTTTGCATTTTTAAGAAATTTTTCAAAAAAATGAAATTTGTGTTTGTTAGTCTTCCATTAAGGAGTATTTTGAGTAGGACATGACAATTGAGTATTTTGCTTGTATTACATTTCAATTTTATCACATTTAATAAAATATATATAATTGAATTTTTTTGAAGGTGCTAGACTTCTGTTTTTGCATTTTTTAGAATTTTGGAAAAAATTTAAATTTATGTTTGTTAGTCTTCAATTACGGAGTATTTTGAGTACCACATGAAAATTGAAAATTTTGCTTGTTTTTCATTTCAATTTTAAAATAAAAAATAAATATCATAATTGAATTTTTTGAAGGTGTTAGACTTGTATTTTTGCATTCTTTAGAAATTTAGGAAAAAAATTTAATTTGTGTATGTTAGTCTTCACTTACGGAGTATTTTGAGGACGCCCTGAAAATTGAGTATTTATCTTGTGTTGCACTTCTATTTTAACATTTTTAAAAAAATATCATAATTGAATTTTTTGAAGGTGTTAGACTTCTGTTTTTGCATTTTTTAGAATTTTTTGAAAAATTGAAATTTGTGTGTGTTAGTCTTCAATTACGGAGTACTTTGAGTACAACACGAAAATTGAGTATTTTGATTTTGTTACACTTCAATTTTGACATTTTTTGAAAAAATATCTTGATTGAATTTTTCGAAGGTGTTAAACTTCAATTTTTTCATTTTTAAGAAATTTTTGAAAAAAAATGAAATTTGTGTCTGTTAGTCTTCAATTAAGGAGTATTTTGAGTAGGACATGAAAATTGAGTATTTTGCTTGTATTACATTTCAATTTTAACACTTTTTGAGAAAAATATAAAATTGAATTTTTTGAAGGTGCTAGACTTCTGTTCTTGCATTTTTAAGAATTTTGGAAAAAATTTAAATTTATGTGTGTTAGCCTTCAATTACGGAGTATTTTGAGTACGACACGAAAATTGTTTATTTTTCTTTTGTTAAACTTCAATTTTAACATTTTTTGAAAAAATATCTTGATGGAATTTTTCGAAGGTGTTAGACTTCAATTTTTGCGTTTTTAAGAAATTTTTGAAAAAAATGAAATTTGTGTCTGTTAGTCTTCCATTACGGAGTATTTTCAGCATGACATGAAAATTGAGTATTTTGCTTGTATTACATTTCAATTTAAACACATTTAATAAAATATATAAAATTGAATTTTTTGAAGGTGCTAGACTTCTGTTTTTGCATTTTTCAAAATTTTGGAAATAATTTAAATTTATGTGTGTTAGTCTTCAATTACGGCGTATTTTGAGTACGACATGAAAATTGAAAATTTTGCTTGTTTTACATTTCAATTTTAAAATTAAAAAAAATATCATAATTGAATTTTTTGAAGGTGTTAGACTTGTATTTTTGCATTTTTTAGAAATTTTGGAAAAAATTTAAATTTGTGTATGTTACTCTTCACTTACGGAGTATTTTGAGCACGCCCTGAAAATTGAGTATTTTGCTTGTGTTGCACTTCTATTTTAACATTTTTAAAAAAATATCATAATTGAATTTTTTTGAAGGTGTTAGACTTCTGTTTTTGCATTTTTTAGAATTTTTTGAAAAATTCAAATTTGTGTGTGTTAGTCTTCAATTACGGAGTATTTTGAGTACAACACGAAAATTGAGTATTTTGATTTTGTTACACTTCAATTTTGACATTTTTTTAAAAAATATCTTGATTGAATTTTTCGAAGGTGTTCGACTTCAATTTTTTCATTTTTAAGAAATTTTTGTAAAAAATGAAATTTGGGTCTGTTAGTCTTCAATTAAGGAGTATTTTGAGTAGGACATGAAAATTGAGTATTTTGCTTGTATTACATTTCAATTTTAACACTTTTTGAAAAAAATATAAAATATAATTTTTTGAAGGAGCTAGACTTCCGTTCTTGCATTTTCAAGAATTTTGAAAAAAGTTTAAATTTATGTCTGTTAGTCTTCAACTAAGGAGTATTTTGAGTAGGACATGAAAATTGAGTATTTTGCTTGTATTACATTTCAATTTTAACACTTTTTGAAAAAAATATAAAATTGAATTTTTTGAAGGTGCTACACTTCTGTTCTTGCATTTTTAAGAATTTTGGAAAAAATTTAAATTTATGTGTGTTATTCTTCAATTACGGAGTATTTTGAGTACGACATGAAAATTGAGAGTTTTTCTTGTTTTACATTTCAATTTTAAAATTAAACAAAAATATCATAATTGAATTTTTCGAAGGTGTTAGACTTTTATTTTTGCATTTTTTACAAATTTTGGAAAAAATTGAAATTTGTATATGTCAGCCTTTAATTACGGAGTATTTTGAGTACGACACGAAAATTGAGTATTTTTCTTATGTTACACGTCAATTTTAACATTTTTTGAAAAAATATCTTGATTGAATTTTTCGAAGGTGTTAGACTTCAATTTTTGCTTTTTTAAGAAATTTTTGAAAAAAATGAAATTTGTGTATGTTAGTCTTCAATTACGGAGTATTTTGAGTAGGACATGAAAATTGAGTATTTTGCTTGTATTATATTTCAATTTTAACACACTCAATAAAATATATAAAAATGAATTTTTTGAAGTTGCTAGACTTCTGTTTTTGCATTTTTAAGAATTTTGGAAAAAATTTAAATTTATGTGTGTTGGTCTTCAATTACGGAGTATTTTGAGTACGACGTGAAAATTGAAAATTTTGCTTGTTTTACATTTCAATTTTAAAATTAAAAAAAATACCATAATTGAATTTTTTGAAGGTGTTAGACTTGTATTTTTGCATTTTTTAGAATTTTTTGAAAAATTTAAATTTGTGTGTGTTAGTCTTCAATTACGGAGTATTTTGAGTACAACACGGAAATTGAGTATTTTGATTTTGTTACACGTCAATTTTGACATTTTTTGAAAAAATATCTTTATTGAATTTTTCGAAGGTGTTAGACTTCAATTTTTTCATTTTTAAGAAATTTTTAAAAAAAATGAAATTTGTGTCTGTTAGTCTTCAATTAAGGAGTGTTTTGAGTAGGACATGAAAATTGAGTATTTTGCTTGTATTACATTTCAATTTTAACACTTTTTGAAAAAAATATAAAATTTAATTTTTTGAAGGTGCTAGACTTCTGTTCTCGTATTTTTAAGAATTTTGGAAAAAATTAAAATTTATGTGTGTTAGTCTTCAATTACGGAGTATTTTGAGTACGACATGAAAATTGAGAGTTTTTCTTGTTTTACATTTTAATTTTAAAATTAAACAAAAATATCATAATTGAATTTTTCGAAGGCGTTAGACTTCAATTTTTGCATTTTTTAGAAATTTTGGAAAAAATTGAAATTTGTGTATGCCAGCCTTTAATTACGGAGTATTTTGAGTACGACACGAAAATTGAGTATTTTTCTTTTGTTACACTTCAATTTAAACATTTTATGAAAAAATATCTTGATTAAATTTTTCGAAGGTGTTAGACTTCAATTTTTGCATTTTTAAGAAATTTTTGAAAAAAATGAAATTTGTGTCCGTTAGTCTTCTATTACGGAGTATTTTGAGTAGGACATGACAATTGAGTATTTTCCTTGTATTACATTTCAATTTTAACACATTTAATAAAATATATAAAATTGAATTTTTTGAAGGTGCTAGACTTCTGTTTTTGCGTTTTTAAGAATTTTGGAAAAAATTTAAATTTATGTGTGTTAGTCTTCAATTATGGAGTATTTTGAGTACCACATGAAAATTGAAAATTTTGCTTGTTTAACATTTCAATTTTAAAATTAAAAAAATATATCATAATTTAATTTTTTGAAGGTGTTAGACTTGTATTTTTGCATTTTTTAGAAATTTTGGAAAAAATTTAAATTTGTGTATGTTAGTCTTCACTTACGGAGTATTTTGAGCACGCCCTGAAAATTGAGTATTTGTCTTGTGTTGCACTTCTATTTTAAAATTTAAAAAAATATATCATAATTGAATTTTCTTGAAGGTGTTAGACTTCTGTTTTTTCATTTTTTTTTCATTTTTTGAAAAATTGAAATTTGTTTGTGTTAGTCTTCAATTACGGAGTATTTTGAGTAGAACACGAAAATTGAGTATTTTTATTTTGTTACACTTCAATTTTGACATTTTTTGAAAAAATATCTTGATTGAATTTTTCGAAGGTGTTAGACTTCAATTTTTTCATTTTTAAGAAATTTGTGAAAAAAAATGAAATTTGTGTCTGTTAGTCTTCAATTTAGGAGTATTTTGAGTAGGACATGAAAATTGAGTATTTTGCTTGTATTACATTTCAATTTTAACACATTTTGAAAAAAATATAAAATTGAATTTTTTGAAGGTGCTAAACTTCTGTTCTTGCATTTTTAAGAATTTTGGAAAAAATTTAAATTTATGTGTGTTAGCCTTCAATTAAGGAGTATTTTGAGTACCACATGAAAATTGTGAATTTTTCTTGTTTTACATTTCAATTTTAAAATTAAACAAAAATATCGTAATTGAATTTTTTGAAGGTAGACTTCTATTTTTGCATTTTTTAGAAATTTTGGAAAAAATTGAAATTTGTGTATGTCAGTATTTTATTACGGACTATTTTGAGTACGACACGAAAATTAAGTATTTTGCTTTTGTTACACTTCAATTTTTACATTTTTTGGAAAAATATCTTGATTGAATTTTTCGAAGGTGTTAGACTTCAATTTTTGCATTTTTAAGAAATTTTTGAAAAAAATGAAATTTGTGTCTGTTAGTCTTCAATTAAGGAGTATTTTGAGTAGGACACGAAAATTGAGTATTTTGATTTTGTTGCACTTCAATTTTGACATTTTTTGAAAAAATATCTTGATTGAATTTTTCGAAGGTGTTAGACTTCAATTTTTTCATTTTTAAGAAATTTTTGGAAAAAATGAAATTTGTGTCTGTTAGTCTTCAATTAAGGAGTATTTTGAGTAGGACATGAAAATTGAGTATTTTGCTTGTATTACATTTCAATTTTAACACTTCTTGAAAAAAATATAAAATTGAATTTTTTGAAGGTGCTAGACTTCTGTTCTTGCATTTTTAAGAAATTTGGAAAAAATTTAAATTTATGTGTGTTAGCCTTCAATTACGGAGTATTTTGAGTACGACATGAAAATTGAGAGTTTTTCTTGTTTTACATTTCAATTTTAAAATTAAACAAAAATATCGTAATTGAATTTTTTTAAGGTGTTAGACTTCTATTTTTGCGTTTTTTAGAAATTTTCGAAAAAATTGAAATTTTCGTATGTTATACTTCAATTACGTATTTTGAGTACGACACGAAAATTGAGTATTTTACTTTTGTTACACTTCAATTTTAACATTTTTTGATAAAATATCTCGATTGAATTTTTCGAAGGTCTTAGACTTCAATTTTTGCATTTTGAAGAAATTTTTGAAAAAAATGAAATTTGTGTCTGTTAGTCTTCAATTACGGATTATTTTGAGTAGGACATGAAAATTGAGTATTTTGCTTGTATTACATTCCAATTTTAACACTTTTTTGAAAAAAATATATAAAATTGAATTTTTTGAAGGCGCTAGACTTCTGTTCTTCCATTTTTAAGAATTTTTGAAAAAATTTAAATTTATGTGTGTCAGTCTTCAATTACGGAGTATTTTGAGTACGACATGAAAATTGAGAATTTTTCTTGTTTTACATTTCAATTGTAAAATTAAACAAAAATATCATAATTGAATTTTTTGAAGGTGTTAGACTTTTATTTTTGCATTTTTTAGAAATTTTGGAAAAAATTGAAATTTGTGTATGTTAGTCTTCAATTACGGAGTATTTTGGTTACGACACGAAAATTGAGTATTTTTCTTTTGTTACACTTCCATTTTAACATTTTTTGAAAAAATATCTTGATTGAATTTTTCGAAGGTTAACGACTTCAATTTTTGCATTTTTAAGAAATTTTTAAAAAAAATGAAATTTGTGTCTGTTAGTCTTCGATTACGGAGTATTTTGAGTAGGACATGAAAATTGAGTATTTTGCTTGTATTACATTTCAATTTTAACACATTTAAAAATATATATAAAATTGAATTTTTTTGAAGGTGCTAGACTTCAATTTTTGCATTTTTAAGGATTTTGGAAAAAATTTAAATTTATGTGTGTTAGTCTTCAATTACGGAGTATTTTGAGTTCGACATGAAAATTGAGAATTTTTCTTGTTTTACATTTCAATTTTAAAATTAAACAAAAATATCATAATTGAATTTTGGAAAAAAATTGAAATTTGTGTATGTTAGTCTTCAATTACGGAGTATTTTGAGTATGACACGAAAATTGAGTATTTTGCTTTTGTTACACTTCAGTTTTAACATTTTTTGAAAAAATATCTTAATTGAATTTTTCGAAGGTGTTACATTTCTATTTTTGCCTTTTTTAGAAATTTTGGAAAAAATTGAAATTTGTGTATGTTAGTCTTCAATTACGGAGTATTTTGAGTACGACACGAAAATTGAGTATTTTTCTTTTGTTACACTTCAATTTTAACATTTTTTGAAAAAATATCTTGATTGAATTTTTCGAAGGTGTTAGACTTCAATTTTTGCATTTTTAAGAAATTTTTCAAAAAAATGAAATTTGTGTTTGTTAGTCTTCCATTAAGGAGTATTTTGAGTAGGACATGACAATTGAGTATTTTGCTTGTATTACATTTCAATTTTATCACATTTAATAAAATATATATAATTGAATTTTTTTGAAGGTGCTAGACTTCTGTTTTTGCATTTTTTAGAATTTTGGAAAAAATTTAAATTTATGTTTGTTAGTCTTCAATTACGGAGTATTTTGAGTACCACATGAAAATTGAAAATTTTGCTTGTTTTTCATTTCAATTTTAAAATAAAAAATAAATATCATAATTGAATTTTTTGAAGGTGTTAGACTTGTATTTTTGCATTCTTTAGAAATTTAGGAAAAAAATTTAATTTGTGTATGTTAGTCTTCACTTACGGAGTATTTTGAGGACGCCCTGAAAATTGAGTATTTATCTTGTGTTGCACTTCTATTTTAACATTTTTAAAAAAATATCATAATTGAATTTTTTGAAGGTGTTAGACTTCTGTTTTTGCATTTTTTAGAATTTTTTGAAAAATTGAAATTTGTGTGTGTTAGTCTTCAATTACGGAGTACTTTGAGTACAACACGAAAATTGAGTATTTTGATTTTGTTACACTTCAATTTTGACATTTTTTGAAAAAATATCTTGATTGAATTTTTCGAAGGTGTTAAACTTCAATTTTTTCATTTTTAAGAAATTTTTGAAAAAAAATGAAATTTGTGTCTGTTAGTCTTCAATTAAGGAGTATTTTGAGTAGGACATGAAAATTGAGTATTTTGCTTGTATTACATTTCAATTTTAACACTTTTTGAGAAAAATATAAAATTGAATTTTTTGAAGGTGCTAGACTTCTGTTCTTGCATTTTTAAGAATTTTGGAAAAAATTTAAATTTATGTGTGTTAGCCTTCAATTACGGAGTATTTTGAGTACGACACGAAAATTGTTTATTTTTCTTTTGTTAAACTTCAATTTTCACATTTTTTGAAAAAATATCTTGATGGAATTTTTCGAAGGTGTTAGACTTCAATTTTTGCGTTTTTAAGAAATTTTTGAAAAAAATGAAATTTGTGTCTGTTAGTCTTCCATTACGGAGTATTTTGAGCATGACATGAAAATTGAGTATTTTGCTTGTATTACATTTCAATTTAAACACATTTAATAAAATATATAAAATTGAATTTTTTGAAGGTGCTAGACTTCTGTTTTTGCATTTTTCAAAATTTTGGAAATAATTTAAATTTATGTGTGTTAGTCTTCAATTACGGCGTATTTTGAGTACGACATGAAAATTGAAAATTTTGCTTGTTTTACATTTCAATTTTAAAATTAAAAAAAATATCATAATTGAATTTTTTGAAGGTGTTAGACTTGTATTTTTGCATTTTTTAGAAATTTTGGAAAAAATTTAAATTTGTGTATGTTACTCTTCACTTACGGAGTATTTTGAGCACGCCCTGAAAATTGAGTATTTTGCTTGTGTTGCACTTCTATTTTAACATTTTTAAAAAAATATCATAATTGAATTTTTTTGAAGGTGTTAGACTTCTGTTTTTGCATTTTTTAGAATTTTTTGAAAAATTCAAATTTGTGTGTGTTAGTCTTCAATTACGGAGTATTTTGAGTACAACACGAAAATTGAGTATTTTGATTTTGTTACACTTCAATTTTGACATTTTTTTAAAAAATATCTTTATTGAATTTTTCGAAGGTGTTCGACTTCAATTTTTTCATTTTTAAGAAATTTTTGTAAAAAATGAAATTTGGGTCTGTTAGTCTTCAATTAAGGAGTATTTTGAGTAGGACATGAAAATTGAGTATTTTGCTTGTATTACATTTCAATTTTAACACTTTTTGAAAAAAATATAAAATATAATTTTTTGAAGGAGCTAGACTTCCGTTCTTGCATTTTCAAGAATTTTGAAAAAAGTTTAAATTTATGTCTGTTAGTCTTCAACTAAGGAGTATTTTGAGTAGGACATGAAAATTGAGTATTTTGCTTGTATTACATTTCAATTTTAACACTTTTTGAAAAAAATATAAAATTGAATTTTTTGAAGGTGCTACACTTCTGTTCTTGCATTTTTAAGAATTTTGGAAAAAATTTAAATTTATGTGTGTTATTCTTCAATTACGGAGTATTTTGAGTACGACATGAAAATTGAGAGTTTTTCTTGTTTTACATTTCAATTTTAAAATTAAACAAAAATATCATAATTGAATTTTTCGAAGGTGTTAGACTTTTATTTTTGCATTTTTTACAAATTTTGGAAAAAATTGAAATTTGTATATGTCAGCCTTTAATTACGGAGTATTTTGAGTACGACACGAAAATTGAGTATTTTTCTTATGTTACACGTCAATTTTAACATTTTTTGAAAAAATATCTTGATTGAATTTTTCGAAGGTGTTAGACTTCAATTTTTGCTTTTTTAAGAAATTTTTGAAAAAAATGAAATTTGTGTATGTTAGTCTTCAATTACGGAGTATTTTGAGTAGGACATGAAAATTGAGTATTTTGCTTGTATTATATTTCAATTTTAACACACTCAATAAAATATATAAAAATGAATTTTTTGAAGTTGCTAGACTTCTGTTTTTGCATTTTTAAGAATTTTGGAAAAAATTTAAATTTATGTGTGTTGGTCTTCAATTACGGAGTATTTTGAGTACGACGTGAAAATTGAAAATTTTGCTTGTTTTACATTTCAATTTTAAAATTAAAAAAAATACCATAATTGAATTTTTTGAAGGTGTTAGACTTGTATTTTTGCATTTTTTAGAATTTTTTGAAAAATTTAAATTTGTGTGTGTTAGTCTTCAATTACGGAGTATTTTGAGTACAACACGGAAATTGAGTATTTTGATTTTGTTACACGTCAATTTTGACATTTTTTGAAAAAATATCTTTATTGAATTTTTCGAAGGTGTTAGACTTCAATTTTTTCATTTTTAAGAAATTTTTAAAAAAAATGAAATTTGTGTCTGTTAGTCTTCAATTAAGGAGTGTTTTGAGTAGGACATGAAAATTGAGTATTTTGCTTGTATTACATTTCAATTTTAACACTTTTTGAAAAAAATATAAAATTTAATTTTTTGAAGGTGCTAGACTTCTGTTCTCGTATTTTTAAGAATTTTGGAAAAAATTAAAATTTATGTGTGTTAGTCTTCAATTACGGAGTATTTTGAGTACGACATGAAAATTGAGAGTTTTTCTTGTTTTACATTTTAATTTTAAAATTAAACAAAAATATCATAATTGAATTTTTCGAAGGCGTTAGACTTCAATTTTTGCATTTTTTAGAAATTTTGGAAAAAATTGAAATTTGTGTATGCCAGCCTTTAATTACGGAGTATTTTGAGTACGACACGAAAATTGAGTATTTTTCTTTTGTTACACTTCAATTTAAACATTTTATGAAAAAATATCTTGATTAAATTTTTCGAAGGTGTTAGACTTCAATTTTTGCATTTTTAAGAAATTTTTGAAAAAAATGAAATTTGTGTCCGTTAGTCTTCTATTACGGAGTATTTTGAGTAGGACATGACAATTGAGTATTTTCCTTGTATTACATTTCAATTTTAACACATTTAATAAAATATATAAAATTGAATTTTTTGAAGGTGCTAGACTTCTGTTTTTGCGTTTTTAAGAATTTTGGAAAAAATTTAAATTTATGTGTGTTAGTCTTCAATTATGGAGTATTTTGAGTACCACATGAAAATTGAAAATTTTGCTTGTTTAACATTTCAATTTTAAAATTAAAAAAATATATCATAATTTAATTTTTTGAAGGTGTTAGACTTGTATTTTTGCATTTTTTAGAAATTTTGGAAAAAATTTAAATTTGTGTATGTTAGTCTTCACTTACGGAGTATTTTGAGCACGCCCTGAAAATTGAATATTTGTCTTGTGTTGCACTTCTATTTTAAAATTTAAAAAAATATATCATAATTGAATTTTCTTGAAGGTGTTAGACTTCTGTTTTTTCATTTTTTTTTCATTTTTTGAAAAATTGAAATTTGTTTGTGTTAGTCTTCAATTACGGAGTATTTTGAGTAGAACACGAAAATTGAGTATTTTTATTTTGTTACACTTCAATTTTGACATTTTTTGAAAAAATATCTTGATTGAATTTTTCGAAGGTGTTAGACTTCAATTTTTTCATTTTTAAGAAATTTGTGAAAAAAAATGAAATTTGTGTCTGTTAGTCTTCAATTTAGGAGTATTTTGAGTAGGACATGAAAATTGAGTATTTTGCTTGTATTACATTTCAATTTTAACACATTTTGAAAAAAATATAAAATTGAATTTTTTGAAGGTGCTAAACTTCTGTTCTTGCATTTTTAAGAATTTTGGAAAAAATTTAAATTTATGTGTGTTAGCCTTCAATTAAGGAGTATTTTGAGTACCACATGAAAATTGTGAATTTTTCTTGTTTTACATTTCAATTTTAAAATTAAACAAAAATATCGTAATTGAATTTTTTGAAGGTAGACTTCTATTTTTGCATTTTTTAGAAATTTTGGAAAAAATTGAAATTTGTGTATGTCAGTATTTTATTACGGACTATTTTGAGTACGACACGAAAATTAAGTATTTTGCTTTTGTTACACTTCAATTTTTACATTTTTTAGAAAAATATCTTGATTGAATTTTTCGAAGGTGTTAGACTTCAATTTTTGCATTTTTAAGAAATTTTTGAAAAAAATGAAATTTGTGTCTGTTAGTCTTCAATTAAGGAGTATTTTGAGTAGGACACGAAAATTGAGTATTTTGATTTTGTTGCACTTCAATTTTGACATTTTTTGAAAAAATATCTTGATTGAATTTTTCGAAGGTGTTAGACTTCAATTTTTTCATTTTTAAGAAATTTTTGGAAAAAATGAAATTTGTGTCTGTTAGTCTTCAATTAAGGAGTATTTTGAGTAGGACATGAAAATTGAGTATTTTGCTTGTATTACATTTCAATTTTAACACTTCTTGAAAAAAATATAAAATTGAATTTTTTGAAGGTGCTAGACTTCTGTTCTTGCATTTTTAAGAATTTTGGAAAAAATTTAAATTTATGTGTGTTAGCCTTCAATTACGGAGTATTTTGAGTACGACATGAAAATTGAGAGTTTTTCTTGTTTTACATTTCAATTTTAAAATTAAACAAAAATATCGTAATTGAATTTTTTAAGGTGTTAGACTTCTATTTTTGCGTTTTTTAGAAATTTTCGAAAAAATTGAAATTTTCGTATGTTATACTTCAATTACGGAGTATTTTGAGTACGACACGAAAATTGAGTATTTTACTTTTGTTACACTTCAATTTTAACATTTTTTGATAAAATATCTCGATTGAATTTTTCGAAGGTCTTAGACTTCAATTTTTGCATTTTGAAGAAATTTTTGAAAAAAATGAAATTTGTGTCTGTTAGTCTTCAATTACGGATTATTTTGAGTAGGACATGAAAATTGAGTATTTTGCTTGTATTACATTCCAATTTTAACACTTTTTTGAAAAAAATATATAAAATTGAATTTTTTGAAGGCGCTAGACTTCTGTTCTTCCATTTTTAAGAATTTTTGAAAAAATTTAAATTTATGTGTGTCAGTCTTCAATTACGGAGTATTTTGAGTACGACATGAAAATTGAGAATTTTTCTTGTTTTACATTTCAATTGTAAAATTAAACAAAAATATCATAATTGAATTTTTTGAAGGTGTTAGACTTTTATTTTTGCATTTTTTAGAAATTTTGGAAAAAAATGAAATTTGTGTCTGTTAGTCTTCGATTACGGAGTATTTTGAGTAGGACATGAAAATTGAGTATTTTGCTTGTATTACATTTAAATTTTAACACATTTAAAAATTTATATAAAATTGAATTTTTTTGAAGGTGCTAGACTTCAATTTTTGCATTTTTAAGGATTTTGGAAAAAATTTAAATTTATGTGTGTTAGTCTTCAATTACGGAGTATTTTGAGTTCGACATGAAAATTGAGAATTTTTCTTGTTTTACATTTCAATTTTAAAATTAAACAAAAATATCATAATTGAATTTTGGAAAAAAATTGAAATTTGTGTATGTTAGTCTTCAATTACGGAGTATTTTGAGTATGACACGAAAATTGAGTATTTTGCTTTTGTTACACTTCAGTTTTAACATTTTTTGAAAAAATATCTTAATTGAATTTTTCGAAGGTGTTACATTTCTATTTTTGCCTTTTTTAGAAATTTTGGAAAAAATTGAAATTTGTGTATGTTAGTCTTCAATTACGGAGTATTTTGAGTACGACACGAAAATTGAGTATTTTTCTTTTGTTACACTTCAATTTTAACATTTTTTGAAAAAATATCTTGATTGAATTTTTCGAAGGTGTTAGACTTCAATTTTTGCATTTTTAAGAAATTTTTCAAAAAAATGAAATTTGTGTTTGTTAGTCTTCCATTAAGGAGTATTTTGAGTAGGACATGACAATTGAGTATTTTGCTTGTATTACATTTCAATTTTATCACATTTAATAAAATATATATAATTGAATTTTTTTGAAGGTGCTAGACTTCTGTTTTTGCATTTTTTAGAATTTTGGAAAAAATTTAAATTTATGTTTGTTAGTCTTCAATTACGGAGGATTTTGAGTACCACATGAAAATTGAAAATTTTGCTTGTTTTTCATTTCAATTTTAAAATAAAAAATAAATATCATAATTGAATTTTTTGAAGGTCTTAGACTTGTATTTTTGCATTTTTTAGAAATTTAGAAAAAAAATTTAATTTGTGTGTGTTAGTCTTCACTTACGGAGTATTTTGAGGACGCCCTGAAAATTGAGTATTTATCTTGTGTTGCACTTCTATTTTAACATTTTTAAAAAAATATCATAATTGAATTTTTTGAAGGTGTTAGACTTCTGTTTTTGCATTTTTTAGAATTTTTTGAAAAATTGAAATTTGTGTGTGTTAGTCTTCAATTACGGAGTATTTTGAGTACAACACGAAAATTGAGTATTTTGATTTTGTTACACTTCAATTTTGACATTTTTTGAAAAAATATCTTGATTGAATTTTTCGAAGGTGTTAAACTTCAATTTTTTCATTTTTAAGAAATTTTTGAAAAAAAATGAAATTTGTGTCTGTTAGTCTTCAATTAAGGAGTATTTTGAGTAGGACATGAAAATTGAGTATTTTGCTTGTATTACATTTCAATTTTAACACTTTTTGAGAAAAATATAAAATTGAATTTTTTGAAGGTGCTAGACTTCTGTTCTTGTATTTTTAAGAATTTTGGAAAAAATTTAAATTTATGTGTGTTAGCCTTCAATTACGGAGTATTTTGAGTACGACACGAAAATTGTTTATTTTTCTTTTGTTAAACTTCAATTTTAACATTTTTTTAAAAAATATCTTGATGGAATTTTTCGAAGGTGTTCGACTTCAATTTTTTCATTTTTAAGAAATTTTTGTAAAAAATGAAATTTGGGTCTGTTAGTCTTCGATTAAGGAGTATTTTGAGTAGGACATGAAAATTGAGTATTTTGCTTGTATTACATTTCAATTTTAACACTTTTTGAAAAAAATATAAAATATAATTTTTTGAAGGAGCTAGACTTCCGTTCTTGCATTTTCAAGAATTTTGAAAAAAGTTTAAATTTATGTGTGTTAGTCTTCAATTACGGAGTATTTTGAGTACGACATGAAAATTGAGAGTTTTCTCGTTTTACATTTCAATTTTAAAATTAAACAAAAATATCATAATTGAATTTTTCGAAGTTGTTAGACTTCAATTTTTGCATTTTTTAGAAATTTTAGAAAAAATTTAAATTTGTGTAATTTAGTCTTCACTTACGGAGTATTTTGAGCACGCCCTGAAAATTGAGTATTTTGCTTGTGTTGCACTTCTATTTTAACATTGTAAGAAAAAATTCATAATTGAATTTTTTTGATGGTGTTAGACTTCTGTTTATGCATTTTTTTAGAATTTTTTGAAAAATTGAAATTTGTTTGTGTTTGTCTTCAATTACGGAGTATTTTGAGTGCAACACGAAAATTGAGTATTTTGATTTTGTTACACTTCAATTTTGACATTTTTTGAAAAAATATCTTGATTGAATTTTTCGAAGGTGTTAGACTTCAATTTTTTCATTTTTAAGAAATTTTTATAAAAAATGAAATTTGGGTCTATTAGTCTTGAATTAAGGAGTATTTTGAGTAGGACGTGAAAATTGAGTATTTTGCTTGTATTACATTTCAATTTTAACAGTTTTTGAAAAAAATATAAAATATAATTTTTTGAAGGTGCTAGACTTCTGTTCTTGCATTTTCAAGAATTTTGAAAAAAATTTAAATTTATGTGTGTTAGTCTTCAATTACGGAGTATTTTGAGTACGACATGAAAATTGAGACTTTTCTGGTTTTACATTTCAATTTTAAAATTAAACAAAAATATCATAATTGAATTTTTGGAAGGTAGACTTCTATTTTTGCATTTTTTAGAAATTTTGGAATAAATTGAAATTTGTGTGTCAGTATTTAATTACGGAATATTTTGAGTACGACACGAAAATTAAGTATTTTGCTTTTGTTACACTTCAATTTAAACATTTTTTTAAAAAATATCTTGACTGAATTTTTCGAAGGTGTTAGACTTCAATTTTTGCATTTTTGAAAAAAATGAAATTTGTGTTTGTTAGTCTTCTATTAAGGAGTATTTTGAGTAGGACATGAAAATTGAGTATTTTGCTTGTATTACATTTCAATTTTAACACTTTTTGAAAAAAATATAAAATTGAATTTTTTGAAGGTGCTAGACTTCTGTTCTTTTATTTTTAAGAATTTTGGAAAAAAATTAAATTTATGTGTGTTAGTCTTCAATTACGGAGTATTTTGAGTACGATATGAAAATTTAGAGTTTTTCTTGTTTTACATTTCAATTTTAAAATTAAACAAAAATATCATAGTTGCATTTTTCGAAGGTGTTAGACTTCAATTTTTGCATTTTTTAGAAATTTTGGAAAAAATTGAAATTTGTGTATGTCAGTCTATAATTACGGAGTATTTTCAGTACGACACGAAAATTGAGTATTTTTCTTTTGTTACACTTCAATTTAAACATTTTTTTAAAAAATATCTTTATTGAATTTTTCGAAGGTGTTAGACTTAAATTTTTGCATTTTTAAGAAATTTTTGAAAAAAATGAAATTTGTGTCCGTTAGTCTTCAATTACGGAGTACTTTGAGTTGGACATGACAATTGAGTATTTTGCTTGTATTACATTTCAATTTTAACACATTTAATAAAATATATAAAATTGAATTTTCGAAGGTGTTAGACTTCAATTTTTGCATTTTTAAGGATTTTGGAAAAAATTTAAATTTATGTGTGTTAGTCTTCAATTACAGAGTATTTTGAGTACGACATGAAAATTGAGAATTTTTCTTGTTTTACATTTCAATTTTAAAATTAAACAAAAATATCATAATTGAATTTTTTGAAGGTGTTAGACTTCTATTTTTGCCTTTTTTAGAAATTTTGGAAAAAATTGAAATTTGTGTATGTTAGTCTTCAATTACGGAGTATTTTGAGTACGACACGAAAATTGAGTATTTTGCTTTTCTTACACTTCAATTTTAATATTTTTGGAAAAAATATCTTGATTGAATTTTTCGAAGGTGTAGACTTCAATTTTTGCATTTTTATGAAATTTTTTAAAAAAATTAAATTTGTGTATGTTAGTCTTCAATTACGGAGTATTTTGAGTAGGACATGAAAATTGAGTATTTTGCTTGTGTTACATTTCAATTTTAACACATTTAAAAAAATATATAAAATTGAATTTTTTGAAGGTGCTAGACTTCTGTTTTTGCATTTTTAAGAATTTTGGAAAAAATTTAAATTTATGTGTGGTAGTCTTCAATTACGGAGTATTTTGAGTACGAAATGAAAATTGAGAATTTTTCTTGTTTTTCATTTCAATTTTAAAATTAAACAAAAATATCATAATTGAATTTTTAGAAGGTGTTAGACTTCTATTTTTCCTTTTTTAGAAATTTTGGAAAAAATTGAAATTTGTGTATGTTAGTCCTCAATTACTGAGTATTTTGAGTATGACCCGAAAATTTAGTATTTTGCTTTTGTTACACTTCAATTTTAACAATTTTTGAAAAAATATCTTGATTGAATTTTTCGAAGGTTATAGACTACAATTTTTGCATTTTTAAGAAATTTTTGACAAAAATGAAATTTGTGTCTGTTAGTCTTCAATTACGGAGTATTTTGAGTGGGACATGAAAATTGAGTATTGTGCTTGTATTACATTTCAATTTTAAGACTTTTTGAAAAAAATATAAAATTGAATTTTTTGAAGCTGCTAGACTTCTATTCTTGCATTTTTAAGAATTTAGGAAATTTTTTTTAATTTATGTGTGTTAGTCTTCAATTACGGAGTATTTTGAGTACGCCCTGAAAATTTAGTATTTTGTTTGTGTTGCACTTCAATTTTAACATTTTTAAAAAAATATCATTATTGAATTTTTTGAAAAAAATGAAATTTGTGTATGTTAGTCTTCAATTAAGGAGTATTTTGAGTAGGACATGAAAATTGAGTATTTTGCTTGTATTTCATTTCAATTTAAACATTTAAAAAAATATATAGAATTGAATTTTTTGAAGGTGCTAGACTTTTCTTGTTTTACATTTCAATTTTAAAATTAAAAAAATATCATATTTGAATTTTTTTGAAGGTGTTAAGACTTCTATTTTTGCATTTTTTTAGAAATTTTGGAAAAAATTGAAATTTGTGTATGTTAGTCTTCAATTACAGAGTATTTTGAGTACGCCCTGAAAATTGAGTATTTTGCTTGTGTTGCACTTCAATTTTAACATTTTTAAAAAAATATCATAATTGAATTTTTTGAAGGTGTTAGACTTCTATTTTTGCATTTTTAACAATTTTTTTAAAAAATTGAAATGTGTGTATGTTAGTCTTCACTTACGGAGTATTTTGAGTACGCCCTGAAAATTGAGTATATTTCTTGTGTTGCACTTCAATTTTAACATTTTTTAAAAAATATCATAATTGAATTTTTTTTTAAGGTGTTAGACTTCTGTTTTTGCATTTTTAAGAATTTTTTGAAAAAATTGAAATTTGTGTGCGTTAGTCTTCAATTACGGAGTATTTTGAGTACCACGCGAAAATTGAGTATTTTGATTTTGTTACACTTCAATTTTGACATTTTTTGAAAAAATATCGGGATTGAATTTTTCGAAGGTGTTAGACTTTAATTTTTTCATTTTTAAGAAATTTTTGAAAAAAATGAAATTTGTGTCCGTTAGTCTTCAATTACGGAGTACTTTGAGTTGGACATGAAAATTAAGTATTTTGCTTGTATTACATTTCAATTTTAACACTTTTTGAAAAAAATATAAAATTGAATTTTTTGAAGGTGCTAGACTTCTGTTCTTGCATTTTTATGAATTTTGGAAAAAATTTAAATTTATGTGTTAAGTCTTCAATTACGGAGTATTTTGAGTACGACAAGAAATTTGAAACTTTTTCTTGTTTTACATTTCAATTTTAAAATTAAACAAAAATATCATAAATGAATTTTTCGAAGGTGTTAGACTTCTATTTTTGCATTTTTTAGAAATTTTGGAAAAAATTGAAATTTGTGTGTGTCAGTCTTTAATTACGGAGTATTTTGAGTACGACACGAAAATTGAGTATTTTTCTTTTGTTACACTTCAATTTTAACATTTTTTTAAAAAATATCTTGATTGAATTTTTCGAAGGTGTTAGACTTCAATTTTTGCATTTTTAAGAAATTTTTGAAAAAGATGAAATTTGTGTCTGTTAGTCTTCAATTACGGAGTATTTTGAGTAGGACATGAAAATTGATTATTTTGCTTGTATTACATTTCAATTTTAACACATTTAATGAAATATAAAAAATTGAATTTTTTGAAGGTGCTAGACTTCTGTTTTTGCATTTTTAAGAATTTTGGGAAAATTTTAATTTTATGTGTGTTAGTCTTCAATTACGGAGTATTTTGAGTACGACATGAAAATTGAAAATTTTGCTTGTTTTACATTTCAATTTTAAAATTAAAAAAAATATCGTAGTTGAATTTTTTGAAGGTGTTAGACTTCTGTTTATGCATTTTTTTAGAATTTTTTGAAAAATTGAAATTTGTGTGTGTTAGTCTTCAATTACGGAGTATTTTGAGTACAACACGAAAATTGAGTATTTTGATTTTGTTACACTTCAATTTTGACATTTTTTTAAAAAATATCTTGATTGAATTTTTCGAAGGTGTTAGACTTCAATTTTTTCATTTTTAAGAAATTTTTGTAAAAAATGAAATTTGGGTCTGTTAGTCTTCAATTAAGGAGTATTTTGAGTAGGACATGAAAATTGAGTATTTTGCTTGTATTACATTTCAATTTTAACACTTTTTGAAAAAAATATAAAATATAATTTTTTGAAGGTGCTAGACTTCTGTTCTTGCATTTTCAAGAATTTTGAAGAAAATTTAAATTTATGTGTGTTAGTCTTCAATTACGGAGTATTTTGAGTACGACATGAAAATTGAGAGTTTTCTCGTTTTACATTTCAATTTTGAAATTAAAAAAAAATATCATAATTGAATTTTTTGAAGGTAGACTTCTATTTTTGCATTTTTTAGAAATTTTGGAAAAATTGAAATTTGTGTATGTCAGTATTTAATTACGGAGTATTTTGAGTATGACACGAAAATTAAGTATTTTTCTTTTGTTACACATCAATTTTAACATTTTTTGAAAAAATATCTTGATTGAATTTTTCGAAGGTGTTCGACTTCAATTTTTGCATTTTTAAGAAATTTTTGAAAAAAATGAAATTTGTTTCTGTTAGTCTTCAATTACGGACTATTTTGAGTAGGACATGAAAATTGAGTATTTTGCTTGTGTCATTTCAATTTTAACACATTTAATAAAATATATATAATTGAATTTTTTTGAAGGTGCTAGACTTCTGTTTTTGTATTTTTAAGAATTTTGGAAAAAATTAAAATTTATGTGTGTTAGTCTTCAATTACGGAGTATTTTGAGTACGACTTGAAAATTGAAAATTTTGCTTGTTTTACATTTCAATTTTTAAATGAAAAAAAAATATCATAATTGAATTTTTTGAAGGTGTTAGACTTGTATTTTTGCATCTTTTAGAAATTTTGGAAAAAAATTAAATTTGTGTATGTTAGTCTTCAGTTACGGAGTAGTTTGAGCACGCACTGAAAATTGAGTATTTTGCTTGTGTTGCACTTCTATTTTAACATTTTTTAAAAAAATATCATAATTGAATTTTTTGAAGGTGTTAGACTTCTGTTTTTGCATTTTTTAGAATTTTTTGAAAAATTGAAATTTGTGTGTGTTAGTCTTCAATTACGGAGTATTTTGAGTACAACACGAAAATTGAGTATTTTGATTTTGTTACACTTCAATTTTGACATTTTTGGAAAAAATATCTTGATTGAATTTTTCGAAGGTCTTAGACTTCAATTTTTGCATTTTTAAGAAATTTTTTAAAAAAATGAAATTTGTGTCTGTTAGTCTTCAATTACGGAGTATTTTGAGTAGGACATGAAAATTGAGTATTTTGCTTGTTTTACATTCCAATTTTAACACTTTTTGAAAAAAATATAACATATAATTTTTTGAAGGCGCTAGAGTTCTGTTCTTCCATTTTTGAGAATTTTGGAAAAAATTTAAATTTATGTGTGTTAGTCTTCAATTACGGAGTATTTTGAGTACGACATGAAAATTTAGAATTTTTCTTGTTTTACATTTCAATTTTAAAATTAAACAAAAATATCATAATTGAATTTTTTGAAGGTGTTAGACTTCTATTTTTGCACATCTTAGATATTTTGGAAAAAATTGAAAATTGTGTATGTTAGTCTTCAATTACGGAGTATTTTGAGTACGACAGGAAAATTGAGTATTTTGCTTTTGTTACACTTCAATTTTAACATTTTTTTGAAAAAATATTTTGATTAAATTTTTCGAAGGTGTTAGACTTCAATTTTTGCATTTTTAAGAAATTTTTTAAAAAAATAAAATTTGTGTCTGTTAGTCTTCAATTATGGACTATTTTGAGTAGGACATGAAAATTGAGTATTTTGCTTGTATTACATTTCAATTTTAACTCATTTAAAAAAATATATAAAATTGACCTTTTTGAAGGTGCTAGACTTCGGTTTTGGCATTTTTAAGAATTTTGGAAAAAATTTAAATTTATGTGTGTTAGTCTTCAATTACGGAGTATTTTGAGTACGACATGAAAATTGAGAATTTTTCTTGTTTTTCATTTCTATTTTAAAATTAAACAAAAATATCATGATTGAATTTTTTGAAGGTGTTAGACTTCTATTTTTCCTTTTTTAAAAATTTTGGAAAAAATTGAAATTTGTGTATGTTAGTCTTCAATTACGGAGTATTTTGAGTATGACACGAAAATTTAGTATTTTGTTTTTGTTACACTTTAATTTTAACATTTTTTCAAAAAATATCTTGATTGAATTTTTCGAAGGTTATAGCCTACAATTTTTGCATTTTTAAGAAATTTTTGAAAAAAATGAAATTGGTTTCTGTTAGTCTTCAATTACGAAGTATTTTGAGTTGGACATGAAAATTGAGTATTGTGCTTGTATTACATTTCAATTTTAAGACTTTTTGAAAAAAATATAAAATTGAATTTTTTGAATGTGCTAGACTTCTGTTCTTGCATTTTTAAGAATTTTGGAAAAAAATTTAAATTTATGTGTGTTAGTCTTCAATGACGGAGTATTTTGAGTACGACATGAAACTTGAGAATTTTTCTTGTTTTATATTTCAATTTTAAAATTAAACAAAATTATCATAACTGAATTTTTCGAAGGTGTTAGACTTCTATTCTTGCATTTTTTAGCAATGTTGGAAAAAATTGAAATTTGTGTATGTTAGTCTTTAATTACGGAGTATTTTGAGTACGACACGAAAATTGAGTATTTTTCTTTTGTTACACATCAATTTTAACATTTTTTTAAAAAAATATCTTGATTGAATTTTTCGAAGGTGTTAGACTTCAATTATTGCATTTTTAAAAAAAATTTGCAAAAAATGAAATTTGTGTCTGTTAGTCTTCAATTAAGGAGTATTTTGAGTAGGACATGAAAATTGAGTATTTTTCTTGTATTACATTTCAATTTTAACACATTTAAAAAATATATCAAATTGAATATTTTGAAGGTGCTAGACTTCTGTTTTTGTATTTTTAAGAATTTTGGGAAAAATTTTAAATTTATGTGTGTTATTCTTCAATTACGGAGTATTTTGAGTACGACATGAAAATTGAGAATTTTTCTTGTCTTACATTTCAATTTTAAAATTAAACAAAAATATCATAATTTAATTTTTTTCAGGGTGTTAGACTTCTATTTTTGCAATTTTTAGAAATTTTGGAAAAACTTGAAATTTGTGTATGTTAGTCTTCAATTACGGAGTATTTTGAGTACAACACGAAAATTGAGTATTTTGCTTTCGTTAAACTTCAATTTTAACATTTTTTGAAAAAATATCTCGATTGAATTTTTCGAAGGTGTTAGATTTGAATTTTTGCATTTTTAAGAAATTTTTGAAAAAAATAAAATTTGTGTCAGTTAGTCTACAATTAAGGAGTATTTTTAGTAGGACATGAAAATTGAGTATTTTGCTTGTATTACATTTCAATTTTAACACATTTAAAAAATAATATAAAATTCAATTTTTTGAAGGTGCTAGACTTCTATTTTTGCATTTTTAAGAATTTAGGAAAAAAATTAAATTTATGTGATTTAGTCTTCAATTACGGAGTATTTTGAGTACGACATGAAAATTAAGAATTTTGATTGTTTTACATTTCAATTTTAAAATTAAAAAAAATATCATAATTGAAATTTTTGAAGGTGTTAGACTTCTATTTTTGGCTTTTTTAGAAATTTTGGAAAAAAATGAAATTTGTGTATGTTCGTCTTCAATTACGGAGTATTATGAGTACGACACGAAAATTGAGTCTTTTGCTTTTGTTACATTTCAATTTTAACACATTTAAAAAAATATCATAATTGAATTTTTTGAAAGTGTTAGACTTCTATTTTTGCATTTTTTAGAAATTTGGGAAAAAATTGAAATTTTTGTATGTTAGTCTTCAATTTCGGAGTATTTTGAGTACGCCCTGAAAATTGAGTATTTTGCTTGTGTTGCACTTCAATTTTAACATTTTTAAAAAAAAATCATAATTGAATTTTTTTTAAGGTGTTAGACTTCTGTTTTTCCATTTATAAGAATTTTTTTAAAAAAATGAAATTTGTGTGTGTTAGTCTTCAATTACGGAGTATTTTGAGTACAACACGAAAATTGAGTAATTTTGATTTTGTTACACTTAAATTTTGACATATTTTGAAAAAATATCTTGATTGAATTTTTCGAAGGTGTTAGACTTCAGTTTTTTCATTTTTAAGAAATTTTTGAAAAAAATGAAATTTGTGTATGTTAGTCTTCCATTACGGAGTATTTTGAGTAGGACATGAAAATTGAGTATTTTGCTTGTATTACATTTCAATTTTAACACTTTTTAAAAAAAATATAAAATTTAATTTTTTGAAGGTGCTTGACTTCTGTTCTTGCATTTTTAAGAATTTTGGAAAACAATTAAATTTATGTGTGTCAGTCTTCAATTACGGAGTATTTTGAGTACGACATGAAAATTGAGAATTTTTCTTGTTTTACATTTCAATTTCAAAATTAAACAAAAATATCATAATTGAATTTTTTGAAGGTGATAGACTTCTATTTTTGCATTTTTTAGATATTTTGGAAAAAATTGAAATTTGTGTATGTTAGTCTTCAATTACGGAGTATTTTGAGAACGACACGAAAATTGAGTATTTTACTTTTGTTACAATTCAATTTTAACATTTTTTGAAAAAATATATTGATTGAATTTTTCGAAGGTGTAAGACTTGGATTTTTGCATTTTTAAGAAATTTTTGAAAAAAATGAAATTTGTGTCTGTCAGTCTTCAATTACGGAGCATTTTGAGTGGGACATGTAAATTGAGTATTTTGCTTTTATTACATTTCAATTTTTACACATTTAAAAAATATATATAAAATTGAATTTTTTGAAAGTGCTAGACTTCTGTTTTTGCATTTTTAAAAATTTTTGAAAAAATTGAAATTTATGTGTGTTAGTCTTCAATTACGGAGTATTTTGAGTACGACATGAAAATTGAGAATTTTGCTTGTTTTACATTTCAATTTTAAAATTAAAAAAAATATCATAATTGAATTTTTTGAAGGTGTCAGACTTCTATTTTTGTATTTTTTAGAAATTTTGGAAAAAATTGAAATTTGTGTATGTTTGTCTTCAATTTCGGAGTATTTTGAGTACACCCAGAAAATTGAGTATTTTCCTTGTGTTGCACTTCAATTTTAACATTTTAAAAAAATATATCATAATTGAATTTTTTTGAAGGTGTTAGACTTCTGTTTTTGCATTTTTAAGAATTTTTGGAAAAAATTAAAATTTGTGTGTGTTAGTCTTCAATTACGGAGTATTTTGAGTACAACACGAAAATGGAGTATTTTGATTTTGTTACACTTCAATTTTGACATATTTTGAAAAAATATCTTGATTGAATTTTTTGAAGGTGTTAGACTTCAATTTTTTCATTTTTAAGAAATATTTGAAAAAAATGAAATTTATGTCAGTTAGTCTTCAATTACGGAGTATTTTGAGTAGGACATGAAAATTGAGTATTTTGCTTGTATTACATTTCAATTTTAACACATTTAAAAAAGTATATAAAATTGAATTTTTGGAAAGTGCTAGACTTCTGTTTTTTTCATTTTTAATAATTTTGGAAAAAAATTAAATTTATGTGTATTAGTCTTCAATTACGGAGTATTTTGAGTACGACATGAAAATTGAGAATTTTTCTTGTTTTACATTTAAATTTTAAAATTAAACAAAAATACCATAATTGAATTTTATGAAGGTGTTAGACTTCTGATTTTAAGAATTTTGGACAAAATTGATTATTGTGAATGTTAGTCTTCAATTTGTGAATGTTAGTCTTCAATTACGGAGTATTTTGAGTTCGCCCTGAAAATTGATTATTTTGCTTGTGTTGCACTTCAATTTTAACATTTTTAAAAAAATATCATAATTGAATTTTTTGAAGGTGTTAGACTTCTGATTTTGCATTTTTAAAATTTTTTTGAAAAAATTGAAATTTGTGTGTGTTAGTTTTCAATTACGGAGTATTTTGAGTACGACACGAAAATTGAGTATTTTAATTTTGTTACACTTCAATTTTAACATTTTTAAAAAAAAATATCATAATTGTATTTTTTGAAGGTGTTAGACTTCAATTTTTTCATTTTTAAGAAATTTTTGAAAAAAAATGAAATTTGTGTGTGTAGTCTTCAATTACGGAGTATTTTGAGTACGACATGAAAATTGAGTATTTTGCTTTTGTTACACTTCAATTTTAACATTTTCTAAAAAAATATCTTGATTTAGTTTTTCGAAGGTGTTAGGTCTCAATTTTTTCGTTTTAAGAAATTTTTTAAAAAAATGAAATTTGCGTGTGTTAGTCTTCAAATACGGAGTATTTTCAGTACGACTTGAAAATTGAGTATTTTGCTTTTGTTACACTTCCATTTTAACATTTTTTAGAAAAATATCTAGATTGAATTTTTCTAAGGTGTCAGAATTTCATTTTTTCATTTTGAAGAATGTTTTGAAAAAATTGATATTTGTGTGTGTTAGTCTTCAATTACGTAATATTTTGAGGACAACACGAAAATTGAGTATTTTGATTTTGTTACACTTCAATTTTGACATTTTTTGAAAAAATATCTTGATTGAATTTTTCGAAGGTGTTAGACTTCAATTTTTTGCATTTTTAAGAATTTTTTAAAAAAAATGAAATTTGTGTATGTTAGTCTTCAATTACGGAGTATTTTTAGTAGGACATGAAAATTGAGTATTTTGCTTGTATTACATTTCAATTTTAACACTTTTTGAAAAAAATATAAAATTTAATTTTTTGAAGGTGCTAGACTTCTGTTCTTGCTTTTTTAAGAATTTTGGAAAAAATTTAAATTTAAGCGTGTTAATCTTCAATTACGGAGTATTTTGAGTATGACATGAAAATTGAGAATTTTTCTTGTTTTACATTTCAATTTTAAAATTAGACAAAAATATCATAATTGAACTTTTTTAAGTTGTTAGACATGTATTTTTGCATTTTTTAGAAATTTTGGAAAAAATTGAAATTTGTGTATGTAAGTCTTCAATTACGGAGTATTTTGAGTACGACACGAAAATTAAGTATTTTTCTTTTGTTACACATCAATTTTAACATTTTTTGAAAAAATATCTTGATTGATTTTTTCGATGGTGTTAGACTTCAATTTTTGAATTTTTATGAAATTTTTAAAAAAAATGAAATTTGTGTGTGTTAGTCTCCAATTACGGAGTATTTTGAGTACGACATGAAATTAGAGTACTTTTCTTGTGTTACACTTCAATTTTAACATTTTTAAAAAAATATCATAATAGAATTTTTTGTAGGTGTTGGACTTCTATTTTTGTATTTTGAAGAAATTTTCGAAAAAATTGAAATTTGTGTATGATAGTCTTCAATTACGGACTATTTGGACTACGGCATGAAAATAGAGTATTTTGCTTGTACTACATTTCAATTTTAACATTTTTAAAAAAATATCATAATTGAATTTTTTGAAGGTGTTGGACTTCTGTTTTTGCATTTTTAAGAATTTTTTGAAAAAATTTAAACGTCTGTGTTGGTCTTCAATTATGGAGTGTTTTGAGTACGACATTAATATTGAGTATTTTGCTTTTGTTACACTTCAGTTTTAACATTTTTTAAAAAAATATCTTGATTTATTTTTTCGAAGGTGTTAGGCTACAATATTTTCATTTTAAGAAATTTTTTAAAAAAATGAAATTTGCGTGTCTTAGTCTTCAATTACGGAGTGTTTTGAGTAAGACATGAAATTGAGTATTTTCCTTGTGTTGAACTTCAATTTTAACATTTTTTTTAAAAATTATCATAATTGAATTTTCTGAAGGTGTTACACTTCTATTTTTGCATTTTTAAGAATTTTTTGAAAAATTGAAACATGTTTGCGCTAGTCTTCAATTACGGAGTATTTTGAGTACGACATGAAAATTGAGTATGTTGCTTTTGTTACACTTCAATTTTAAAAAAATTTAGAAAAATATCTTGATTGAATTTTTCGAATGTGTTAGACTTCTGTTTTTGTATTTTGAAGATATTTTTAAAAAAATTGATATTTGTGTGTGTTAGTCTTAGATTACGGGGTATTTTGAATACGACATTAAAATTGAGTATTTTTCTCCGGTTACACTTCAATTTTACAAATTTTTAAAAAATATATCTTGATTGAATTTTTCGAAGGTGGACTTCAGTTTTTGCATTTGGAAGAATTTTTTGAAAAAAATGAAATTTGTGTGTGTTAGTCTTCAATTACGGAGTATTTTGAGTATGACACGAAAATTGAGTATTTTACTTTCGTTACACTTTAATTTTAACACTTTTGGAAAAAATATCTTGATTCAATTTTTCGAAGGTGTTAGACTTTCGTTTTTGCATTTTTAAGAAATTTTTGAAAAAAATGAAATTTGTGTGTGTTAGTCTTCAATAACGGAGTATTTTGAGTACGCCATGAAAATTCAGTATTTTGCTTGTGTAACGCTTCAATTTTAACATTTTTTTAAAAATATCATAATATAATTTTTTGAAGGTGTTGGTCTTCTGTTTTTGCATTTCGAAGCAATTTTGTGAAAAATCGAAATTTGTGTATGTTAGTCTTCAATTACGGAGTACTTTGAGTACGGCATGAAAATTGAGTATTTTGCTTGTATTACATTTAAATTTTAACATTTTTAAAAAATATATCATAAATGAATTTTTTGAAGGTGTTGGACTTCTGTTTTAGCATTTTTTAAGAATTTTTTGAAAAAATTTAAACTTGTGTGTATGTTAGTCTTCAATTACGGAGTATTTTGAGTAGGACGTGAAAATTGAGTATTTTGCTTTTGTTACAATTCAATTTTAACATTATTTAAAAAAAATATATTGATTTAGTTTTTCGAAGGTGTTAGGCATAAATTTTTGCATTTTATGAAATTTTTTAAAAAAATGAAATTTGCATGTGTTAGTCTTCAATTACGGAGTATTTTTAGTACGACATGAAAATGGAGTATTTTTCTTTTATTACACTTCAATTTTAACATTTTTTAGAAAAATATCTAGATTGAATTTTTGGAAGGTGTCAGACTTTCATTTTTGCATTTTGATGAAATTTTTGAAAAAAATGAAATTTGTGTGTGTTAGTCTTCAATTACGGAGTATTTTGAGTACGCCATGAAAATTGAGTATTTTATTTTTGTTACACTTCAATTTTAACATTTTTTTGAACAAATATCTTGATTCAATTTTTCGAAGGTTTTAGACTTCAATTTTTGCATTTTTGAGATATTTTTGAAAAAAATGAAATTTGTGTGTGTAGTCTTCAATTACGGAGTATTTTGAGTACGACATGAAAATTGAGTATTTTGCTTTTGTTACACTTCAATTATAACATTTTTTGAAAAAATATCTCGATCGAATTGTTCAAAGGTGTTAGACTTCAATTATTGCATTTTGAAAAAAATTTTGAAAAAAATGATATTTATGTGTGTTAGTCTTCAATTACGGAGTATTTTGAGTACGACATGAAAATTGAGTACTTTGCTTTGGTTACACTTTGATTTTAACATTTTTTAGAAAAATATCTTGATTGAATTTTTCGAAGATGGTAGACTTATGCTTGTGCATTTTTAAGAATTTTTTGAAAAAATTGAAACTTGTGTGTGTTAGTCTTCAATTATGGAGTATTTTGAGTACAACATGAAAATTGAGTATTTTACTTTTATTACACTTCAATTTTAACATATTTTTGAAAAAATATCTTGATTGAAGTTTTCGAAGGTGTTAGACTTCAATTATTGCATTTTTAAGATATTTTTGATAAAATTAAAATTTGTTAGTGGTAGTCTTCAATTACGTAGTATTTTGACTACGCCATGAAAATTAAGTATTTTGCTTTTGTTACGCTTCAATTTTAACATTTTTTTATAAAATATCATAATAGAATTTTGTGAAGGTGTTGGACTTCTGTTTTTGCATTTTGAAAAAATTTTGAAAAAAATTGAAATTTGTGTATGTTAGTCTTCAATTACGGAGTTCTTTAGTACGGCATGAAAATTGAGTGTTTTGCTTGTATTACATTTCAATTTAAATATTTTTTAAAAGAGTATCATAATTGAATTTTTTGAAGGTGTTAGACTTTCATTTTTGCATTTTTAAGCATTTTTTAAAAAAAATGAAATTTGTGTGTGTTACCCTTCAATAACGGAGTATTTTGAGTACGCCATGAAAATTGAGTATTTTGATTTTGTTACGCTTCAATTTTAAAAAAAATTTAAAAAATATAATTATAGAATTTTTTTTAAGGTGTTGGACTTCTGTTTTTGCATTTTGAAGAATTTTTGGAAAAAATTGAAATTTGTGCATCTTAGTCTTCAATTACGGAGTACTTTGAGTACGGCATGAAAATTGAGTATTTTGCTTGTATTACATTTAAATTTTAACATTTTTAAAAAAAATATCATAATTCAATTTTTTGAAGGTGTTGGACTTCTGTTTTTGCATTTTTAAGAATTTTTTTTAAAAATTTAAACTTGTGTGTGTTAGTCATCAATTACGGATTATTTTGAGTACGACAAGAAAATTGAGTATTTTGCTTTTGTTACAATTCAATTTTAAAATTTTTTAAAAAAAATATCTTGATTTAGTTTTTCCTAGGTGTTAGGCCTAAATTTTTGCATTTTAAGAAATTTTTTAAAAAAATGAAATTTCCGTGTGTTAGTCTTCAATTACGGAGTATTTTTAGTACGACATGAAAATTGAGTAATTTGCTTTTGATACACTTCAATTTTAACATTTTTTAGAAAAATATCTAGATTGAATTTTTCGAAGGTGTCAGACTTTCATTTTTGCATTTCGAAGAAATTTTTGAAAAAAATAAAATTTGTGTGTGTTAGTTTTCGATTACGGAGTATTTTGAGTACGCCATGGAAATTGAGTATTTTGCTTGTGTTACGCTTCAATTTTAACATTTTTTAGGAAAATATCTAGATTGAATTTTTCGAAGGTGTCAGACTTTCATTGTTGCATTTTGAAGAAATTTTTGAAAAAAATTAAATTTGTGTGTGTTAGTCTTCAATTACGGAGTATTTTGAGTACGCCATGAAAATTGAGTATTTTGCTTGTGTTACGCTTCAATTATAACATTTTTTTTTAAAAAAATATCTTGATTTAGTTTTTCGAAGGTGTTAGGCCTCATTTTTTTAATTTTAAGAAATTTTTTAAAATAATGAAATTTGCGTGTGTTAGTCTTCAATTACGGAGTATTTTGAGTACGGCATGAAAATTGAGTATTTCACTTTCGTAACACTTTAATTTTAACACTTTTGGAAAAAAATATCTTGATTCAATTTTTCGAAGTTGTTAGACTTTCATTTTTGCATTTTTAAGAAATTTTTGAAAAAAATGAAATTTGTGTGTGTTAGTCTTCAATAACGGAGTATTTTGAGTACGCCATGAATATTGAGTATTTTGCTTGTGTTACGCTTCAATTTTAACGTTTTTTAAAAAATATCATAATATAATTTTTTTAAGGTGTTGGTCTTCTGTTTTTGCATTTCGAAGCAATTTTGGAAAAAATTGAAATTTGTGTATGCTACTCTTCAATTACGGAGTACTTTGAGTATGGCATGAAAATTTAGTATTTTGCTTGTATTACATTTAAATTATAACATTTTTCAAAAAAATATCATAAATGAATTTTTTGAAGGTGTTGGACTTCTGTTTTTAGCATATTTTAAGAATTTTTTGAAAAAAATTAAACTTGTGTGTATGTTAGTCTTCAATTACGGAGTATTTTGAGTACGACGTGAAAATTGAGTATTTTGCTTTTGTTACAATTCAATTTTAACATTATTTAAAAAAAATATCTTGATTTAGTTTTTCGAAGGTGTTAGGCCGAAATTTTTGCATTTTAAGAAAGATTTTAAAAAAATGAAATTTGCATGTGTTAGTCTTCAATTACGGAGTATTTTTAGTACGACATGAAAATTTAGTATTTTTCTTTTGTTACACTTCAATTTTAACATTTTTTAGAAAAATATCTTGATTGAACTTTTGGAAGGTGTCAGACTTTCATTTTTGCATTTTGATGAAATTTTTGAAAAACATGAAATTTGTGTGTGTTAGTCTTCAATTACGGAGTATTTTGAGTACGCCATGAAAATTAAGTATTTTTCTTTTGTTACACTTCAATTTTAACATTTTTTGAAAAAATATCTTGATTGAATTTTTCGATGGTGTTAGACTTCAATTTTTGAATTTTTATGAAATTTTTAAAAAAAATGAAATTTGTGTGTGTTAGTCTCCAATTACGGAGTATTTTGAGTACGACATGAAATTAGAGTACTTTTATTGTGTTACACTTCAATTTTAACATTTTTAAAAAAATATCATAATAGAATTTTTTGTAGGTGTTGGACTTCTATTTTTGTATTTTGAAGAAATTTTCGAAAAAATTGAAATTTGTGTATGATAGTCTTCAATTATGGACTATTTGGACCATGGCATGAAAATAGAGTATTTTGCTTGTACTACATTTGAATTTTAACATTTTTAAAAAAAATATCATAATTGAATTTTTTGAAGGTGTTGGACTTCTGTTTTTGCATTTTTAAGAATTTTTTGAAAAAATTTAAACGTCTGTGTTGGTCTTCAATTACGGAGTATTTTGAGTACGACATTAATATTGAGTATTTTGCTTTTGTTACACTTCAATTTTAACATTTTTTAAAAAAATATCTTGATTTATTTTTTCGAAGGTGTTAGGCTACAATTTATTCATTTTAAGAAATTTTTTAAAAAATGAAATTTGCGTGTGTTAGTCTTCAATTACGGAGTATTTTGAGTACGACATGAAATTGAGTATTTTCCTTGTGTTGAACTTGAATTTTATCATTTTTTTTAAAAATTATCATAATTGAATTTTCTGAAGGTGTTACACTTCTGTTTTTGCATTTTTAAGAATTTTTTGAAAAATTGAAACATGTGTGCGCTAGTCTTCAATTACGGAGTATTTTGAGTACGACATGAAAATTGAGTATTTTGCTTGTGTTACGCTTCAATTTTAACATTTTTCAAAAAATATCATAATATAATTTTTTGAAGGTGTTGGTCTTCTGTTTTTGCATTTCGAAGCAATTTTGGAAAAAATTGAAATTTGTGTATGTTAGTCTTCAATTACGGAGTACTTTGAGTACGGCATGAAAATTGAGTATTTTGCTTGTATTACATTTAAATTATAACATTTTTAAAAAAAATATCATAAATGAATTTTTTTGAAGGTGTTGGACTTCTGTTTTTGTATTTTTTTAAGAATTTTTTGAAAAAATTTAAACCTGTGTGTATGTTAGTCTTCAATTATGGAGTATTTTGAGTACGACGTGAAAATTGAGTATTTTGCTTTTGTTACAATTCAATTTTAACATTATTTAAAAAAAATATCTTGATTTAGTTTTTCGAAGGTGTTAGGCCTAAATTTTAGCATTTTAAGAAATTTTTTAAAAAAATGAAATTTGCATGCGTTAGTCTTCAATTACGGAGTATTTTTAGTACGACATGAAAATTTCGTATTTTTCTTTTGTTACACTTCAATTTTAACATTTCTTAGAAAAATATCTAGATTGAATTTTTCGAAGGTGTCAGACTTTAATTTTTGCATTTTGAAGAAAGTTTTGTGTGTTAGTCTTCAATTACGGAGTATTTTGAGTACGCCATGAAAATTGAGTATTTTGCTTGAGTTACGCTTCAATTTTGACATTTTTTAGAAAACTATCTAGATTGAATTTTTCGAAGGTGTCAGACTTTCATTTTTGCATTTTAAAGAAATTTTGGAAAAAATTGAAATTTGTGTATGTTAGTCTTCAATTACGGAGTATTTTGAATACGGCATGAAAATTGAGTATTTTGCTTGTATTACATTTCAATATTAACATTTTACAAAAAATATCATAATTGAATTTTTGGAAGGTGTTGGACTTCTGTTTATGCATTTTTAACAATTTTTTTACAAAATTTAAACTTGTGTCTGTTTGACTTCAATTACGGAGTATTTTGAGTACGACATGAAAATTGAGTATTTTGCTTTTGTTACACTTCAATTTTAACATTTTTTTTTAAAAAATTCTTGATTTAGTTTTTCGAAGGTGGACTTCAATTTTTGCATTTTGAAGAAATTTTTGAAAAAATTGAAATTGGTGTGTGTGAGTCTTAGATTACGGAGTATTATGAATACGACATGAAAATTGAGCATTTTGCTTGTATTACATTTCAATTTTAACATTTTTTTAAAAAATATCTTGATTGAATTTTTCGATGGCGGTAGACTTCAATTTTTGCATTTTTAAGATTTCTTTGAAAAAAATGAAACTTGAGTGTCTTAGTCTTCAATTACGGAGTATTTTGAGTAGGCCATGAAAATAGAGTATTTTACATGTATTACATTTCAATTTTAACACTTTTTTAAAAAATATCAAATTTAATTTTTTTAAGGAGTTATACTTCTATTTTTAAATTTTTAAGAATTTTGGAAAAAAATGAAATTTGTTTCTTAGTCTTCAATTACGGAGTATTTTGAGTACGGCATGAAAATTGAGTATTTTGCTTGTTTTTATTTCAATTTTAACATTTTTTCAAAAAAAATATTATAATTGAATTTTTTGAAGGTGTTGGACTTCTGTTTTTGCATTTTTAAGAATTTTTTGAAAAAATTTAAGCTTGTGTGTGTTAGTCTTCAATTACGGAGTATTTTGAGTACGACATGAAAATTGAGTATTTTGCTTTTGTTACACTTCAACTATACCATTTTTTAAAAAAAATCTTGATTTCATTTTTCGAAGGTATTAGACTTCAATTTTTGCATTTTATGAAATTTTTTAAAAAAATGAAAATTGCGTGTGCTAGTCTTCAATTACGGAGTATTTTGAGTACGACATGAAAATTGAGTATTTTGCTTGTGTTGCACTTCAATTTTAACATTTTTTCAAAAAATATCATAATTGAATTTTTTGAAAGTGTTGGAATCCTGTTTTTGCATTTTTAAGCATTTTTTTCAAAAAATTGAAACTTGTGTGTGTTAGTCTTCAATTATGGACTATTTTGAGTACGACATGAAAATTGAGGATTTTGCTTTTGTTACACTTCAATTTCAACATTTTTTGAAAAAATATCTTGATTTAGTTTTTCGAAGGTTAGACTTCTGTTATTGCATTTTGAAGAAATTTTTGAAAAAATTGAAATTTGTGTGTGTTAGCCTTAGATTACGGAGTATTTTAGTACGGCATAAAAATTGAGTATTTTGCTTCTGTTACACTTAAATTTTACCATTTTTTAAAAAAATGTCTTCATTGATTTTTGCAAAGGTGTTAAACTTCAATTTTTGCATTTTTAAGAAATTTTTGACAAAAATGAAACTTGTATGTTAGTCTTCAATTACGGAGTATTTTGAGTACAAAATGAAAATTGAGTATTTTTCCAATGTTACACTTCAATTTCAACATTTTAAATATGCATATCATAATTGAATTTTTTGAAGGTAGACTTCTGTTTTTGCATTTTTCATAAATTTGGGAAAAAATTGAAATTTGTGTATGTTAGTCTTCAATTACGGAGTATTTTGAGTACGACATGAAAATTTGGTATTTTTCTCGTATTACATTTCAATTTTAATACATTATAAAAAATATCAAATTGAATTTTTTTTAAGGCGCTAGACTTCGGTTTTTGAATTTTTAAGAATTTTGGAAAAAATTTAAATTTGTGTCTGTTAGTCTTCAATTACGGAGTATTTCTAGTATGACATGAAAATTGAGCATTTTTTGTGTTACATTTCGATTTTAAAACTTAAAAAAAAAATATCATAATTGAATTTTTCGAAGGTTTTAGACTTCAGTTTTTGCAGTTTTAAGAAATTTTTGAAAAAATGGAAGTTGTATGTGTTAGTCTTAGATTACGGACTATTTTTAGTACGGCATGAAAATTGAGTATTTTTCTTCTGTTACACTTAAATTTTACCATTTTTTAAAAAAATATCTTGATTGAATTTTTTTCAAGGTGTCAGACTTCTGTTTTGCATTTTGAAGAAATTTTTGAAAAAAATGAAATTTGTTTGTGTTAGTCTTCAATTATGGAGTCTTTTGAGTACGACATGAAAATTGAGTATTTTTCTTGAGTTACACTTCAATTTTAACAATTTTTGAAAAAATATCTTGATTGAATTTTTCGAAGTGTTAGACTTCAGTTTTTAAATTGTCAAGAATTTTTTTTAAAAAATGAAATGTGTGTGTGTTAGTCTTTAATTACGGAGTATTTTAAGTACGAAATGAAAATTGAGTATTTTCCTTGTGTTACACTTCAATTTTAACATTTTTTTAAAAAAATATCATAATAAGTTTTTTTTAAGGTGTCAGACTTCTATTTTTGCATTTTTTAAATTTTTTTGAACAAATTGAAATTTATGTGTGTTAGTCTTCAATTACATAGTATTTTGAGTACGACATGAAAATTGAGTATTTTGCTTTTGTTACACTTCAATTTTAACATTTTTTGAAAAAATATCTTGATTGAATTATTCGAAGGTTGTAGACTTCAATTCTTGCATTTTTAAGAATTTTTTGAAAAAATTGAAATTTGTGTGTGTTAGTCTTCAATTACGGAGTATTTTGAGTACGACGCGAAAATTGAGTATTTTTCTTTTGTTACGCTTCAATTTTAACATGTTTTGAAAAAAATATCTTGTTTGAATTTTTCGAAGGTGTTTGAATTCAGTTTTTACATTTTTAAGAAATGTTTGAATAAAATGAAATTTGTGTGTGTTAGTCTTTAATTACAGAGTATTTTGAGTACGAAATGAAAATTGAGTATTTTTCTTGTGTTACACTTCAATTTTAACATTTTTTTTTTTAAATATCATAATTGGTTTTTTTGAAGGTGTTAGACTTCTGTTTTTGCAATTTTATAATTTTTTTGACAAAATTGAAATTTATGTGTGTTAGTCTTCAATTACGTAGTATTTTGAGTACGAAATGAAAAATGAGTTTTTTGCTTTTGTTACACTTCAATTTTAATATTTTAAAAAAAAAATCTTGATTGAATTTTTTGTAGGTGTTAGACTTCAGTTTTTGCATTTTTAAGAAATTTTAGACAAAAATGAAATTTGTGTGTGTTAGTCTTCAATTACGGAGTATTTTTAGTACGACATGAAAATTGAGTATTTTTCTTGTGTCATACCTCAATTTTAATATTTTTTAAAAAAATATCATTATTGAATTTTTGAAGGTGTTAGACTTCTGTTTTTTCATTTTCAAGACATTTTGGAAAAATATGAAACTTGTGAGCGTTAGTCTTCAATTACGGAGTATTTTGAGTACTACATGAAAATTGAGTATTTTGCTTGTGTTACACTTCAATTTTAACATTTTTTTAAAAAATATCATAATTTCATTTTTTGAAGGTGTTAGACTTCTGTGTTTGCAATTTTATAATTTTTTTGAAAAAATTGAAATTTATGTGTTATAGTCTTCAATTACGTAGTATTTTGAGTACGAAATGACAATTGAGTATTTTGCTTTTGGTACACTTCAATTTTAACATTTTTTTAAAAAATATCATAATTTCATTTTTTGAAGGTGTTAGACTTCTGTTTTTGCAATTTTATAATTTTTTTGAAAAAATTGAAATTTATGTGTTATAGTCTTCAATTACGTAGTATTTTGAGTACGAAATGAAAATTGAGTATTTTGCTTTTGGTACACTTCAATTTTAACATTTAAAATAAAATATCTTGATTGAATTTTTTGCAGGTGTTAGACTTCAGTTTTTGCATTTTTAAGAAATTTTAGATAAAAATGAAATTTGTGTGTGTTAGTATTCAATTACGGAGTATTTTGAGTACGACTTGAAAATTGAGTATTTTTCTTATGTTATGCCTCAATTTTAATATTTTTTAAAAAAATATCATTGTTGAATTTTTGAAGGTGTTAGACTTCTGTTTTTGCATTTTTAAGAAAGTTTGGAAAAATATGAAACTTTTGTGTGTTAGTCTTCAATTACGGAGTATTTTGAGTACTACAAGAAAATTGAGTATTTTGCTTGTGTTAAACTTCAATTTTAACATTTTTTTTAAAAATATCATAATTTCATTTTTTGAAGGTGTTAGACTTCTGTTTATACATTTTTAAGAAATTTTTGAAAAAATTGTAATTTCTGTATGTTAGTATTCAATTACGACGGAGTATTTTGAGTACGACATGAAACTTGAGTATTTTGCTTGTGTTACATTTAAATTTTAACATTTTTTAAAAAATATCATAATTGGATTTTTTTTTTTTTTAAGTTGTTAGACTTCTGTTTTTGCATTTTTTAGAATTATTTGAAAAAATTGAAACTTGTGTGAGTTAGTCTTCAATTACGGAATATTTTAATTTTTTTACCCTTCAATTTTAACATTTTCTGAAAAAATGTCTTGATTGAATTTTTCGAAGGTGTTAGACTTCAACTTTTGCTTTTTAAGAAATTTTTGAAAAAAAGGAAATTTCTGTGTGTTAGTCTTAGATTACGGAGTATTTTGAGTACGACCCGAAAATTGAGTTTTTTTGCTTCTGTTACACTTAAATTTTACCATTTTTAAAAAAAATATCTTGATTGAATTTTTCGAAAGTGTTAAGACTTCTGTTTTTGCATTTTGAAGAAATTTTTGAAAACATTGAAATTTGTATGTGTCGGTCTTAGATTACGGAGTATTTTGAGTACGATATGAAAATTGAGTATTTTGCTTGTGTTACACTTCAATTTTAACATTTTTTTAAAAAATATCTTGATTGAATATTTCGAACGTGTGAGACTTCTGTTTTTGCATTTTTAAGAAATTATTGAAAAGAATGAAATTTGTTTGTGTTAGTCTTTAATTACGGAGTATTTTGAGTACCACACGAAAATTGAGTATTTTGCTTTTGTTACAATTCAATTTTAACATTTTTTGAAAAAATATCTTGATTGAATTTTTCGAAGGTTGTAGACTTCAATTTTTGCATTTTTAAGAATTTTTTCAAAAAATTGAAATTTGTGTGCGTTAGTCGTCAATTACGGAGTATTTTGAGTACGACACGAAAATTGAGTATTTCGCTTTTGTTAGACTTCAATTTTCATATTTTTTGAAAATATATCTTGTTTGAATTTTCCGAAGGTGTTAGACTTCAGTTTTTACATTTTTAATAAATGTTTGAAAAAAATGAAATTTGTGTGTCTTAGTCTTTAATTACGGAGTATTTTGAGTACAAAATGAAAATTGAGTATTTTTCTTGTGTTACACTTCAATTTTGACATTTTTTATAAAAAATATCATAATTGGTTTTTTTGAAGGTGTTAGACTTCTGTTTTTGCAATTTTATAATTTTTTTGACAAAATTGAAATTTATGTGTGTTAGTCTTCAATTACGTAGTATTTTGAGTACGAAATGAAAATTGTGTATTTTGCTTTTGTTACACTTCAATTTTAACATTTTAAAAAAAAATCTTGATTGAATTTTTTGAAGGTGTTAGACTTCAGTTTTTGCATTTTTAAGAAATTTTAGATAAAAATGAAATTTGTGTGTGTTAGTCTTCAATTACGAAGTATTTTTAGTACGACATGAAAATTGAGTATTTTTCTTGTGATATACCTCAATTTTAATATTTTTTAAAAAAATATCATTATTTAATTTTTGAAGGTGTTAGACTTTTGTTTTTGCATTTTTAAGACATTTTGGAAAAATATGAAACTTGTGAGTGTTAGTCTTCAATTACGGAGTATTTTGAGTACTACATGAAAATTGAGTATTTTGCTTGTGTTACACTTCAATTTTAACATTTTTTTTTAAAATATCATAATTTCATTTTTTGAGGTGTTAGACTTCTTTTTTACATTTTTAAGAATTTTCTGAAAAAAATTGAAATATGTGTATGTTAGTATTCAATTACGGAGTATTTTGAGTAGATGTGAAACTTTAGTATTTTGCTTGTGTTAGATTTAAATTTTAACATTTTTTAAAAAATATCATAATTGAATTTATTTTGAAGATGTTAGACTTATGTTTTTGCATTTTTTAGAAATTTTTTGAAAAATATGAAACTTGTGTGTGTTAGTCTTCAATTACGGAGTATTTTGAGTACTACATGAAAATAGAGTATTTTGTTTGTGTTACACTTCAATTTTAACATTTTTTAAAAAAATATCATAATTTCATTTTTTTAAGGTGTTAGACTTCAATTTTTACATTTTTAAGAAATTTCTGAAAAAATTGAAATTTGTGTATGTTAGTATTCAATTACGGAGTATTTTTAGTACGATATGAAAATTGAGTATTTTGCCTATGTTACACTTCAATTTTAACATTTTTTTAAAAATATCTTGATTGAATATTTCGAAGGTGTTAGACTTCTGTTTTTGCATTTTTAAGAAATTATTGAAAAGAATGAAATTTTTGTGTGTTAGTCTTTAATTATGGAGTATTTTGAGTACGACACGAAAATTGAGTATTTTTCTTTTGTTACACTTCAATTTTAACATTTTTTTAAACAATATCTTGATTGAATTTTTCTAAGGTAGACTTCAATTTTTGCATTTTTAAGAATTTTTTGAAAAAATTGAAATTTGTGTGTGTTAGTCTTCAATTACGGAGTATTTTATGTACGACACGAAAATTGAGTATTTTACTTTTGTTACACTTCAATTTTAACATTTTTTGAAAAAATATCTTGTTTGAATTTTTCGAACGTGTTAGACTTCAATTTTTACATTTTTAAAAATGTTTGAAAAAAATGAAATTTGTGTTTGTAAGTCTTTAATTACTGAGTATTTTGAGTACGAAATGAAAACTGAATATTTTTCATGTGTTACACTTCAATTTTAACATTTTTGTAAAAAAATATCATAACTGTTTTTTTTTAAGGTCTTAGACTTCTGTTTTAGCAATTTTATAATTTTTTTGAAAAAATTGAAATTTATGTGTGTTGGTCTTCAATTATATAGTATTTTGAGTACGAAATGAAAATTGAGTATTTTGCTTTTGTTAGACTTCAATTTTAACATTTTAAAAAAATAATATCTTGATTGAATTTTTTGAAGGTCTTAGACTTCTGTTTTTGCATTTTGAAGATATTTTTGAAAAAATTGAAATTTGTTTGTGTTAGTCTTTAGTTATGGAGTATTTGAGTACGACATGAAATTTGAGTATTTTTCTTGTGTTACACTTCAATTTTAATATTTTTTTAAATTATCATAATTGAATTTTTTGTAGGTGTTAGACTTTGATTTTTGCATTTTGAAGAATTTTTTGAAAAAATTGAAACTTGTGTGTGTTACTCTTCAATTACGGAGTATTTTGAGTACGACACGAAAAATATCTTGATTCAATTTTTCAAAGGTGTTGATAAATCGCAAAATAGGTCGTTTAAATGTTCTAATTCAATCTTGCGAGTTACTCAAAATTTATTTTTAAACAACTACTAGAATAGGCTAAGTAGAGGTTCGTTCCAAGGAAATTTTGCGCATAAACGATATTCTAATTTCAAGAAGTGTTCTTAGTGTCTAAAACACCCATTATTCAGTCACAATTCTGGTCTTAACTCCACAAGGAGATGGTCAAAGTTTCACTTTAAAATTCACAATTTTTCAATTTGTTGCGATGCACGGATCACGAGGCATTAAATGAACCTTACAATTTATAAATCTTGAGAAAAGGTCTAAAAATTGGTACAGAGATTCAAAATTTAATAATGAGACCAGTGGCACAAAAAGTTCACAATTTTGAGCTTTCAGTAAAAAGTAACGATCGAATTACAACCAGGTCCCTGGCAAATTACAGAATAGTCCAGACAATTTTGAGGTTGAGTAACAGTTTTCAGAAATTCATTTTTTTTTGAGAAAAATAGAGAGGGCTCTTACGTCCCCCATCTATTGACTTATATATATTCATGAAATGAGACATATACAAGCTCAATTTTTACCACTATACCCTATAAAAATAAAATGATAAAAAAACTGAAAAAAACCTGGAAAAGAAATCCTATACATTTATCTAACAAACTTCCCAGTATTTCTAATCCATGATTTCTAAAAAAACTTGAATTAGTTTTCAGTATTTCTAATCCCTGATTTTTAATAGAAAAACTCGAATTGGTTTCCAAGACTTGGAATACCAACTTTTCTAAAACCCTAGCATCAACGTTTATACTCTCTTCTCTCTCTTCTTTCATCTTCACAGTGGCGCTTTCTCTCTTTCTCTTCCTCGTTGAAATCGCTCTCTTGATCCTCCTTGTTGAAACACCACCCTGTTGAGATCCACTATCGCCTATTGATCACTGCCTCCTCACACTACCTCCTTGTTAAGATCCACAGTCCCAGAACGAAGTTCTCTTTCTCGAACTGATCAAACTCGAAACCTCCAATCGGATCTGAGTACTTCGTTCGCTGTACATGGATTGAACTCGGATCTCTCCCTGACTGAAGATTCTTATCGGATCTGTTGTCTGTTGCCTGTTGCCTATTGCCTGCTGCACTCAAAGTCTTACTGATGCTTCTTATCGATTTCGATTACTACTTCAATCCAGTACTATCTCTCTGTTTGAAAATTTTCCTTCTTCTATTACCCTTATTGTTAATTAATCTCCCTCTATTATGTTAATCCATTGAGACTTCTAATCCACAATTAGAAGTCTCAACATATGTTGTGAGAGGTTGGGTGTGAGACACAATAAATCATATGTTGTGAGAGGTTGTGGGTTCGAGTCCCATTGGCACCAATGGATGGAGGACCACCGAGCCTTTTCCATTTTTTAAAATAGAGCCTTCTCCATTTACTCGTTTTCAGAAATTCATATCAAATCGAAAATTATATCAAACAAACTCAATCAAAATCCTAATTCAAGAGTGATATCAGATCTAAAGTTTCTAGTGAAATTAGGAATTTAAACGGTTCTACAATTGATCCAAACAGCACAGACAATAAGGTCCAGAATTAAGATTTTTCATCAATTTACAGTTTAGTCCTTAACAGGCTGATTTTGTAAAATCAATAACAAATAGAAAATTGCAGGAAATTGATTTATTCAAAAAACTATATTAAACTATAGATCTAGATCTAAACAGTGATATTGAGAAAGACTTATTTTTGTGTAATTTTCTATTTTAAATGGAATTAACAAAACAGCACAAAACAATCGAGTATTTCACAAAGGAAAAATAGGAAAATTACGAAATAAAATCCACAAAAATTCTACAAATTCTATTTTATCAAATATAACAGATATACAATCAGAGTTTATTCAAATCTAATATTTTCCTAATTAAAACGCAACAATTGTAAAAGAGAGTACCGAAAAAGGAGAGAATGAAGTCCAAGATTGGATCTTGGCGAGGTCCTCGAGCCTTCACGCCTTGAGAGGAGAGAGAGGAGGAGGAGAACAACTTCTTCGAGCTTCAAGAGAGAGAGGAAAAACTCCTCGGAATGGCTTCGAAAACCGTGCAAGACACGGTTTCTTGGCAAAAAGGGGCTCAAAGATGAGCAAGGGAGCTCGAGATGCTCTAACAATGGAGGGGAAGAGGCTAAGACCTTACCTTCCCCCAAAAATGGAGTGAGTGACCAAAGAGGATCAATGGTGAGTTGAGAGAGGAGTTTTGGGTGTCTTTTATAGGAGAAAAGAGGGGGAACCAATTTGAAAATTCCAGATCTGAGAATTCCACTTGCATGAGTAGATAGAGCCACTTGTGCTGAATCCAACGGTCTAAAAATCATCAAAATCAGTTAAGGGATGAGGGAGAAAACTCAAAAATACCCTTGAGGTTATTCTCCAAAGATTCAGAATAATTCATCTTTAATTCATCCGAAATTCTGCACAGAAATTCGTTCTTCTCAATTTCATCAGGAATTGGAGAGAGGGAGTCACAGGCTGTGCAGGTTTTTTTTTTCTCTTAAACACGGAACTGGAGGGTGCAGTTATTATGTAAATGGAGAGGAGGTACGAGCGCAAGGCTCCAACCCATTCAGTTTGAACTACCCAGTTCGATTCTTTGCTGCGACGGTCGTGTAGCTCATCGTGTAATGAAGGGAGTGAAGAGTTGTCAGTGCGCTGCAGCGTGGTTCACACGCCATTCGATCCACAGACGATCTAGTCTGTTAGAGTGTTGACCGGTCAGACCTCTTGGATTTTGCGCAAAGGGATTCGTGTAGTCTTTCGTGGGTTGGGTCAAGAGCAAGAGAGAATGAACCCGCTGTACGGGCTGTAGAGGATTTATCATGCTGCAGGATCTGGAGGTTAAATCACGTCTCGGAAATTGCTGCCTTTGGTGAAACGAGTCAGTTCTGACCCATTTGCGTCCATTCGTGTAACGACTCACGTCCTTTGATCCGTTTGGAATGAAACCTTGATTTCTCTCTCATGCTTCCATCAAATATCATCATATGATATATCAAATTGATCGGCACGACGAGACGAATCCATTTACATTCCTGATTTTGCGATATTCTGCACTTTTCACCTGAAATAACACAAAAACACATCTTAAAGTATTTTATCTCAATAAATTGGAATTATGAATATTTGGTATACTTTAATCATATTTAAGTATTTAAATTCTATAGTTTGTGCATGTAAAAAGTGATGAAAAATCCCCTTATCAGGTGTTACACTTCAGTTTTTGCATTTTTAAGAAATTTTTAAAAAAATAAAATTTGTGTGTGTTAGTCTTCAATTACGGAGTATTTTGAGTACGATACGAAAATTGAGTATTTTGATTTTGTTACACTTCAATTTTAACATTTTTTGAAAAAATATTTTGATTGAATTTTTCGAAGGTGTTAGACATTAATTTTTGCATTTTTAAGAAATTTTTGAAAAAAATGAAATTTGTGTGTGTTGGACTTCAATTACGGAGTATTTTGAGTTCGGCATGAAAATTGAATATTTTGCTTGTGTTACACTTCAATTTTTAAAAAAATTTAAAAAATATCATAATTGAATTTTTTTTTTTAAGGTGTTAGACTTATGTTTTCGCATTTTTAAGAAATTTTGGGAAAAATTGAAATTTGTGTATGTTAGTGTTCAATTATGGAGTATTTTGAGTACAACACGAGAATTGAGTATTTTGCTTATGTTCTACTTCAATTTTTAAAAAATTTGAAAAAATATCTTGACTGAATTTTTGAAGCTGTTAGACATCAATTTTTGCATTTTTAAGAAATTTTTGAAAAAAATTAAATTTGTGTGTGTTAGTCTTTGATTACGGAGTATTTTGGGTACGACAGGAAAATTGAGTTTTTTTCTTGTGTTACACTTCAATTTTAATCTTTTTTTAAAAATTGTCATAATTGAATTTTTTGAAGGTGCTAGAGTTCTATTTTTCCATTTTTCAAAAATTTTGGAAAAACTGAAATTTTTGTATTGTGTTAGTCTTCAATTACGGAGTATTTTAAGTACGACATAAAAATTGAGAATTTTTCTTGTATTATATTTCAATTTTAAGATTTTTAAAAAAATTACCATAACTGAATTTTTTGAAGGTGTTAGACTTCTGCTTTTGCATTTTTAAGAATTTTTTGAAAAAATTGATACTCGTGTGTGTTAGTCCCCAATTACGGAGTATTTTGAGTACGACATGAAAATTGAGTATTTTGCTTGCGTTGCACTTCAATTTTCACATTTTTTAAAAAAATATCATAATTTAATTTTTTGAAGGTGTTACATTTCTGTTTTTGCATTTTTCAAAAAATTTGGAAAAAATTGAAATTTGTGTATGTTAGTCTTCAAGTACGGAGTATTTTGAGTACGACATGAAAATTGAGTATTTTGCTAGTATTACATTTCAGTTTTCACATTTTTTAAAATATATCATAATTGAATTTTTTGAAGGTGTTAGTCTTCTGTTTTTCCATTTGTAATAATTTTTGTAACAAATCGAAACTTGTGTGTGTTTGTCTTCAATTACGGAGTATTTTGAGTACAACACGAAAATTGAGTATTTTTCTTTAGTTACACTTCAATTTTAAAATTTTTTGAAAAAATATCTTGATTAAATTTTTCGAAGCTGTTAGACATCAAATTTTCAATATTTAAGAAATTTTTGAAAAAAATGAAATTTGTGTGTGTGTTAGTCTTCAATTACGGAGTATTTTGAGTACGGTATGAAAATTTAGTATATTTCTTGTGTTACACTTCAATTTTAACATTTTTTTAAAAAATATCATAATTGAATTTTTCGAAGGTGCTAGACTTCTGTTTTTCCATTTTTCAGAAATTTTGGAAAAAGCTGAAATTTGTGTAAGTTATTCTTCAATTACGGAGTATTTTAAGTACAACATGAGAATTGAGTATTTTGCTTGTATTACATTTCAATTTTAATAATTTTTTAAAAAATATCATAATTGAATTTTTTTTTAAGGTGTTAGACTTCTGTTTTTGCATTTTTAAGAATTTTTTTTAAAAAATTGAAACTTGTGTGTGTTAGTCTTCAATTACGGAGTATTTTGAGTACGACACGAAAATTGATTATTCTGCTTTTGTTACACTTCAATTTTAACATTTTTGGAAAAAATATCTTGATTGAATTTTTTGAAGGTGTTAGACTTCTGCTTTTGCATTTTTAAGAATTTTTTGAAAACATTGATACTCGTGTGTGTCAGTCCTCAATTACGGAGTATTTTGAGTACGACATGAAAATTGAGTATTTTGCTTGTGTTGCACTTCAATTTTAACATTTTTTAAAAAAATATCATAATTCAATTTTTTGAAGGTGTTACATTTCTGTTTTAGCATTTTTCAAAAAATTTGGAAAAAATTGAAATTTGTGTATGTTAGTCTTCAATTACGGAGTATTTTGAGTACGACATGAAAATTGAGTATTTTGCTAGTATAACATTTCAGTTTTCACATTTTTTAAAAAATATCATAATTGAATTTTTTTGAAGGTGTTAGTCTTCTGTTTTTCCACTTTTAAGATTTTTTGGAAAAAATCGAAACTTGTGTGTGTTTGTCTTCAATTACGGAGTATTTTGAGTACAACACGAAAATTGAGTATTTTTCTTTTGTTACACTTCAATTTTAAAATTTTTTGAAAAAATATCTTGATTGAATTTTTCGAAGCTGTTAGACATCAATTTTTCAATATTTAATAAATTTTTGAAAAAAATGAAATTTGTGTGTGTGTTAGTCTTCAATTACGGAGTATTTTGAGTACGATATAAAAATTGAGTATTTTTCTTGTGTTACACTTCAATTTAAATATTTTTTTTAAAAATATCATAATTAAATTTTTCGAAGGTGCTAGACTTCTGTTTTTCCATTTTTCAGAAATTTTGGAAAAAGCTGAAATTTTTGTATGTTAGTCTTCAATTACGGAGTATTTTAAGTACGACATGAGAATTGAGTATTTTGCTTGTAATACATTTCAATTTTAATATTTTCTCAAGAAATATCATAATTGAATTTTTTTGAAGGTGTTAGAGTTCTGTTTTTGCATTTTTAAGAATTTTTTGAAAAAAATTGAAACTTGTGTGTGTTAGTCTTCAATTTCGGAGTATTTTGAGTACGACACGAAAATTGATTATTTTGCTTTTGTTACACTTCAATTTTAACATTTTTGGAAACAATATCTTGATTGAATTTTTCGAAGGTGTTAGACTTCAATTTTTGCATTTTTAAGAAATTTTTGAAAACAAATGAAATTTGTGTGTGTTAGTCTTCAATTACGGAGTATTTTGAGTACGACATGAAAATTGAGTATTTTGCTTGTGTTACACTTCAATTATAAATTTTTTTTAAAAATATCATAATTGAATTTTTGTAAGGTGCGAGACTTCTGTTTTTCCATTTTTCAGAAATTTTTTAAAAAATTGAAATTTTTGTATGTTGAGTTTCAATTACGGAGTATTTTGAGTACGACATGAAAATTGAGTATTTTGCTTGTATTACATTTCAATTTATACTTTTTACAAAAAAAATCATAATTGAATTTATTGAAGGTGTTAGTCTTCTGTTTTTCCATTTTTAAGAATTTTTGGAAAAAATCGAAACTTGTGTGTGTTTGTCTTCAATTACGGAGTATTTTGAGTACAACACGAAAATTTAGTATTTTTCTTTCGTTACACTTCAATTTTAAAAAATTTTGAAAAAATATCTTGATTGAATTTTTCGAAGCTGTTAGACATCAATTTTTCAATATTTAAGAAATTTTTGAAAAAATTGAAATTTGTGTGTGTGTGTTAGTCTTCAATTACGGAGTATTTTGAGTACGATATGAAAATTGACTATTTTTCTTGCGTTACACTTCAATTTTAACATTTTTTTAAATGGTATCATAATTGAATTTTTCGAAGGTGCTAGACTTCTGTTTTTCCATTTTTCAGAAAGTTTGGAAAAAGCTGAAATTTTTGTATGTTAGTCTTCAATTACGGAGTATTTTAAGTACGACATGAGAATTGAGTATTTTGCATGTATTACATTTCAATATTTTTTCAAAAAATATCATAATTGAATTTTTTTTTTGAAGGTGTTAGACTTCTGATTTTGCATTTTTAAGAATTTTTTGAAAAAAATTGAAACTTGTGTGTGTTAGTCTTCAATTACGGAGTATTTTGAGTACGACACGAAAATTGATTATTTTGCTTTTGTTACACTTCAATTTTAACATTTTTGGAAAAAATATCTTGATTGAATTTTTCGAAGGTGTTAGACTTCAATTTTTGCATTTTTAAGAAATTTTTGAAAACAAATGAAATTTGTGTGTGTTAGTCTTCAATTACGGAGTATTTTGAGTACGACATGAAAATTGAGTATTTTGCTTGTGTTACACTTCAATTTTAACATTTTTTTAACAAATATCATAATTGAATTTTTTTAAGGTGTTAGATTTCTGTTTTTACATTGTTCAGAAATTTTGGAAAAAAATGATATTAGTGTATGTTATCCTCCAATTACGGAGTATTTTGAGTACGACACGAAAATTGATTGTTTTGCTTGTATTACATTTCAATTTTAACATTTATTAAAAAAGTATCATAATTTAATATTTTGAAGGTGTTAGACTTCTGTTTTTGCATTTTTAAGAATTTTTTGAAAAAATTGAAACTTGTGTATGTTAGTCTTTAATTACGGAGTATTTTGAGTACGACATGAAAATTGAGTATTTTTCTTGTATTACATTTCAATTTTAACATTTTTTAAAAAAATATCATAATTGAATTTTTTTTTTTTAAGGTGTTTGACTTCTGTTTTTGCATTTTTTAAAAAAATTTGAAAAAATTGAAACTTCTGTGTGTATGTCTTCAATTACGGAGTATTTTGAGTACGACACGAAAATTGATTATTTTGCTTTTGGTACACTTCAATTTTAACATTTTTGAAAAAATATCTTGATTGAATTTTTCGAAGGTGGACTTCAATTTTAGCATTTTTAAGAAATTTTTGAAAAAAATGAAATTTATTTGTGTTAGTCTTCAATTATGGAGTATTTTGATTATGACAGGAAAATAGAGTATTTTGCTTGTGTTGCACTTCAATTTTAACATGTTTTAAAAAAATATCATAATTGAATTTTTTGAAGGTGTTGGACTTCTGTTTTTGCATTTTTCAGAAATTTTGGATAAAATTGAAATTTGAGTATGTTAGTCTTCAATTACGGAGTATTTTTTAGTACGACATGAAAATTGAGTATTTTTCTTGTATTACATTTCAATTTTAACATTTTTAAAAAAAATATGGTAATTGAAATTTTTGAAGGTGTTAGACTTCTGTTTTTGCGTTTTTAAGAATATTTTGAAAATGTTGAAACTTGTGTGTGTTAGTCTTCAATTACGAAGTATTTTTAGTACGACATGAAAATTGACTATTTTTCTTTTGTTACACTTCAATTTTAACATTTTTTGAAAAAATATCTTGACTGAATTTTTGGAAGGTGGACTTCCATTTTTGCATTTTTAAGAAATTTTTGAAAAAAATGAAATTTGTGTGTGTTTGTCTTCAATTACGGAGTATTTTGAGTACGACATTAAAATTTAGTATTTTGCTTGTGTTGCACTTCAATTTTAACATTTTTTTTAAAAATATCATAATTGAGTTTTTTCAAGGTGTTAGACGTCTGTTTTTGAATTTTTCAGAAATTTTCGAAAAAATTGAAATTTGTGTTTGTTAGTCCTCAATTACGGAGTATTTTGAGTATGACATGAAAATTTAGTATTTTGGTTTTGTTACATTTCTATTTTAAAATGTTTTGAATAAATAACTTGATTGAATTTTTCTAAGGTGTTAGACTTCAATTTTTGCATTTTTTATAATTTTTTGAAAAAAATGAAATTTGTGTGTGTTAGTCTTCAATTACGGAGTATTTTGAGTACGACATAAAAATTGAATATTTATCTTGTATTATATTTCAATTTTAACATTTAAAAAAAAATCATAATTGAATTTTTTGAACGTGTTAGACTTCTGTTTTTGCATTTTTAAGAATTTTTTGAAAATATTGAGACTTGTGTGTGTTAGTCTTCACTTACGGAGTATTTTGAGTACGAATTGAAAATTGAGTATATTGCTTTTCTTACACTTCAATTTTAAAAAATTTTGAAAAAATATCTTGATTGAATTTTTCGTAGGTGTTAAACTTCAATGTTTGCATTTTTAAGAAATTTTTGAATAAAAATGATATATGTGTGCATTAGTCTTCAATTACGGAGTATTTTGAGTCCGACATGAAAATTGAGTATATTTCTTATGTTTCACTTCAATTTTAACATTTTTTTAACAAATATCATAATTGAATTTTTTTAAGGTGCTAGACTTCTATTTTTGCATTTTTTAAAAATTTTGGAAAAAATTGAAATTTGTGTAAGTTTTTCTTCAAATACGGAGTATTTTGAGTACGACATGAAAATTGAATATTTTCCTTGTATTACATTTCAATTTTTAACATTTTAAAAAATATATCATAATTGAATTTTTTGAATGTGTTAGACTTCTGTTTTTGCATTTTTAAGAATTTTTTGAAAAAATTGAGACTTGTGTGTGTTAGTCTTCAATTAAGGAGTATTTTGAGTACGACATGAAAATTGAGTATACTGCTTTTCTTACACTTCAATTTTAAAAAAATTTTAAAAAATATCTCTATTGAATTTTTCGTCGGTGTTAAACTTCAATTTTTGCATTTTTAAGAAATTTTTGAAAAAAATGAAATATGTGTGCATTAGTCTTCAATTACGGAGTATTTTGAGTACGACATGCAAATTGAGTATTTTTCTTGTGTTTCACTTCAATTTTAACATTTTTTTTAGCAAATATCATAATTTAATTTTTTAAGGTGTTAGACTTCTGTTTTTGCATTTGTCAAAAATTTAGGAAAAAATTGAAATTTGTGTATGTAATTCTTCAATTACGGAGTATTTTGAGTACGACATGAAAATTCAATATTTTGCTTGTATAACATTTCAATTTTAACATTTAAAGAAATATAACATAAGTGAATTTTTTGAATGTGTTAGACTTCTGTTTTTGTATTTTTAAGAATTTTTTGAAAAAATTGAGACTTGTGTGTGTTTGTCTTCAATTACGGATTATTTTGAAGTATGACATGAAAATTGAGTATATTGATTTTCTTACACTTCAATTTTAAAAAAATTTTAAAAAATATCTTCATTGAATTTTTCGTAGGTGTTGAACTTCAATTTTTGCATTTGTAGGATATTTTTGTAAAAAATGAAATTTGTGTGTGTTAGTCTTCATTTACGGAGTATTTTGAGTACAACATGAAAATTAAGTATTTTGCTTGTGCTACACTTCAATTTTAACCTTTTTTTAACAAATATCATCATTGAATTTTTTTTTTAAGGTGTTAGACTTCCATTTTTACATTTTTCAGAAATTTTGAAAAAAATTGATATTAGTGTATGTTATCCTCCAATTACGGAGTATTTTGAGTACAACATGAAAATTGAGTGTTTTGGTTGTATTAAATTTCAATTTTATCATTTTTAAAAAATATATCGTAATTGAATATTTTGAAGGTGTTAGACTTCTGTTATTGCATTTTTAAGAATTTTTCGAAAAAAATTGAAATTTGTGTACGTTAGTCTTCAATTACGGAGTATTTTGAGTACAACATGAAAATTGAGTATTTTTCTTGTATTACATTTCAATTTTAACATTTTTTAAAACAATATCATAATTGAATTTTTTTGAAGGTGTTTGACTTATGTTTTTGCATTTTTAAGAATTTTTTGAAAAAATTGAAACTTCTGTATGTGGGTCTTCAATTACGGAGTATTTTTAGTACGACACGAAAATTGATTATTTTGCTTTTGTTACACTTCAATTTTAACATTTTTTGAAAAAATATCTTGATTGAATTTTTCGAAGGTGGACTTCAATTTTTGCATTTTTAAGAAATGTTTGAAAAAAATGAAATTTATTTGTGTTAGTCTTCAATTATGGAGTATTTTGAGTACGACATGAAAATAGAGTATTTTTCTTGTTTTTCACTTCAATTTTAACATGTTTTAAAAAAATATCATAATTGAATTTTTTGAAGGTGTTAGACTTCAGTTTTTGTATTTTTCTGAAATTTTGGAAAAAATTGAAATTTGTGTATGTTTGCCTTCAATTACGGAGTATTTTTTAGTACGACAAGCAAATTGAGTATTTTTCTTGTATTAAATTTTAATTTTAACATTTTTAAAAAATATATCATAATTGAATTTTTTTTTGAAGGTGTTAGACTTCTGTTTTTGCGTTTTTAAGATTTTTTTGAAAAGGTTGAAACTTGTGTGTGTTAGTCTTCAATTACGAAGTATTTTGAGTACGACACGAAAATTGACTATTTTTCTTTTGTTAAACTTCAATTTTAACATATTTTGAAAAAATATCTTGACAGAATTTTTGGAAGGTGGACTTCAATTTTTGCATTTTTAAGAAATTTTTGATAAAAATGAAATTTGTGTGTGTTAGTCTTCAATTACGTTGTATTTTGAGTACGACATGAAAATTGAGTATTTTGCTTGTGTTGCACTTCAATTTTAACAGTTTTTTAAAAAATAGCATAATTGAGATTTTTTAAGGTCTTAGACTTCTGTTTTTGCATTTTTCAGAAATTTTCGATAAAATTAAAATTTGTGTATGTTAGTCTTCAATTACGGAGTATTTTGAGTAGGGCATGAAAATTTAGTATTTTGCTTTTGTTACATTTCAATTTTAAAATTTTTTGAAAAAATATCTTGATTGAATTTTTCGAAGGTGTTAGACTTCAATTTTTGCATTTTTAAGAATCATTTGAAAAAAATGAAATTTGTGTGTGTTAGTCTTCAATTACGGAGTATTTTGAGTACGACATGAAAATTGAATATTTTGCTTGTATTACATTTCGATTTTAACATTTAAAAAAAATATCATAATTGAATTTTTTGAATGTGCTAGACTTATGTTTTTGAATTTTTAAGAATTTTTTGAAAAAATTGAGACTTGTGTGTTAGTCTTCAATTACGGAGTATTTTGAGTACGACAAGAAAATTGAGTATATTGCTTTTCTTACACTTCAATTTTGAAAAATTTTGAAAAATACCTTTATTGAATTTTTCGTAGGTGTTAAACTTCAATTTTTGCATTTTTAAGAAATTTTTGAAAAAAATGAAATCTGTGTGCATTAGTCTTCAATTACGGAGTATTTTGGGTACGACATGAAAATTGAGTATTTTTCTTGTGTTTCATTTCAATTTAAACATTTTTTTAACTAATATCATAATTGAATTTTTTTAAGGTGTTAGACTTCTGTTTTTCATTTTTCAGAAATTTTGGAAAAAATTGAAATTTGTGTATGTTATTCTTCAATTAAGGAGTATTTTGAGTACGACATGAAAATTGAGTATTTTGCTTTTGTTACACTTCAATTTTAACATTTTTTTAAAAAATATCATAATTCAATTTTTTGAAGGTGCTAGACTACTGTTTTTCCATTTTTCAGAAATTTTGGAAAAAATTTAAATTTGTGTATGTTAGTCTTGGCAAAGCTTTCGACATAATTGAATTTCGAGGTATGATTGGTAGTTTATTATATCTCACGTTAAGCAGACCCGACATTATGTTTGTCATATGCCTATGTTCCCGGTTCCAAGCAAACCCTAAGATATCTCATTACACCGCGGTAAAACGCATCTTTCGGTACCTTAAGGGGACAATCGGCCTAGGGATTTTGTATGGTCATAGTGGACATCTCACCTTGATAGGGTACACGGATGCGGACTTTGCCGGTTCAAGGGTTGACCGCAAAAGTACGAGTGGAACTTGCCAATTCTTAGACGGGTGACTCGTCTCGTGGTCAAGCCGAAAACAACACTACGTTGCCCTATCAACGGCCGAGGCCGAATACGTAGCGGAGGGAAGTTGTTGTGCCCAACTACTATGGTTAAACCAAACCCTTGGCGATTACGGGTTAAATTTTTGAAAAATCCCCATATTGTGCGACAATAATAGCGCAATATGCATCTCGAAAAATCCCGTACACCACTCACGAACAAAGCACATAGACATCCGTCATCATTTCATCCGCGATCACGTGGAAAAGGAGGATGTCAAGCTCGAACGGGTGGACACGCTTGACCAAATAGCCGACATCTTCACCAAACCATTGCCCTTCGCTCAATTCTCCGTGCTTCGGCTCAAACTCGGTATGCTTTCTCTCAAAGATTAATTTTTGGTTTACTTACTACTTACGGTCAGAAATGGATTTAACACAATTAAGTTCAAACCATCCAATTATGCATGGATATATATATATATATATATAATAATCATAAGTGTGTCACTTTTACCTAAATAACATACACATAAAACCGAGTAAAAATCGAGACAAGAAGATATGTCTCCAGTTTAGTCACGTTCGAACGAACTGATTAACATTATCAGTTCGTTCGAACCACTCAAAATGCAAAACCTCATGTATTCGTACGTTCGAACGCACAAACCCATCAGTTCGAACGAACCTGTCAAGAACGTTCGAACGAACAAATTGTACGTTCGAACGAACCCAGAGAAATGAGTAAGTGCCAAAAACCATAGAAGGTACGTTCGAACGAACCTTAACCCATCCGTTCGAACGCACTGCGCACTAACGTTCGAACGAACTCTCCCTCCGTTCGAACGAACCTCTCGTCTCAAGAAATCCAAAATTTCCACCAAAATCCCCAGTAACTTCACGTTCGAACTAACCTTCTTGGACGTTCGAATGAGCTGAAAAAATTCCTAAGTCCAATTCACTGCGTTCGAACGAACTACAACCCATTCGTTCGAACGAACTGCTCTCCCGTTCGAACGCATTGTTGACACCATATACACAATCAATGTCCGTTCGAACGAACCTCATTATTTGTTCGAACGAACCATCGTAGCCGGCCTATCAAAACCGAGTGAGGCTCTTCATTTTTCAAAACCGTTTCCACTTCTCTCAACCGTTTCCACTTCCTTTCCATTCTCAAAACCGTTTCTCCACACAATGGTGCTTATATAAGGAAGGATCCAATGTTTTCAAGCTTCATTCACTCCATTTTCGGTACTCCCTCTTTCTTTGAAGCACCTCTCACGAAAATGTCGACTCCAAGACCCAAGAAAGCCTTAGCCTCCAAGATGCCCGCCCCCTCGTTGCACTTCAACTTCCATGATTCCTCCAACCGGTACCTCTACCGTACCGTCGCCGTGGGAAACCGACATCGTGACGTCTTCGGCGAAAAATCGACTAGCACGTGCTACTATTACGAGCTTCTGACCGACAAGCCCGTTCTCGCCAACCTCGCCGACCCGATCACTACACGCTGGAGCATAAATCAATTATGTGCTCTCAACATTCCTTACTAGGACACGGTAACGCGACTCTTTTATGCAAAGGCCGTGGTCAAATATGAAACCATGGAAATCAAGGGTTATCTTTTTGGGAGAACGGTCAAAATCAATCAAGAGTCATTGGTGGAATGGCTCGGATTGGATAACTCCGGCGAAGAGAACTATTTTAGTCGAGCCGAACAACCAAGTGAAGAATACTGCAACATTCTCCGGATCGCCACAAACTCCAACGTCGTGAAATCCGCCACTCAACTCGGGGCACCAGAACGATTCATATGGCAAATTGGCAATAATATAATCACTCCGGTTGCAAAGCTCAAAGCCAATTTGGAGAAACGGAACATCATGCTTCTATATTGCATGTGGTATGAATTTGAACCTCGCCTAAATGTTCCGTATCTCATTCTCAAGCACATGGATTCCACCATGAATCTCACCAATTCGTCTCTCCCGTTCGTACACCTAATCATGCTTGCATGCATGCGCTTAAGGGTCGAAATTCCGGATGACAAATGGGATCTAGCTAGGACGGCAAATACTCGTTAACCTCGGATCACCGGAACATCTTTGCCGAATTGGCTATGCCGATCATTCGTATGCCCGAACTAATCACGGTGTTCGGCTCGCAACCCTGCTGGGATACTGGATTCAAGAGCCTAACTCTCTCCTATACCACCTTTCGGCGAATCCGAGTGACCAAATTCCCGAACAAGACATTCCCCTTCCGCCGCGCAAATGCCGGGGACCAAGAGAGCATGGGGAAAGCTCCACGACTCTTCCTACCGATTTCGGAGTCACATTTGAGGACATGCGCGTATTACTCGACTCGTTCCAACTCCAAATGCAAAACGAGTTCGTGCAAGTTCGAGCCACCATACTAGAGGACAATGCACGCACTCGCGAACACTCAGGTCACCTCTTTGCGAATCTCTATGCACACCTCGACCAACGTTTTGGCCCAATCAACCCACCGATGGATCACCCGATGCATGCCGCTCCGGATCTCCCTCATGATGACCATGTTCCGAACCAACCCGACGAACCGGAGTTTTAAAATATCTAAAAATGTCAAATTATTTTTTGTTGTTGTTAACTAGTCGTGTCGTTGATTGTGTAACACCATATGGTGTAGTTATGTGACGTGAGAGTGAGTCTCCAAAACTTTGTTTTCATGAATGCTATTTTCTTAAAAAAAAAAACAAAATATGTGTGAGCTATTTTTCTAAAAACTAAATCTCAATTTTTTTTTTATGTGTGAAATCCATTATTATAACACAATCCTCAAAATTGCCATGTGCAATGATTTAGGGGGAGCTTCCATTAACATTACGCTCATCTTCCCTTTTGATCCTCTTTCAAAAAGGGGGGGAGAAGAGAAACTCATGTGGAAAGTTCCTCGATGACCAATGAAACACTCCAAATCGACGTTGTTTTGAAATGAATCAAAAGGGGAAGTTTGTTGATTCAAAAGTCCTACGATTTGATTATCTCAAAACAATATCGATACTACTAATCATTTCATGTAAGTGAAACTTGTAGAGAGATAGGTACACATCACTAAAAGGATCAAAAGAAGATAAGCGAAGTAAAAAGATGAAGGAGATTATCAAGACGCACAAGAAATCAAGCAAGACATAGAAGACTTCCGCAAGTTGGGAAATCACCAAATACAAACCTTAGGTATCCCTAGCCATAAAATAGGATTATGAATATCAAGTAAATTATTCAAATCAAAATATAAATGAAATATGGCTAAATCACAGACAAAATCAACTTTTTCCTTTGAGAAAGCACATTATCTGTACAGTTCCTTGTAGAGAGACAGTACGTTCGAAGTAAAAAGATCTAGTATGAACCCTTTGAGTTTTTCTCTCTCCAACTTTTTCATTCAAGATATTTTATTTCCCAATTCTAAAAGAGAGAAAACAAAACTCCAAACTAGATCTTGCAAACCCATCAACACCTTAGATCCAAGATCTACTTCTTGTTCTTCCTTCGAATACGATTCCCAACTTGCGTGACCGATCACGTTTAGTTCGTATTAGATAATTGTAATAGGCTAGTACAAAGATTGTAAAGCCCGCCATAGATCGATAGAAATACGTGTAAATTGATCTAGGCAAAATCTTGTACGAGTGATTCGGGAATTCAATCGAAAGCCGAAAAAGGTGCAAGGCATCCCCGGAGACATAGGTACTTGTATTCAATCGAATCGGTCGATTGAGCAAGTAGACGGTGAGTTAAATCTACAAAGCAACCCCCTACCGAACTTCGTCATCAAACATCTTGTGTTCAATTTGTTTGGTATTTGCATAATTTAATTCATATCATTTAAGCTTCCACATTAATTTAGAATTTGTATACCGTATTCGAAAATTGCATATTAGGTTTACCTATTCACCCCCCTCTAGATTAGAATTAACCAACACTTTTGACATTGCAAGACGCAAGAAATTGTGTTGTCATTTCGCGTTGGTATATGTATTGTCGAGAAATAATTTTTAAAACTTCAATTTTAACAATTCATCAAATATATTGTTCAGATTTTCTTTTCTTTTTAACATCCATAGCATAGTTCTTAGATATCATTTTTTCTAATTTGAATTTGTAAAGATATATTAAGAAAATACAATACAAAAAATTATATTTTTACATAAAAAAAATTTAATTAGAATGATTTTATTTTTAAATTATATTTAGAAGAAATCTAACTATAGTATACTAAGGAGGTTATATTTGTGATTAGGTCAAATAACTTAAATATTATATTTTTTAAAAAATAATAGAAATTAAAAAAAATGGTTTATCTTCCAAAACATAAATAACTTCTTAAATTTATGAAGATCTACCGGACAATATTGTTATTAATTAAAATGTAAACAACATGGTATTAAATATTTTTTAAACATTTTTTCAGTATTAAATTTCAATATTATTTTTTAAATTACTTTTTTTATTAAGTCTGATATTATTTATACGATTGTGATTGCAATGAATAAATAAATAAAACTATTAGTATTATATAATTAATGATGTGTTTTGTGACTACATATGTCTTATGGTTCACTATTTTATATTTGATATTGTAAATATTGTATACAACAATGATATAATATGTATTGTTATGTTTTTTCATAAAATTATGTTGTATTTTTGGTATTGTTATATAGTGAGAGTAATATATGTATTAATATTTGATAAAAAGAATACCATTATTATGATAAAATATAAAAATAGTCATATATAATTGATTCAAATTATTAGATTCTTAGATCTTAAAATTTCATTTTTATATTACAATGAAAACATAATTTATATGCCGCCATATAAAACGACTATTACCTAGTTTAAATAATTTACAAATCGTGGACGAACCTTGTCAAGTCAACCGAATTTGCGAAGCCATTCCGATTTCCAACTTGACTCTCATAGTCAAATATCAAATTTCAATCCGACTCACAGAGAGTCAAGTCCCAAGTTTCATCTAGAGTCTAGGAAGTGGTCCTCAGTCACCTTTTACCTCCATTTGATCTCCACTGATAAATGTCGAGGCAGGATTGATTATCTCTTTGTATTCCCAGATTTGATATTTGAAACTTAATTTGGATAGGGCCAGAACGACTCTTTCGATTTGCCAATCAAGTAACATGCAATCAGTTCATTTTTTATGCATTATGGTCTTCCAAGTGCGATATTGATTCGCGTGCTTTCTCAGACGAGCTCCACTGGAAAATTTTGCCCAATGCATGCAGACCCATGCTCCATCTTCCAATGCATCTCCTGACACGCATGCGAGCAGTACGTCATTATACGGCATGCCAAGCATCTTCTAAATCCTTTGGACCTCGTCTCCCTCCTCCCGCACAATATATTAGAGCACATGTTCAATCCATCTCTCCGCTCATCCCCTCCGCATGCCAACCACCACCACTCGATCATAAACTTGTTTGCCGCGTGAACTTCCTTACCGAATTCCTCGTAAAATCCATAGTTCGTCAACAACGAACCATTTTTATGAAGTCGTTGGTGTTTTGGACCGTGACAAGGCTTGCTTGTATTCTTGGATTTGATCAGTTCAAGAGTGTTTGCTCGGTGAAGGAGATGATGAGCCACGCTGGGAGAACAAGGGATGCCCAATCCATTTTGCATACAATAAGCGACCTCGCGAAAAGCATCTAAGTTTCCGAGTTTAGCAGATTTAATGCAGAGTCTAGCAGCGGAATCAGGATCACACTCACGACGAAGACCGCCTTCCAGGCTTCCACTCCCATTAAAGTATATTATTGCCAATGAATAAAGTGCTCCTGCGTGCGACCCTTCTGCTGCTTTTTTCAATAGTTCGAGACCGGTAGCATGATTTGCTAAGCAGTAGAACTCGATCTGTTAGTGCCAAAATAGTAGTAAAGTTAATTTCATTATGATAAATCCAACGAAGTCGTGAATAAATAAATCGGCAAACATATACGAAATGAGGGTTTTTGGTTTTGAATAAAGAGAAATTAGGATTTCTAGTTACCATGCCGAGGAAGTGACACGCCTCAAGATTGCCAGCGTTAGCGCAACGGGCCAAGAATTGGTGAGCACACTCAGACCAATTTTTTGCCCCAAGTGAAAAACATTTTCCTGATGCAGTTTTCAGAACTTCTCGATCGAGACCCAACACGCCAAACCTCTTGTTCCTGTTTATTAAATAAATAAAAAATACATTTTTAAGTAAAAGAGTTAACAAAATTAGCATGTAATAAATTTAGAGATAACTTCATTGGTCATATGGATTCCGAAGAAATGGTTGACATGTAAGAAACTACATTTTCGTTATTTTATTTATCGATAATAAATGTATACACCATTTCGTAACGATGCATAAAACTTGTACTAACTTGCTAGAAAGGTTTGGATTATTTTGTGAAAGTTAATTTCAATCCTTAAGTCAGATCTTAGATGCATACCAATTTTGAAATCAATCGTGACTATTTTTATCATATGAAAATTTGAATATTCTTTTTTTCTAGATAAAGATGTCAAAATTACTTTTTGGCACCCAAATTTTATCTCTTCTTTTTGTGAAATATTCATTGCTTAACACCACATGAAAAAGGAAATTAAAGTATTTCTTTTATCAAAATATAAATTTGCGTATTTAACACATTAAATTAGAGAAGAAAAAAGAGAATGTATTCTTACACCAATAAAACGTTAATGAGATCGGTTGGCGATGAAGCGGCGGCACTGACCTTGCTGAGTATCGATATGATCAAGTCATCAGAAAGCACATTGAATGGATTGCTAATCTCGAATGAATCACCATCATTGAATCGAAATTTATCTAACCATAAACCCGATTCACTTCCACCACTTAGCCGTCTTCGGTGAGATACTCCAGGGCTCGAGTTTGAGAAATTAGTAGCTATTCTTGCTCTCTTGATTCCTTTGCTATTGTTCTTTGCCCTCTTAATTCCCATTTTGTTTTTTTCTTTGAGTTGTCTTTACGCAAAATACTAAAGAAGACCAATAAATTTCTTTGTTTAGGTAGGATTATTGTGTGTGTGTTTAGGGTTAAATCATATATAGGTTGGAGAAGAGTTCCAGAGCTAAATGTTAGTTTGGGATAGTAAAGACTATTTAGTTAATTTGCATTGGGTGTTTACAAAGAAACATAATTTAGGATTTGTTTGAAGAAACACCAAATTATATTTTTGGAAGGACAAACTTAAACAAAGAAACAATTCCGATGAGCTGAGTACCATGCTTGAAATTAAAATCGTTTGAACTTCCAAAAGGCAAACTACAATGGCATAAATTTGAACATATTTTTAACACTCGAAACATCCAAAAGAGTGGTCTCGTTTTTGTATCCTTAAAAGACAAATTCTCTTTTGACTAAATTTATACAAGTATAGTTTACTTTTCTTTTGACTAAATTTCTCGTTAATTCCATATCTCCAATCCTACCAGAAAATAATTGTATGAAGGGAAATTGTTAAAAAGCTGAAAGCTGCATGAAGGGAAATTGTTGAAAAATGTCTTGTCAACATTTAATGTAGTAAATCAAAACTAAAAAAAAAACATTCAATGCAGGTTAATTAATCAATCTTCTTTACCAAACTTGAGAATTCTACATCTCTTCTCCAACCTTAACCACAAAGTATCAAAGTGTACTATGTAACTATTTTGCTAATTAGGGAAATCTTTGCCGATCTAAAATTATTTTTATAGAAAAGTCAAAATACATAAATAATTATTATTATTAATAGCGGAAATCACATCTGAAACGCAACGCAGTACTGCAATAAACTAAATAACGACGTTATAGCACCGCAAAATCACACCCAAAACGTTACGCACCCGCTACATTGCTACTTGAAACATTTGACATTATTATTATTATTATTATTATTATTATTTTCGTTATCCTCGTATTTTGAATATCAAGAAGTTCCTATTTTCAAAACCACTCTTAATGTCTTGATATATCAAACTACTCTACGTGACTCCTTTTACCATTAAATTGTCCGAATAAAATAAAATAATTATTACAATCGTGAATTATTTTTTCATAAATAGTGACCAACAATGATATCATATTTGTTGTTATGTTTTTTCGTAAAATTATAGTATATCTCATATATTTATATACAATAACACTAACCTAAGTGTTGTTATTTGATTACAAAATGAGATATTTAGGTATCATTATATATATATATATATATATATATATATATATATATGAATTCAAATAATTTTATTTTGAGATAATATTATTAATATTATCATACAAATATATATTTTGTATTACAATGAAAAAACATAATTAACATATTCGTCACGTAACACGAGTATTCTCCTAACATAAGATACAATAATGTTACACAAGTTGGGGAAAAAATTATCAACCAAATATACATATCATAACTTATGCAACGTATAAAGAGCCTATATTCATTGTCCACCTTAATATTGTTCGTACAACATGCTTCCAAAATTATACAACAAATGTACATTTTTTTATTTTAGATTGAACTAAAGGTTTCGGATGCTCGGTGTGAAGGGAATATGAAGGTCCGATCCATAGAAGGATAGTCAATTATCGGTGTACGATGCATAGAAGGATAGTCAATTATCGGTCCGATCCAACAAATGTACATGTTTCCAAAACCCATCACGTCTCGACTTCGAGGGTACGATGCATAGAAGGATAGTCAATTATCGGTGTGAAATTGATCACACACGAAGGGTTGATAGCGATCCTTTTTTTCTCCTTGTCACATTGGTGACTACCCGTGCGTCCCATGCCCACACGTCTCTCACCGTTTCGTTGACGATAAACGTGTCTCCGGTTTTATCACAACGAAGAATCACAAAAAGCGTGTTTCTCTACTCGTATTCACCGTGAGTCGTAGCACCTCGATCGCGGGTGCAACAACCTTGCACAGGCGAACTTGCTTGATTGCGTTCGATTCTATAAACTGAGAAAACAACTTTTCTCTTTCCCTCCTTCTCTTCGCACTCACTCAACTTGTGATGGTGTTGTTTCAAGTGATTAGTCTAGATTTCTCTAAGCAAGAGAGAGAGAGAGAGAGCAAGAGAGAGAGAGAGAGAGAGAGAGAGAGAGAGAGAGAGAGAGAGAGAGAGAGAGAGAGATTTATTCTATTTATATGTCATAGGATAAGGACACCCAAAAGGTACATATTTGACATACCAACTCGTGTGTACCAAAAACTGCCAAAAAACAACTTTCAGCCTAGGTCCGTCATGGCGCACCATAAAGTATGTGATAGCACCAATGCCAATTAGCCCATGGACATTTCATGTATACATCTGTCACGACGGACACACTATCTGTAACGACGGACCCGTGCATCATGACGCACCATATGGTCCGTCATGACGGATCATATGTGTATGATGAATACGGTTAAGTCCAACAACCATTGTGGACTGCGTACACTAGGTCCGTCATGACTACCATATGGTCCGTCATGATGGACTGTGTACAAAAGCCTTATTCGGCACAATCATATTGTGCATTCATCCGTCTTCTCGAACGCGTAGGTTTGTGTGTCCTTGTACGTACTTTTTTATCGTTGATCCAAAACTATATTTCCTTCAGGGTGAACAACGATCAAATAACTCCAAAATAATTGGATTCTCACATGTTTTCAAGTAATCCAGTATATCACCATGTTCTTTAACACAACTTTATCCATTACCGTAAGAGACTGAATGACAAGTGTCCATCGGAGACGTGGGAAACATAATGAGTATGACAAGTGTCCATTGGGGACGTGAGAGATATGCACTCTCTCTTACTAAGTCTTCAACAATGACAAGCTCCGTTCTGTTGAGAGCCAAGACAAAGGTGTATGTTCCATGGAGGCTATACAACCACAGTGATGATTCTGGCCAAGTTGTGAGGCTTTTATGGGTCAGAAAAGAAAAGAAAATATTGTACGTACTCCTAAAATTAACATCAAAATCTCGCGTGTTACACCAACAACGGACTCTCGGTTCATTACTAGTGCCATTCCAAGAGATTGACCTTGATGAAATGGTGGCTGACAAGAGGTGTTTGATACGTATTTCATATCATTCTCGTTATCTCAAACCATACACCTTGTGTTTCCAATACAAATCAGTCATAAACACCCGGCATGGTTCAGAAGGTCATATTAGTGCCTCGAACTTGGACACACAATGACGAGGTCCAAGAAGCCCTGTAGATGCACCAACTACGGGGGAGTGGATCACTCTTACTCTATGTGCGATATCCGGGTGCAGCCACCAACTGAGGGTATAGAACCCCTACTACCTATGTCTTCCTGAGGGGCACCCCACATGCTTATGGGTTTTTATGTACGAAACACACAAGCAAATCGATCTCTTGGCACGTCTGAAAATTGATGCAATCATAATTGGCGGACGCCTATTCAGAAGCCACACTCTGAGAAAGGTCCGACAAGTACTCCTGGGCATGAAGAAATGATCTAAGCCATTTGAACTCGCCTTCTTAGGCGATAACCGCTACTTATACCCTGCCAGATGATATTTCAAGAGATAATTTCATCTCTCAAGAACTTAAAAAGCTACTTCAAGAAAATTACGTTGTATACCACTGGAATGTTGCTATCAATGCTTCGGGGACCCATTCCATACAAAGTATGGTATCGACGTCACTACCGAGCCCCGCGCAGCGGATTGTGAGGCCCGGTCCGACCCGATCCCGAGGATCACGTCACCGATCCGAAAGTACAAACCATGCAAACGCAACTACTATCTATGGAATTAACTCTTAACTCATAGAGAATGATACCGCGTGAAATTGATCACGGAGACGAGTTGAATGCGTAGTTGTTTCTTTGCTTGCTTCGATCCTGGTAACACGCACATCCCACGCCCGTGCGATTCGACACCTTGCTCGAATCTCTTTTTGTCGAATACAACCGGATTGCTTTACGGTTTGCCCTTCGACCTTCCTCGAAAGTGCTCTCGTTAGATCACTGCGAAGGATTCAGCTGAATCTTCTCTACTCATATCCACCGCGAGCCTCGTCTCTCGGTTACGCATGATTCCCCTGAAATCACCCTTTCTCTCTTTCTTTCTTGTCTCACAAGAATGTTTTCTTCGCAAAATTATGGCAGAGAGAAGATGAATGGCTGGTCATGATCTTATAATCAAGCCACCATTAATAGGGCATTAATGAGTATCGTAAGAGAAACTGTTAATTCAGAATTTGGATCACAGTCCATCATGAATCATTGTAGCCCGTCATGACGCACTGTAGTCTGTCATGACGCACTAGTCATGATTGCTGATACAGCCGTTACCTCTATAGTCCGTCATGACTTACTACACAGTCCATCATGACGCACCTCCATCATGACTCACTCACAGTCCGTCATGACTCATACTCACAGATTGGCACACAGAATTTCCTTTGGTGCGTCACGACGGACCAACCAGTCCGCCATGGCGGACTGTGCTTGGTCCGTCGTGACGGACTGTGCATAGTTCTGTGTAATCCTTCAGAAAACCCTTCTGGTCCGTCATGACGGACCACCAGTCCGTCACGACGGACTATGCATTTTCTGTCAGATTTGCACAATCATATTGTGCATCCAATCGTCATGATGAACGCGTACGTTCATCTACCCTCATGTGTACAATCTACTAGTTGATCTATAACTGTATTTCCTTCAACGCCTACACAACATCCCTATCCAGGCGTTCTATATCGAGCAACATGCTCAGATGACAACGGGCTATGGAACGATTCTTTACCATGGGCCCCTCAAAAACTTAATGCACTTGAACTCAATCACGATGATGATCAGGGGCGGAACCAGACACAAAATTTTGAGGGGGCCAAGAAGTAGATTTTTTTTAACTAATGTCATTATAATATGACATACAAAACAACTTAAAAACATAATATTATTAAATTTTGAGTAAAAATCAAATTTAGTCCAAAACAATTAAACATCCAAATTAAAATTCAATTTAAATACAGCAAAACTTGTTTATTTTATTATACTTTTTCAACTAAAAACTAACATTTATTACAACTTTATTATTCATACCTGGAAAATACCAAGTAATTGTCCTAATTATCTCAATTAGTTTTATTTTTTTATTTTTAGATTTTGAAAGTTTTAAGATAAATGTAGGGTATCAGCGTCGCTACCGAGCTCCGCGCAGCGGATTGAAGAGTCTGGTCCGACCCGATCCCGAGAACCACGTCGACGACTCGAAAGTACGAATCATGAAATACAACTAATGCCTATGAATTTAACTTTTATATTCATAGAGAGTCATAACTTGTGAAATTGATCACGGTGAAGGGTTGACGCTTTTAGTTGCTGCTGTTCTTGGTCGCTTCGATTCCGGTATCACGCACGTCTCACGCCCGAGCGATTCGACACCTAGATCGAAGCTCAATTGTCGTATATAACAGGATATTATCCGATTCGTCTCCTACCTTGCTCGACCTTGCTCTTGCTTGATCACAACAGAAAATTTCAAGTGAGATTTCTCTACTCGTATCCACCTTGACCTAGCGTCTCTCGGTTGCGACAAATTCCCCTAAAATTCGTCCAAACTTTCTCAAATCTCAATCTCCAATGGAGTTTATCTCAACTTGTCTCACAAGTATTTTTCTCTCTTTTAGATCTAGAATTCACCAGAAAAAAGAGAGAAGGATTGCTCAGATCTTATAATCAAAGCCTACATTAATAGAGTAGTAATTGAAGGAAATACAGTTTTGGATCATCGCTAAAATGGTACGTAGGACAAACGAACGTACGCGTTCGTGGGCATACGAAACAGATTAGTAAAACTGGTATAACTTTCAGTAGGAAACTCCGATTTGAATGGTTCAAATTGGGTTAGTTAGATAATGAGATTATCTAGAACTTTCATGTTGTAATATATTTCATTTGATCGAACTATCAGTATCGTTCTAATGAAATACCGAAATGGTGCGACAGTTTGACATACAGTCAGTAAAACGGCCGTAACTTTCGGGTCCGAACTCCAATTGGGCTGGGCCAAATTGGGTTGGCAAGATAATTAGATTATCTACAACTTTCGTAAATGTTCAAAGTCGGTTGGAACGATTTAATATTTTCGTTCTGACAGATTACTGAAAGGGTGTATGCAGTTTTCTGTTTGAAAAGGTGTATAGAAGATATACATACCTTTTGGCCATCCTTATCCTATGGAGTATATATAGGATGTTTCTCTCTCTCTCATCAGTCTAACCAGTTGAATAATTATATTAGTTCAACCAGAAAATTAATGGAGTTAATTTAGAATTAATCCAGAAATTAAGAGACTCTAATCACTTGATGAAAGAGTGCGAAGAGATTGAGAGAGAAGGAGAAAAGAATTTTCTCCGTCTAGAGAATCGAAACGCAATCATGCAAGTTCGCCGGTGCATCATCTAGGCAGGTGCATCCGCGACCGAGGTGCTACGACTCACGGTGGATACGGGTAGAGGAGCGACACATGTGGCTCTTCGTTGTGATCAAACCGGAGAAGTAATCGAGTAACGGGCTGTGGAATCATGCGGGCATGGAACGCACGAAGACAACCCGAGGCGTGTCGAAACGGTGGGAGACGTGCGGTATGGGACGTACGGGCTAGTCACCAACGTGACACCGAAGGAAATAGAAGGCGGCGATCAACCCTTCGTGTGCCATCATTTTGGCACTGGTATGAATCTGTCCTTCTATTCGCATCGTACCCTCGAAGTCGTGGCGTGATCTCGGGAATCGGGGAATCGAACCGGGCCTACATATCCGCTGCGCGGGCCCGGGGTAAAGGATATTCCACTACAGTGGTATCAGAGCGATCGCCATCGATTCGAGGGTCGAATCATAGTCGTATATTAGATATACGCACGGGTTATCAAAGTTCGTACCCGTTTGCATGATGTTACATATAGAGAAAGTCAAATTCCGTTAAAATCACAAGTGGAATTCGCTAGAGATCGATCAAAAGTTGATTGAGAGTATCTAGGAATGATCGTGAAAAGGTTTCATGATTTATCGTTTTGGAAACGAGCGAAAACGGACGAAACGGCAAAATCTGCAGAAAGTTAGAATACGAAACAGTGAGTAAAACTAATATAAATTTCAGTGGAAAACTCCAAATTGATTGGATCAAATTGACGTAGTTAGATAATGAGATTATCTATGACTTTGATACATAAAGTTTTTCCATTTGAACGAATTATCAGTGTCGTTTTTATGGAATACTGAAAGGGTGCGACTGTTTGACATACAGAGACTAAAACGTCCGTATATGTCGTATCGAAACTCCAATTGAGTCCAATCCAATTGGGTTAATTAGATAATAAGATTATCTAGAACTTTAGTTCACGTTCAAAGTCGGTTGGAACAATTTAATATTTTTGTTTCAACAGAATACTGAAAAGGTGTCTGTAGTTTTCTGGTTGAAAAGGTGTATATTGGATATACTTACCTTTTCGTTTGTTCGTATTTTACTAAAACTGGTATAACTTTCAGTAGAAAATTCCGATTTGAATGGTTCAAATTGTTTTAGTTAGATAATTAGATTATCTAGAACTTTCATGTTGTAATATATTTTATTTGAGCGAAGTATTAGTGTCGTTCTAATGAAATAACGAAAGGGTGCAGAAAAACAGTTTTTCTGCCGCCCCGGGGGCAGTTTTTGGCGCCCCGGATGCGTCCCGGGCGAGGTTTTCTCGCGCCCCACGGCCCCTGCGTTACAACGGATGGGGCAGTCCGTTATAACGGACCCTTCTCTGGATGTTGTTTTTGTTTTCGCGATAACTTTGGCTACGAAGCTCGGAATTTTGAGTTCTTTATATCGATTTGATCGGCATCAAACATACTTGCATATAGGACAAGTAATTATTTAGAATAATTAATTTACCTAATTAAATCATATGCATTTTGAAAATCTTGTGATAGTGATATAATATGATTATGTCACGAATTATTAAACATGAATGGTATGATCCCTCATAATATTTAAGTCGTGGAAATGCCTTCCATGTCCACAACCATCGAGATTGATATGACATAGTGCGTGGTTTCAGGCCATAGTCGGGCACGTACTATTGTATATATTGGTGCGGGTGGTAAGCGTTAATTGGGGACTCACGTGGTTTCAGGCCATAGTCGGACACGTGAGTAGTTCGATTGAACGATACGTTGGATATGGTTGTGACTTAACCGTCCAAGCCAATCTGATTGGAGTTCGGGGCATAGATAGAATGCACACACGGAACATGGATTGTATTAGATACGATTCGTCACCGAAATTCTATAAAGGAACGAGAGTCGTATTGGATACGATTGGATAATAATCCTACCTAAATAAGCGAGATCCCATTTGTCGGCCATAGTCACTTATGGGAGGATGGCGAAATATGGATCTTGAGTGTTATGGACTTGGAGTCCCGTATCGGTATGAGGGTTATCGATTCGATAAAATAACACTATCATATAATTATCATATAAACATATAGATTAAGTACGCACGGTTAGGAGCTTAATCTTCATCATCCGTTTAGAATTATGTTTTCAAGCAACACCAAATATATGGATTAGATCGATATGATAGATGGCTTTTGGGCCGGAATTACCGTTATTAACCTTGATAGTCAAAGAATAGTTCTTAGACTTAAAGGAACGTGTTGGACACGGAAATGGTAGATTCGGGGCTCAATGCTATGGCTTTAGAGAAAGCCGGGTTCGATAAACTTTAAGAAGGAATCGAACGATATTACGTGTCTTGTGGTGGCATGTATAGACGCAAATTTCTCAAAATTGTTTTGAGAATTCGGGTGTATATGAAAGTAAAACACAACGCTCATGAAATAGTTTCAAGAGCTAGAGCGCGTTGAATGGTTCGATGCGGCTCAAAGAGTATGTTAATTTTGAGACGCCTTATGGGTCTTTGATTAACACTCGTGTGTTGATGGTACGAGATTTGATCTTTCGTGACCGAATATCATATGCATTCGATAGATAAGTCGATCCCGAAATTGTATTTGATGCGATGTAAATTTGAATAGGAGATGCTTGGAGTGTCCGGGGAATCCAAAGCATAGAGATGCATGGATGTCCTTGTAATTCAAAGGCGGGATCGAAAGAAATATATGTCTAAGGGTATTTTGGGAAATTGTTTTCCAAAACGGAGAGTTCGGACAAAGAGTTGTCCAAACTAATGACTCAAAGAATGGTGAAATCCGAGGAGGATTAAACCAAGAGGTTGATTGCTTCTTTTGGCATTACCGTCTTGGCCATATAAACAAGATTCGCGTATCTAGATTCCATATGATGGATTGCTAGAATCATTCGAATTAGATTCGATTGATTAATGCGATACTTATTTATTAGGCAAGACGACAAAGGGCATCATTCTCCAAAGGTTGGAGAAAGATTCAACGAATTATTGGAAATTACATTTAGATGTAATGTTCCGATAAGTTCCGAGGCAAGAGGAGGCTATCGGTATTTTGTTACGTTTATGGACAGTTAAAGTAGATAAGAAAATATTTATTTAATGCGTGCCGAAATGGAGACTTTTGAAAGGTTCAAAGAGTTTCAAAAACGAAATACAAAATCGACTAAGCAAGAAAATCAAAGCTTTTCAATAGGATCGAGAAGGCGAGTATTTGAGCTAAACCTTTCGATAGGATCGAAGAGGCGATATTTGAGTTATGAATATTGATGATCATTTATGATTGTGGAATCGTTTCACGATTGCCTTTATTCGGAACATTGAGATGTGTCCGAAAAGAGGAAATGAACGCATGTTGGACATGGTTCAATAAATGATAAGTCAATAGACCCAAAAATGTTTTGGGGACACGCCCTTGAGACAGCGGCACTAATGAATGGTTGCATATAAGATATGGACCATAAACCTTCTAATCGGTACAAAAGACGCCATATGAGATATGGATCGGAATGGTTCCGAAGTTGTCACTTGTACATATTTGAGGATGTGAGTGTATTTCGAAATTTGTTTCGGTTAAACTCAATCCCAAATCTGGAAATTGTTCGTTTATCCTTAAGGAAACTAAAGGGTATTAGTTCCAACGTCCCGACGAAAATGAAATTTTCGTGGCTCGAAGAGATGCCTTCTTGGAGGAGGACTAGATGCGCACAAGTTTGGAACTTGGTGCCATTTATCTCTATGCGGGCTAGTGGGAGTAGAATAAATCTCGAAAGAGTTCGTGATTTGAAAATGAACATTGTACCGATGAGAGTTGACATGGCTTCATCAAGAGTTGATGAACGTAAGTCGAACACACAAAGAAATTTTTCGTAGATCAAGTAGGCTATATCATAAGCCGGTAAATACGGATTTATCGTGGCTAATGATGATAGATTGAAATCATATGATGATTCGATATCCTACAAGGATGCTATGAAAAGTTGATTCCACATGACATGATGTCATGAAATCTGAGATTCGATCCATGTGAATTATCAAGTTTAGAACTTGATTTCATTACTTTCTGGGTTAGATCCGTGAAATGTGAGTGGGTTTTTCAAGATGAAGAACCGACATGGATAGGAATACGCATATATGTAAAGCGAGGCTTTTTGCGAAGAGTTTCATGCAATTCATAGTCGGACTATGAAGAAACGTTTTCGCTTGTTGCCATGCTTTCCCATTCTCGAAATTCTGCTTACCATGGTCGCGTATTATGACTATGTGATGTGGAAAAATGGATGTCAAAACAGAATTTCTTGACAGAAATTTTATGAAAGGATGTGTACTTGACACAACCTTACGGTTTTGTCGATTCATAAGAATCGGGGATAAGATATGCACGCTTTAACGATCCATATGATGGATTAGAGAAAGCTTCTCGGAATTGGAATATTCGTTTTGACGAAATTATAAACTGTTATAAAATTGTCGAAACGAATGGAATCTTTGTGTATACATGAAGGTTAGTGGGAGCTGCGTTATATTTCTTGATTTAGACGAGACTGCTTATGAATTAAGCGTGAAGATCTATATGATAGATCTAAGAAGTTCCTCGTTCTATGTTATAGCACATATATCGACATATTGTTGAAAATGGTTTTCAACATGTAAATTCCTTGGAGGAGTTAAATCGAAATGTCGAATGACAGAAATTTTCAACGGCTCGATGTGAGACATCAAGCAGCGCGAAAAGTAATAATATGATGTCTTACATTTTGATGTTAGGATCTATTATATCTGTCATGATATGTATGTGGCTATATGTCGTACAAATAAAGCGTCTAATTCACCGTCAATAAAATTCATGGGAATCACATGAGTTTGAATGTAATTCGATTACATGAGACTAACTCTTGTGAATGTATAATGGTTATACAAATATATACATAATGGTTATGTATATTTAAACCCATCGGGATTTGTATTGATAGAGGTGAAGTTTATCCTTGAATACTTTGCGAAAGAATTCAGGATTTTTTATCTATAATGGTCTGAAGGACGTGTTGGTTATAAAGAGTTATAACAAACAACAGTTTCCAAAGATTAAGCACGTCAAAATATGTAGCACGACTTTCGATCACAAAGTGTGTACATGTTTTGCTTAAATGAAAACACGGTTATGTGGAAAGGTTCCACAAGACCAATAGATTATGATTCTATTTACGGTGGCGAGTATATTGCGGTTATTAATCGCAAAAGGAAGTGGTATGGATCAAGGATACATGACCAAACTCTAGTAGTCACGAGTTATCGGATTTATGGTTGTTTATTGCGTGAGACGCAATAGTACAAGCCAAAAATGCCGAGGTCACAACCACTTCTAGCCAATACTCAGAAAATTTCATTTGGTCCATGAAATTTTGTGAAAAGATGTGATCGTAGGTATTGGAAATGTTCCAATCCTGATGATGATTAACACTAGCGGGAACGTGCGGACCCGTTTACAAAACCGCTCTCTCTAGTCGCGCTTGACTGTCATGCGATGACTATGGGTATGGAGATACCTAGAGGAGGAAGAAGAGAGTAGAGTGTAGTTATCTAATACGATAGTCCTCGCAGGTTATGGGTATGGAGATACCCATAGGTAAACGTTGTATCACCCAAATACTTAGTCCATATGAATGCATTCCTTTTAAAATTTTTGTTTACTTAAATTAAATATGCATTCACCTTATATGAAAACAGTGTGCGGGTTGTGTAATATGATTGTTACATGAACCTTGATTTGAACTTGTGTGGACGTCGACATGGTTGAGGACCATGTGCAGCGAAACCGTCACACTTAAAGTGTCATTTCTAAACATCCCTAGTCGCGGATCAGCTTGCTTAAGAGAGAAGCATTTCTATTATTGGATAGACTGAACGCGTACACTAGTACGTTTGCCGAGGAGATGATTATGTTTTGCTAATCATGGGACAAGGTGCTTGTCGAATCGGGAACGTAGATATATGTTAGGTTACATGTATTGGATATGACCAAAGCCGCGAGTCCATGACATGGTTTAGTCATTATAGATGGACTTGTGACGGATGGGGTTTTAGATTCTTCTTACTTGAGGGGATCATTGATTGCGTTACGTGCGTAACACAATGCTTTGATATGATCTTACGCTCACCGTAATAGGGAGTTAAAAGGGTCATCATTGGGTATTGTCCGAAACACGGAATTCAATGTGAGTCTCCAAGATAGGAATTGTTTATTCCGAAAGGAAGAGATATCTCTTAGGCGCCGCTCGATGAGTCGATTAACGAAATCTCTGGCCAGAGTCAATGATATTAATGGTTAATATCGATTGAAATTTGTTAAATCAACTCGGAATCGGGGAATAAGTATAGTTAATCAAATTATAAGGATGACTATTACCATGCCTTTTGATTAACGGATATCGCAAACAAGAGAACTAGTAACCGCTATTCGAGATAGGCACAATGATCACAATCATTTTTCGTTTTAACATGGGTAGCCATGATGGAGTGACTAGATCCCGCTCATGGGCTTGTAGTGCCATGAAAACGGCCTACTGCCATCATTAAACGAACCTACACGGTCACACAACGAGTCGTACTATGTCGGGCTTGATTGCAAGTTTTTGCACATTGGATGTGCATGGCTTTAGCGTATTTGATACGCGGGCCAGATTCTCTGATATAGTGTATATGTGATATACATGAGTACCTTTTAGGTAAATCTGAAACTGAGTGGGAGACTGAAGGAAATACAGTTTTGGATCATCGCTAAAATGGTACGTAGGACAAACGAACGTACGCGTTCGTGGGCATACGAAACAGATTAGTAAAACTGGTATAACTTTCAGTAGGAAACTCCGATTTGAATGGTTCAAATTGGGTTAGTTAGATAATGAGATTATCTAGAACTTTCATGTTGTAATATATTTCATTTGATCGAACTATCAGTATCGTTCTAATGAAACTCCGATTACTGAAAGGGTGCGACAGTTTGACATACAGTTTGACATACAGTCAGTAAAACGGCCGTAACTTTCGGGTCCGAACTCCAATTGGGCTGGGCCAAATTGGGTTGGCAAGATAATTAGATTATCTACAACTTTCGTAAATGTTCAAAGTCAGTTGGAACGATTTAATATTTTCGTTCTGACAGATTACTGAAAGGGTGTATGCAGTTTTCTGTTTGAAAAGGTGTATAGAAGATATACATACCTTTTGGCCCATCCTTATCCTATGGAGTATATATAGGATGTTTCTCTCTCTCTCATCAGTCTAACCAGTTGAATAATTATATTAGTTCAACCAGAAAATTAATGGAGTTAATTTAGAATTAATCCAGAAATTAAGAGACTCTAATCACTTGATGAAAGAGTGCGAAGAGATTGAGAGAGAAGGAGAAAAGAATTTTCTCCGTCTAGAGAATCGAAACGCAATCATGCAAGTTCGCCGGTGCATCATCTAGGCAGGTGCATCCGCGACCGAGGTGCTACGACTCACGGTGGATACGGGTAGAGGAGCGACACATGTGGCTCTTCGTTGTGATCAAACCGGAGAAGTAATCGAGTAACGGGCTGTGGAATCATGCGGGCATGGAACGCACGAAGACAACCCGAGGCGTGTCGAAACGGTGGGAGACGTGCGGTATGGGACGTACGGGCTAGTCACCAACGTGACACCGAAGGAAATAGAAGGCGGCGATCAACCCTTCGTGTGCCATCAATTTGGCACTGGTATGAATCTGTCCTTCTATTCGCATCGTACCCTCGAACCGGGCCTACATATCCGCTGCGCGGGCCCGGGGTAAAGGATATTCCACTACAGTAATGAATATTAAAACTATCAATCCAGAATTTGGATCACGGTCCATCATGACGTACAATAGGGTGCGTCGTGACGGACGTGTCACGAGTACTGGATCTAGCCGTTACAATTGTTCTCTGTCATGACGGACTGGATTGTCCATCATGACGCACATCCGTCATGACGCACTGGATGGTGCGTCACGATGCTATACTGACATATTGGTCTATACATAATTACACTAGTGTGAGTCAGGGCGGACCATATGGTTCGTCATGACGGACTATGTAATTATTGTCTGCATAATCTTATTATGCATCCAACCGTTTCGATGAACGCGTACGTTCATCTACCCTCATGTGTACCATCTACTAGTTGATCTGTAATTGTATTTTCTTCAGTCTCCTACTTAGTTCAAGATTCAACTAAAGAAAGTACTAATGCACATCACATGTACACATACCCTTAGAGATTGAAATTTAAGCCCGAAATAAGACAGCTCTATGTGTGACTGCGTAGGTTTGTATCAAGCAATGATAGTGAATTTATGCCTAAGTTCACAGGATCATGAGAGGGATCTAGGAAGAAATTCATCATAGCTTTTCCACATTGGAAACGAAAATGATTGTGATCATTTATACCAATCTCGAATGGTGGTGTTTAGTTATGTTGTTCACGATATCCGTCAATCAAAAGGCACGGTAATGGTCATCCTTATAATTTGATTGACTAAACTTATGTCTCGATACCGAATTGAATTGACAAACACAATCGATATTAACCATTAATATCATTGGATCTGGCCAGAGACTTCGTTGATCAATTCATCGATAGGCCTAAGGGATATCGATTTCTCTCGAAAGGAACAATTTCTATCTTGATGACTCACATCAAATTCCGTGTTTCAGACAATACCCGATTATAATCTCATGACCATCCTGTTACAGATAGTGGAGGACTATATCGAAATATCATGCTACGCACGAAAAATGATCCATGATCATCTCAAGTGCGAAGAACTAAGACCCCATTCGTTACAATTCCATCTACAATGACTAAACAATGTCATGATATTGCACTTTTGGTCAAGTCACAATATGCATAACCTAATGCATATCCATATTCCCGATTCGACAAACTCTTTGTTCTATGATTAGCAAAACATAATCATCATCTCGACGAATATGCTAGTGTACATGTTAGTCTATTATCTTATAATAGATATACTTATCACATAAGTATCATAATCGTGACTAGGGACGTTTTTGAAATACAACTTTTGAAATCTTACACAAGTCATATATCAAGGTTCGTGTAATAAAATTACACAACCACGCACAAGTTTTCTTATAAGAGATAAATGCAAATAAAATAGAAAATTTTTGAAATTGCATTAATGTAGAATAAGTCTTGGGTGATACATCGTTTACAACTCATAACTCATTATAGCTAATCATAACAACTATTGTTTTAGATAACTACATTCCAACTTTCTCCTCTAGGTATCCCAAACCTATAGTTCTAGCATGACGATCATGTTTCGCAACTGGAAGTGGCTTCGTAAACGGATCCACTATATTCTCGTCAGTATCAATCTTCAAAATTACAACAACCTGTCTTTGTAAAATCTCACAAATCAAGTAGAATTTACGAACAATGTGTTTGGAGCGATGATGCGATCTCGATTGCTTTGTCTGTGCTATTGGACCCGTATTGCCACAATACACAGCCACGGGTTCCGAGATGCTCGGCACGACGTCAAGTTCGGTCACGAACTTCTTGACCCAAACCGCCTCATTTACGTCTTCCGAAGCCGCAATGTACTCTGCTTTCGTCGTAGAGTCAGCAGATGTCGGCTGTTTGGAACTCTTCCATATAACCACGCCACCGTTCAAGCAAAACACGTACACACTTTGTGATCGAAAATCATCGGTACATGTTTGGAAACTAATATCGGTATAACCCGTTACAACCAATCCATTATCCTCACCACCATAAACTAGAAACTGATCATTAGTTCTTCGCTAGTACTTAAAGATAGTTTTCACGGCTTGCCAATGCGAATCACCTGGATTCGATTGGTAACATGATAGGACACTCAATGCATACGACATGTCAGGTCTCGTACAGATCATGGCATACATGATAGATCCGACCGCCGAAGCGTATGGAATCTTATCCACGTTACTTTACTCTTCGCTCAATGTTGAACACTGAGCTTTCGAAAAGTTTTTACCACTCGACGTGGGGAGAAACCCTTTCTTAGAGTTTTGCATGGAAATCTTTTCAGCACCTTCTCGATGTGCGTACTCTGACTTAGGCCGAGGAGTCTCTTGGGTTTAGAGATCCTCACGCCTAAAATATAGGCGGCCTCTCCTAAATCTTTCATAGCGAAACGAGTATTCAAATACTTCTTAACATCTGATAACATTGGAATATCGTTTCCTATGATCAATATGTCGTCTACATAAAGAACAAGAAACACTACGCGGCTCTCACTAACCTTCTTATATAGGGATTACTGACTTAATGTTGGTACAGGGCTCCACAACATTGCCCCGGGGAGAGGACAAAGAGTGGTACTATAACCCCTAAGCTCTATCATTGAACTACTAAAGAATCGATTCCCACATTACTACACTCCTTCTAATGAGATTTTCGAAATAATGATAGACAAGGTTCAACGAGGGGAGAACGCTCACGGGCTTCCAATGACAAGAGACATGCCTAGATAGGTGGCCGAGAGATCTTTCTTTTGATATTGCAAGACGCAAGAAATTACGTTGTCATTTCGCGTTGGTATATGTATTGTCGGAACATAATTTTTGAAACTTAATTTTAAAAATTCATCAAATATATTGTTCGAATGTTCTCTTCATTTAAATATCCATAGCATAGTTCACCTCCTCTCACTACCCCTGCCATCTCCTCTATACCCCCCCCCCCCCTCCTCTTACGTCTCCACCCCCATCACCGAGCCACCTCTTCTCTGCCTCCAACTTCTACTCGTATCACCTCTGCCGCCTCCAATCGCCACCATCCCGACCCCCTTTTTTCCGTCCATCCACCCCCTCTCACACTTCTGAACTTGCTCGGCCAAGGCAGCAAGGCCATCCACTTCTATGGCTAAGGCGATACAGCCACTTTTCCTTTTCATTTCTTTGTACCTCGTTTTTTTCTCGAGCTAGGCTCAGGCATCGATTCAAGATGACAGTGCTTCGGAATAAGGTAATCCATTTTGAATTCTCTCAAGATGAACTCGGCACCGGCATATGGCACATGGTGCAGGCAAATGGTAGCGGCTTAGATCCAGATCAGGATTTTGCTTGATGCTACTTTTCAAGATTAAGCCACACGGTACAGGCAAATGGCACATGGTGCCGGCAAGGTGCAAACGGCGTCGACAAGAAGCAGACGGCGCACTGGAAGATGGAACCGACGAGTAGGTGCCAGTAGGTGACGGCGCCGGCAACCAATTAGGATTAGCTAATCCTAGTTAGGGTTTTATTTTATTGGGCCATGGGCCATGTAATTCTATTTTTCCTTTTTGTAAGGAAATTGTAACTCTCTTCTTTTTATTATATATATCATCCTAAGAGGTAAAACCTCTCAATTCAAAAAAAAAAAATTTATTCTAATAGTACAATGAAAATATAATTAATATACTCGCCGTATAAAGCGGATATTACCTTCTTTAAATAATTTACAAATCGTGAACGAACCTTGTCAAAGTCAACCGAATTAGCGAAGCCATTCCGAATTCCAACTTGACTTTCATAGTTAAATATCAAATTTCAATCCGACTCACGCAGAATCAAGTCCCAAGTTTCATCTAGACTTACAGAGTCTAGGAAGTGGTCCTCGGTCACCCTTTTACCTCCATTTGATCTCCATTGATAAATGTCGAGGCAGGGTTATCTCTTTGCATTCCCAGATTTGAAATTTGAAACTTATTTTGGACAGGCCAGAAGACTCTTTCATGTGAGGTATTGATTCGCGTGATTTCTCAGACGAGCTCCGCTGGAAAATTTTGCCCAATGCATGCAGACCCATGCTCCATCTTCCAATGCATCTCCTGACATGCATGCGAGCAGTACGTCATTATGCGGCATGCCGAGCATCTTCTAAATCCTCCGGACCTCATCTCCCTCCTCCCGCACAATATATTAGAGCACATGTTCAATCCATCTCCCCGCTCAACCCCTCCGCATGCCAACCACCACCACTCGATCATAAACTTGTTTGCCGCGTGAACTTCCTTACCGAATTCCTCGTAAAATCCATAGTTCGTCAACAACCAACCACTTTTATGAAGTCGTTGGTGTTTCGGACTGTGACAAGGCTTGCTTGTATTCTTGGATTTGATCAGTTCAAGAGTGTTTGCTCGGTGAAGGAGATGATGAGCCACGCTGGGAGAACAAGGGATGCCCAATCCATTTTGCATACAATAAGCGACCTCGCGAAAAGCATCTAAGTTTCCGAGTTTGGCAGATTTAATGCAGAGTCTAGCAGCGGAATCAGCATCTAAGTTTTCGAGGCTTCCACTCCCATTAAAGTATATTATTGCCAATGAATAAAGTGCTCCTGCGTGCAACCCTTCTGCTGCTTTTTTCAATAGTTCGAGACCGGTAGCATGATTTGCTAAGCAGTAGAACTCGATCTGTTAGTGCCAAAATAGTAGTAAAGTTAATTTTGTTATGATAAATCCATCGAAGTCGTGAATAAATAAATCGACAAACATATACAAAATAAGGGTTTTTGGTTTTGAATAAAGAGAAATTAGGATTTTTAGTTTACCATGCCGAGGAAGTGACACGCCTCAAGATTGCCAGCGTTAGCACAACGGGCCAAGAATTGGTGAGCACACTCAGACCAATTTTTCGCCCGAAGGGAAAAACATTGTCCTGCTGCAGTTTTCAGAACTTCTCGATCGAGACCCAATATGCCGAACCTTTTGTTCCTGTTTATTAAATTACAAGTGAAATAATAAGCACATTTTTCTGTAAAAGAGTTAACAAAATTAGCAAGTAATAAAGGGATAACTTCATTGCTCAATTATGCATTCAGAAGAAATGGTTGACACGTAAGAAACAACATTTTCATTGTTTGATTTATCGATAAATGTTGTACTAACTTGCTAGAAAGATTTGGATTATTTTGTAAAAATAAAGTTAGATCTTAGATGCATACCAAGGATTAATATTTTAATTCATGATTTAACATCTTAATTGTATGTTCAATCATAAAATAAGATAATTAAACTATAAATTAAGATGTGAAATCATGTTTTTGTGTGTTAATTTTGAATGTGTTAAACTATATCCACGTCATCAAGGATGTGGGGAGAAAGTAATAGGGGATGTACATCACCACTCTTTTATCATATGAAAATTTCAATATTGTTTTTTCTAGATAAAAAGGTCAAAATTACTTTTTTGCACCCAAATTTCATCTCTTCTTTTTGTGAAATACTCAGTGCTTAACACAATATGAAATAGTAAATTAAAATATTTCTTTTAACAAAATATTAATTTATGTATTTAACACATTAAATTAGAGAAGAAAAAAGAGAATGTATTCTTACACCAATAAAACGTTTATGAGATCGGTTGGCGATGAAGCGGCGGCACTGACCTTGCTGAGTATCGATATGATCAAGTCATCAGAAAGCAAATTTAAAGGATTGCTAATCTCGAATGAATCTCCATCATTGAATTGAAATTTATCTAACCATAAACCCGATTCACTTCCACCACTTAACCGTCTTCGATGTGATACTCCTTCGAGAGGGTTCGAGTTTGAGAAATTAGTAGCTATTCTTGCTCTCTTGATTCCTTTGCTATTGTTCTTTCTCCTTTTCATTCCCATTTTGCCTTTTCCTTTGAGTTCTCTCTATGCAAAATACTAAAGAATACCAACAAATTTCTTTGCTTATGGAGGATTATTGTGTGTTTGTTCAGGGTTAATTATATATAGGTTGGAGAAGAGATCTCAAGATATATGTTAGTTTGGGATGATGTAGACTATTCAGTTAAATCTTCTTCATTGGGTGTTTAAGATATCAGTTTTTAACTACTTCATGTAAATTTAATTTAGGATTTGTTTGAAGAAACATAAAATTATATTTTTGAAAGGGCAGGCATCAACGAAGAAACAATTCCGATGAGCTGAAACCGTGCATGAAATTAAAGTCGTTTGAACTTCCAAAAAGGCAAACTAGAATTGCATAAATTTAATCAGATATTTAGCACTCGAAACATACAAAAAGTAATCTAGTTTTTGTATCCTCCACACTCTCTTTTGACTAAATTTATACAAGTATAGTTACTTCTCTAGAAGCTGTAATTGGTTCCATGCACTAGTTTTTAATGTATTTTCGCAGAATCATTTTCTCGTTTAACTCCATATCTCCAATCCTACCAGAAAAAGTATTTTTATTAAGGGAAATTGTTAAAAAACTTAAGCTGCATGAAGGGAAATTGTTAAAAAAAACAGTGTTGTAAACATTCAATGCAGTAAATAAAAAAGAAAAAGAAAAGATTCCATATAGGTTAATTAATCAAGTCGATCGCTTCGTAACATTGGTTGAGTATGAGACACAAAAACAATATGTGTTGAGAGTTTGTGAATTCAAATCGTATTGATATTAAATGGATTAAAGACATATAAATCTTCTCCGTTTGTTTAATAAGTAAATAATTAATCAAACTTCTTCTTACCGAATTTACATTTCTAGATCTCTTCACCAACCTTATCCAGAAAGTACCAAAGGTGTATTATGTATTTTTGTGACAATTAGGTGTATGATCAAACACCAAACTAAACAGTAAGCTCAAACTACATTACAAAATCTAAATATGTATTTTTTTGCCAATTAGTTACAAAAAATATGAAATTAACCTGTGAGATGGCATCACAAAAATATAATCGCAATTTTTTATGGCGTAAGACAATGGTCTAATATCCCAGTTGATTTAATGTTTGACACAATAAAATCAATAAGTCATAGTACAGTTGGTTGAGTGTGAGACAAAACAAATCATATGTTATGAGAAATTATAGATTCAATCATCATTAACATCAAATGGATGAAGGACATACAGGTCTTATATATTTATTATCAAAAAAATAAAATCATATGTTGGAGAGATTATGTGCTCGATTTTTATCGGCATCAAAAAAATGTTTGTGGCCTAATGACCTAAATATGTGTGGGAAATAAAGGGTTTGGGTTAGTATTTGACTCAGTATGGGATAGGGCCTCCCCTAAATATCCCAATACCCACATCTAATTAGGGATGTCAATAGGGCGAGACGGGTTCGGATAAGTCTTTTCCATATCCGAATCCGAATTTTCGGATATTATCTAAATCCGAACCGCAAATATCTGTGGGTACTAATTTATGTCCGAACCCGAATCCGTTACCCGAAAATCACAAATAATAATTTTTAAAAAATAAAAATTGATAAAATTATTACACAAATACGTAAAATCACCAACAATATTAAATACATAAAACAACCAAAATGTACCAATACATTAAAAATACAAATATTATAAATAATTAATTCATAAAACATCAAAAGGATTCATATCAATGGATTTTTTCAAGTTCGGGTTCGGATATTTTTTCGGATAACGGATATACTCGCAGGTAAATTTTATCCCCATTTCCGATCCGAATCCGGAACAAATATTTTTTCTTCGGATATTACCCGATCCGTCGAGTTTTTTTTTCATGTATTATCTGTCCCGTTCAGGTCGGATTTCCGCAGATTCGGGTTTTACTCGACTCACTGATATCCCTACATCTGATGCAAGGATCATAAAGCACATCTAATATCCCCATTTCGTTCTTCCCTTATTTTGCTTTTTCTTCTTAGCCACTGACCGATCGCAATGGTCGTTAACCTATCTCAATCTTGTAATGGAACCGGAACTCTTGTTTTCTATCTATACAAAACTGGGGGCTTCTGTCATACACCCCTTTCCTTATCATACACTCATTTTCAAGGATATTTGAAGTAATTATCCATTTATGAATATTTAAGGTAAGATATCAAATATATTTATCAATTAATGTTTAACTAAATTGGAAATTTTTGTTGTTCATTTCAACAAAAATCTCCATAAAAGATAAATTTTATGATACATCCTTTTACAAATATAATTAATTGCTAAAATACCCAAAATACCCTTGTAAAATGGTGTATGATAGAACTCCCCTACAAAACTATACATTGAGTTCGGCATTTCGCCGACCTCTTCCAAAAATATATATATCTGACTCAGTACTTGCGTACACTTATATTGCATATGGTTTTACTCAGTGATTTATCCAAATTACATAACTTAGCACCTCAACATTTTATTATGCAAATTAGTCATTTAATTTGTGAGCATGTTCATACTTTCGCTAAACTTTAATTTGTCCAAATTAAATGGGTGTGTCTAAATTAAAGGTTATATATTATATATATCAAACTGCAAGTAACTTGTTTGTGCAGAGGTATTATATAAAAACTGAGCTGTGCACGATTGGTTCCAGATCAAAGATGAATGCCTTGAATTCATGGCAACATCTAATTTAAATGGAATTGTTGTTTTTCTATATCATATGGATTATTATTTATTGCATAACTTTATCAAAAGGAACCACCGAATTGGTAAAAGAGAAGTAAATGATCTCGTCAACTAGATAGATATTATTTAATAAAACAACTAGATTATCTAAAAACAAAAACGACGCTTTGGCCGAGTGGTTAAGGCGTGTGCCTGCTAAGTACATGGGCTCTGCCCGCGAGAGTTCGAATCTCTCAGGCGTCGTATTCTTTCTTTTTTTCCAATTTTTTTTATCACACCAAATTTGCATCCTTGTTTCTGTATTCAATTCATATTAATTTTACCTTGCATTTTAACATGGGCTTTTGGCCCGGTAGTTTTTATTTTTTCAATACTTCTGATTTAATATCACGATAGATACTATTTTAAATCTCGGAAATAAAGGCAGGTCAGAAAAGATAACAACTAGAATTTAATACTATATTTAATTTAACTATTTACCAATGAATAATTTAAAATTAATATTACTAAAAATCTTAATATCATAACTTAAAAAACAAAAATTGTTGTCATTCAAATTCCGCAGAAAACATATTATTACTACTACTTTTATGAGAAAGTAATTTTTTGGAAAATTTGTAATTTTTTTGGAAAAGTTAAATCAAGAAAATTTGATTACCATGGTTGGTATATCATGAAAATCACACGTGGTAGCTTTCTCACATTCATGAGAAAGTAATTCCGACCAAAAATTTGTTAATGTAACATTCTCATGTTATTTACAAAAAATAACCTCTATTTATTATATTGTTTATATTTTGAAACATTCTTTATTTATTTGTAAAATAAATATAATTAGATAATTATAGTTATGATAAAAATAATAAATAAATTGAATATAATATAATCATTAAATAATTATAATATAATATAATCATAAGTAATTATGATTATAATATAATTATTAATTATAGTATAATAGTTATAATATTATTAAGTATACAAATAATTGTAATATTATTAATTATAATAATTATAATAGTATTTGTTATAATAATGATTAAATATAATATAATTATAAATATTCTAAGAAAAATAATATATTTGGACTTGATATCCTCCTTTCTGAATGTATAGTTATAATTAATTAAATAGTTATATTGCTTATTTTTGTTATTGATGTATCATCAAATTATTGATTATTTATATAAGAAAAGGTAATATTGTCATTCATTCACTTTACCAAGTAATACATGTATTTCACTATTGTTTGATTTGTGGTAATATCCCTAGTTTGATTTTTTATTCTAAATCTATAATTTTAATATTTTAATATTCAATCTCTTTAAAATCATAGTGTATTTCACTATACATGGATAAGTCTAAATGATATCCAAATAAAACATAAATATGTCAAAAAATAAAAATAAAAAATAACAAGACGAACACACAAATCATATAAATATCCAAATTTGCTAGAAAAAATAGCCACTTGAGAAATCATGTTTGCTTTCCTCACATCAAAATCAACATTATTTAATATCACATTTATTTTCTGATCCAAATCAAATTTATCATTGTTAACATAATCACTATTATAGTCATCATTAAAATTGTATATTACCAATATTGAGACTTTTGCAACTAACCGTAGATACAACTAGTTTTTTCCTCGCGCGAGTCTTCGAGTTTGTTATGGTTTAATTTTTCCTAATATGTTATTGGATTATACGTTTTGTTACCAAATTGTTAACACATGTGTGTTTTGGTGTATTTTTAACTCCCTAACTTTTTTGGATATAATATCTATGTTTTTGTTAACACATATACGTTTTGTAAATAATATCTATGTTTTTGTAAACTTCAAAAAAAAACCTCTACCAAACTTTTGTTTACAAATACCTTATGGATGATATTCATTTTTTTTTACCAAATACCCTTCAATCTTCATGTGTAATGATTAAATTTTTTTTTTAATATACAATAATGATTAATTTTTTTTTGTTCATTAATTTTCATATGTAATGATTAATTTTTTTTTGTTATTATTAATTTTAAGAAAATTCATAAATAGTAATAATAAAATATTCAATAATAAATAAACACATTGAAAATATATTGTAGAAGAATATATATTTAAACATTAATTTGTTTTTGTTGTCCTTTTATTTTTATAATAGTTTCATGATTTTCTATTTTTTTAAATATTTGCTACGTGTTCTTTTAGTATTGTGTTCTTCTTCTTATTATTTTGTTTTACTTTTTCAGGAAAAAAATATAGAACTCAAATATATATAATGTATGAAACATTAAAATTATATAAATATACAACATATAATATTTTTTTTAATTATTTATATGCTCCAAAAAAATTAAGATATTTTTAAAATTAATAGAAAATAATATTTTTTTCAATTACTACATATGTAAATTTAAGGGATTTTTACAATATCCAATAATTTAAGAAATTTTTTGAAATTTTTTCATATTTAATCGAGACAAAAAAAAGAATATAATTGAACTTGGTCCACGATGGACCAAACTTCATGTAATTTTTGAATTAGTTGGTTTATATAGACCATGTTCAAATGAAAAATCAAATATTTTAGACTTTTTGATCAAGATCAAGTGATCCACATTAAATGGATGATGTGACCTCTTGTGAGGACTTCAATTTCCGTAAAAAAAATTATATATATCAATAACTTATAATTTTATAATAAGGAATAATTTGAATAAACATGGTACATCGTGAACCTAGAGACATGTTATTTTGACATTACTTGGTTCACTTGGACCATATCTAAATGAATAATTCTTATAATTTATAATAAGGAATAATTTGAATAAACATGGTATACCGTGAACCTAGAGATATGTTATTTTGACATTTTTTTTGAAAGAATACCAAAGGTATTCGGTCTTTTTATAAATAAGAAAAGCAAAATTACAAAATGCATTTACACTGAGTTTACTATTATCCTAATTATGTTTCTTAACTAGTGGTTCGGGGGATTTCCTTTCCATATTAGAAGCTCCCCTCTCACTCTTTCGGCCGTCTTGGATGGTGGGCTTGTTATTCTTTTGAAGATCCTCGCGTTTCTCTCCTTCCATACTTGCCAAGTCACCGCCGCCAATAATGTGTCCCATTCTCTCCGATGATCTTTTTGTAGCTTGTTTCTATTTGTTCTCCATGTTGTTCCTAGATCATTGGCGGGGAGGAATGTATGTCCGTTGTTTGCGTTAGCCTCTATTATTCTCCAAACCGCCACCGTATATGGACATTGTGCTAGTAGATGATATGCGGTTTCTTCTTCCCTTGTACACAAGCCACATATTATCGAATGGGGCCATCCCTTTTTTTGTAGGACGTCCGCCGTGTTTAGTCTTTTCAATAGTGCTAACCATAAGAATGTTTTTATTTTCGGAGGAATTTTTATTTTCCATAGGAATGGTGCCCATTCTTCCTTGACCCCCGGATCTCGGAGGAAGGCATACGTCGAACTCGTTGTGAATAGTCCGTCTTTTGACCATTTATAGGTCACCGATTGATCTAGGTTATTTGTCTCTATTGCGGCTAAATAAGTTGGCAAGATTTGTAATAAATCCTTTATGAAGAAGGACCTTTTATACGCCGGAATTTCGTTCAATTCTTTTGCGTTGTTTATGCCATAAATAGTTGACAAGGTACTAGTCCATATGCTTGTTTTTTCTTTGTCTATCTTCCATAAACATTTCATTAATAGGGCGTCATTTTTCGTATCTATATTTGGCAAGCCCAATCCTCCATTATTTTTCGGTAAAGTAACTTTATCCCAATTTACTAAACAATTTCCGGGATTGCATTTATCGTTCCCTTTCCAAAGAAATGATCGTATGATTTTATTTATATGTTATTTTGACATTACTTGGTTTACTTGGATCATGTCTAAATGAATAATTATTTAGCATTAACTAATTTTGACCTTTGGATCATAATCAAACAATCCAAATTAAATGGATGATGTGACCTTATGTGGAAGCTCAAATTTCTTTAAAATTATATGTAAATAATAATTCACACTAACCAAACTAAACAATACAATGACAAACTCACTGCAACATCTAGAATATATTCATCAAATTATTTATTTAAATCACTGAAATAATCAAATTTGGGTTCAATTAAAACAAGAAATATTCCAAAAAGTACAAAACCAGTCAAAAGATTACGGGTTCAAATTCCATCCACGTTATTAGGCTACTCCTTTCAATAAAAAAGAATATACAACAGAAACCAAGCAGAAATCCTCTTATTAAAAAAAACAAATCAATTAATTGCACAAGAATTTCAAATTAATTAGAAATTCTAGAATTCCAAGCTTTGGAAATTTTTCTCGAGAGATATTTCGCAGCATTTAATCCACCTGTTGCAATTAACCCCGAAACAGCTTGTCTCGTACTCGAAACCATCACGGCCCTTCTCAGTCCTCTCGTCACGCATTTCGCAGCCTCCCCTTTCGACGATATTATTATTTCCGGCGTAATTATCCCTAATTAAAAAATATTTATATATTTATTCTTTAAGCTAAAATAATGAACTTAGGACGCTGATATACCATTTTGATTAATTGTGGAGGTTCCTATGACATGTTTTTGAATTGTCCACGGAAGACTTGAAAAATGGTAATTTGTTGAAAATGAACCACAATCCTGCCATTATATTAAATATTTTACTCAAATTTCCATAATAATTTAGTAAGTGATAATTATTTTAAATTTGAATAAGAACCTGTTTGAATGATTTTATTCCTCCACCAGAAGAAACTTTGAGTAGATTTTCATTCACATATTCATGTAATAATGGTTTATACATTGATTGAAATAACTCGAAGCTTCCTTGTACAATATTCTTCACCTAAATTTTTATTTAAAAAAAAATGACAAATATCATGTTTTACAGGGATACAAAAGGAAAATTTCCTGAAAATATATATTATTTATGATTACCTTATTTTTATCTTCCGCAAAAAGCATCCTTAAATCACCCATGTATGATAAGCCACATATTGTGGCATATAATTCCTCCTTCATAAATAGATATAACCAGTTAAAAAAAAATAAAAATAAAAAGAGAATTAAATGGATGTAAATAAAAACTAGTAATAAAAAACCTCAGTGAATTGCTCAGGTAAAAGGAGAAATGAAGCAGATAATGCTGATTTTAGGTTAACTATATTGATTTTGTTTATATCCCAATTATCAATAATAATACACACCTAAAAAAATGAATTAATTTAGTTTAGGATTCATATGAAAATATACAAATTTAAGTTTCAGACCTTAATTATAAACATACAGGTTTTTGCAAACGACCACTCAGATAGAATTGGTTCCAGCTCAGTACATCGATTGCCAAATCATGCATATTCACCACTCCATATTTTATCATCTTAAAAGTAAAAAAGAAAAAATTAAAGTAATAAATAAAAAGGATTATTATTGTGTGTTTTATTGGCTTTCATAAAAAAATATTTCTTTCAAAAAGGGAAAAGAAAGAAACCTGATCTTTCCACTGCACAAATGGATTGAAATGTACACCTGCGCCGATTTTATCTGCAAGCCCTGTAATCTGGAGATAAAAATTTGTTAAAAAATATCAAATTTACCAAATGAATTAAATTAAACTAAATTATGAAAAGGAATCGAACCGCTTTGGGGCCAAATCGAGCCATACGATTCGAGTAATGCTTCCTGTTCCGCTCAAGGTTCTGCTTGGAGGCAAACCACAATGATCAAATCATCGAACTATTCCAATTTTTAAAATTGAGCACTCAAAGAAAGGTAAATCATAAGAACGAATGGTTAGGTGATTGATTGAAGAAAAAAGAAATCAAATTTCAAGGGTTCGATTGCAAAAGGTTTGATTGAACTTACTTGGGAGTGCCAGTCAACTGGATCAGAAACACCCAAAATATAATCCACCATTGTTCCCTATACAAATTCTCAACATAAGATGCATGATACGAAAATCAAATAACAATAGGCGATTCCAACTACTTATTTGATGTTGTACGAATCCACTCGAATATAGAAACGAGAGAGAGAGACCGACCTTTGGAGAACTGTTGGGGAGGAGAGAGGAACCATAGGCGCAACAAAACTCAACAGGAGGTAGGTGCTCCAGTGGGTCCGCCAGCTCTACCGCTCTCTCCATTTTCCTTCGGTCGTCCTTTGTTTCTCCCTTGATCTGTGAGAACGAGCGAAAGCGGAGAGAAGAGAGAGACGAGTAACTTCGCAAGTTTTGAGTTTTGAGCACGGCCCATAATGTGCAAAGCCGGCCTCTTTGCTCTTTGGTCAAGCTTAGAAGTGTGGTCATGTGGGCTGGATCGGGTTTGGGTCAAATTATTTTAAATTCGGATCATTTCCAGTCGAGGACATTTCGATTTTCGAATATTTTCGAATTTCAATTTTCAAAACATTTCATTTTGGATCGTTCAGTTTGTGGTCAATGTTATAGGGTCCAAGTCTTGTCCAAGAGACTGCCCTTCGCAATATCAAATTTTCCTATAATTGTAATCGATTTTTTATCATATTTCTAGAACACAAGACAAACTACATGTATTTTGTACATTTTATAAAATAATTGTATTATTTAATATGATTTTTATTAATATAAATATTTTGTTATAATTTAAAATAATATAAGGATTTGAATGTAAATTTGTATAGTAAAATTATTAACTATCGGATCAAAAATTGAAAGTACTTTGGACAAATTCTTGTCCAAATTGAAAGTTTATTTTTGGTCCCTTACCTTTCATCAAAAGTTCAATCAAGTCCTTAATATTTTGATTTGGTCAATTAAGTCCCTTATCTTTTTAATTTGGTCAATCAAGTCCCTTACGTTTTTAAGTTGGTTCAATTAGGTCCTTTCATCCATTAACCGATGACTGGATTGTTAAGTTATGACGTGGCAACCTATGTCATGACATATTTGATGACGTGACAACACGTGACATGTCATATTTGATGATGTGACAACATAAATTTTTTTTTTTAAATATGTCTTGTCAAATATTTCATTTAAATATGACATCAAATATTGAAAAATATAATTTGTTTTGACATGTCATCAAATATGACATGACATAGATTGTCACGTCACCGATTATGCCATGTCATAGGTTGTCATGTCACAATTTAACGGTCCAATCATCAGTTAATGGATGGAAGGACCCAATTGAGCCAAATTAAAAGGTTAAGGGACTTGATTGACCAATTTAAAAAGGTGAGGGACTTAATTGATCAAACTAAAACATTAGGGACTCGATTGAATTTTTAATGAAAGGTAAGGGACCAAAAGTAGACTTTTTTCAATTTTTTTTGACAAAACCCGCTCCCAATGTTATATCAAGGACGGCTCACTTATATGCAGTGAGATCTTGACGATAATGCTTGAGATTTGAGAAAATCGGACAAAACAATTATCGAAACAATATTATAAAATATATGGGGAAACAAATATAGACATCTAGAATATTATATGTATAAAATATACGGGTCCGGAGTTTGTCCGGTGGCCACAGGACAAGATCTGGTCCACGCACGTCCAGATTTTTTTTTTTTTGATGAAAAAAAAGTCATTGATGTGATCCAACTTAACACCTTGTGTTTCAGTTCCGTTAGTCAAAAAAGAAAAGTGAGTATCTCTCATAAGTCGTCCAGTATTTTGTTTGAGTCAAACTTGAAGCTCTTCTTCTCCTGCTTTCAGGAAACAATGGCGAAATATTTCTTGAGCCCCAAATCTATGTTTAACACAAAATAGCAATGACTCCTCTTTCTTTCGGAAAGAGACGTGGGTCTCCGAACCTCATCCCTACAATCGGTTCTCTCTGCCTCATCGTCCTCTACTTAGTGAAGCTTTAAACCGCCAATGGCAATACGGAAGCACTTGATCACCTACGACTGCAGAGGTGTCGAGCAGATCCTCCTCAGTCCTTTAATCCCTCTCACCGATAAAAAGTCACAGTTGTGATATCAAGAACTGGGACTATGTCACCATCTGATCCGATTTACTCAAGACGATGGATATCTTTTTCATCGTCTGGTGATCTTCACGAGTGAGGGGAATTTTGTGAGCATGTCATCATTTTGCATCTTGTAGTAGTAGCTTCTGAAATTAGTGGTTTGAACAAAATTGACATACTTTGGAGAAATTAGTGGGGATAATTTCTTAATTTTTTGTTGATATGATTTTATTACTGATAATTTGTTACTGATACTTTGGAGAAATTAGTGGGGACCATCTTATGAGTCATGCTTCTTCTCACATTTCACATTTTGATGATTGATTTTTCTTTCAAATTATTTGATCGATTTTGTTAAAGATATGCTAAATGTTATAGGAATTTATTGTTTTCTTGGATTGCATTTAAATATCAGGATAATTCGATTTTACAATAATTTTAGCAACATATAATTTGATTTGTATATGAACTAGAATAATTTGTCCTTTTCATGGAAACAATATGACAAGACATTTAATTAGATTGGATAAAGTTGTTCCTAGCTTTCACAAAGAAAAATAGTTTACTTATCAAATCTGTGTATTTGGAAGAAAAATATTATTTTTTATTTTTCTGACAAAATTTCTCTGACGAGGAAATGAGTCAGTTAAATTGCATCTCATCTTGATTTATTTTGATGAGATCGGATGGCTCAGGAAATGCATGAACGAGATGTGGTCCAATGCCCATTGGACATAATCCGCTTCCAAAATATACTAAATTATTGTTTTTCAAAAAATTTAAGAGGAACAAAATCTTCCTAATAGACAGTTTGTTAGAATCCCAAAATTGTATAGATCCCCTAAATAGTTAATAATTATTTAACCTATTCAATGTTTATTATATTGTCTCTAATAATAATACTAATTTAAATTGTTCTCGGTGACTTTAAAAGTGAGTTAAATTAAATGGGATATTTTTGTGGTCCTTTTAAGTGAAAAAAATAATTATGGAAGACACAAATATACAAAGAGAATGCCTGTTGCACTAATTTTTTTTTCAAAATAAATAGTTATAAAAATTTACAAACTCTTGCATGTGATCAAGAAATTATTTTATGGAACGAGTTTATATAGGTGTTTTATGAAATAAACAAATTAATAAATGACACATTTTTTTTTTTTTGAATGAGGATAACCATTATGGTATACCCCTTACTTTAAATGACACATCTTTCATTTATATTTTTATCGAAACAATAAATGATATTAGATCGTTTCATGAAGAAAAGTGAATTGATGTCATCGGTAATTTTTCTATTTGATGGACTTTATGTTTTGTCAAAAAATTTCTCTATGTCAATGATTTAGGGAGTTTTATGGGAGATTTTTAAAAAATGTATTTTTGGTATTTACAATTAACTTGATCTTCTCTTTTTCCAATTGAATCATTTCGATGTCAACAAGAATTAAACTCATGATCTATAAATTATTGTGATATGCATTCAATCTCTTGAAATTGTGAACATAATCATTTAATTTGAATTTTTTACCTTACATAAACGATAAAGACTTCACATTTAACTTGTCATTAATTGATAAATACCTTATTGCTCTACAATAAAAAGTCATTAATTGTTAAATGCTCAAAATATATTTTGAATTATGATTTACCATAAGAAAAAAATGATTTACTATAAAACTCCCAATGTTTTAATTTTATTATTATTACACACACATATAGATCCTATAAAAGTTTGAACAGCCGAGGTTGAGCCCCACATATAGAACATAGAATGTATATAGCATATCAATTACTTAATATATATATAATGGTCAAAATATCATAAGTACCAAACCAATGATACTTAATTGAGTATCTTAGTCATCCTCATATAGAGATCTTAAGTACCAAACCAATGGCCAACATCTAATGGTCAAAATATCCTAAGTACCAAACCAATGATACTTAATTGAGTATCTTAGCCATCCTCATATATATATATATATATATATATATATATATATATATATATATAATCAATGGCCAACACTCTTATTTGACCAACGTCGACCAACAACACTTATTACACTAAATCTAAATATTATAATCGAATCTTAACCGTATATATATGTTTTATATCATTTAGATATGATGTAGAATAAATTTTAAACAATTTTGATTTTTGTATCTAACAAAATCGGTAACATATTTTCACAACCGTCCATTTCGGTAAATTTATAGATTTCCATGAAGGAAAACTCGAAACTTAGTAAAAATTCATCCTGAGCCTATCTATATGATTTAAAATACATCCAAACCAAAAAAAATCGAATTTCAAAATTTATTTAATAATGATTCATGTTGTAACTATTTCCTACCGTTCGATTTTTAAAAGTATTATGATAAGTATGATAGAAGTTTTTATTTTTCATGGAATTGAATCTACAACATTCTCAATTGATATAAATCATATCTATATGGTTAAAATTCGATTTTAATATTTAGATTTAGTGAAATAAGTGTTGTTGGCCGACGTTGGCCAAACAAGAATGTTGGCCATTGATCATATATATATATATATATATATATATATATATATATATATATATATATATATATATATATATATATATATATATATATATATAATTTAAATCTAAAAGCGTATAATTTGTGACATATATAATGGATCTAAAAGATATAACATATGTTTAAAATGCAAGTGTAAAAAGGTATAATATAACGTTTGAACCCTAGTCGTCGTCACCCTAGGGGTGCGTTTGGTTGGAGATTTACAATCTGAATGTCTTGGCATACTCAATCATGAATTCCATTCCCATGTTTGGTTTGCGCGCTAGGTAATAAAATAACGAAATACTCCATTCCGTAGGACATAATTGATGAGAATATGATTACCACCAAAATTAATGGCTTTTCTCTATTCTCATGAGAAAGAAATTGCATGTCATATCATATTGTGCTTATAAAAACAACATATTCATTAAATTAATATATTTATATTAAATTGTTGTCGTAAAAAATACTAGAATAAAATAAAAAATACATCAAAATATATCATTGCAATAATAAAATTAATAATTCGTCAAAATACGAAATAACTAAATTGGTTCAATTTTATAATAATATGTTGCTTGATTTATAATATTTTGTTGACTATAAATTATTAATTTTATAATTGGAATTATTTTTTTGGATGAGTTATTTATTTTATAACAAAAATTTAGTATAAATATGTTACCTTTGTAAATATAGAATGTTTAAATTTTTTACATTTGTAATGAATTAACATGCCAGGGAATAAATAAATGTTCTCACCAAACATGGCAATCAAGTATGTCAAAGAATAGTATGTCTTGGCATTAAATTATTTGGCATACTTTATGTCAAGACGTTCTTCAAAGCTCCAATCAAACACTCCCTAGGTTCTATCTTGATGATGGTAGTCAAAATCCTAGCCGCCCCCACCTTATATCCTCTCCTCGGGTTTTTTGCTTTTCTCTAGTTAATGGTTTTTACTCTTCAATTTCGTGAATCTATAAGGAGGTGCTAATATCTTTACATGGTGTTATTCCTTGCGCGTATTATTGAAACCATACAACTAGGGCATCTTGTATCATGGATATGACAGGTACGCGACGGGGGCTACGATATCTGGTTTCCTCTCTAGCTTATAGGGCACTAAAACCCTAACCTAGATGGTAGTTTTTCATCTCATGTTGATTTAAGGGGTGCCAAAATCCTAATATAAAAGACGGCATGTCTCAATGGAGCTTCTCTTCCTCTTCATAGTGCGTCCATGTATGGAGAAGAACACAATGGTGATCCTCTCGTCTTCGACAAACAGGCAAGTAGTGAATTGTTCTTGAGTAGATAAATATTTCTTCAACTTTCTTTCTTTTATGCTCGCGAGAATTGTTTGAAGTATTTCTTTTTTATTTTGAATATTGTAACTTTTTTATTTGATTCAGTAAAATTGTTGGTAGGCTTTTCGCCTTCCAACCTCAAAAAAAATAATGAAAAAAAAAACCCACATGATATTTGGAATGCATTTGGAATGCATACATTGGAGTGCGTTAGTCGCCCCGCATGATAATTACTAAAGCTTGCATCAGTTAATTTTATGCAAGGGTCGAATCAATCTCGTATGTGTATTAAAATACGGTTACTCAAAAACACCAAAAGCCGAACATGATTCATGCAAAAAATTATAAACTCCTCTTAATTACAAAAAGAAAACAAAATAAAGAAAATAACAAGAAACAAACAAAAATATTTGCTTGTAGACGCATTTCGCCAAAATAAGAAAATGTAAAACTCAGTGTTATTTATATGCAAAAGAAGGGGGTTCTTAAATTCTTATACTTTGGAATGGCAATCCATGGTGGAAATTATTTCAGGAATTGACATGCCACCAGAAAGCACAATTTCTGCAAAATCAATAATCAAACTCTCAATTAATCATCACCAATTTATTTTATAAAATTGAATAAATCTTTTGTTTTATTTTATTCGTACCAATGGCTTCACGAACTGTAAGATCGGGCCTAATAACTTCGTCACTATTGACGAGGAAAATGTCACCGAGGTAAAGATGATTGGTCGGTACGTAAACACAAGACAGCTCTTCCTCTCCATTTCTGGTACGAAGAATTATTGTAGACGTGATGAAACCAAGAGCGTATTCACCAACTCGTGGATGGCGTAATATCGCTACTTCTTTAAACGCACGAGAATTCTGATCTGAAAATACCAATGTTAAATTAATTAATAATATTTTTTATTTAATATTTAATAATTATTTTTATTTATTACCTGGCGAAATAGCGGCACTAATTTGCTTCGAGGCGGAATAAAGACTGCTAACAAGAGGCATCTTTTTAATGAACCATTCGCCGAGACCGAGAAGAGAAGCTCCGAGCCATGATGATGTGAAAACGCCAACGAGAAAGATGAATATTATTGACGTCACAAATCCAATTCCTTTAATTAAAAAAATAGGTTTAGAATTTTATTGATTTTATTTAGTTTTGGGCGGAGGAGAAAAGTACCGAAAATACGGATGTCAAGGAGAGCGTAAATGGGAGAGAAGAATCCATCGAAGAAGCTGATGAACCACCAAGTCGCGTAGAAAGTAAATGCTATTGGGAATAGAATCATGCTGAAGATTGAAAAATATGCGTTATAATTGAGATTGAAAAAACAAAATTAAACTCAAATTAAGAATCATATTACTTACGATCCACTCATGAACTTTTTCCCTGCCCAGCTACGGATGAACTTGGAGCTACCCTATATTATTTGTTCAGAAAAGACAATACTTTTATTAACTTAATTGAAATATTTTGCTCAATTAGAGGGGAAAGTTGGTCAATATACAAAATTGAAAAATTGAAGCTATGTTATAAAATTAATCCGATTTAGGGGGTTTCTCAAAGGATATAAATGCCTGAAATTAAACTAAGCATATGCCAAATAAAAAAAAAATTGAAGCAAAAATCTCATCAGGACATCGCATCGGATCCAAATCTAACAATTTGGAGGGGAAACATGTTGGGGTTTTTCCAATCCTCAATCGTGAAAGTGAAAGCGATCAAATTTCAGAGAAATAGAAACAGACCTCGATGGACATGGCTTGACGAGAAGGGGGCGCACTGATGACAGGCACGCTTGTAGTGGGATCCACTATGACGGAACTGGCTCCGCTCAGAGGTTCTTCTTCTGCCACCGGAACCAGAAGCTCTCTCTCTTTAACCGCCATTTTTTCTTTCTTTTTCCTCTTTCTCTCTCTATATATACGAGCTGAATTGGCGGGCATTCTAACAAAAAAAATATCTTTTTGGGGCTTTCTATTTTGGGTCAAACTATCCTAACAACTTTTTTTTTTATATTTGCACAAGTTACTGAAATTTTATTGTTTTGGGAGTTCTAATTGATAAGTTAAAAGAGTTATAAACAAATATAATATAATGCATTTATTGATTAGGATTTAGTGATGATGTAAATACATTCAACTTAGAAAATTAATCGGATAAAATGATGTATTTTTTTGAGTTAATTAATCGGATAAAATGATGTATTTTTTTGATTTTGGATAAACTAGTGTATTTGTTAGTAATTAGGATTTGGATTATGTGATGATGGTCATTCGAGTGTATAAATACATACAATTTGATCTCTCTTTTAACTCACTCACCACCATTCCATCAATCTCTCATGGAGATCTTTACATTTATTCTTCTGGCTCTTCTTTTGTCGATGATCTTGTACACGAGTCTCGTCAAGAGAACGACTCGGTCCAATCTTCCACCGGGAAGCATGGGATGGCCGTTGGTTGGAGAAACATTTTCATATCTTAAAAAACACCCCTCCTTTTCGGTCAATCCTTATATGGAAGGTCATATTGCGAGGTACGGTATTTTGCCATTTCTGATGTCTAATCGGGGCCGGGCCGAGCTATAGGCCCAAAAAATCTGGATTTTGGATTCAAACTTTTAAGGAATCCTCGAAAAACATGATTTATTCAGTTAAAAATAAATATAATTAAAAATCATAAGAATTTTGGTGGCTCTTTGGTAGAACAATTGTTTCTCTTTTGAAAAGTCACGGATTCGAGTCCCCAGAAGCTATAATTTAAGATTTTGTTTTTTCAAAATATAGTCAAACTATGAAAAAAAAATTGGTCTAGATAAGATTTGAACCTTATATCTAGTGAAAAAATTTAGCTCTTCAACCAATAAACCACACAATTACATTTGATTAAATATGTAAATTTTTCTTCGAATAAATTAGTTGAAAACATGATCCAATTTCAAATTATTCTTCGGGTACTTGAAAACATGGGACCGGAACTGTGCCCAATATATAAAAGATTGAAGCAAAAATAGTTTAAGTCACATTTTAGAATAAAAATTCATAAATATCACAATTCAAACGAATAACAAGTGCAAACTAAAGTCGTAAATTTATTAGTAGCGAGTTTCTTAAGAGAATCAGTAAAATAAACAAAAAAAAGTTATTGTTTCTCTTATTTATTCCTTTCATTTTTATGTGCTAATTCACTTCAGTGTTTGAAATCCAATTACATCAATAAAGTGGAGAAATCAGGAGGTGTAGGAATTAAGTACGTTATATTAATTTATTAATTAATTATGTTTGTCACATTTTCTTTTATTAATGTTATTGCTCGAAGATACGGGAAGATCTTCACATCACATCTCTTTGGTGAGCCTACAATAGTCTCTACCGACGCGGGGTTCAATCAGTTCATATTGCAGAACGAGGGGCGGTTTTTCACGGTCAATTATCCGAAGAGCATTGGGGGCATCCTTGGAAAATGGTCGATGCTCATTGTGACCGGGAAGATGCATCGAGAAATGAGATCTATCGCGATTAATTTTCTAAGTAGTACCAGATTACGAACTCGCATGTTACCTGAGATAGAGCGATATTCTTTACTCGTGTTCGATTCTTGGAAAGATGGATCGCGTTTATCTGCTACGGAGGAGGCAAAAAAGGTAGAGCAATACCTACACTCCTTGATATAATATGAATTTAACCAGATTATAAACTTAGTTTGTAAATGTTTAGATATTTTATTTATTTATTGTGTTGTATATAGTTCACATTCGATTTCATGGCGAAGAATATAATGGGCATGAAGCCGGGGAAGCCCGAAATGGAGAAGATGCTGAGAGAGTTTACGACGTTCATGAAGGGCCTTGTTTCGGTTCCCCTCAACATCCCCGGAACTCCATATTGGAAGGCCCTTAAGGTACATTATGCATGCCAATAATTCAAGTTCGCCTTCACAAAACATCGAAATATGTATAACCTTACGAAACACAAGAAATATCACGATTACCCTGTAAAGCATGAGAAATGTCATCTATGTTCTTTCTCTTCTAATTTTGTAAATTATGTTTCATCCTTCATCATTCAATTATATTTTGATATTCCGTGAGTTCTACGGGGTTATTGATGATATTTTGATATTCCGTAAGTTCAATATATTTCGAGAATACACTGCAAAAATGATAATTTCTACTCATATTTTTTCAGTCACGTGCTGCGATTCTCAGTATGCTCGAGAATATAATGATTGAAAGGATGGTAGAGATAAGTGAGCGAGTGGAAATGACAGAAGAAGAAGATATGCTTGGATGGTGTTTGACGGAATCGAAACTCTCGAAGGAACAAATCCTTGATCTCCTCTTGAGCATGCTTTTCGCGGGCCACGAGACCACGACTGTAGCTATATCCCTCGCAATTTTCTTCCTCGCTCGATGCCCTAAAGCAATTCAAGAATTAAGGGTAATTGGCTCTCCAAATTGATCCTATCCAACTTCCCTATTTTAAAGACAAATCAAAAAGTTATGAAATAATATATGGACTTGTTTTTCAAATGGTTGGATTTTCTAATTAGGATGAGCATGTTAAGATTGCAAAGAGAAAGGAGGAAAGAAGAGAGACCAAACTAAGTTGGGAAGACTACAAACAAATGGAGTTTACACAACATGTAAACCATTACTCCATCTCTCTCTAGTCTCTACACATATAAGAGGATGACTAAAATAATTAATTAAATGCAATGAATATGATATTTAAAATCTTTTAACCATTAAATTTACTTTGAAATGTACATATTTTTCATGATAACCATTGAAATTTGTGATCATTATTAAGAAATATATATTTCAAAACAAATTTAATGGTTAAAAAAGGGTAATGATATTGACAGGAAATAATATTACTGGGAACAGAAAATTTAAACTTGAAATGGTAATTTTATTTTTAATTTATGCCAAATTTAAATGAAATTTTCTGTATCTAGTATTTATTTTTCCTGTCAATATCACTATCCGTTAAAAAATTCAAGGACCTACCCTCATTGCATTTAATTAATTATTTAAGTTATATCTATAATATTTTTCCTGGGAAATTAATTGAGTTTGTTTATTACGAAAATGGTTAATTTAGGTTATAAGTGAGATACTGAGGCTAGGCAATGTTGTCAAATTCTTGCATAGAAAAACTATTCAAGATGTGAAATACAAAGGTATGTATAATTGTACATATATTTATTATTTATTAATAATCTTTAATACATAATATTCTTGTAATAATAAAAAAGTAACATTGAGAACTAATTTAATGAAGGGTATGATATCCCGCGGGGCTGGCAAATCCTTCCTGCTCTCGCAGGAGTTCATTTAGATTCGTCGTTACACAATGATCCTCACAAGTTCAATCCATGGAGGTGGCAGGTTAGAAACTAAAAACAATAAATTCACAAACAAAAAGTTTTCTTTGTCATATCCACATAATTAAGCAAACCATCTCTTCAATAATTGGATCTTATATTATTTTTTGCAGAATGAATCGACGAAAACGTCCGAAAATCTCATGCCGTTTGGAGGGGGGAATCGTCTTTGTGCCGGATACGAATTAGCGAAATTGGAGTTATCAGTGTTCTTGCACCACCTTGTATTGAATTATCGATGGGAATTGGCCGAGCATGACGATCCCTTGGGATATCCATACGTCGTGTTCGGGAAGGGACTTCCTATAACAGTCCACAAAATTACTAAATAAATCATGCATTCATCGTGTTCGACAAAATTACTAAATAAGTTTTGCAATTTTAAAAAATAGTAGTAGTAATAATAATAATAATAATAATAATGTTCTCGACCAAATAATTTGGCTTAGTGTAAACTCTTATTGTAAGTAATAAACATTGTTTGATTATTGTTATGTTACTTTATATATATAATATAAATTGTGAGTTAATTTAATATAAATATTATTATATTAAATTAATCATTAATAGTATAATCGTCAAACTTTTACTCAAAAAAAAAGTATAATCGTCAAACTATAAGAAGAAAAATGTTGTAGTGCCCTTCATTCTCGTTCCAACCTTCTTGAAGCGTCAATCGTGATAAAACTAATTGAAGCGAGAGTGGTTAATTTAAATAATTAACATCTTAAATATAACGATTAATTGACATGTTTAATTGACACGTCAATCTAATTAACCGTTAATTGTGATGCTAATTACTTCAATTAAACATTCTCAGTTGACCCATCAAGAATGGTTGACAAGAGTGGGGCACCATATATAACCTCCTAAAATAACACAATTATAAATATCTACTTATATATAAAGTACCTACATTTGAATAGATATACACGAGACAACGTACATACATTATAATTATGTATGAGATGGTCATATTTTATTGATCATGAACATGTAAATGTCGAACATGTAATATAAATATATACGGAAGACTCTGATTGACCATCTTATAAGAATATGCATGACTTGATCATTTTATTTGTATTTTGACTTTAGATTATCAGCGATTCTTTGTATGTGAATCATAACAATTTGATATGTTGATTATTGTTCATAAAAGAACACATTAGTACATCTCGTTGGATATTAGGTGAAGCATAATATATAATATGTATGACCACGATTTGATTGGTTCCTTTCTGTACGAAGGAGATATCTCTTCATTTCCTAGTAAATGAGGAGAAGTAAATGCGAGAACACGCTCGTCGACATTAACATTTGTTATTCATGTCACTGTTTAAATTCAATCTAATTTAGAATCAAGAAACAATGTATATTGATATTGAAAGGATGTCTATTGTCATCTTCTTTTGATCAACCAAATATCACACAACAAATGAAATAGGTACTTATTATATAATTATAAGTTATATATAATTTTAAAGCTCTTCTCCCATGCTTCCATGTCATCAAAGAATTTTAGGTCATATGATTTGTGATGGTAATTGTGATTTTTATTCTTCATTATGATTGATTTAGTCCTAACCGTTTGATTTGCTTTCTCTGATTGATTGTTAATAGTTATGCATATTTCAATAGAATTATTTGCTTACCTAGAAGGCCACATCATCATGTTAATATAGACAATTTGATCTTGATTAAAAAGTTCAAATTAGTTGGTTCTTCATCTGAACATGATCCATATAAACCAACTATTGCAAAAATTACATTAACATTGGTTCATTGTGGACCAAACTCATTCATATCTTTTGTCTCAAATAAATTATGAAAAATAAAATCCCTAAATTTTTTGGATATTGTAAAAAAATCCGTAAATTTACATATCTTGTATTTAAAATAAATTGTTATTTTTTATTAATTTTATAAAATCCTAAAATTTGTGTAGCATATAATAATAAAAAAAATATTAGATGTTACATTTACATAATTTTAATATTTCACACATATATGACTTTTTTTCCTGAAAAATTAACATAAAATAATAGTAAAATGAACAAGAATATTAAAAGAACACTTTGCAAATATTTAAAAAATAAAATATCATGAAACTATTAAAAAAATACATGAAAAGAGAACGAAAATAAATGAAGTATTAAAATTATATAAACACAACATGTCATATTTATTTTTCAAGGTGTTTATTTTATTATTATCTGATATTTTTTTCATAAAAAATAAATGAAATGTTCAAATTATATAAACACCACATGTAATATTTTTAATAAAAATCACATGTTAAGAAATATTTACAATTTTTTTTAAAATTAATAAAATTAATAATAAAAATATTATTTTAATTATTACATATGAAAATAAGAGGGTACTTTGGTAAAAAAAAAATTAATATCATCCATACGAGGGTATTTGAAAATAAAAGTTTGGTAGAGGGATTTTTTTTGGAGTTTACAAAAAGATTGAGGTTTTTTTCAGCATCCAAAAAATTAGGGAGTTAAAAATATAAAAAAACACAGATGTGTGAAAAATCAAACATGAAAAGGATAGAATCCAGTTACGTATTAGAAAAAAAGTAAATGGTGACAGACTCGAAGACTCGCAATTGCGCGGGAAAAAACTAGTATTGATATTTCCCACAATTTGTAAGGGTATCCATGATATTTCCTCTTTTGCATGGCATGTTTGATATTTTGAAAAGTCGTGGATGTTCAGATCAACAATTTACATGATAATTGAATCAACAATACAAACCAATATTTGGTACCCACAAACAATATTCATGAAACCATTTCCCTAAAATTATTCCATCTTGGAAAACCTATCATATTCATAACATGTTTTCTCTACTATTGTTCCCATAAAAGGCATCAGGATATCTTAGCAATAGCTAATGAGAATATTGAACAAAACAAAATAAAGTGAAGTAAAATTCAATTTCATATTTCTTTATTCATAATGCGGACATTTGGATGCAAATTCTCAAAAATGTACTTTTTCAAATTTGTTAATTCCCACAAATTTACAAACAAATTCTAGAACTTGTAGGTATTATTCAGCATTTGTTACAAAAAAAAGTTTGATAAAAAATGGAGAAATATAATTGTTAAAAATAGCATTTGGTTTTTTTTGACATCCTGTAACCAAATTTTCACATCGAAGTTCAATATTTTCAAATATCATGTCTAGAATCCTAAAACAAATTTGCATCTTATATATTAGTTAGGGCGATTCAACATTCACGAATTTCGCATTTCATAATGGCAAACTCATGTATGATTGATGAATGAGTTCATGAATATCTGATGCGAGAATATTGTTTGATTTAAATTCGGCCTTTTTTTTTAATAACAGGCTGATAATGTATCAATCCAATTCAATGTTTCAAAATTTAAATCCGCCAAGAATAACAAAAAAAATCATACGATTGAATAAAAATAATTGTAGAAAGAAAATGAATATTCGATCAAATCAAGCTTTTGTAATAAAAATTAATTTGGCAATTTGGTAAAGATTGAAAAAATATAAGATCAGAGTCCTGGCTTTATAGCCTCAACAAAATTGAGGCAATTGAATTAGCAATTGTAGAATCATTGTCGATAATAGGAAGAAAGGATCATCACTTCTAATGAACACAAAAGTTAAGCAAATAATCATATATAAATTATAAAAGTCTGAATGATCAGATTTCTGGCTTTAGAGCTTCAACAAAATTGTTGAGGCTATTAAAATCGCAAAAGAATAATCAGCTTCGATAATTCGGGGAATGATCTTCATTCGAATACAAAAAAACTATGAAAATTTCTAATATTAAAAGCTTAAAAAATATTAAAAATGAAGGGATCAGATTTCTGGCTGCATAGCTTCCCTAAAAATAGAGTAAACTATTGAATAGCAATAGTATAATCAGTGTCGATAATTTGGGGAAAGGTCTTCATTTCAACACAAAAAAAAACAAATAAAAATTATGAATTTTTCTCATATTAAAAGCTGAAAAAAAATACTAAAAATGAAAGGATCAGTTTTTTTGCATTATAGCTTCCTAAAAATAGAGCAGACTACTAAAAATTGCAGTTGTATAACAATGTGGATAATTCGGGGAAAGATCTTCATTTATATATAATAAAAAACAAACAAACAAAAATAACGAAATTTCGTAACATAATCAAAGATTAAAGTAAACTATATTCAACATGATCAAATTTGATTGTTTTGAAAAGAAAAAACAACCATAATAAGATGTTTTAGAATTTGATTTTTTGCACATCATCACATGTTACGTCATTGAGTTATTTTGCAAAATAGACACTTCAAGGAGTTAAATGAATCAGAATTGATTATACTCTGTTATCTTATAACTAACTTTTTATATTTAAATTTACTTGCTATATTCTTTCAATATCACCTCTATAAATATAATACTCACAGAACTTTTCATGCTGGTATATCAAGAACCTCTTCTAGTAGCGAAATAATTTAATTCTTATATATTAACTTGTGATGGATCCGCATTCATCAATTTCACATTTCATATATGAGTAATGTTCAATTGATGAAATAATGCCTGAATATATATGATGTAGGAATCATGTTTATTTTTTATTTGGCTCTCGAGATGGTATGCTAAAAGTATCAGGCCGAAACATAAAATGTGTCAAATTTCATTTTTGAAATTAAAATCCGCTATCACAGTCATTTTTAATTTCTAAAAACTGGATCAAAACTTTCTCTCGAACTTTGTCCGGGCCAAGACAGTGATCACCTCTTAAGTTTTTCCTTGTGACGATCAAACCGAAACCAGATCATTTCTCTCCAAATCAAGACCACGAATGATTATGTTCCTCTCATTTTCATATAAAATACTTGAAATTGGTTGAGAAATTAGCAAGTTAAAAAAAATCTCCAGCCCAAAGAGTAGGTCAGTTTAGCTCGATAAAATGCGAGCAAGTATTATGTACTCTATTTCATGATACATACTTGGTTAAAAATTGCATTAGATTTTTTCTGCTATCTCATAACCAACTTTTCATATTTAAGTTTACTCGATAAATCATGTCTCTCATATCCGGCAATTTTTGTTTATGTTGGTTTCTTGAAAATCTCTTATGTTGAAGAAATAATATTATTTCTAATACATAAGTAAGTTATGATGAATCGAATTCATCAATTTCACATTTCATATCAAACGAGTCATGAATGAGTGAATGCAAATTCAATGTTAGAATAATAATTTATTTGGGCTTAGACCCCCCCCCCCCCGAGAGGCCCGGCCCCTCTTCGGGCCTGACCCCCCCCCCCCGAGAGGCCCGGCCCCTCTTCGGGCCTGACCCCCCCCCCCCCCCCGAGAGGCCCGGCCCCTCTTCGGGCCTGACCCCCCCCCCCCCCCGAGAGGCCCGGCCCCTCTTCGGGCCTGACCCCCCCCCCGAGAGGCCCGGCCCCTCTTCGGGCCTGACCCCCCCCCCCCGAGAGGCCCGGCCCCTCTTCGGGCCTGACCCCCCCCCCCCCCCGAGAGGCCCGGCCCCTCTTCGGGCCTGACCCCCCCCCCCCCGAGAGGCCCGGCCCCTCTTCGGCCTGACCCCCCCCTCCCCGAGAGGCCCGGCCCCTCTCCGGGCCGGACCCCTTTTGGGCCGGACCTACCCCCACGGGCCCGGCCCATTGTTGGCCGGACCACTCCCCCGCGGGCCCGACCCCTCTTTGGGCCGGACTCGCCCTCCGCGGGCCCGAACCTTTTTTGGGCCGGACCGCCAAGCTCCTCATGTGCACCTGCAAATAAACACACACACACACACACAAACAAACACATCACTCTCTCTCTCTCTCTCTCTCTCTCTCTCTCTCTCTCACACACACACACACACACACAGTACATACAAATACATACACACCCATATCACTCTCTCTCTCTCTCTCTCACACACACACCACACACACACATATACACACAGTACATACAAATACAACATTAACATGCAATAAATACCACAAAATGCATATAAAAATACAACACAGTAATACAAATTTGAATGGTCTGCTCTTCTCGGTTTGTTATTTCATCTCAACAAAATCTTTGATCTTTCTTCATTAAATTATTTGTTGGATCTTTGCATGGAGTAAGAAATGATCAAAACCAACCTGTACATACAAAAATGTGCAATAGATTAATATTTTTTTTTTCAAATAAAAAAACAAAAAGGGAGAGTTCATATGATGTAGTGCATGTAAGTTTTGATCATCATATACGATACAGAAATTTTCTATGGATATTACATCAACATTTCACCCCTTTCAACAACAAAAAACCAAACAAAATCAAATTAAGAAAAGAACCAAACCAAAAATTAAACTTTTAAAACTTCAAACCAGCATACTACTCTCAAAGATGAGTGGTATGAAATATGAATTAGAAAATTCCAAATTGTCCAGAAATTAGAGGGGGTTTTCAAAAGATGACAAAATGAGAACCAGTCCTATTATTGGCTCAAAGAACATTCAGGGGCTGTTTTGTAATTTCGATAATTCATGGACTTATTGAAAGTTGTACATAGCTAAAATAAGAGAGAAAACAAATGAGCAATGAGGAAGGACGAATGGACCTGATTGAGGAGGATGAGAGGCTGGACCCGGTAGGTATCCCTTGACCTTCCTTTTAAGGCGTCCTCACGCAGTGAAGCACAAACTAAAATGGCGAGAGATTTGCGAAACAGCGAAAATCTTCTCTATTAATGTGGGAAATAGCGAGAATCTTCTCTGTTTAGTTTAGACCTTCAGACCTTCGGATGGCTTCTAGAAATGAGAGCAACCGAGATGATTTGAGTAACTCTCCATTAATTGAGCTGAGAATCCTCACGAAAGAGAAGCACAAAGTGGAATAGCGAGAGATTTGGGAAGGGATTGAATGAGAGAATAGCGGCTTGGAGATGGAAGGGGGGGAATATATAGAGTTTAAGGCGGCCGATCCAACGTTCGGATTTCCAACGGTCCGGATTTCCAGCGTTCAAATTTTCTAACGTTCGAATTTACAACGTCGAGAAGATTCTGGATAAACCAAGAGGGTCTTATATATACTCCCGTATCTTTTGAAATATCATTTTTACCCTCAGAAATTCAGTAATGCTTTCTCCACTTTTCCAATTTCCACAACTACCTCTACTTACCCTCAGAAATATCATTTTCTAACGTTTAATTGTGGTGCTTTATTCATTGTTGCAATTCCGTCCATGGAAATACCTGGTTTGGCTTTCCAATTCTACACCAGGTTTGGATTTTTCTCTAGAATTCAATTGCGTTTTTATCGACAAAAGTAAAGAGTTGAATTCAGTTCCTGCAATCCCTATCTTTTTTTTTTCAGAATTTAAAGCTGAATTTTTCAGAAATTTAAGTTATTCTTTTGCCTCAAACTATTTAGGAGATTATTAATGGTGTCAAATTAGTATATATTTTCAGAATTATCATCGTGATATACACTATTTAAGGTATCTAATTATTGTTTTGTTGATGCCCATTGCCCAATTCGTTATTGTGTTTGTTTAATCGAAATTTGAAATAACCAATCTTTATCTTGGTTTGAAAGTGCAATAACTTCATTCGTTGTTTGTGACTTTGTGTTCAATTGGGGTTTGGTTTAGTCGATCCTCCAATTTGATGTTTCAATTGGGTTTTGGTCGATATTTTGCTTGCTTGAATTTTAATATTTTTTGTTTATTTTGTTGACAGAATAATGACTTTACAAGGATCACAAATCTGGCGTCTGATTTCTTTTCTCCTCGCGGTAATTAATATTAAAATCAGGGTCTAATTTGCGAACACAATTGAATTTTAGATACATCCTGAACCATTTAATCAAATTATACAGGTGTGAAGATAAAGATGGCCGGCCAATCGCCGGAAACAATGTTGCTGACATGGCAGGCAAAGTGGGGTCCGTGATGAAGAGCAAGTGGGCGATATTCAAGAATCGCGGCAGAAGAGTGGGCCCCACATAAAGAGACGGTTCAAGAAAAGAGAAGATCATAACCGCTGCTGCATCCACATCCGTGCTTCTCAGGAAAGGGCTTCGCCGACACCAAAGATAATTTCGTAAATACGAGGTATACAAAAATACATGGGCTTTTCTGCAAATTTCATTCCAAAAGATAAAATAAGATCAACTTAACACTTAATAATTCAATTTATGCCACATTTCATCCCAATTAAATCTCAATTTAGCCTCAATTTATAAAATTGTTTTGAATTTCCAACATTTACAAATAATAGTGCCAAAGCAACAGATTCATACGAAACGAAGTGGAAAATGTCATAAACGCCCCTCAAAGTAGATAAATCGTACTTACAAAGAACGCCAATTATTTTATCAACTTGGTCACCTATTCTCGGGCCTTTCAAACATAAAACCCCAACGAGGTACATTTCATTATTTGATTTTTACCCCTCATTTTTTTACAAATTGTGTTTAATTCATTTTATTTTCAGATAATTATGACCGTAACTCAGCACCATAGTCGCTCAAAAAAAAAACATCACGATTTTGAAATATGCAGGGTTATCGAGAAAAATGTCACTCATAAGCAGAGCATGGAAGCTTCTGGAATCTGGTCAATCGAAGACTTCCTCTGGTTCAAACTCTCCTCCATCCGGGACCCACTCGTCAGAGGAGGCATTTTCGTTCCCTACACTCTGACGGACTTGCAGAGTTACTTGAACAAGTTCGAGCGGGGGTATTACTCGAAGAAGGGAAAGGATCCGCTGGTTTATCCGTACGCATTGCTTTTGAGCGTGCAATTTTTAGAAGCCGTTTTGTATTTGACGAAAGAAGGGGAAGATGGTTCAGTATTGACGGGGTCCACTTGGCGATTGCTTTGGGGGATTGCGGGGCTCTTCTGGAAGGTTCCGGAAGCGGGAAGAATATTATTATTATTATTATAGTTTCTATTTTTATTTTTATTAGTTTTTCACTAGTCATTAGTGTTGAGAGAATTTGTTTTTTTTTCATATTTGGAGAGGAAACAATGTCATGATGGAAAAGAGGGGCCGTTTGATTCGAGTCATTTTACAAGATTGAACGAGAAAAGACACTCGTATCCTGTACAAGTCGTATACCTCGTGTTTGATACGAAATAAATAGCTGGAACCTCAATTCCCGTCTGGATGTCCTTGGTACCCCTTTTCTCTCATTTGGTGTCTCGCCAATTTTTCGAGAAAACATTCAAAGACTGGTTTCTCTATTTCCTCCTGCCAAAATTCCTATTTCTCCTGCTTTTCACTCTCGTTGACGAAGATTTTCTATCTTCCTCTCGTCACCCATCATGAGCATGGTACCTCCATCTCTGGTTAGTCCCGATCTCCATAACTTTTTGAAATCAGGTTTTTGATCTAGCGATTTTTTGTTACAATACATCGCTTTCTCTCTCTCAATTTCTCAATTTCTCAATTTCTGACCCAGGGTTTTGGGAGATCGAATTTGTCTTGCCTTTTTTATTTTTTATAATTGATTTGTCAGTAATTGATTTGATTCCCCTAATTGATTGGATTGCCACATTTGCATTGATTTCGTATCGTCCTCTAAAAATACCTAAGGTGTTCAATTCGCGTATTATACGCGTATTATACACGAATATTTCAAAGTTCGTATTATACGCTTAGTTCGTGTATCCAAATCAAAGATACGGAAATATTCGCGTTTTTTATGAAGAGTAAAAGTTCGGGCCGAATTTTTATAAAATTCGGTGTGTTGTTATTTTGCATTTTGGATGGCATGCAATAAATTTGTCATTAAAGAGTCAATATGGAATGTTTAATCAACATATGATTATATCATTCATCAAGACATGACAACACATTCATGTTTAGTCAAATACTATAATCCAGCAATGCATTAATTAAATATTTTATGAATATTTTAATAAAAGGCAATAATAACAACATGTAAACATGTGTATTATTTATTATACGGTAAATTAGTAAATAGTAATTTTTTTTTTTGACAAAATATAATATAACATAAGCAAGAACTACTTTGTAATAATTGGTAATATATATTTTATTAATATTTGAAAATTATATTTTTTGTATTTTTTTTTTATTGGGATAGATTAGAGCACTTCATAAGTGTGCACGTCATGAATAGGAACGCAACACGTAACCGTTTGGTTTTTATTTAATTTTGACATATTTGTCCAGTTTCGACCGCAATTGTAAATTTCAAACACACACCGAAAAGATATTAATATTTATATAAATAAAGTCCAAAAAAGATATTAATATTTTTATTACTAAAGTAATAAAAATTATATTTTAAAAAATGTAATATACATATAAAAAGTACAATATATATTATATAAAAAGATGCATCATACATATATAAAAGATGGGTGTATATGAATATTTTTGTGTTCCAATAATTTATCATATTTAATATTCGGTCACAATGGATGTATGTATATTTTTCCTTATTTTTCTTGCCGAATTCTAAATATAAACCGTATTATACACGAACGTATACGAATACAAAACATTTGCCGTTCACGTTTTTTTGTCCAAATTTTTCGTCGTAATGAAAACCGTATGAGACGAATTATACACGAACGTACCCCATACCGTATTATTGCCGTACTCCTAATGACTAACTATGAAAAATACTAATAATTGTCAAAATGCATGTTGCCACTTGCCAGTATAATTGGAAGTGAATATTTATTACTAATTTCTCTTTATAATTGGGTTCTACAATTATTGTGAATATTCGGTTAAATTCTTTATAATTGTCAATATTTTTTCTCAAGTAGCATTCGTATAATTCATATGATTTAGCATTGTCAGTATACTCTCATACGATTTAGGATTGCCAGAAGAATTCATTACATTTTCTTCATTATCCTCCATATAGTAATAATTATTGTAGGATATTGTGTTAATTGAATGAATGCTATTTGTTGTAGGAACCTGATATATGTATGGGAAAAGGGTCGTTGGTACATAAATATTTGTTAATTGAATGAATGATATTTGTAATAGGAATGCTATTTGTATTAATGGTTGTGGAGATGGAAATGGAGACGGTGCCGGAGAAAGTGATGGTGGTATAAACGGTGCCGTTTTCGGAGATTTTGGTGCTCGTACCGGAGATGGCGTTTTTTTTCTTATTTTGGAGGTGGTAGTTTTGATAGTAATATGTGATATAGTAGCATAAGTTAGATATTCTGATATTTTGCAGTTTTTTTGATCTAATTATATTTTGTTATATTTTGTTAAATTTAAATATAATATATACTATGTTATGATATATTAAAATTAATGATGACTTCTTATGTATATACTGAGGCAATCCGTCATAAAACAATATATACAAAAATTCACACAAAACAAACAATACATTAACTTGTGACTACTCTCATGCCATGAAATACATGAGTACGTATGGTATGTATAAATTTGCCTACTTTGATTGTACTCATGAAAAAAATGTAAGTACTACTCCATCATATTACTTCTTATGTATATTTTTCGGTATCATCATCGTTACTGATCCGTATAATCAAACATGAAACTAAAATTGCGCAAGACAAATAACATAACACGAAGACATAATTTGCCAAAAAAATAACAAAAATGACAACACTCTTACAAAAAATAACAAAAAAAGAGTTGATAAAATCAAAAGAAAAATAATCACGAAAAAAGCATAAAGAAAAAGAAAAAAAAATCGCTAATATTTCGAACATATGACATAGTTATTGCTTCCAACAGAGTTACACATCATCCAACATGTTCATTTGGTAAAAATATATATATGAGAAAAAGAAAAATTTATTGCTCCATGACTATAATATTTGAGCATATATGTCCGAAAACATAACTGCGTACTCACCCCATTTGCAATGAAAAATTGAAATTCGAGAAAACTTTGTGGATGAAAACACGAAATTTTGAAACATAAGACAAATATCCTGAAAAAAAAATTTGAAAAGAAAAAAAATCCCTAATATCTCCAACATATGAGATAGTTGTTCATTTCAACAAAACTACACATGATTCAAGGTATTCATTCAATGAAAAAAAAAGTATATGGCAAAAAAATTTATTACTCCGTGACAATGATATTTGAGTACAATGATATTTGAGCATATCTGTTTAAAAAAATACCTGCATACTGACCCCGCTTGCAATGAAAAATTAATAATCATGAAAACTTTGTGGATGAAAACACGAAACTGGTCATTTTGATGTTCACACTTGTCGATGATGTATTAAAATATAACAAGATTGTAATTCTTGAAATCCCTTAATTGTACAGGAAGGCCGGATCCTGCACAATTACGGCATTTTCGTGTTACTATCTTTACGGATCCACGTATACTTGCGGATCCACATATACTGAGACAACTCATTTCATGATATAATATATATAATGGAAACAAAATTGACTGATGTATTCGCCGAACTGTTTGAAAACATACTTACGTACCAACGAAAAATTGAAAATCAAGAAAACGTTGTGGAAGCAAACACAAAATTCTAACAGATAATTTTGACGAGCACACTTACCAGTGAATCAATCAGTCCATATATCTTATTTTATCCTTGCTTCGTACAACAAAAAAATACTCATAATGTTTATCCACCCACTCTTTTGCATGTACTCAAAACATTACAAACAACTTCGATCTATCTGCCAAAAAACAAATCCATCATCATCATCATCATCGTTGTTGCTTCAATTTTGCCTCAATTTTGCCGATGATGTATAAAAAATAGAGAAATTCTACAACAATAATTATTTGAATTGTTCAAGAAAGCCGGATCTTGAATGGTTCAAATAATACTTATTGTAAAATTTATACATATCATGATTTACTGAGGCAAACATATAATTCTTATAGATTTTATTCCTTAATGAAAATGTTTCTTTGTTCTGATGTCCTTAATTCTGAAAGTTTGTAATAATACAATTAATTAAAATTTTATACCGTTGTTATTTTTTGTTTTATTTTACTATAGGTTATTTAATATTATTTTTTGGTCGCAAAATATTTATATTTTCTGTATTATATTCATTTTTGTTATGTACGATGTATTCATAATTTGTTGATATGATGTGCACAATAAGCACATATAAAATGTTTATTTAAATTAAAAAAATTATAGTGTACAACTTAAAATACAAAATGAAATACCACCAAAAAGAAAATCCAAAAAAAAAAACCAAATAAAAAATACATATAAAAAAGAAATAATCAAAACCTCAACAATAATCCAGCACTTCCCGCGCAATGGCGCAGGGAAGAAGCTAGTTATTGTTAAGAGTTATGTTATAATCACAATCATATTCATTAAACCTAACTAGTTATGAAGTTTTGCTAGAAATGACTCATGATTTATAGATTGTAAAGTATATTGCTAGCGTTAAAAAACAATACACGGTCATACAACGAGTTAAGTTTAACCGGACGTTAAGTTATAAAAATAACATGTATACGAGGTAAGAAAATTTTACTTGGCCCCAAATTTCATCACTACATCTTTTATATCCTAATTAACACATTTAATTAACATGATAATTAACAAGAAGCATATAATTAACAATTAATTATTATTTACATCCAATGGGGTAAAACAAACTTTGACTGATTTTGAATTATTTTTTGGTAGATTCGTTAGGGTTTCCCTCTTTCGCTCTGGTGGCGGTTCAATCTGGTGATAATCGCTTGGTAGAAAAGGAGAGAAACTCGAAAACTGAAATGAGACGGAAGGGAGTGAATGTTTAAGGTGTGGTGCGGTGTTGGGTTAGTGCAGGGCTGGCCCTGGCTAGAGGTCTTGGAGGCTCGAACTTCAGATCCAAATTTGAAGGAGTCCAAATTAAAAAAAAATTATCTAATTAAAAATAAGTATACTTACAATGAAACTATTTAAGATCATAAAATTCTGGTGGTTTATTGGTAGAATAATTTTCTTCTTTATTTAAATTTTTTTTGTCCAAAATACAATAAACATATGAGAAATTTTAGTTGAGACGATATTTGAAACTTGGTTCTATTGAAAAAAATCTAGAACCTCAATCAATAAACAACACAATCACACATAACTAAATAGTAAATACATTAATCTCTGTTCAAAAAATTAAATGAATACAAGGTCAATTTTCAAACTAGGTTGCAGATATTTGAAAATATGAGACCGAACCTAGTTTAGCGGATACGTACGAACATAGATGTGTTAGAGGATAACACGTGTCCAATGAAAGATATACACATGTCATTACGTGGATCAGTAGAAAAAAATGTCTAAAACTATGTACAAGTATAAATATGGTTGTTTTTATTTAAAAAATAAACATACACCTCTTAAAACCCCGTTTAACATAATAACATTTTTAGTAGTGTTAACATGTACTATCTTTATTATATAAATTACTATTGCGATGTAAGTTCGTTATAGGGCATGTTTGATTTGGAGGATTTAGAGGGATTGTAGTCCCAAATCCGGGATTTAGAAGCAAATCCGTTGTTTGATTTCATCACGTCCTGTATTTGAGAGCCACTCTCCCTGTACTTTGTCATCCAGGAAAAGAAACTGGATAACAAAATACATGACGAGCTTTCTTCCTGTATTCCATCCCTTCCCTTGGCGCCATGTATTTCTTCTCTCCACTCGATAAACGACGGAAGCGAACTGGTAAATGTTTTACTCGCTAAAGGATCTCTCTCTCTCTCGCTCTCGGTTCGCAGCACAACTCCGCGAGTGAGAGGCCATTTCATCGCAGCAACCTAGCCAAAATAGAAAGAGGAAACCGTCGCCGTGGGTGTTGCTCCACATCGTGCTCGCGACTACAAATGCTCGCCGTGGCCATGCTCAGCTGCGACAATTTGCCTTTCCGATCTCGCTCCTTCGCTGCTACTGCCCTGAAACTTCGCCGAAAGCAAAAGAGATTCAAAAACGAGGTAAATCCCCCTTTTTCGTTGTTATGAATTTACGGTTTAGAGTTTTTCAATCAAAATGATTGATGGATGTTATGCCTCGGTTTAATTTAGACCACAGAATCGATTTAATTTAGGGTTTTTCACGAAATTTGCTATTCTCTATTCTTTGCTCACAAATCGCACAAATTAGTTAAATGATGGAGCCTTTGGTTAAATCAATTGGATGAATCATAACATGTAGTACCTAAATTGATTCATTCAATTGATTCGTTCAGTTTCTGCAGGGTTTTAATCGAGCAAATATAGTACCAATTGACTAAATCATTTAGATTTTAATCTTTATTATTAGCTAAATATAAACTAGATGAAAGTATTTTTTATTCAGTAAATTGATGATTACAAATGACCGATTACAGTGTTTGTTCTTTTCCCATTTTCTATTCTGCAGCTACGAGACATTATTAACAGTCCTAATCGAGAACAATGGGCCGTAATATCGTGCTTCCACGTCGTCTTCTATTGGCTTCGTTCTTCGCTCTTCGCTCTTCGATCTTTCCTTCGATCTAATCTGTGACGTTCGATTGAGCATATAACCCCGCACCCGCTGCTCCCGCCCTCTTCTCATTCTCGCCGCTACAGAAGCTCGCTCGCGACAGACGGCCAATACCTAGGCGAAAGAGGAAAAAGAAGAAGGTGTGCCCGTCGTTGGCAAATCCTGCAACGGAGTCGTAAGAGGATGTGCTGACTACGTCGGTGCCTGGCTTTTCTTCTTTGTTAGCTCAAAGGAAATCCAACGTGCAAACCCTAATTGCCAGTGAAATGACCAAAAACTAGATGTCGCCTGTGGCTTTTCTTCTTTGTTGATGATCAATGAGAGGATGTGCTGACTCCGTAATATCAGGTTGCGTTCTTTGTTTCTTCAATTTTTGTAATTTCTATTCTTTATTGAGTTTTTTGGTTCGATTTTTGTTATTTGTTTTGTAATTTCTATTCATTACTGAGTTTTTTTGTTCAATTTTTGTTATTTGTTAGTAATTTCAGATCGTTAAGCATTGTGAGGTATGGATTTTCATTTATGATATTTATGCAAGTTAAATATTTTTTGTGGTAAAAGCGCAAGTTGAATCTTCTTTGCGATAATTATTTTTATTTATGATAATTATGCAAGTTAAATTTTAGTTTAATTTTTGATATATTTAATTTGTATTTTGTTATTTCGAATATTGAAATTTTATAATGTCATTTGAACGATATGTTTTATAAATTATGGATTAATTTTATCATTTCATAACTTACTCTTAAATCATGGATTTCAAAGGAAAAAAAAATCAAACAATGGATTTTTGTATACATGATATTACAATTCATCTAATCAAACAACTAGGGTGGATTGTAGAATACATGTACAATCAAATCCATGTATTTCATATATCCATGTATCTCAAAATACATCAAATCAAACATGCCCATAGAGTCGTAGCTTCGCTATAGCGTCTGTCGCAATCTACAAATCTATATTCACAAATTTGAAAAAAAATAAAAATAAAATTTAAATTTAAATGCATCAAATTTTTTCATAAAAAAATATAATAAAACAATATTAAAATTATTGAAATATATTACATATAGTTCGACATGAAAGTTTTAGGATGAATGTACTAGTTACCTGTATTTATTTTTTGAAAATGTATACTGTATACATGTTAAAAATATTCAAGAGATTTTTTGAATTAATAAAAGATATTGTAAGATTAGGTTTAATCGGATTGCGGGTAGAAAATCCGGTTAATATTGACACCGAATGGAAGTTCCGACACCCTCCCTCTCTCACACTCGGCGCCGCCAGGCTTTCTCTCTCCTCTAAACCCTCGTTTTCTCCTCTAAAACCCTAAACCCCTGATTCTACCCCATATTAGATCGATCGAAGGAAGAAATGCCGCGAGTTAATGCTGTTGAAAGCCCTGGTTGCCCTCCTTTCAGAGCACTCACCGCCGATTCTCTTGGCCTCATCAAAGGTATTTATCCCTTTATTCGATGTTGAATTGAACTTCGTTGTTTCACTTAATCCAGAAAGAACGATAAAGTTTTGATTAGCAAATAGAGAATAGCAAATTTATTATGGATGATTATCAATGCAGTTATTGAGGTGGGAGGGAAGGATGGCGGTATGCCGAAGGTGGTGGAGACTTGGGGCGCACTCGATGCCTCGAGATCCGCGCTTGCTACTTCATACCTTGATCGTATGAAAGACCCGGTATGCCAATTTTCATGTTTATTACTCTTCTTTGTTCTAAATTTTAGTTTAATTTTTCATGATTTTATTTCATTTTTTCTTCTTCAGGTTTTGGCAGTTGCGAGGAAGAATGGTTCGGTAAGTAACTCAAAAATTCAAATTTGATTATCACCTCTTTATTCTTTAATCATTACTAATGAGTAACAAATTATTTATTTTGTGAATGAATAGATTGAGTTTTTGAATACTATAAATGGAGAAACATTGGCCACTATCAAAACTGAAAAATCGGACGATCCTCTAATTGGATTACATTTATTGAATAAAGACATACAAGATTCATCCTCCACGTAATATTTTCTTCTTAATTATTTTGTTACAGCTCAATTTTGACACCCTAAACTTGTATTTATTCATATTTTTTTGTGAATTAGGTTAGGGACGATTCTGACATGTTCGGAGAAAGGAAAAGTTAATTTACAATCAATTTCGAATTCGAATTCGAACGTAAACTCGATAATAAATGAATGGAGCGTGGCCAATGGAGGCCAAGTTTTATGTTCTTCTCTCGATTCAAGTTCAAACTATGCTTTATTCGGAGGGTCCGTTCCTTTCTTTCTCTCTCTTTGGCATAATCTCATATAAACCCTTTAAAAACTCAAAATATCAAGTATACCCTTCTAATTTTATCATTATTAATTTTCCTCGTAATTTTGTTAGAAAGCACGTAGAGATAAACTTGTGGGATTTAAGCACTTGTAGCAAGATATGGAACGCCAAACCTGTGAGTCCACTTTATTATTCTTCTTTCTCTCCATTCATTTTATTAATCAAATTTACATAATTAATAATATTTATTTATTTATTTATCTCAGCCTAAACCAAATAATCTCGGTTTATCGAGTCCAACATGGTTCACAGCTTCGACATTTCTATGCAAGGACGATCATAGGAAAATCGTTACCGGTACGGGCCACCATCAGGTACTCGTGAATATTTCATTCTTCTCACCAATATTCTATTTTGTATGTATATTTTACACGGTACATTTTCTAATTTGATATTTTTTAGGTGAGGCTTTATGATATAGGGGCTCAAAAAAGGGCGGTAATTTCGATAGAATTTAGAGAATCTCCAATAAAAGTAGTGAGAGAGGATACTGATGGCCACACTGTTTATGTTGGTACCGCCATTGGTGACTTGGCCTCCTATGATATAAGAACTGGTACGGTACAATAGTTTGACCTTAAAATTGTATAGTTGTATAATAATTTTGATATTTTCATGGGTAAACTATTTGAAAGGATAAATGTGATATTTTTGAGTTTTGGAAGGGGTATATATGATATTTGGTTTTTTTTTTCTTGAAGGAAAAATGCTGGGATGTTACAAGGGGAAGTGTAGTGGGAGCATTAGATCCATTACGAAACATCCTAATTTGCCTTTAATTGCTTCATGTGGTAAGTCAAAAATTCATCATTTCTATTTTGAATCATTTTTCATTGAATTATTAATTTATTTTCTTTAATATTTAGGTTTAGATAGCTGGTTAAGAATTTGGGACACAAATACAAGACAACTTCTTTCCGCGGTATATTTTCCAAAAAATCTATTTCATTTCTTTTTAATTATTAATGGATCATTAATTGAGTTATTTAATATTTGATATTCGATGCTCGATAAACAGGTGTTTCTCAAGCAGCATCTCAATAGTGTTGTATTTGATTCTCATTTCACTACTCAAGGTGTGTGTTATGTGTGTTTCTCGCAATTTATGAAATTTCATAATAATATTAATTACTAAGTTTTATAATTTATTTGTAGAACTGGAAGGAACAAATATCGAGAGGCTCACTAGTGCGTCAGAAATAAAAGACCAATCAGACGAAGAGAAAATTCCAAAATCGAAGAAGAAGAAAAAAAAGAGTAAAATTCAAAACGAAGATGAATTAATTAGTGGGGATTTAACTGACGAGCCTTCAGTTTCGAAAAGAAGAAAAGAAATTGGGAGTGAAGAAATTAAGACCAAAAAGAAGAAGAAAAGTACAAGAGAAGAATTGGTAGATTGAGATATCTAGATTTTTATTTGTAATATATATGTTGCAAGTAATTTTGTATCGAAGTTTGATAAATTTTTAATTTCTTTTGCTATATTTATTCTGATTTATTGAATATTTTTTCTTTTTGGATGTATGATCTAACATTTTTTTCTGATTAAAATTTGGATGTGATTTTTTAAGTTATTTTAATCAAATACACTTCAAAATTAAATTTAAAATATCTGAACATTTATGTAGTATTATATCAAAGATTTCCTATGATTTCAAATTTTCAATTTCTACATGCCGACGTCCGGTTACCACTGTAGCTAGCTACTTCAATCCTCTCAATTCAAAACTCATTCCTCCAGTTCAAATCCCTTTGCTCCCTCCAGTAACTCAACTTCAATGCTTAATAAACACTATTTCATGACTTCAGCACACCTCCAGTTGCTAACACTTGAGAAATTTATTCTCGCCTTCTAGAAGAAACCCATAACAAGGAAACACGTGTGTGGGGAAATTGGTTACTAATTAACGAAGCCATCAATGCCCCTCCAGTGCCATCCCTCTGACCCTGCTCAGGCCTCTACTTTATCATCGATTTTTGATTGATTCTTCATATTCAAAATTCAATCAAGAAACTACACACAAAGTAATCTATCTCTTCTTGATTCGAATTTCATCTTTTCTTTCTGAGTTTTGGATTTCAATTATGGGTTAAATTAGGTTTTTTTTTGTCCCCAATCCTCATCTTGAGAATTAAACGATCCAGTACTATTTTGTATATAATTAGTGGGCAATTGAGCTAATTAAGAGCAATTTCAGTCGCGATTTAACTTAATTAATTCGTTAAAAATGGTGTTTTCAGATGATTCCGGAAATGGATTTTGCGAGCATGGATCGGCACACCCTAACCTTACTCGGATCGGCATGTTGCGTGATGCTCTCGCTGCACTTCACATTCCAACTCATCTCTCAGCATCTATTCTACTGGAAGAATTCAAAGGAACAAACAGCTATAATCATAATCGTATCGATGGCTCCATTGTACGCCATTGATTCCTTCGTTGGCCTCTTAGATATAGATGGAAGCAAGGTCTTCTTCACCTTCTTGGATTCTATTAAAGAGTGCTACGAAGCACTGGTAAATTAAATAATTTCTTAAATCGCCCTCTTTTCGATTTGAATTTTTAAAAAATTTGGTGATAATGTTTGAATTTTGATTGATTATGCAGGTCATTGCTAAGTTTATGGCATTGATGTATAGTTATTTAAACATTTCCCTAAGCAAGAACATAGTACCAGATTCGATCAAAGGGCGAGAACTTCACCACTCTTTTCCTGTTTCTCTTTTCTTGGTAATTTTCCATCTTGGCCCTTCTATAAACAAAAATTACGTTTCTAATATATTTAATCTAAATTATCTAGCCAAGAAAGGTTCGTTTAGACTATGCAACACTAAGTATGTTGAAGTACTGGACATGGCAATTCGTGGTGATCCGTCCAGTCCTCTCCATTTTGATGATTCTACTTGAGATGATTGGAATATACCCGACATGGCTGAGCTGGACATTCACAATCATATTAAATATCTCCGTTTCGATGGCTTTGTATGCATTGGTTCTCTTTTACCATGTTTTCGCGAAGGAATTGGCGCCTCATAATCCTCTTTCTAAGTTCCTGTGTATTAAAGGAGTCGTATTTTTCTGCTTTTGGCAGGTACATTTAAATATTTTCCATTTTGGTCCCTACATATTCTTGTATTATCATTTTGGTCCTTTTTAATAGGGGATTGCATTGGAAGTATTGGCGGGATTGGGAATAATAAAATCGAACCATTTTTGGCTCGATGTGGAACACATTCAAGAAGCGATTCAAAATGTTTTGGTGGTCGTAGAAATGGTATTTTTCTCTGTTTTGCAACAATATGCTTATCATGTCGCGCCTTATAGCGGTGCAGATAGGGCCAAATTCGAGAAGAAAAGTAAATAATTTTGAAAATGGTTTTTATTAGTTTGTTTTATATGTGATGTGAAATAAAATAGCTTCGTGTTATAGCTCGAAGCTGGCCAGTTTTATTTTATCCAATTCTGTTTAGTTTTTTAGATTAATATTTTTTTTTTTTGGCGAATCAGAACCATTTTGGAATTGCGAATTTGCAAGTTTTATGAATGATATATTTGATATTTTGAACTTTTGAGAGGGTATGTATATAATTTTTGTTTTGTTTTAAATTATATTTTTTCGAAATTTTGTATGCAATTAGAAATTTGGGGACTGATATTGTTACATTAATATATATAGAATGTTGACAAATAGGACAATGCTTTGATCTAATAACACAGTGCTAATGTACATATTAAGTAATAACAGTATAATTAGCGAGAAAATATAATTAATTTATAATAAGAAATAACTTCGCATACTATAATTATATCATATATTAATATAACTTTTTCATGCGACATAAATTAATATACATCTAACCAATATATTATTCGAAATATAAAATTAATAAATATTTATATGGTAAGAAAAAGGATAAATAATTAATATATTAAATTATCCGTGAAATATAATATTTTGTCAATTTTAGTTATATAAATTATAATTTTTTCAGTGTAATATTTTCATGTAATATCTAAATGATAATTTTGAGGGAAATGTTAATACATGGGAAATGAAGTAATAAACAAAAACAAAAAAAAAAACAATCTCGAGTATTTTTTTCTCAGAGAACTTTTGAACTAGAGCCAACATATAGCAATGAAATATGTGTCTTAATTGATTGATTTGTTTCATTTATATCGTCTAGAGTTTTTTTTGGGTCAATTGACATCTAAAAAATATTACAAGACTTCTCTTATTTAGTAGAAATTAGAATTAGAATTATACAAATTAAATAATTTTTATATTCAGGACCTTCAAAATGTCAGGGCCCAATTATTTAGTAAAAATCAGAATTATACAAATTAAATAATTTTTATATTTAGGACCTTCAAAATGTCAGGACCCAATTATTAAAAATTAGAATTATACAAATTAAATAATTTTTATATTTAGGACCTTCAAAATGTCAGGGCCCAATTATTTGGTAAAAATCAGAATTATACAAATTAAAATTAAATAATTTTTATATTTAGGACCTTCAAAATGTCAGGGCCCAATTATTTGGTAAAAATCAGAATTATACAAATTAAATAATTTTTATATTTAGGACCTTCAAAATGTCAGGGCTCAATTATTTAGTAAAAATCAGAATTATACAAATTAAATAATTTTTATATTTAGGACCTTCAAAATGTCAGGGCCCAATTATTTGGTAAAAATCAGAATTATACAAATTAAAATTAAATAATTTTTATATTTAGGACCTTCAAAATGTCAGGGCCCAATTATTTCGTAAAAATCAGAATTATACAAATTAAATAATTTTTATATTTAGGACCTTCAAAATGTCAGGGCCCAATTATTTAGTAAAAATCAGAATTATACAAATTAAATAATTTTTATATTCAGGACCTTCAAAATGTCAGGGCCCAAAGCCATTGCTTCATTTGTTTTATCCTTGCGTCCAAACACGTATTACAAATTACAAATGAATTTAAGATACAACAAGTAGTTGAAGTTTTGAGGCTACCTCTAAAGAGCTTTTTTGAGATCTAATTCATATATAATTATAATTGAAAAATCTAGTTTCATATAATATCTTAGCATGATGATGTTGAAGATAACTCATTTAGTTTGGCTTTTCTGACAAGCCCTTGCCAGAAAGAGAAGAAGCATCATGCACTTATAAGAAAAAAAATCATGAATTTACAATTACAATGACATTTTCACGTCTTAAAATGAATCCCTTCGAATACAAGGTGATTTTCTTCTCAATATAACAAACTCATCTCATATTTTTCCTTCAGTTTTTGGCCTGTTAAAATTTTATGTGTTTAAGGAAAAAAACTATATTGATGGAAAATAATAAATTGACGAATTTAAAAGGGTATACAAGGAAACCCTAAACCGCCTCTTTCGAACTTCCTAAATTAATCATCTCCCCTATCCTTCTCTCTGCAAAATTGCAATATTTGATCGTCCATGGCGCCAAGAACAAGCTCCCCTCGTCCTCATGCGACCCCTTACATCCCAGAACACTTATTTCATACAAAAATCCTCCCTCTTCTCCAATTCAAAACCCTTTGTCGCTTGAAACTCCTCTCCAAAAAAACAAACTCCCTCATTCTAGATGACGCGAAATTCGCAATGGATCAATTCCGTTCTCAATCTCCTTCTTCAACAGTTTTTGCGTTCCTTACTGACGTGAGGTCTATTTCTTTATCTTTCTTTCCAAACCGTGATAACTCTGTTAGAGTTCCCGATCCAAAGCTCCGTTTCCTCGGTAGACCCGAGTTGATTGCCTCTTCGAACGGTTTGCATTTGTACCATCTATATACATCTTCAGAACTTTGTGTTTGCAACCCTGCAACTCGCGAGAGTACAATCATTCCGAATTTCCGGACCAGTAGTTACTACGAGTATGAACAGGTCGACATTGGTCTAGCATATGACCCGTCCCGCTCCCGCTACGCAATTGTTCGTCCCAATGTACAATGGGGATCTGATTACACTCTGTGCAAATTTCTTGTATATTTATCACAGACCAAAAAGTGGGTGCAAAATAGATTTATCTTTTGTGAGGTTTTTCTCGGAAGACCGTCCAAACCCTTGTACGCTAATGGCAGGATTTATTGGTCGTGCTCCGAATACCTGATTTGGTACGATGCTGCGAAGAACAGATCTGGCTGCATTAAGCATCCTCCAGAACCTCATTTGAGCTCGAGGGGAGAACACGGTTCGTTTAATGGCTTGCTCACTTATTGTTTCACTTCGGAGGGAGGAATAGAAGGATGGGTTCTCATAGACGGGTCCCGCTGGGAGAAGAAACAGTCGAAGAGTTGGGATGATTTGTTGGAGAAGAAAGAAGATGGATTTGTTTGGCCATTGATGTGTCTGCGTGGTACTAGCGAAGGTGTGGTGTTTTACGGCATGAAGTATATAAAGCCGTTGGTGTTCGATGGAAGAAATGCTTATGTGACGTTGTTAAATAGGTTTGATAAAAAGAAAAAAAAGATCTTGGAGTGTGACTTAATATCCGGAAAAGTTGTGGATATCAAAGTTAGTTTTGCTCAGGAAAAATATGATGATGTTCCGAGGGTATTTGAGTATAAAATTAGTATGGCTAGACTCCCTTCTTAGATTATTAAGGGGGGTGATTATCTGATTAGTTAGCATAATGAGAGTAGTGATTATTTGAATTATGGTTCTTGTAAGGCCTAATTTGGTGCTGAATTGCTAATAAGGAGTTTGATAAAAGGAAAACCATTCTTGGAATTAGACCTAAATGTAAACATGGATTTCAAAGGGAAAATATACTTGGTCCCCAAAACTCACTCAAACATTCATGATGCGTCAATCGAGGGTATTTAAATGGATTGATTAGATTTCTAATCAATGGTTAAATGTATTGATTCAAATTAAGAAGTCTAATAAATCTATTTAAACACTGGGATTGACGCGTCAGTGATATTTGAGTGAGTTTTGGGGCCCAATTATGTAACCCCAATTTTAAATTGAGGGAAAATTGCCAGCTTTAGTATACTTAATAGTCTCAATCAAATTCTCAGCTAAAATCTCTTTTTTTTTAATGGTATATTCTCTAAAAACCAGTACAGTTTAGGAATAGTAAATTTGAAACTTTTGTGTTCTTTTGGAAGGTTACATATGATACTTAGAGTTTTGGGAAGGGTTTATGTATAAAATGTTCATAGTATTAATTATCTGTATCTCCGTGATGTTTCAAAATTTCAAAGTGAGCTACAATATGAACATGCCAAGTATTGATCAACAAGCAATTAGCAGATAAACTCTCTAGTCTATTGTAGAATTTGTTAAAGATTCAGACTTGATGTAATGACATTCGATAAATTAGCTAATGCCGACCCATCCAGTTCTCTCCATTTTGACGATACTACCGCAGATGAACATGGCTGAGCTGGACATTCACAATCATATCGAACATCGCTGTTTCGGCAAAGCTCCGCAAAGGAATTGGCGTCTCACAATCCTCTTGCTAAGTTCTGTGTATTAAAGGGGTCATTTTTTTTCTGCTTTTGGCAGGTACATTTAAATATTTTCCATTTTGGTCCCTACATTTTTATCTTTTTTTGTTGAAAAATTAAAATATATTAAAGCAAGTTTAATACATTTGTTTAGGTTTTACATGAAACATGTAAATCCTTCAATTGTCTATTAGGCCTAGATGTCCCTTCATTTTTACATTTGGTCCCTTTTCAATAGGGGATTGCGATTTGCGTTGGAAGTATTGGCGGGATTGGGAGTAATAAAATCGAACTATTTTTGGCTCGATGAAACACATTCAAGAAGTGATTCAAAATGTTTTGGTGGTGGTAGAATGATGTATTTCTCTGTTTTCAAGCAATGTGCTTATTATGTCGCAACTCATACCGGTGCAGATAGGGCTAAATTCGAGAATAAAATTAAATAATTTTTAAAATGTTTTTTCTCAATGAAAACCATTTTAACTAGTGGTGCAGATAGGCTCAATTAATAGCTCAAGTGCGTGGTTCGAATTATGTAGAATGAATTTTAGTTTTTCGAACCAAAATCTAGACAATGTAGATACCAGACTTGTGATGATATATAATTTCTCATCCTCATTTCTCTTAGTAATCGATTTATTCAGTTTTGTTATAATTAATGTTATCTTAGGTCGCATAAATAAATGGCGGAAGAAATAGAATAATAGATGGAGAAAATATTTAATGCCCTGCCAAAGATGGATAATATATTTAATTTCAACTATCATGAATTCCCCTAATTTCAACATTAATTTCTAGTTTAACCTATCATGAATTCCCCGCGTCTCAGTCGCGACCGCCAACTAAGTATTCGACAAAATCTTCTGATGGCATATGCATGAAAGAGTGCAAAATCTGAGCTACAACCCTCTCCCTCTCGATTAGTAATTATTGGATTACTGGTACGACTTTCATTTGGTATGACTGGTACCAAGAGGACTGGTACAATATGGGTGGGGGATTGGTAAGGGCAGGGTTTGGGTTTGAGTTTATGATTATGTTTAGGATTTAGCATTATAATTGAAGAAATTATGTAGTAATATGTGTATCATGAGATTGTATATAGGGTAGTTGAAATTGAAATTTGTGAGTGAAATGAATTAATGCAAAAATAAAATAAAAAAGAGATTTACTAAAAATATCTGAAGTATACATCGGCTTTTGAGTTTCTATGATTGCATGGATTTCATTGAAATTTTTGAACAAGTGAATTTTATTACAAGTTTATCATTTTTTATTCTAATTTTTTTTTTTTGGAATTGCTACCAATGCCAAATTTGGTTTTTATTTCGGGTAAAGATACTAATAGATTGGTATGCCGGTACCGATTGCTAATCTGGACTATTTCTTTTTCTTCTTTATTATTAGTACCGATTGCTAATCTGGACTAAATCCAAAATCACATCCCTAAAGAATTAGCTAATGCTCCTATAATATATATAAAACGAAGCGTAAATTTAGAATTTTCTTTATCATAAAAAATAATTGTGCACAATTGAAAATTCAAAATTAGGTGCAGGCCAGTAAAAAAATAAAATAGATTATGAGAAAGGAAAAACACAAATTAAATTTCCTGAATAATAATTAATAATAACTTATATACAAATGCATGGCCAGTAAAAAGATAATTTTCTTCTCATTTTACAAGTTCTTTTTGTTTTTTTGGCAATGCAAAATTTATTTGATCACGGTCTTGGCTTTCCATTACTGAGATGTAACGATTAAAATCTGATTACTAGCATTATTAATAGAATATATAAGTAGAAAACTTAGAAATAAACAAAAAAGGTCCCATGGTCTAGTGGTTAGGACATTGGACTCTGAATCCAGTAACCCGAGTTCAAGTCTCGGTGGGACCTATTTATCTTTTTTTTTTCTCTACATTTTAGTTAGCTCCATGACATTAGTAGATAACAATAATACAAAATTAATTCGATATGCCTAATTATCCCAACAAACAATCATCAACAATCACATATTCAGACAGTATACCTTCTCTACTTGTAAATATACCATTTTGAACTTGATAATAACCTATGAATACAGTACAAAATTATATATTGATGAATGAATTGCATGTACAACGGCAGTAAATATACCATTTTGAGCTTGATAATAATTTTTAAGAATACAGTACAAAATTATATATCGATAAATGAATTGCATATCCAACGGTACACCAGTGACAAATTAACTGTAGCAAAAAATTGCAATTTTTTTTATGATTTGTAGAAATAAAAATGGAAAAAATATTATTAAGTTACTCCACTAAGATAGCAATGCATCACGAATTAATTTTTCGGTGAGAGCTATAGGAAGTCCCATCACACTATCTGATGTACCAATCTGCACAAAAAAATTAAATTTTTTTTTATTTTTTCTTACTGTTAGCCAAAGTGTATTTTAACTTAATATATTTTAAAATATCCTAATATATCCGATTATATATGAAATTGCACAAACTAGTCCGAAGTGGGATTTCTAATCCTGCAAAGATATGGAAGTCAAAATTGTGTCTGAGAGTGCAAAAGAAATTTTAACGATACCCGTATTGCACATAATTTGTATTATTTAGTTATTTACCAACAATTATATTACAAAAAATATTATAATTCATTAAAATTATGTGAAATATTGAAAAAAAATATTTTTCTCTTAAACAAAATGTAATATATGTAAAATCTTATTTTATAAAATACTAATTTTCAGAAAACACATAATTACTACATTAAACAAAAGTGATGAGTTCGCGTGTAAATATTCCAACTAAATTCTCGGGTTTAACATATAAATGTTATTTGGATAATATCAATTTATGTGATTTTAATTATAAAAAATAAATTCAATTAAATTAAGTATTTGAGAAAGAAAAAAAAACACAAACCACAGCTTCAACGAAGGGTAAAGTTAGGGGATGTTCTAGAAGCAAGCCTCCTGCTACATTGAACACTATACCCTCATCAATCTAACAAATTACAAACACAAAATTATATGACTACAATATTAAGATAATCTCATATGAGAAATTTGCTATGACGTCCCTGCATTTTGCAAATTTCCCATTTAATATTTATATTACAAAAAATAACAGAGAAAATACCAAGTTTTGAATGACCTCATCTGGTATTTCATGAAAGTACACCTAAATTGCAAAGACCAATTTTAAAAATTAAAAAAATTAGAACATAAATGGCCTTAATAAAATGCCAAAATTGATAAATAGAACTTTAGAAAATGAGTCTATCATAATCAAAGAAACATAGTTAATTCCAAAATAACAATTTGATTTTTTTGTAACCTCAGCAATATCAACGGAACTGCATCTCGTACCAGTCTTGAGATTGGTGACCACAACAGATCCTACGGTCGAAACATGTCCTCCAGAATAACCTGTCAATTATATTTAATATTAAATATCATATTATTGGAAAAATAAATAGCGCAGAAATAAAAAAGGAGAGAATTGCGTACAATTGAAATAATGAAATAAAAAAAGAACCTTTTAGAAATTGCCGAGCTTCTTCTTTGCTAGTTGGTTTCTCTTTTATTATTCCTTTATGCACTACCACCTATAATATAAATATTAAATACTTACACACTTGTTTAACAAAACTAATTCAAAATATTAATTTATTTAATAATTATCGGAAAGAAATAATGCGTACTATATCGGAAGTAAGTAATAAAGTTGGATCCGTGCCTTCTTTTCTATAATCATTGATATTCATCCTCGACATAATCGCATCGGCCTGTATACGTGCTTCTTTTGATTAATATCTTTTTGAATATTTTTTTATTCAAACGATTAAAGTAGGGATATATTTTGCAAATTTCTCGCTCCGGTTTTAAAATGGAAAAGAAGAAATTTGTCTTACCTTTGCTTCAGCTAGAACGAGTACTAAATCCTCTGGTTTTTCCATCCTTATACTCTTTTCATCGATATTTGCCGTCTACGCGTGTCTCAAACAAAAACTGAGAAATTAAAATATAAATTTCGAAAAGAAAAAAAATCCAAGAGAAAAAGTACCATGACTTCAAATTGGTACCCCATCTCAGCCAAAATATTTTTTCGAGCAATAGATGATGATCCCAAAATGACCTGCAATTTCAACGAATTGAATGTAGGCGAAATTTCAGCTTTTTAGAGGGTCAATTACACAAATAACAATACAAGAAGAGAATAAATCAAAACAAAATGTTGGCCAACAACACGAATTTAATCAAACGATTCCAAATTTTAATGGGGGGCAACGGACCTTGAATGATACAGGAGGAGACGAACGAAGTCGAACTGGTTCAGTAGCCATCAAAAGAACCAGAAACAAAATAAACACCGAGCAGAAAAGATCTTGCTTTCTCAAGTGAAGTTGGCTCCCAGAAAACTGGAGAATTTTCCGAAGATAAAATAGAGCTCAACACACATACTGCTCGGAAGAGACGAGATTCACTGTCATATTAGCCCAATTCGATAATGGGTCGGATGGTATAAGCCCATATAATATTATCAATACAAGAAGTCTATATCATGTGATAGGATCCTATCTTATCCTCTACCTAACCCAGTCCAGTTAATTTGTTTGGATGGTCAATTATAGGCAAGGTAAAAGTTATACCTTTTTTTTTTATTAGAACTTTGTTTGGATGTAATTTAAAAAATATATCATATTTGTTAGTTAAGGAAGTTTTAGTATTTTTTGTATAGACTTTTTGAAAAAAAAAAATTTAGAAAAAAAATAAGAAAGCTTTTTATATCTTCTCTATCTTGTAAAACATAGATTGGAAATTGTGGTAATATTAAAATAATCATTTTAACTACAAATTCCTAATTTTATCCAAACAACAATTATATAAATTCTTATCTATTTTATTTTATATAGATTTCGTGATTTCGATATTCTAGATCGGAGTCGTTTGATATAAAAGACTTTGAAAGATTTTGAGGGAGTCATGGATTATCCCAAAAAAGTAGAGTGAGGTGAGGATAAGAATTTGATGGATATGTGTTTCTCCATCTGTTGTTTGATGTGTTAGAAATTAGAATACTATATAATGGAAAGTGAAATTAATTGTTTGATGTGGAGGAAAATTAAAAAGTAGTTAAAATAAATTTTGCTGGTTTATGTATATTTAATTGATAAATTAATTTAATAATAATATAATAAATTTTTATATACAATTAATAAATAATAAATAATATTTATTTATTTATTAATATATTAAATAAATAAATAATATTTATTATTTATATATTGTGATACAAATTAAATATTTATTTAATATATTTAATAAATAAATAATATTTATTATTTATATATTGTGATACAAATTAAATATTTATTTAATATATTAAATAAATATTTAATATTTATTATTTATATATTGTGATACAAATTAAATATTTATTTAATATATTAAATTGGGAAATTAATTATTATTTAAAATAAATTATGTTGGTTTATGTATATTTAATTGAGAAATTAATAAATAATATTGATTTAATATATTAAATATATAGAAAAGTAGTTAAAATAAATTTTGTTGGTTTATGTATATTTAATTGACAAATTAATTTAATAATAATATAATTAATAAATAATATTTATTTTATAACACAATATATAAATAATAAATAATAAATATTATTTATTATTTATTTATTTAATTTGTATCATAATATATAATTAATAAACAATAAATATAATTTATTTATTTAATATATTTATTGGAATTTAGTTTAATTTGACTAATGAAATATTGGAATTATATATATATATATAAAAAATAGATATTAATTAATTATATATATATACAATTAATGGAAAGATAATTAATTTTTTTTTATGTTTATTAGTTTGTCATGAGTGCTAGAACTTGTTTTCCATATATTTTTGCAAGACATCATTGTAAAATGGGTGATGGACATCCAAGCAAGAATATGTATTCTTGCTTTATCCTTGGTATCAAACACACGACAACGAAGCTTGTCCGAGAAAATACTCTAATGTCACGTAAATTCTCTCGTAATACCTGAGGTATTATACCTCTCATCAAACAGGGCATCTTAGAATGTGAGTGACAGTGAATTTTCTTTTCTTTTTGTAAATTTGGAAAGAACATGGCATAATGCATGCATGGAATTGGTTTTGTACATTGCACTTGTTTTGTTGAGGAATTTAATTGATAAATTCGGGGTATATTGTTTACGTTAAATTTAACATAAATTTCTAATATTATAGACCAGCATAGTGATGGATCTTGAGGATATTTTTTTGGGGGGTGGGGGGTGGGCAAATAAAATATAATTACTGAAATTATACTACAATTTTTTTTCCGAAAAATGTACACTGCTATATTCATAAAATACACGGAATCACTAACTATATATACTGTTCGACCAAAATTTTGAGAGATAGGGGACATCAAAAATACACAGAAATTATACTTTTCTCTTACCACTAAAATAATACAAATACTTTTAACAAAATTCTCATCTAGAAATAACATTGATAGAGCTCTAATTACATCAAAAAATTCTGTCAAGATCTCACTAATGAACAGTGGGTTGTGTTTCATATACCGGTGCATACGGTTGATCGTAAACCAAGTGTAAATCGTCTTCTCTTCTTCGATACTTTGCTGACCAGTGACCACCACAGCAATCTCAGCAGCCCGGCACTGCGAAAAAGAACTCGTCTTTAACTTGATGAAAGGGTGAACGAAGAAGATCTCATCTCTCAATGCCGAGTCCAGATACCGAAATCGAGATCATCTCCGATCCGCAACACCAGCAAACCGACCCAAACCCTAGTACCGATCAGAAAGGCGACGTCGTTGAGGACGTATATTCCGCCGCAGCTTACGGCGACTTCGAGAAACTGCGGGAATTCGTGGAGAAAGATGGGTCTTCTTTGACGAAGCCAGATGGTAATGGCTATTACGCTCTCCAGTGGGCCTCTCTGAATAATCACCCTGGAATTGCTCAGTACATTATAGAAGTAATTGAAATTCATGTTCTTAATTCGCTTAAATTGGAACGGATTTTTCGATATTCAGTACAAATTAAGCGAATTACGAGATTAATCGAGTCTCTGTTTTGATGACAGAATGGAGCCGAACTGAATGTTTGCGACCACATAGGCCAAACTGCTTTACACTGGGCAGCAGTACGCGGCGCCACGTCAGTCTCAGACATACTGATCCAAAACGGGGCTCAAATCGAATTAGGCGATATTAACGGGTATCGGGTAATTTCAACTCTCCATACACATTTCCTTTCCTTCACACCACAAAACAGTATATTCAAAACATAAAACATTATATTATAATATTTCTACATCAGGCAGTTCATGTGGCGGCTCAGTACGGCCAAACCGGCTTCTTGAATCACATAATTTCAAAATACGGCGCTGATTTCGACTCGGTGGATATCGACGGAAGAACTCCTCTACACTGGTACACAAATATATATAAATTCCAAATTATATTAATTTTAAATTATAATTATAGAGGTGGAATTACAGGGCAGCTTATAAAGGCCATACCGATGCCGTCAGACTTCTTTTATTTCGAGATGCGTACCAAGGACACCAAGACAATTTCGGTACAAATTTCATTCAATTATTTTTTCCAATTCGTACATATAAAAATTAATTAATCTTTTTTTATAGGATGTACACCATTACATTGGGGAGCAATAAGAGGCCACACAGAAGTCTGCATGGTTCTTGTGCACAGTGGATTGAAAAAAGAGTTGCATATAAAGGACAGTAACGGTTTTACTCCTGCGCAACTTGCAGCTGATAAAGGCTTTGATCATCTCTCCACTGTTCTCGTACGTGTTTTTTATTCAATTTGCCCCTTTAAATAATGGATAATTATTTTTGAGTTGTATATTTTGAATTGTAGACGAATGCGAATAAGGTAAGTTGGGGAGAAAAGTACTGTGCAGGAAGATTTGGAAATCTCGAATTTGCCCCCATATTGGTCGTGCTGATTATTATCCTCGTCGTTCTTTTTATAAACTACATTATTTTCGGTAATAGTTATATTCTATTAATTTGACCCCCTAATTTTAATTGGGGAATTTAAAAAAAAAACCTAACTTTTCTGAATAGTATCAAAAAACCCCTCACTTTTCATATTATTTTTTACCTCCCTACAAGTGTTAACTCTAACTTCTCATCCAACATTCTTTTTTGGACAAAATTCCCCTATTAATTTTCTTTTATAAATTCTTTTATTCAATATAAATAAATAAATAAATAAAATATTCCACGTTATTATATTGAAAAATGATTTATGATAATATTTTACAAATGTTATTTTATTTTATTATGTATAATATATGTAAAGTATTATTTTATTAAATAAACTATTTCATATTACATCTTTTACATTAAATCATATAATGAATTGTACAATGGTATAATAAATATCATAATATAATATTATGAAAGATTATATTGTAAAATATTATTTATTTATTTGTTTATAGAATAAATACAAATATAAAATAGATTGTGAGGGTATTTTGGTCCAGAAAAGAAAATTTAGGATGGAAAGTTCAAGATAACACTGGTAGGGGGTTAAAAAAATTCAACTCACTAGAATTTTTTAAAGGAATCTAAAAGTGGGGATTTTTAATAATTCTCAGAAAAGATTGGTTTTTTTTGAAGAATTACCATTTTAATTTTAATTGTTAACATATTTGTTATTTTTTATAGAGCCTAGATTTACGAAAATAAGACCTATGATTGGATTTTTCTCTTGGACCGGTGTTTCTCTTGCATTTGCTTCGTTATATATGCTCAATAAATGTAGCAGGTAAATTTACATTAATACCCTCCTGATTTTAAATATTTGTTATATATATTTATTCTATTTAAAAAATTTGTTTTTTTTTCCAGAAAAGATCCAGGTCGTATACAACCAAATGTTGGAAAACCCAACGATGCCAAGGTATTATAATCATGTGTAAATTATTAATCTAATGTAAACATAAATATTTATAAATTTGTGTAGTAATTATTATAATGATTTAATTAATTACTTAATGCAGGATCCATTATTAGAGACCGATTTGAATAATTCGTCAGTTTGGACTGGAAATTGGTCGCAACTTTGTCCCACATGCAAAGTACAAAATTATAATTTTTGAATAACTAATTTCATTAATGTACTTATTACTGATATTTATACATATATTTAGATAATAAGGCCTATGAGATCGAAACATTGTCCAATTTGTAAACACTGCGTTGAACAATTTGACCATCATTGCCCCTGGATCGGTAATTGCGTCGGAAAGGTAATTAATTAATCCTCTTAGTGGAATTTTACATATATGCCCTCACAAAATCTGAAATTGAATTTTGTGTGAATTGCAGAGGAATAAAAGGGATTTCTTTGTGTTTCTTTGCATGGGAACCACAACACATTTCATTGGTGGTGCAATTGGCATCCATAGTAATATAATATAACAATTAATACTCTTATATATAATTAATAATATTTGAAAATTCTTATATATTTTTATAGGACTTTGGACAGAGCCAGTCGTACTTGCTCCAAACGAAAAATGGAGTCATTTCATGCTAAAAAATCACAAAGGAGCCGTATTTTTTATTTTCTTGGATATTTTCATGCTACTCGGAGCACTAATTCTTACAATCGCTCAAACAACACAAGTATTTATTTATTTATTTATTTTTGTATATTACAATTAAATAAAATATTAACAAACCCCTTTTTGGGCTATTTATAGATAGCGAGAAATATTACAACAAATGAATCGGCGAACAAGAAAAGATACACGTATCTAAGAGGACCAGATGGGCGATTTCGTAATCCTTATAATCGCGGTATTATAAGAAACTGCTCTGATTTTTGGGTTAAAGGATATACTAGTGACGATGAAATCGCGTGGCCTTCTCTTCCACAAACAGTGTTGTAATAATTATTTTGTTTTCACGAGGGTTATTTTTTTATTTGCAATTTTATATGGGTTGTAAGGATTATTTGATTTTAAATGTGAAGTACTTTTGTTGGATAAATTTGTTTCTTTTTGTGTGTGCACGTTGAGATATATAATATGTGTAATATTAAAAGTATGCACTTGTGACTTGTGAGTTCACAATGGCAAGTAAAAAAGAGAATCAAATGTTCTCAATTTTGTACTTGCCATTTACCAATAAAACAAAAAAATAACCCAAATTACAACAAACAAACCATGACCATTAACGACCACGAATCCATTGGAAGAAGGAACCGTTTGGGTTTCATCGATCGAACTCAGGCTCGAGTTAACCACGTAAACATCGATCTCTAATATTGTGTTATCTTGAACATAATAAACCGTCTTCATTGAAATGTATCCCCTTGCCATTCGAAACTTCTTGCTACCACCAATTATCGATAACTCTTTTACCGAGTCGGTTACGCGGTCCCATCCAAATATCGAAACTGTACTGCCATTATATTTGCCAGTGGTAAACAAAAAATTCGCTGATAGCAATAATTCTGCTCCTGATTGACCCGAAATGGTGAAGAGGCCTTGGGCTCGACCCACGGCATTGGATGAGCGATTCGGGCCCTCTGTTAGTGGATCGTCAATGATTCGTACGGAACCAAAGTTGAAGGCACTGGAGTTGTTGGATGGGTCTTTGGCTACTTGGATATCGGTTGGATTCGGGCCTGAGAATGTGTCGTGCATGTAGAAATGAAGATGAGTCGGAGGAGTATCCGCATGAGTTTTGACTGGTGTTAGCAATAGTAATGGAAGGAAGAGGAAGAGGGAGAGGAAGAGAGAACCCATATAGAGGGGAGAGTTTTTCAAGTTTATAGCTAATTTTGTGGAATTTCACACTATGGACGGATTGTCCAGTAAGTGGTACTGTTCGATCCTTATATAGGGCCAAGAAATGATAACCAAGCACAAAAATACTGGACAATCCATTATGGGAAAAACTATGACATAATTGTACCGTAATGTGTCCATTATTGGGCCGCCACCAACGTCAACAACCCGGATAGCAATTTAGAAATATGCAAAAAAAGCTTACAACTATTCGATCTCTTAGAAGAAAATAGACCTTTAACAAATATAGAAACCGACCTTAAAATTCAAATAAAAACGAAGGCGCAAGAACTTGCTATCCAATCCGAAACAAAATGGCAACAAAGAAGCTCCGCCAAGTGGATTAAATTTGGAGACCACAACACGGCATATTTCCATGTTTTGGCGACGGCGAGAAGAAATAGAAATTTCATCTCGACCGTCTCCCTAAACGGACAAACCATAAGTGACCCAATATTGATACTTGATGCCTTCTACAACCACTACAAAAACACCTTAGGGAATTCATCACAACCATGCGTGGCGGACCTCACGATGTTTTGGAACTCGCCCCTCGACCAACAAACTCTACATCCTTTAGTGGCTCCGATCCAACATGTAGAAATCACAAAAACAATACATCAAATAAAAAAGAGAAAATCCGTGGGACCGGACGGACTACCGGCCGAGTACATACAAATTCTTTGGAACGACATCAAGTCGGAGTTCATAAATTTGATAGATGACTTCCAAGAAAACAAACTAGACCTATGAAGAATAAATCAAGCAAACATAACGCTTATTCCGAAAATCGAGGGGGCAAAGGCAATTGAGGACTATAGACCAATTAGTGTAATAAACACACCGATTAAAATTATCACAAAAATCTTGGCCTCTAGACTACAACCTATACTACCCGAGCTTTTAGGCATAAACCAATCCGCATTTATTAAAGGAAGATCCACGACGGATTCAACACTCGTAGCAAGAGAATATGTCAACTACTACACCAAAAACAAAATCCCGGCCATCATGATGAAAATAGACATTAAAAAGGCTTTTGACAATGTATCTTGGGATTTCTTGCTTGAACTATTTAGAGTTAGAGGTTTCCCGCCAAAATGGATCTTATGGATAAAAAACCTCCTCATCTCATCTTCTTCTTCAATCAAAATAAATGGAGAACAATCACCTTATTTCTTCCACCAAAGAGGACTACGACAAGGCGACCCGCTATCGCCTCTACTCTTTAATTTGGCGATTGACACCTTTCAAAGAATCATAAACAATATCGACCCACTATTGAGGTGTTCAACAAATGTGCGGTCAAGGATCCTACAATACGCCGACGATACTCTCCTATTCGTTGAAGCCCACCCGAACAACCTCAAAATAATAAGCAAGGCCATGGAATTTTTCACACAAATAACGGGATTGACGATCAATTGGGAAAAAACAAGTTTCTCGCCAATAAATATCCCGTCCGAGCTAGAGGAGGTAATCAAAAGAATAACAAAATGTAACAAAAGAGAGTTACCGATCCAATACCTCGGTACCACACTCTCGGCGAAGAAGCCAAGAAAAATAATATTCTTACCCCTAATTAAAAAAATCCAAGACAAAGTAGCTAATTGGAAAGGCAAACTATTATCTTTGGGCGGGAGATTGACCCTAATACAAGCCACTCTAGCATCGATACCTATCTACCAAATGCAATCCATTAAGTTACCAATATGGGTAATTAATGAAATAAACAAAATAATGAGAACTTTTCTATGGAAAGGGAGCGATAAGTGCAATCCCGGAAATTGCCTAGTAAAATGGTCAAAAGTTTGTTTGCCAAGAAAATTCGGAGGCTTGGCAATACCGAATATCAAGATAAAAAATGAAGCGCTTCTTCTCAAGGCGCTATGGAGGTTAGATAAACATGAAGATAGCCTATGGACAAATTGTCTAAACAATCTATATGGAATCCACAACACTCTCGAGCTTGAGAATTATCCCACAAACAAACTATCTTTCTTCCTCACAAATCTCCAAACGCTCATACCTATATACCGAGCCGCAACAATAACCAATGGCTTAAATACAACATGGCGATGGTCAACCGACGGGGAATATAGTGCCATGAACGCATACAACTTCCTCATTAATCCCGGAATAACATCACGATGGCAAGAACAATTATGGAAAACAAAAGTGCCGACGAAGATCAAAATCTTCTTTTGGTTGGCCCTTGAGAAAAAGTTGAATACATGCGACATACTACAAAAAAAAAGGATGGCAAAATGACACAATATGCAAATTGTGCGGACGATTTGAAGAATCGGCTTTCCATCTATTGTCCTTGTGCTCATATACGATCGCGGTTTGGAGAAACATAGAACGCAAAATCCTAATACCGGTAAGATTTTCGCCACAAATAGACCTATATGAGTCATGGCAAATAAACCGAAAGAAAATAGATAAAACCCTAAGGGATGACTGGGATTTAGTGTGGCTTGCGATAAGTTGGAACGTATGGAAACAACGAAATGAAAGGATTTTCACAAACAACACGAAAACACCACTACAAGTAGCGGATAAAGCTCTAACAGAGGCAATCGGATGGAGAAATGCAATCCCACGGAAAATAACACCAATATAAACTGAGGCGCATACCAATTCGTTTAAGAGCACTAATAAGGGTACTCAAAGACCACTACGATTTGGAGCACATGCGCATCATTGCGGATTGCTGCCTTGGCGCTCTATTCTTCTTTCACTCTTTTTATTTTATTAGTTTTATTTTTTTCTAGTATTTTTATAAATATGTAAATCACTCCTTTTCATATCTATAAAAATCGACTGATACCTCTTGGTATTCATTCAAAAAAAAAAAAAAAAAATGTGTCCATTATTTATGAGTACATCCCCTAGTACTCTCCCTCCCAAGGTTTTGATGACATGGATATGATTTAACACTTCAAAAATTAACATATAAATACATGATTTAACATATTAATTTATGATTGAACATCCAATTAAGATGATAAATCATAAATTAATGTGTTAATTTTTAATGTATTAAACTATATCCACGTCATCGAGGCTCTAGAGAGAAAGGTGGGGGTATGTCCAACATTTCCCTTTCTTTTTATATCTTTATATATGATATATTGTTTAATATACATTTTCATATAAAAATTATACTCTTTTAATGATAAATGCATATTATAAATATTTAGGGCGTGTTTGCCAACGCAATTTTGTATAGTTGAAGGGAGTTACTAGTTGCAGGAAACTAATATATCAATATGAGGAAGCTATGATAACGGGAATATACAAAAAACTACGAGTGTAAGATGTTTAAAATGTGTTTGATGAAAACCATAAGATTAGATGTAGAAAGTGAATAAAATATTCTAAAATTATATTATTTCTTATGAAATCCTATAACTATCATATTTAATTCTAAATATAATTGAAATATTATAATTATGTGACAAATAAATCCTACCAATAATTTATCATTAGTATATTTTAAATAACACAAATGGAAGAAAAATAATTTGATACATATTTTTAATAAATTCTTTAGTTAGTACCAACAAATATTTGTAAAAAAAATTAAGCATAAGTTATATAATTATTTAGTTGTACTCTTGCATCATTAACTATTTAGTCGTTGCACTTAAAACATTAACATCTACAATCTCAAAGACATGAATACCGCAAAATCAACTTACTTAATATCATGTCAAAAATGACATGACAATTTGATAAAATTATAACCTATATAAAAAATTCAAAATCCACCTATCTAATATCATGCAAAAATTGACATGACATCTACAATCGCGACTTCAAAATTGAAATACCAACATAATTAAAAACTACAATGTTGTTTAATTTCATGTCATTGCTATTGACAATTTTTGTCCATCCTTCAATAAACACGAACTCGTCGTCCAATTGACCAAGTGTCCAATTCGGGAAGAAATGCTTTCATTTGAAAATAAACAAATTAAATAATATACATGGGAAAAAAATGAAAAAATATACAAGAAGATCGAAATGTGATGCATGAAAAAAAAAAACTTGCCATATAACGCATGGAGTAAGAATCCATTTTTTTGGAGAATATATCAATGTTCATGCTTCAAATAGAGACAACAAGTTGAACTTGAGATCGGATGTAAAAGAAGGACAAAAAAATAATATTGGAAACACGACAAAAAAAGAGAAAAATTGGAAAAAAAGAGAAGAAAGGAAGAAGAAAGAAGCAGCAGCCCATCCCTGGTTCAAATACGCATTCTTTCGTCAGAAGAGTGGAGAGTTAATTCAAAAAACGTGGGAGTTAATACGCCTTAGAACTCAAAGAAAATACGGCAATTCGCAAGGTGTCTGGCGAAAGTGGTCAAATTCAGGATTTGTAATCCTTGACTTTGTCGCAAGATATCCTGGCAAAACACAATTCTTTTTCGTCAGGTTTCCTGGCAAAAATATTATTTTTGCAAATTGACCAAAACGAGCACTATGCTTACAAATTGGACTTTCCAACGGATAACATGTCAAAAACAAACTTTTTCTTCAAGGACCCCTTGTTGTTGAACATTCATCTTTTCAACTGGCCCAAACCTGCCCTATTTGCAAGTTACAACGATCAATTGTTCTTTACTCTATTTCTCAAATAATACAAGTTATTTACTTATTACTTTTATTTGTGAAAACTTATATATTATTGGTATTTCTATTTAAAACATATAGTATTAATTTTTTATTAAATAATTAAGCATGCTTATTGATATGCCATTAGAGGAATACAAGGGATTTCTTAACAATTCATATTTCGTCCTTCTTATAAACTAACTGATCATCTGCAACTAGAAATTAGTTATCCACATAGTTATATTTTTTGAGGAAATTATTCCATATTTGCGCTCAGTTAGTTCTTGTATATCCTCGTATCGCATCTCAAATAGTACGTATACTTTTATGGTCCACTAGTTCACGACAAATTAATACAACAAAATGTGTCTCATTATAAGCCCTAAAATATTTCTCGAAACAAATCAAGCAATTTCAAGTCATGTATTATTATTGTTAATAACAAGCCGTGAAAATATTGTTGCGTGGTGAATGTAGAATCTTTTCGCATTAACTTTGTTGAATCCCACTAGGCCAAGTCTGATTCTTAACAGGCTGTAAGATACTCTCAAGTTCCTCCAGTAATTCCTTGTCGATACCAGTACTGGACAGCTCCAGTGCAGCAGACACATTCTCCTCCACCTACACAATATTCACATTTGTCGTGTCTTCGTTTTTATGCAAATATCAAATTAAGAACGAAAATATACCTGAGCAGCTGAATTCATCCCAACAAGCACGGTGGAAATCTCCTTATTTAACAAACTATACTGCAAGGCTATTTTCGTAATTTTCTTCCCTTTTCCTCTACAATGCTCTGCTGCTAATTTACACGCACTCTTCAAAATTACAAAGTTAAAACAAATCAAAAAAAAAAAAAAATTAATACAATATGTACCGAGATGTAATTTACCTTCAGTTCGTCTGAAGCAGGATGCCAGCTTGGCGGACCACAATCAGTTAAGAGGCCCATGGAGAGAGGAGAGGCGGAAATTACGCCAACGCCCTTACTCTTTAAATATGGAATTAAACCCACAAGAGTCGAATCGTTTATTCCAAAATGACAATATGAGAGAATCACGTCCACCGAGCCAGGCTCGACTCGGTCTAAAACGTACGTGAATACATTTAATGGTAGACCAGTGATGCCAATAAATCGAGCCTTCCCTTGTTCCTTTATTTTTCGCAACGCTGGTATCGTCTCGTTCACAATCTTCAAATAAAAATATTAGAAACTGGTACTGTATTGGTACAAGAATTCTGAAATTTTGAAAATGTTAACCTGGTCTAGGGATGCGAATTCGATGTCGTGACACTGTAGAATGTCGACGTAATCGAGACTGAGTCGTGAGAGGGACTCGTCAATGCTGCGAGTTACTCGGTCTGCACTGAAATCGAAGCCTTTGGCGTACCGACCACACTTGGTCGAGATTATGAATTCGTCTCTCGGTACGCCAATTTCCTTTAGACAGCTTCCAAGTACAGCCTCGGAAACCGTGCCACCATAGTACCTGACGAGTTGTTAAAATTGTAAAGACTAAGTTCCTACTTTAACTAATGGCAGAAGCTCACTACACACAATAGCTAGAAATAATCAAAAGGGGATGGAAATCGGGAAAAAAGAGAGGGGATAATGATTGTACGGACGGAGAGGTATCGAAGAAGTTGATGCCGAGATCGAGGGCACGGCGGACGGAAGCGACGGCGTCGGAGTGGGACACATCGCCGAACACGTTTCCCAGCGGGGAGGCGCCGAAGCCGATTACGCTGAGCTTCAATCCAGTGTTTCCCAACTCCCTCTTCTCCATCTTCGATTGATCGCTCTATTCTTCTGGTCTTCTCCTAATTTCTCGGTGACCTCAGTGATCTGATCTACTCGCCACGGCCGCTTGCCTAAGTGGCACGTGCCGTATATCGAAGGAGATGAGATGACGTATACACTGTCGGTCAGTTTTTGACCATGAATTCAGCAAATAAAAAAGAGTGTTCGGTGGTAATGTGAAATATTTAATTTTGGATTTTTAAAACTTGGAAAACTAGATAACTAGCCCAAAAAATGAGCTTTTAGAAACTTATCTCAGAAGTAATTTTTGGGGAAAGAAATAACACAGCTACCCAAAAACCCCCTTTCTTCTTCTCTTCTCTCTCTCTCTCTCTCTCTCTCTCTCTCTCGTGAAGAAATTGGCGCCAAAATTGTTAGGGTTTTTTTCACAAGAAGATGAAAAGGAGTGTTGAATCCGATCTTATTGACATTGAAGCTCGAAAAAAACTAGAAAATATGAGATTTATTCTATTACGATTTCAGATTTTGCAATTTGTGTTGTTTTACATCTGTATGATATTATATTTCGAAAAAACTTGAAAATTGCATATTGTATGTACCAGTAAAAAAAATAAGAAAATAGGTACCAGTAAATTGTTACAGTAAATTGATTTTGTAATTTGTGTTTTTTTTTAATAGGTACAGAGTTTATGTAGTATCTCAGTAGAATTTATTCAATATGCAGTACCTAAATGATTTATTAAATGGACACACTGGTACTTCTTCAATTTCACTACATTCCATAAATTATTTAATCTTGTTTCTCTGTAGGGAAAGAAAAATAAATAACTAGAGCCGAATGGAACGTAATTCAAAGGGCGCATTTGGTATCTTTGTTAGTTGAGTTTGGAGCAAAAGAGTTTCGTACCGATAATGGATGGAATAATAGAGCTCGGAACGAAATATTTAAGAAATAGACCGAAAAATTTCCTAATGCCAATTATACAAGAACTCAAGTAAAGGATCAAGAACAACACTTGAAGAAAAAATTTAAGTCTCTCAAACAATTGATGACTAGTAGTGGATTAGGATGGAACAACGAACTTAAAATGGTGGAAGTCGTGGATGGCGTTTGGGAAGACATATTAAAGAATAACAAAGAGGCTCGTCAATGGCACAAAATAGTCATTTCCTTATTATGATGATCTTTATAACTTGTACCAAGGTATAATTTAAATTATATATTTTTTTATTCAGAGCGTACTTACAAGTCCATCGGTTATTCAATATAGGATGTATAGCTGAAGGGTTACTTAAACGAGGATCGAATCAATATTTCTCGGCGACAGATTTGGAATCACCTTGTCGTACTCCAAGTCCATCGGTTCATTCGCTTGACGAGTCGGCCCGTTTTCCGTGGGAGGATGATTTCATAAATGCTTCTACATTTACCGTCAACGAAAATCCTACTCCTCAGCAAGTAGTAGAAGAATTCGAGCAGCCACCGATCATTGATTTGTCGAGTGAAGTCCCTCTTGAAACACCTCTACCTCAAACTGTCCTTCCACGTATATCTCCAAGTTTACGCTCGACTCATCCAATATCTAGTAGTCAGGATGGGCAATCTAGACGTGGGGGTAGGAATAAATTTGATATTAGTATGATATTTGATATTGGTATGATTTAAATTTGTGTTTTTTCACATGTTTTTTTTACTCAATAAATTATTAATTACTTAATATAATTGTAACAAAATCTCTGGTGTGGTGTGCAATTGCACATAAATGCATGTATCATTTAATTTAATGGTTGAAAATATTAAAAATGTATTTAGAAATAATAATAACAATCCTAGGTTTTAATCAAACACCTTTTAAACATCCTACACTCTTTAGTTTTTGCATTTTCTTGCTACCATAGTTTCCTGATATTCGTATATTGGTTTCATACAAAACTGACCTTGCAAACACGCCCTAAGTTTTGCACGCAGCACGCTACTCGTCCGGGCTCAATAGCATTTCGTTTTCAATTCGGGTAACGGAAGAAAAATACAAATCAAGTATTTATTTATTTTTCAAAAAAAAAAAAAATTTGAAGTTTAAAATTAAAAAAAAAAATTTATTGTGTTTTCCTAAGAAAGGTCAAAAATCATATCTAAAATGAGCAAAATGATCAATTTTAATGTTTTCCTAAAACAAACTTCTAGTTGAACACTAACATAAGAATTTTTTTATTTTTTAAAAAAAAATCGCAAAATTTCAAAAATCTGAAGTTTGACACTATAAAAAAAAATTCAATTTTGATATTTAACTAAAAAAAGTCAAAATTGAAGTCTAGTACGAGTAAAATACTTAATTTCATGTTGTCCCCAAAAAAAATTATAATTGAAGAATAATACAAGCAAATTTTTATTTTTTTTCAAAAAAATTGTTAAAATGAAAAAAATAAAATCTAACACCTTCAAAAAAATAATTATCATATTTTTCGATAAAATGTCAAAATTAATATCTAAAACCAGCAAAATATTTAGTTTTTATGTTTTTCTTAATAAACTTCATAATTGATGACTAATACAAGAAAATTACAATTTTTATCAAAAATTTCGCAAAATAAAAAAGTGAAGTCTCAACACATTCTTAAAAATTAATTATCAAAATTTTCAGAAAAATGTTAAAATTGAAGTCTAACATGACAAAAATACTCAATATTTTTGTTTCGCTCGAAAAACTCTGTAATTGTAGAATACGTGTAAATTTCTATTTTTTTTTACAAAATTTTGCAAAATTCAAATAAGTGAGGCCCAACATCTTCAACAAAATAAATTATCATTTTTTTTTTCAAAAAATTGTCAAAATTGAAGTCTAGGATGAGAAAAATACTCAATTTTTAAAACAAAATTCGTGTGAATTGTTCGAGAAATCTGGATCTCGAACTATTCAAATGCTTTTTGCTCTAAAATTTATTACAATCATCATTTACTTAGGCAAAAAAAAAACATATTGATAAACTTTACAAGATACTACGAGATTTCATGTGATCATATAAAATAATTTCAGATTTTATATGATTATATTTGATAATGAAGAGTATATCTGGAATTCAAGATCTTATAGGGCATATATAAAATAATCTCAGATTTTTTACTAATGTGCATGACAATCGAACATTTTGCAGGGGGTATGTAATATAAGTTAAGTTTTGATAAGGATGTACATGATATATTCATTTTTCTTATGGGTACAATGATTATTTAAAATTTTATGGAAGTACACAAGACAATGATTATCTAAGGAATTTGAATGCATAATTTATTAATAACTAAATTAATAAAAACTTTGTATTGTATCGATTCTTATAGTTCTCTCGTTATTAAATGTTAGGTAACATTATTTGTTGTTTTAATATTAGACCGAATACCAATTTGGTATTCTTTCAAATAAAAAAATTATTTGTTGTGTGATTCTTAAAAATTCATATTTTGTATGTTGTGTTTTTACATGTTAATTACAATGTATACATAACTTGTTAGTCTGTTAGATACTAGAAAAACATATTACCCGAAAAAAAATAACAAGAAAGTCCAAATACGACAGCACGTAAAATCCTCATGCCACCATCGACACCTACAAACTCGCGCAATAGCGCGGGAATAACGCTAGTATAATTTAAACGGATGTTAATTTTCTAGTTTGATGTTTTTCTTATAACTTTCGCTACTGGCTCCGAATACATAGGACCGGGCCTGATTTTGACCTTCCACGAGACCTCTCGCTTCACACAACAAAACGAAAATATCGGTACCAAAAATATGATCCATCTCTGTTGATTGGTAAACCTAGTGTTGGACAGAGAGACGACTCGAGGGCAACGTGGCCACTCTTTCTCACTGTTGGAAGCTCTTTCAGCTCGAGTTATTTTAGCAACGTAATAGTTAAATACTACTTTGAGTCGCAATCGAGTCAAGTCAAGTCTGACCTTGGATTTTCAGCCCGTATTTCATGGGTATATCGAGCCGAGCCACCTAAAGTATAATTTCGAGTCGAGTTATAGACGGAATCATCTCGCTCGAACTTGACTTGTTTGCAATCCTAGTTAATAAGCACGTAATTATCATTTTATAGTCCTTTTTGGATGATTATGTTAAAAATTATACGAACTCAACATTTGAAGTTCAAATTTTTGCAGTTTATTTGTGTGCACGAAACTAAAAATTTTAGATGTTCATATTAAAGAGGAAAAATGGGAAAAAAAAATCAATTAATTATTAATTATGATTATTATGTGTTTAAATAAAAAATATATGATCCTTCACATAATAAACATGATCTACTTAATTACAAATACCAAAAATATCATTTTTTTTAAATATATACCATAAAATTGCCCAAACATTTATTAGTTCTGGACACTTTATAAAGAAAAAAGTGTTGTAACCTTGACAAAAAAGACATGACAAAAATGTGATTTGGTTCACAAATAAATACTTGAGAAAACACAAAAAGTATAGCCCTAAAAATCTAATTTGTGTAAATGGGTACCTAATTAAATTCCACATATATATTATTTTGTATTGCTACAATTTATTTGACACCTCAAGGAAATTAATTATTTAATTCCCCGTGAAATAATAAAATTGATTTCATTTGAAAATACAAATTGAGCTCTATTATTGGAAAATTAGTAAATTACTAGTTCATAAAAATATAATCGACGACTCGTAATTGAGAGAAGAAATGCAAATCGAGCTATTTATGATGACGATCAAGGAAAAATACTTAACTTGTTATAATAACATTTAAGTACAGTGCAGAGCTACACATTTCAATTACATTTACATGTGGCGAAATTAAATAAGAAAATATATTACAAATACAACAAAGTATAGACACCATTTTTGTGATTTCTTTCTATTTGAACTATAAATTCATTCACATTTTTGCAGCTTCAGATATCCTTTCATCTTCGAGGAGAGTATATGGATCGATGTATGGTGGCGGCGAAAGCGACATTTTGCTTCCATCGTGCACGAAACTCGGCCCAAAATACTATTATATATATAACAAATTAGTCTTAGGTTATAAAACTAGCAATATTTGCATATATACGCTTCAAAATATCATATTTCCCCTTTCAAAATTACAAACATCAGCCAAGTTTGCCGTTATAAAATTAATGTATCAAATTTACCTTCCCGAAACAGGAAATGTCAAATATTCCCATTTCAAAAAGTGGAAATGCCAAATATACCCCTTCCAAAATATCAAATTTACCCTTTTTATAGAGAGGAAAATAGACCAAAATGAGTAAAATAAATTGGAAAACTAAATAAGAGAACTTACAAAGTATAAAATTGCGAATAAGCCAAACGTGAGGGTTATGAAAGGCCAAAATCCCAAGAAGAAGGTACTCCCAATTGATAATAGCAATTTCGCCCTTGGAACCAAACCCTAAATTCAAAAATATTTATGCATTATTATCATCAATTTCATGAAGCAATCAATTATATTATAAGCAAGAGACTAAAATCAATATGCATATTATTTTAAAACATTATTTTTTAATGTTTCTTATAATATCTTTCTTTTGTTTGGTTATTATATTTTTCAAGGCTAGCTTATAGATGAGAGAGCCTTGTGGAATACTCTAATCTAAAGATCACTTTCGATTCATTAATTACTCGTCTTTTTCTCCATATTAATCGCATCATTTTTTCAACTCCAATTAAATGATAGTCAAAACAATTTAATTCAAGACATTTCTCTTTTATCTCTTAATTAATTTTCACGCATAATCATACTCCCAACCACTCCGCGCATTAACAATAATCACGAAGAATTCGCAAAAGGGTAGCTGTACCAGTAACGGTATGATACGATAATAATTATTTCAAAAAACAAACCTCGAGGCCTTCACTGTTTAAAGCCATGGATCTTTCTCTCTGATTGAATAATCCCTGATTCGTAGGACCCGCTTTGTCAGAAGTCTCTTCCTCAATATCATTGTCTTCCATATCCTTCTCCAATAAAGACCCAGGCGTCATCCCTCTCCTCTTCAATTCCTTCATGAACAGAGTTTCTGGCGGCTCCTCCCCTTCAAATAAACCATTCCCACTTAAAATTAGCAATCAATTCAACACAATTACAATAGAAATAATTAGATTAACAGTGTAATTTCACTGATTACTCGAACAATCAACTGTATTCAGTCCATAAATAGAAAAGACAGGTAGAGAGAGAATACCGCTCTTGTCGCCGCCGAGGCGGCAGCTGATATGGAAGGAGGGGGAGCGGCGACGAGGGAGGCGGAAGGCCGGAAGTAGGCCGGATCGGGCAAGGTGGAGCGAAGCCATTCTTTAATTTATTCTACTTTTTATCTGATTGAGAAAAACAAAAAGCAGAGGTTTCGTTGTATCTTTCCGTAGTGTCTGGTCACCGCAAGTGACGGTAATCTGACCGGAGATAATGAAATCAGTTGTAAAATAAGAGACGGTAGTACTACTTTATAAATAAGCAGATGGTCTCGGTTCACAATACACCGAAGTTTATGTGTATGATTGGTATGTTTGCGTGTCAAATGTTTCTGGTTGGGCCGCTTAGCCAATTAATGATAATGGCAAGGAATAATAAGCTTAGGCGTCCTTTAGATCTTCCGTACCAAAAAGTTGTAGTCCTTATGTTGGATTTGATGTTTCCATTTTTCATTTGTTTTCAAAATAATCCTGCAAATGTTTAAATGAAGTGGAGAAGACTTCGCAATATTTGATGTTGCCGAGAACGGCTTACTGTTCATAATTTATCGTCTCCTTATTTTTTACTCATTTTTATGCAAATCAACTGAATGTCAAAACTATCCAAATCAACTGAATGTAATCTCCTAGTTTATATAATAATTCAAAAAAAAATCAACTGAATGTCACGATATTTACAAAGATTTCGTGACTATCCAAATCAACTGATTGTCAAGACTACCTTTCGGTACCCTAATTCAAAAAAAAAATCAATTGAATGATTCGTGATACTAATTTGCAAATTATATAAAATTAATATAAAATAAGATAATAATAACATGTGAGCGAATCTATAACTATTGTTGATGTCTAATTCGCAAGTTATGTAAAAAAAAATTTTTGTTAATAAATGAAGAAATCTCATATAAGCATATGTCATTCATCTATTAATGTTAATGAAGACTGACTGAATCCACAATATCTCACAATATACTATTTTGTTTATCTCACACTCAATCAACTGGAATATTTGCACATTGGTTATATAAAAATATATTTTCCAAAATCTTTGATTTCATAAATGGAGAGTTCTATCATACACTCTTTTCAAAGGGTATTTTGAGTATTTAAGCAATTAATTATATTTGTAAAAGATTGTATCATAAAATTTAATTTTTATGGAGATTTTTTATTTACATGAACAACAAAAAATTCCAATTTAGTCAAACATTAATTGATAATATACTTGAAATTTTATCTTAAATATTCATAAATAGATAATTACTCAAAATATCCTTTAAAATTGGTGTATCACAAGAAAAAAAATGTATAATAGAAGTCCCCTTCATATATTTCATATTTTCACATTTTAGAACGACATCCCAACAAATTGCAAGTTTTTTTTAGTTTTCTACTTTAAAAGCAAACTTCAAATTTTTATTTCTTGGACAGATATGTTTTTAAACTATACAAGTACTTTTTCGAATATTAGAGGGTAATGTGATACTTCAAAGTTTTTGTGAAATCTAACAACAACATTAAAATTTTATAGTCATTTTTTATTTTATATATATACAAACAAAAACGCACGCAATTCGATAGGTTAAACTCATCTTGGAGAACGAAAATTAAAAAGAATTTGATACGAACCAAAATAAAAAAAATTAGTTAATTTCGAAATAGTTAAATTCATAGTCAGAAAATATAAAACTATTTGAGTAAATTTATGAGTTTGCAATAAAATCTTACATCGCATAAAGAAATTAGTGAAGGAAATACAGTTTCAGGATCAACGGTAAAAGTGTACACAAGGATAAGCGAATGTAGTCGTACATTCGTAGCCATATCTTTCAGTAGGAAAATCCGATTTGAATGGTTCAAATTGGGTAAGATAGATAATTAGATTATCTATAACCTTCATGTAGAAATATATTTCATATGAACGAAGTATAAGTGTCGTTTCTGTGAAATACCGAAAGGGTGCAACAGTATGACATACAGTTAGTAAAACAGTCATAACTTTTGCATACGAACTCCAATTGGGCTGGGCCAAATTGGGTCGTGTAGATAATGAGATTATCTACAACTTTCGTGTTGGTTGATTTTCTGTCAGAGAAATTTATCAATTTCGTCTGGACAGAATACTGACCAGGTTCATGCAGTTTTCTGTGTGAGAGGGTGTATATTGGATATACATGCCTTTTGGCTAATCCTGATCCTATTATATATAAATAGGATTTTCTCTCTCATCTTAACTAAGCAATTCATTCAGAATTATCCAGAAAATTGTGAGACAAATTTCTAGAGAGTGAAAAGGTGTAAAAGAGAGAAACCGTGAAAAGGTGTTTTACGGTTTAGAGAATCAATTCGATTAAGCAAGTTCACCGGTGCATCGTCTAGGCAGGTGCATCCGTGACCGACGTCTTGCGATTCAAGGTGGATACACGTAGAGGAGCAACAACTGAGGCTCTCACGATTGTGATCGATTCGGACGAGTAGATTGAGTCGGAGACGAAATCAAGCGAATCGGCGAAGTCAACGAGCGGTGAAAGACGCGTGGTGTGGGACGCGCGTATTGTCACCAACGTGACAGGAGAAAGAAGGCAGCGATCAACCCTTCGTGTGCAATCAATTTTGCACCGGTAAAGATCTAACCTTCTATTTGCATCGTACCCTCGAAGTCGTGGCGTGATCTCGGGAATCGGGGAACCGGACCGGGCCTACATATCCGCTGCGCGGGCCCGGGGCCGGGGACATTCCCCTACAATTAGTTATTAATTACAAAAATTAGATTAAAAATATGAGATATTTATAATCAAAATTAAATAATACTCATATAATTATTTTATCTCATAAGATTTGCTTCACACACTCGTGATCACATAAAAGAACTATACACAGAAAAAACGCGCGGAATTTTTGCGCGCGTCCTGCTAGTAACTTTTAGAATCTTTCGTGTTCACGTAGGTACATGACTAGTTAATATTAATATCAAAATAATTATGTAAGTTCGCGATAAAACTTTTAAGGTTCTGCACGATCTTACTATCTTTTCGTACACATTTCAAAATTCTATCACTTCGTACATCCTTATTGATTCATAGATCCAAACTCACAAAAATCATGTTATTGCAAATTCAGATTTTGTAAAATTCACGACAATTATTTCGAGACATAATGTTTGAGAAGTAATGCAAATGCTTGTTGTGTATTTATCAGTTTTCTCCAATTTCTCATTATGTATTTGAGAAAGAAAGTGAATGCATAATACAATATATTATAGTTTTGACAATTCCTTTCAAATATTATTGTGTTTATATATAATTATAAACTACAATCACACAAAAGTGTTGCTTGCATTATCACACTTATTAGACTTCACTCATGAATATTAGCCCTTTTTCTTTAGATATTGTAGGTGAAACATGGTACATTGCCCCTCTTCAAATTTATGATCTCATCTTTTGTGTGCCTTGTTTTGAGATCGAGCTTCTATGCATTTTTCCAGAAATTAAAACCTCGAGAAATGAATGAGTAATTCATTTTTATCCGTAGAGTATTAAAGGGTGAGCACTAAAATTCTAACATGTTCAAACTATCATAAAACATGCAAATTATTCAAATATCATAAATAATAAAATAATATATAAAAACAATATAAGGATTGTAATAAAGGGTGAATACAAAATATTTTTAATGGTTTTGATTAAAAGAAAATATGTAATTATAATGTACAATATATGTACATATAAAATGAATATTATATCTTTTATATGTATATTATATATTTTGACATGTGTAATATATGTTTATGTGTTTATAATTTTGTAGATGTATGATATTTCTTTTAAAAAAACAATATATGGTATACACTTTTATGTGTATGGTATATTTTTATTTGTCATACTTTTTAGGTGATATACAATTTAGATAGGAAAATGTTGGACATCTCCTATTACTCTCTCTCTCGCAATTCTTGATGACATGTATATGATTTAACATCTTAATTTTTAACACATTAATTCATGATTTGATAATTTAATGAAATGTGAAATCATAAATTAACACAGTCAAACCATAAGTTAGGATGTCAAACCATAAATGAAGATCTAAAATCAAATTTTAAAATTTATACAAGTATATTTTTTTTTACGAATATTAGATGGTGTACGTGATATTTTAAAGACTTTGTGAAATCTAACAACAATATTATATTTTTGTAGTCATTTTTTTGGTTATTTATATACAAACAAAAACAGACACAATTTGAACAGGTTGTCTCGTTACAATCAAAACGATACCAACATAATTTATCAACATTGCACAATAATTTCTGAAATAGTTAAATTCATAGTAAGAAAATATAAAACAATTTGAAAAACTCATCAATATGCAATAAATCTTACATCACATAAAGAAGTCATTTATTAATTACAAAAAATAGATTAAATGTATGAGTTATTTATAATCAAAATTAAATAATACTCATATAATTATTTTATCTCATGAGATTTGCTTCGGACACTCATGATCATATAAAAGATCTATACATAAAAAACGTGCGGAATTTCCGCGCGCTTCCTGCTAGTAACATTTGTAATCTTTCATGTTCACATAAATACATGACAAGTTAATATTAATATCAAATAATTATACAAGCTCGTGATAAAACTATTAAGGTTCTGCTCGATCTTATTATCTAAGTACACATTCCGAATTCTATAAATACGTGCATCCTTATTGATCCATTATCTTTTTTTTGAAGGAGTATTGATCCATTATCTATAAACCCAGACTCGTAAAAATCATGTCATTGCAAATTCGGATTTTTTAAAATTCAGGATATTGTGCTTCAGGCATAATGTATGAGGTGTAATGCAAATTCTTGTTGTGTATTTATCAGTTCTCTCCAACTTCTCATTATGTATTTCAGAAAGGAAGTGAACGCATAATACAATATACTAGAGTTTTGGCAATTCTTTCAAACATTATTTTTTTATATATACTTACAAACTACCATCACACAAAAGTTATTGCTTGCATATTATCACACCTATGAGGCTTCCCTCATGAGTATTAGCCCTTTTGTTTTAGACTACCCTACACGGCTACACACACACACACACACACACACACACACACACACACAACACACACACACACACACACACCACACACACACACACCCACAACACACACACACACACACACACACACTCACTTTTTATCCGTAAAGTATTAAATATGAAGAAATGTTAATATAACAAAATTGATCAACACTAAAGTTCTAAAATGTTCAAACTATCATAGAACATGCAAATTATTCAAATATCATAAATATTAAAATAACATATAAAAACAATATATGGATTACAATAAAAGGTAAATACAAAATATTTTTAATGGTACCGATTAAAAGAAAATATATAATTATAATGTACGATATATGTGCAATTAAAATGAATGTTATATCTTTTAGATTATGTTATACAATTTCACATGTATAATATCTGTTTATGTGTTTCTAATTTTTTAGATGTATGATATTTTTTTAAAATACAATATATGATATACACTTTTATACGTATGATATATTTTTATCTGTTATACTTTTTAGGTGTATGATATACATTTTTGATATATGTATACATGTTTATCCATTTTTATATGTACGATATATCTTTATGTATGTGTGATATATGTTTTAAGATATATAAATTTTTTTACAAAAATAATATTTTGTATATAATAATTCTACACAACATGCTCTCGCAACATGATTGACAGCAGAATGATGAGATGTAGAGTGTGAATTGAATTAAGTTAAATTAATTTTATAATGTGAATAAAATATCCAACTTAAGATCAATATTCTGTTGTGTAGAATTATTTTTTGTATAATTTGTTTGGACTAGATTAATACAATTTGTATAACATTTTTTATTTTTTTTATGTACATGTGGAATATAAAAATACGGTCGAAATTGAAAAAAAATAATCAAACAGTAATCTGTCGTGCACATAAAATGCACATAATCAAGAAATGCTCTGGTCAATTTCATTCTCAAATTAGAAAGGATCATTTTGTCGATATTTCAGGTAGCCTTTGAGAGGGGTATAAATAGATTTGTAAATATTATAATGTCAGAACTGTGATTTTAAAACTGAATTTCTTGTGTTTTGGTATTTCTCTCTTTGTATTATCGTTGAGAACCACCGAGACTTCTCCATTTACTCGTTTTTTTTTTATCGTCGATTTTTGTGAAATTTTTACAATTGAATCCTGTTTTTTGGCTAATTCTGTGTGAATTTTGCAGGGATTCAACTTGATATCTGATATCATAAAAAATAAATAATAATTTCCATGCTTGGCTTTGGAGTAACGAAGGGAAAGAAACATCTGAAATATAGTGTCAAATCATGTTGCATGAGAAAAAACATAAATTCAAAAACAACTTAAACCACCAAATCACAGCATGACAAATGACAACAATTACTCAAATTTCTACTAAGCTGCAATCTTCTCTGCCACCTCCTTGGCCACCTGAGTTGCATCGGCTTCGGAGGAGACGAGGGTCCAATCGGGAGGAAGAGCCGGAAGAGGAGGATACACAGGGGGACCTCGGTTCTTGGCCGACCCATGCTTCTTAGGCCGAGTCTTGAGGTGGTGGGCCGTCGCCTTCTTCTGCGGCCTCGACGAGCACTCGATTACCAGAGGGAGACGTGTCGAGGAGAGTTTCGGCTTGGTAGGGGCTGGAACTGGGGTTCTGGGTAGCAAGGTCATTAAGGACGCCATTGTTGGACCTCTCTTTGCTTTGAGATAAGATTTGAGGATTGAGATAAGGGGAGTCGATTCCAGTGTTATTTCAACTAATTTTGAAGCCCAATGGAGTTTTTGATGCTTTATTTGGGCCTCCAAAATCCCCTAGAAAATGAATTTATATCTTTTGTTGTAGAAATGGAGATAGGATGAAGTTACCCCATATATCGATTTCATATTTCTAATTGGTGTCAGTCAGTTACGATATATTCCGTATCGGTTAAGTAAATCGGTTCATCGATATATGAACCGATATACGGATTGATATGGGCCGGTATGGACCGTTATGGACCGATTTGAACCGATTAATTTGAATTTAAATTACAATTTGTTTCAACATTTGATTTTGGACCGACATATTATTACAATTTATTGTATTATTTATGAATTTTATTTATAGTTTTGAATGTATTTTTAATTTAACTTGAAATTTATTTTGTATTCTTGAATTTTAATTATTAATAGTGTAGAATTCGAATTAATTTAAAAAAAAATAGTATAAATAAATATTAAATATTATAAAAATTAATTTAATTTAATATATATTTAGTATTAAAAAGTACATAGCCGGTATATCACTGATATTATCCGATATGAATTCGTTATATAAGTCATATCGCTCATCGTTCGTCTACCGATTTATAAGCGATATGCGATATCTATAACATTGGAGAGAACACAGAAAATCTTAATTGGAAATAATTTCATGCATCATGCAAATAATTACACCAAATATTTTTCCTCATAAGGGAAATCTATGTTCTCGCATAACGAGATAACTCATTAATGTCAATTTTCCTATTTACTGTACAACTGTTTTTGCTTGTTTCAGGAGATCATCAGATAAAAGAAGGGAAAATTATCCGAAGAACCCTTACATGTTCAAAAATTACAATAATATCCATTATGTACATTGATTTTCTGTTTTTATAATTTTTTGTAATATAGAGGTTAATTTGCAAAAGAGTGAATGAAATGAATGATAGGTGAAATGTCATATTTTTCAGATTCGATTCTGATCATATCAAGTTTTTAACTTTGACATGACCTTTCATGGTGAATTAGTGTATTTATAATTTGGGTGTAACTTTTGGATTTTGTATTTTATACACAACCTCTCTTTCTATCTTTTCCTAGAGAGAGAAAGTTGAGAAATAAGAAAATAAACATGATATGTTTGTACCTTTTTCTTACTGAGTTTAGTTTAATCGATTCATGAATATAATTATCATCATACTTTATATTATCATCATACTTTATAATAATATGAAAATGTATATAGATCACATTTATTGCCTTTGTATGCCATGATATATGATTTCGATTATACATATGAAAGGGGAATTAATGCAATCATTAAATGGTTCTGTTTGGCTTGTACCCAAAAAAATCAATAACCTTTTTCTCCCCAAAATACCCCTTCAACCCTATATTGCATTATTAACAATAAACAAAAATTTGTTTTATGGTAAGCAAGTTTTGATTTCCAAAATGCATATATTTTTAATATATTACAACTTAATAAATATTTCAGATTTGGCAATGTTGATCAAAATCAAGCAAACCAAATTTCCTACTTCTAAACATCTATAATATCCCTAGCCTTGTATAATTAAAAATCAAAGGAGGGATTATAATAAACTCCATCAAAATTACAAACAGAAAAATATTAAGAAACAAACAAAAAACAATTAACATTTTAAAATTAATCAAGGAATTTTACGGATTTATGATCGAATCTCCACATTTGCATTTCCAATTTAGCGGCTTGTAGTTCGTGCTTTCGTCCCCTCTCGTGTAAATCACTTCATGAAAAAAATTCCCCAATTTATTCTGCGGCGCAATCGGTACTTGAACGGCGACACAATGGCTACAAGAGATGCATCTTTGTTCGCATCGAGGTGGTCTTGATCCGATTAGTTCTACTTCCATGATTCTCTCATCCTGAAACGTACATCATTGTTTGCTGAATTTAGTATTTACAATCTTTTTGCATCTAAATTTAAAGTAGTTCAGTACCTTCGTGGGTTCTTGTGAAAATGGTCTGCCTGAGAATGATCACACAAATACAAATGTAAGAAAGATTGAATATTTTTTAATTTGAAGTGAAAATCGAGAATGGTACCGTGAACAGAGTGGAAGAAGAATAAGAAGAGGAGAAGGACGGAGGAGGAGAGAAGAAATCGCCTGGTATTGATGGAGGTGAAGTAAAGGAGATGACTCGTGTGACCCATCCGAGGATATGATTTGAATGAATGAATGAAATGAAGGGGGGGGGGGGGGTACTGAACCTACTGATGGAGAAGACGAGTTTATTTATGTATATATATGGATTGTTTCGAGTATTAAAGAGATGGAGTGTAGTGCTATTAAGTATTATGAGTTTTGGGGTTCATATCCATCTCCAAGTTACTCTTTGTTATGACGACAATGTCATAATAGGAAATGCAGGTGATATGAACATATTTTGTGAATAAAATGGATTTTAGTTTAAATTATTTCGATTCGAGTTACAATATTGTCATATTTTTTTAAAAAAATTGTACATTTTTATTTACAACTAGTATGTGCCGGGTATGTTAAATAGTCTTCGATTATATGATAATATTTATAGGAATATGTTATGCATAAAGAAATTAGATTCAAATATAACTGCTACAATTATATGTCTTAGATTTTGAGGATTCAAAACCAATTTGAAATGGAAAATAAATAGTTGAATATATTTTATGTTTTTCATAAAAAAAAAAATAGATGTATTCTTATCATCGCGGATACCAAGACATAAAAATCGTCTAACGAGTGAAAATTGATTAGTGCCTGAAGTTTGAAATACAAATTCTTAACCATTATGAAGCTAAAAAACTAAGTTATATTTCTGCATACGAAGCTACAAGTCATATATACTAACATTTTCCCTTTAAAACACAATTCCTTCAAAAGAATTATAATTAAAAAACATAAAAACAAAATTATCAACAGAGAGAAAGAGAGGTCCTCGTTGAACCTCTTTTATTGAGAGATAATAAGAAGACAAGATGAGAGTGGAATTATATTTATGTGATTGTCGTTACAATTTGCCTGAAGATCAAAGAACCGATTGGTAGATCTTGGAGCAACGCTCGCGCATGTCATTACGATTAGAAATGAAGACAAATTAATGGAAGTTGAAATTGAAGAAGTTTCCAAAATTGCAAAATATAGATAAATATGATATTTGAATTATGACTTTGATACAGGCAATGTTTATACGATGAAAATCATTTATCATGTAACTTTTATTAATCTCTAAAATAATCATCATTTATTTTCATATTGAATTGTTTATTTTGAAATGCTTGAAAAAAAAGTTGTTATATTTAATTATTAGAATTTAGAATCTTATCGACGTGATCATATTTAGAATATTGTTTATTATAGTTTTAATGTATTTCGTTAACAACCAATTTATTATTTACAAATTCAGTATAATTATGCTATAGCTAATTATATATTTCTCAAAACTTATACTATACTATGTTATTTTTGTTATTTCATTTTTATTGAGGTACTCGATAACTTGGCATATTTTTCAAACATGTAAATAGTAGTATTTTTTTGTTTATTTGCTAATGTTACGATGAAACTAGTCTACGAATATTATATTTTGATGTTAATAATATTTACTTTTTTCTTTTTCTCGTTTCGGCTGGAAAATATTCTTATTTATTTAGTCATACCATGTAATTAAATATGTTTTGCAATATCCTTGACAATATTTTCTATTAAGTAACTATTTTATCCATCAAACTTTATTTTATTCATAGTAAATTAAGAATTTTTTGTTGTTGTTGTTGTTACAATCTCGTATGCACACACACTAGAGACTAAATGATATCCTAATAGAAAGCTTTTTCATACTTCATAGTCAAGGACTCAAGCTGCACGCAACACTCGAATCCTGCACTTTTGGGAAGTGAGGATGGATACCATCCGCTTGAACTATCAAAACGATGATAATTAAGAAAAAAAACTTATTTGAATAGTATTGTAATTAAATTGTATTACAATTACAATTCTGCTCGAAATAAAAATGTATCTCTTGTTTTGATGTAACAAGTAGGGGCTTGGGAGATCCATAGCAATGATGAGAATGGTGTAGTCCGTAGGAGAGATATATGATTGATGGGTAGTGGTGAACAGGTGGAAATGAGTGTACTCCAAAGTTTGTACTACTGGTCCATGCATTTAATTCTACCATCACCATAAAAACATCCCTGCTCTCTTTTGGCCTTTTAGCCTTTCAGTATCTGCTCAGTGACACGACCAGAAGCAAAGCCCCAGAAAAATAACAGAGAGAGAAACTGGAGAGAGAGAGAGAGAAAGAAAGGACATAACAGTTGTATCAGAGATTTTATACGAGAAAACAAGAAAGAGACCACAAATTTTAAGGACAACATAGTCACCCCTGAGTTTTCATTAGTTTTCTTTTTCATATTTTCTCGCAATTCTATCCTGCATTTTTTATTTTTTTGCTTTCTGTGAATTTCAAGTGAAGAAGTAATATTGTATTTAATGCAACTATTTTGGTTCCATTCACTACATGACCACATCAATATTTTATATTATGGGCCCACATCAATATAATAAGAACAAGATTACCCAAAAAAAATAAGAATTAATTAAATTTAAATTGTTCTTTTAAGATATACAAAATCTAAAAATATTGACACGTGAGCAGAGAGATGCTCAAAAAAGGGTAAAAAGGGTATAGATGGATAGGAGTACCTGTGAATAGGGGATTCTTACCGCAAAGAGACGGTAAGAAGGGGATAAATAAAATGATGGTAGTGGTCCATGATAAACCAAACTAATGGTAATGCACCACGTAAGCTAAATGCATTGTAAGGAGAGTAGGCTCATCGAATAATGGGTTTTGAGAAGGTAGAATGGAGGAATTTGGGGGATAAAATCCAGAAATTTGTATTACTTTGTACTGGTTGATTCTGATTTCTGATCAGTCCCATCTCTACACGCTAACTTTCACAACCTCTCTCTCTCTCTCCTCTCTCTCTCTCTCTCTGGATGCAAAGGATGTATTAAAGTTGATGAAGAGAGATTTCGGCTTTTAATGTGTACGATAGAAGCAATGTTATCTGTTGTGTGATGGGGATGTTTGTTCCATTTATTTAGGGTGACCACTTAATTGGGAGCATGTATTGTTTTATTTTTTAAGATACTGTGAGTCTGTGACTGTGACCTTAATTAGTTGCATCAAATATTTTTTATCAGAGAGGGAGAAAAGACTTGTGAAAATATTTTTGATTAATCAGTTGCATCGAATAAACCGAGCAAATAAACGCAACATCCACTCGCAACATGTTAGAAATGTGATTGTATGATATTTCACAATCCTCAATAAATACACAACATCCACTCGCAACATGTTAGAAATGTCATTGTATAATAACTACCCATTATCCATGTATTACCTGATAAATCGATAGTAAGTAATAACTATATTAAACCTAATCCTAATACTCTCCCATCAAGTGTATCGGTCACGGATAATCGTTAACTCTGTCTCGAGGTAAGCGAACGTGCGATGAAGATAATTATTTATAAATCACATTCGTCATTTGGTCCTATATATGTAAATATTTTACAAGTAGTCGTTTGCTCGCAACAAGACCTGAAATGAAGCCAATGGTGAAGGTGTAAAGTTCTAGGTCTATGTAATAATTACGAAGGATTGTATAATGCAATATTATTTATTCAATAATTTTTTTTAACATTAATATTGTTAAGCGTAATTGGTTTTGATTTTAATCTTAAAAAAACAAACCTTGAATGACAATCTCGATCATACTTACCTAAAAAAAATATGTATTCACACTAGTATGTTTGCAAATTGATAGTTACGTTTTGCTAATCATTAATACTGGTTATCAAGTTTGGAATATAGGTATGTAATAGAGATTACATAATGGAATGACCGTCACATGGGAAGATGCATGGTTATTGTCATCAGCGATTTCCATAATAGATAGTATGATTAATCCTACGACTGAGGTTGTCATTGATTCTTGTGTGTGGAACTTCATGCTTTGATACACTTCTATGTCGTCTTGACCGATGACCAATAGGATGTTGTAGGGTATGAAGTAAAGCACGACGAGGAATGTGAGCAACCAAGACGGGATTTGTTTTCCGATTTAGAGAGAGATACTTTTTTGCCACCCGTTGAATTAAGACCGGAGAAATGCATGACCATGCTTATAAGAATGATATTAACATTTGTTGGTAATGTCATTTTGTCTTTTATCAGTCTAATTCTCGATCGAGGAAATTACGCTAATCAAATCAAGATTGACATGATAATCATGCTTGTGATTAGCAAGTATCGTAGAACAAAAAAATTAAGTCACATAACTATCTTGTTAGGAAAATGATCACGGATCATTCGTTTTTATTTGGGTGATCGTAATGTCTTACTAGAGACTGCTTATGATTAAGAAACTCTAAGTTTGGTTCGTTACCAAATTAGACGAACCTACTAGGCCCACCAATGTGCTAGTCTTGTTGAACGAATTAATGTTCTTTAAATAATATGTGTATGTGATATACATATTGGAAAAGATAAAAATGTGTATATCATAATTCGAAATAAATAAATACATATAATATATATGTGATATATATATATATATATATATATATATATATATGGAAGAATTAAGTTATTTGTATAGGGCCGAAAATTATTAGCCTTACAAATAATATACTTGATATATTTATTTGCATGGGCCAGATAATTTAAGAAACACTAATTCAATAAAACCCATCTTTGTTATTAATTTTTTCAAGAAAAATCACTTACTTGCAGGCCTAAAAAGCACCATTTTATGGCACATTCCGTTAGATCGTAATACAAGCCCAGGCCCAGAAATATCTGAAAACCACTTTAAACTTGGAACATCCTTTATAATACAAATAAATCCGGTCCAGTCCAGTCCATATCAGCAGCAAAAAATGCAAATTGATCATGCTTGATAACCATTAGTTAGTAAATTAAATTAAATTAAATAATATATATATATATATATATATATATATATATATATATAAAGTATCTACAAGCGGTTGTATAATATCTTGCACTAGCTTCTGCCTTCTTCACTGGTATGCTACGTCTGGTACGTGGTACCAATCAGAGTTCTAGTTTCTTCAGCCGAATATAATTATCAGGATTGAAAATTGAAAATATATTTGATACAATACAAGAGAGGACTTCATTATTTTAAAAAATTATCCGCAAAATATAATACATATTCTTGCGGGACTGAAAATCATTCAAACATCACGTCATTTTGACGATTGAACTCCTGTTGCACAAGAAAAGTGAACTGTAGTTTTCTGAATATATAATTACTTTTTTCGTTGTATTTTTTAATACGGTAATAAAATATTTGGCAAAATCTTCGAGCCGACAAGGCGGTAACATTTTCATTAGATCAATCAAAATATCAAAACTGACACTACTTGCGAAACAAGTATGCATGGTTGCCTCTAGTCAGGGCCGGCCCTTCCGTCTGCCAATTGTGACAAATAGCACATTCCCCCAATTTTAAAAGGCCCCAAATTTTTGTTTGTATGTAGTTTAGTGTAATTAATGATCTAAAAAAATGATATTTAAATGATAAATCGTTAGTTATGTAATAATTTTGATTATTTTTTTTGTATGAGTTTCGTATTTGAGAAATTTATGGTAAACTTAATATAATATTAAAATTTAATTAGTCTAATTATTTTTTCTGTCAAATGCTCTAAACAAATGTCGGTACGGTACGGCCCCGCCCCGCCTCTACTCCATGGGCTTGTGAAACTTGCCCCAATGTCTACCTCCAAAAGGTTATATATATGATTTTACTTGATGTGAGGCATGACTATTGCACCTAAATAAGGAATCTTTGGCTCTCGAGTTAGTTATTATGAAATAATTCTAAAGATTATATATATGATTTTACTCGAGAAAGATTATATACATGCATAATGTTGTTTATCTGTGAGTTAGTTATTATTGCTTTACTTTTGGGTATGAAATAATTCTAATGTGATTGTATTTCAAATTTAAGATAATATAGGTAAACTAATTATAGTCTCTGTTCTAACAATATTGGCAATATATAAGCAGCAAAAAGGTTCGGTTCGGTTCGATTCCGCATCGATTAGATAACAAAAAACAATTCGCGAAAATGCGCAAATCCCAACTCTGAGAACATGCAGAACCAAAACTTTTCAATATTTTGTCTTGCAAAGGATGGATTAAACAGCCATTCATCCTTTAATTAATCTAATTTTTTCATCCTTTGCATGTGAGCTTACGCACGCATTCGTATCTTGATTAACGAGAAACGACCCTCCTATCCTTTAATCAATTATGAGGGCATATATTCATCTCCAACATGGAGTATTTTTATGTTATGCATGCATAATTATTTATCTATTAAGCTTAGGGGGTACACATATTGGAGATGTCATGAGAGAACAAATGGTATATTAGGGTTATAAAATGATTTAGCCCTAGTTTTACCCAAACTAGTGGGGGCATGGAGGCATCTTTGTGCATTTCTAGGAGTGTGTGGAAATTAAACTACACACAATATACAAACACTATTGGGAACATCACGCTACCAATGACTTCTCTTTTGTTCTCTTCTGAGCCCTAGTTAATTCAAGTATGTAAATATAATATTGTTCGTTCATAGTCCTTGCATTGTTTGATATGTTTTATACATTGTCTTTCATGTCAATATATTACTTCTAGTTGGCGTTTATGGTGTTACTTAATTACATCACGGCATTCCTATCTTTGTTTAGTAGAATAATTATGTTAGTGTGTTTTGTCCATAGAAATTTCCATTTATTAACCAAAAATAAACAAAGGAGGGCTTTGAGATTGATGAAGATGTTATATAATTAAAGATAATGTAAACTGAATAGAGAAAATTTTAAGAAACAAAAATGAGAAATGTCTCGTTCACTTGTATTAATTGAGCGTAAGTAGAGTTTTTGATAATCATAAAACAAATATAAAGTAAGAATACGGACGTTAGCCAATGGATTCATAATTCAGATTGAGTGTTTGACACAAAAAATCATATGTTGCGAGATGTTGTGGATTGAAATTTCATTGACATTAATGTATGAAAAACAAAGAAATTTCTTCAAATATTTTAAAAAATAGGAGTATGTTATTCGTATCCACTGTACATATAGTTTTCTCGGAGATCATTGTAAAGTCCTAGTCTATACAACGATCTTCTCGCGGTGAATCTCTCTCAAGATTAATCCTAGTCTTCACTTGTATTTCTCTTTTCTATTTTGCTCAAGTTCTCTAAATTGTCAGAGTGATGAGGAATGGATTGGATTGAGTGAAGAGACACAAATTAGGATTTATGCAGATACGAACGTGTGAAAATGCACCGATTTGAATTTTGCCGCACCAACATTTTGTGCTCACGAGAGTATTCTTCTCGATCAAGATACATGCAATTAAACAATATTTGTTATGTGATGATCTAGGTTTACTTAATGTTGACAACATATTTACAAGATGTAAATCATGAGCAAAACCTAGACAAATATCATGATTATCCAAGTTGAATAAAAACATCACTGATCATAATCTAGCTCAAATCGACAAGTACTTAGTTTTTTTGGTCTTCGATATTGGTTGTTAAAAGATATGGTGAACTTATCCTTTTAAATGATTAACTACTCTTTTATGATCGAGAATGAGACCTAAAATATTCAATCAATATCAACAATACATGTTAATTTCATTGAACATGACCAGAGTTTGCTTCAGCCCTAATTCATAAGGGAGGCCGAGAGTTATCTCCTTATAATAAGAAGGGAAGAATCATGGTCATGATCATTCACATAATTAACTCTCTCCTTATAATAAGAAGGGAAGAATCATGATCTTGATCATTCACATAATTCGTCTTGTTTCACGTAATATCCAATGATGACTTCATGATTATTTTGTTAGAGATAATGTATAATCATATCTATGTATCACAATTTAAATATAAATATTCTATGGTGATTTCGAGTCCAAGAACAAATACTTTATTTGTCATGAAAATATCTAGTGACATGACCATACATATTCTCATAAATTAGTCAATTCATCATGCCGTCTTCAATAAATACATATATTTCAGATTCGACATTTCTAGTGCCCATATATGATTTACTCAGACAAATCTATTTTTATAGACATCTTATATATGACTAGATATTCATTTAGAATTGTATTCATTTTGTTTTACGATTTTACGATCATAATCACGTATTACGGTGACGTACAAAAAATCATATAATCCATGATCGTTACAATGATTATATGATATAAATATGAATCGTAGTAATAATAATAATAATCCGTATACACAAAGCTAAACGGTATAATCTAGAACAGTATTTCCTTCATAAAACACCCACCTGACGGGTTTTACATCATCGGCATTCTTCGTGTGCTATCAAGTAAAATTTTGTGTACGGCAGTACTCTTGAATTAATATTGGTTCTTGATTCTCTATTTATTATTAATTATATCAATTGCATTCTTTTTTCTTTTTCTTTTTACAAGCCCGTAGGCATATCAATTGCATTCGCATATTTAATCATCTATTGCTATTTTCATCTTCTTTCAGTAAATACATAATTTATTATGATTCGGATCATTTTAATATTTTAGAGGTTCTAGAATCTAAAAAGAGCTAAATTAAACACTTTTAAGGATGAGAGTACATATTGATGAACCATTAAATTAAGGTGCATTAGTAAATGACCACATGTTAATTTTTTAACTCATTAATGAGCAGTAAATTTTAATCAGTTTAATGTTGGTTTATAGGACCACAATCAACTAGGTTAAAACAACACACATCCATTATTGCTTATTTCTTCACCAATCTTGGAGCATTTGGTCAAATTTGGCCCCAGATATTAGCTGTTTTGATTGTGACCCAATTTCTATCTAGGGTGAAAATTCACATTCTTTTAATTCGGAGCTTAATGAAATTATAAAATTATCTAGATTTTTTTTTTTTTTTTTAGAAAAAGAATAACTTTCGGTTAGTCCTTGGCTTGTATTAAAAAAGAAAACTATGTAAACAATAAAAATAAAAATAAACTAGAGTGTCATATGATGTTATAATTATCGCTTTATTTTTTCCTAGCCTCGTTCATTGGATGGCTTCTTCGTATGTTTTTTGTGCAATTAAATTTGGTTGTAGAATGGGTCCATCAAGTATCCTTGCGTTACGTTGTTTCCAAATTGCCCAGTTAGTCACTGCCCACATTGTTTGCCAAGATTTCTTGTCTTCTTTATTTAGCTATCTTTTGTTAGGGCTGTACACAAAAAGTTTCAACCCGCCCAATCCGACCCGGACCGACCCGTTTTTTGCGGGTTCCTAAACTATTGGGTCGGGTCCAGGTTGATATTTTGTAAAACCCGGTATCATGGGTTGGGTTATGGATTTGAAATTAAAAACCCGGATTAACCCAACCCGACCCGTAAAACTTTAAGGTTCAAATTAATTAGGAAAAAAAGTTATATTTCCTAAACTTCTCAAATGACACAGTAACTTAATATCACATATATTTCCTGATTAAAAAAATGGAAGGTCGTGATATTTTATTAGGGACATATTTGATACTTATTACATTACCATAATTTATTATCTTTCCTTATCTTTTCTTTGCCTTATATGCAAATTATATTTGTCAAGTATGCAAACTTTCTTATTTCATGAAAATATAAATTTACCATTATGTTTGAAGTTTATTTATGATTGAATATTCACAAAAATCTTACTATTCTATTTCCTAGTGGCAGGATCATTATTGGAACTTTTGCAGCAATTTCTTTTCATAATAATATTTTACTATAAGTTTAGGAATTCATATTTGCTTAATTAATATTATATTTTGGATGTTTGTTATATTACATGGTTTAATTAATTAATATTTATTTTCTAATTGTGGTTCATGTATTTGTTAAAATAAATTTGATGATTTAATTAAAAACATAATTATTATTGCATTTTTTTTGTTACTTATGAATACATATCGATATAATATATACTCGGCAAAAAAAACCCGGCTAACCCGCCCAACCCGGTTATGTTGGGTTTCGAAATTTTTATAAGTGTCATGGGTTGGGTTGGGTTGGAAAAATAGAAACCCGTTCAAAGTGGGTTGGATTATAGTTTCGATAGAAACCCGTCCAACCCGGTCTACGTACACCCCTATCGTTTGTTGACTATACATTCTTATTGGGGCCATTGAAATTCTTTCGATTCTTCTCCATTTTGCAGTGTAAAAGTGCATTGAATTATCTAGATTCTTAACTATTACTCTTTAGTAACATAGAAGATGAAAGTTCCATATTGATTTTTAAGGCAATATATATATATATATATATATATATATATATATATATTGGGAGTTCTATCGTATATACATTTTTTGATTATGATACACTCATTTTCAAGGATATTTTGAGTAATTATCAATTAATGACTATTTAAGGTAATTTTTTAAGTGTATTAGTAAATATAAAAAAAAAAAACAAAGTTTAATTATGTCCAAACTAATAGTGTGATTAAAAAATGAGAGGGAAAAGAAAATCTAATTGGTTGTACGTAGTATGATGGAGACGAGACAATGGTGGTTTAAATGCGGCTGAAAGTATTAAGACCCACAACCATGTTGGCCACGAGGAAACTAACTGGCATAAATCTTCTTGCCTCCCCTCTACTCTCCAATAATTCCCATTGCCAAGTTTCTTTCAATCTATTTTAGGTTTTCCATTTATGATAATATCAAGTAAAAATAGTAAAATGCTAATGAACTTAACAACAATAGTGGACACAACCAGTGACGGATCTAGGGACGGATCTTGCCATAAATCAATGAAGAGGACGGTAATCTAGAGAGGTTACCGTGAAAAAATTTCAAAATTTTTTGAAAGGACGATAGTACATAATTTTACAGTTCTATCATAAAATACACTAACATAAACACGTATATATATATATATTATCGTTCAAAATTTTAGGAGATGACAGTTTCCCTCCCTAGTACATTAATATATTCGTCAATGGACACAACAACACAACAACTTCATGATATGAAATTAATGGTGGACTTTAAATATAAACTATATAGAGGATGATTTTAACATAAACCTATGATGCATGAAAATGAATTTGGGGACTAAATATATTGCTTTTATAATCTCACTAGTACATAATATATTAAATTAAAATCACTAATTAAGTAATTATAGATTTTTGTTTGTTTGTTTGTTGAGAACTTCATCAAAAGCATGGCTTCTTTATGGATTTATTATCATCGATGATGTGTACACAGCACAATACCGAGGATAAAAATATATAATAATACAACTACAACACTATATATTCAGCTAAATTATACCTACTAAAAAGTTTAGATAAATAGTTTATTCGTTTGTGGTCCAAAACATACAATATATTAGATATTATATATATGGAGTGTAATACACAACAAAAGTTTTAAGTGAAATCTGTGATAGGTGAAGATGAAGATTAATTTTATGAAAAATCTGTTTGGACCCCCCAATAATTCCATTGATCACAAGAAGGTGAGGTGAATAAAGGAAGCAAAAGAGTGTTGCTGGCAATACAAGCTACACACAAACTAACATGCTACGTGGGGTACTTCCAACATTCCCAACACCCATTCAAGTTTTTTTCTTTTTCTTTTTCATTTTCTTAGTTGCACAATATTTTTTAAAATTATGTTAATTATGAAGATATAATTAAAAAAAATCATATCCATTTAAAAAAAAAAATAAGCTCATGGTAACAATTGGGAGACAAAAGTTGGAGTGTGTAAACCAAAAGCGAGCTTTATTAGTTTGACTAATAGTAGCTCCTATAAAGAACATATTAATGAATATAAATGTAATCATAATTAACAAAAAGGTCGGGCTAAATTACATAGGCTCACGTGAGGCAAGAACTAGATCACTTTCGTAGAGAAATTTTTCAAAAACCCCTAAATTTCTTAAATATTTAGAAAAAAATCTTTTCATTATATTTTTTGTCTCTTTAAAGTTTTTTTTTTAAGTGAGTCTAGAACACGAAACATGCTCATTTTGGACTTAATTTTTTAATAATTAAAAAGCTGAAGCTATTACAACTTCTGCCAACGGCAAGGGAAAAGAAAAAAGAAAATGTAACGAAAAAGACTGAATCTAATTTTCAATATTGCTTACATATCATTCTAGATTTTAAATTTTAACTAAGTTTTACTCATTAGTTCAAACTTTTGCTAGGATCCAATTTTTGTAGTAGATGCTATGCAATTCTTATAGTTAAAATATGAGACTTCATTTGGTCTCTGAAAATTCGGTTGTTTCGTTCTCACCATATTGCCCAAACAATTGCAGATTGCCTCTCTAAAGTTGATTGGATATCAGTGTTAATTGCTATCTATATAAGTGTTAGAGAGAGTTTTGGCCTGTCAAGATTTCAAAAAACAAATACATATATGTGGAGATTCGGTATATAATATTTATGTTTGCTCTAGGTCCCCCAGTAATAAACATTATTTCAATATTACCAACTAAAAAAGTAATATATGAAAATAAATTAATGAATGAGTAAACAAATTATTTGGATGCAATGTTAGTTCTAACTATTAATCATAGGAGTAAAAAAAGGATTAACATATTTTGTAAGAACTATAATAATGAATATATAAAATTATGGAGTTTTATAGAATACTTCCAAAATTTAAGGGGTATTTTTGAAAATTGTCCTTGTTTTTTATAGAAAGTTCTTATGTTCTCTGTTTCTATACAGTTTTTGAGTTGGCAATGTGGGTCTTACACATAAGTAGGTTTGGTCAAGTGTCTTTGGATATGGCCCATTTCGAATAAATTAGACAAAAAGAAGGGCCCATTTCAATAATATAATTTATTTATAAGATACGCATGTACTTTCTATAAAACATTGGATTATAAATTCATGGAAACTATAAACCCTAGAGTAGCAATTCAATTACATGACATTTTTTAATTAACATCAATTTGCGGATTAATTAACCAGGATAAACATGCTTGGTTAGATAGAATCGAGTTGGGCCCAGATCATGTGCACGTGCATTGCACGTGAACTTTACTAACATGTTATTTTGAGTGCATTATAAATATGAGAGCCTAGTATGTCTCCCAGATTCCTCCACTCCACACATTCTCGATCTGGGATGTTAGTAATTAATCACTTTCCTAATTAACAAAAAGACATTCGATTAATAATTAATTATTATAAAATTACGATATATATGAATTAACAATTAATATTTAATATTTATTAATTTTTTAATAAAATATCTTTGTGTTAATTAAGAGGGAGATTAGTTGTTAATTTTCCATATCGTCAATGTGTGGGGGAAACTGGGGAAAAGGGTAAAATTTCCCTAAATTTAACTAGGATTAGGGATGTCAATGGGCCGGGTAAAACCCGAACCCGCGGGTACCCGACCCGAACGGGGCGGGTAATATCCGAAAAAAATATCCGCGGGTCGGGTTTTACCCGAAAAAAATTACCCGCTCCGGGTTCGGGTTCGGGGATAATTTTTTACCCGCGGGTATACCCGAACCCGAAAAATACCCGAGAAATACCCGAAAATATCCAATGATATGAAAATTTGTGATGTTTTATAGATTAATTATTTGTAATATTTGTATTTTGTACAAGTTTCTTGTTTTATGTATATAAAATTGTGGGTGATTTTACGTATTTGTATAATAATTTTTTAGATTTTTTTTTTTTTTAGATTTTATATAGGTGATTTTCGGGTAACGGGTTCGGGTTCGGGTATATCCGTTACCCGCGGGTTCGGGTTCGGATATGATTTTTTACCCGCGGGTATTTTGGTTTCGGGTTCGGATATGGGAGAGGCTTACCCGAACCCGACCCGCCCCGTTGACATCCCTAACTAGGATATTGGCAATTTGTGTCCTATATCATTCTGAAAAAGATGAGTTTTCGGGTACCCATTTTGTGTTTTTTTTTTCGTTCTACCATTCATATTTTATATTTTGTCGATAATAAAGTTTGTTGTCCATATACAAATACAAATATCGTTTTTGACACAATACGCATGACAAAAAAGTTTTTAAAAAAACTTAGAATACAATACATGTACTATATATATAATATTTCATTAATTATAGTACTATTAATTTTTTTTATGAAGTAGATATTATATGCTTGGGTAAAATATACTAAAAAAATATAATTATTGAAATAAGTATTTGGGAAATATTCGAAAAGTATATGGTATTATTTTCAAATAAAATATTTAAATACGCCACGCGGATTTAATAAGTATATGACGAGTATCGTACGTGTATCTGTATCAGATATAGTATTCGACATGACACCGTTTGTTTATTGGGAATTCTTCAAAAACCTCCTAATTATTTTGGAATTTATCAAAACTCCATACTTTTTAGATTACTTGAAAGCCCTCGAGAAATTGAATTGGATATTTTTTAACCCCTACTAGTGTTATCTTTAACTTTTTATCCAAATTATTATTTTTTGAACCAAAATACCCTTACAAATATTGTTATAATTAAATTTATTCTATAAACTAATAAATAAATAATATTTCATTATATTATATTATTATATTTATTGCACTATTCTATATTTATTATATAATTTTTTATATAAAATTATTTTATGTAAAAAAATTAAAATGTAATATGAAATAATATTTTATATATTATAATTTATAAATAGTAAAATAAAATAGCGAGATGTAAAATATTACCATAAATCATTTTTAAATATAATAACTTGAAATATTTAATTATGAAATTTTATTTATTTATGTATGCATTTATTAATTTATATTGAATAAAATAAATTCAATAAGGATATTTTGTTAAAAAAAAAAAATTGGATGAATGTTAAAGTTAATTTTTTTAGATGGGTAAAATAAAGTTCAACCCAATTTTTAAGGGATTTTTGAAATAACCCGAAAGCTAGGGGTTTTTGATAAATACCAAAAAAAATAGTGGATTTTAGAAAATTTTCCTTTTTTTTTGAAGTATCAGCGACATAGATAATAAACATTTTATTTGTATGAATATACTAAATTTTTTAGGTCCCGATATTGGATATAAGCTTGGAATACTAAAATTTTAAGACATGATAGTTATTAACACATAAGACACATGTGTATCATTTTTTAACTTGGTCTTGTTTTAATACGTCGTCACGGATCAATAATCGTTCTGCATATTGTACTACAATTTTTAAAATATACATAGTTAGTGTGAATTGTAGGTCGAAAAATCGATAACTATTCGAGGAATATTGAATGAAAGAAGGAAATAAAAGTATTTATAGAGCCGAATGAATACCAAACTATCAGTTTTTTTCTAGAGAAATTATATTTTGCCACCAAATTTTCACAAAACCTCATCAATTTTTTAATTAACCAACTTAATTAACAATCCATTAACAATGAATATTGAATTAATAATTTTAAAATATTAATAATCATTTGTTAATTCGGACGGATAATAGCATCACATTAATTATATAACATGTGTTAATTCAAGTGTTAATTAAGTGAATTAATCATTAATATGAGGATGTTTTGTGGAAATCTCGTGACACCATATATGCTTTTTTTTAAATGGAGGAGGAATGAAGTGAAATAAGGAAACTAAGTTATGTACTTTTTTTATCGAAAAAAGAAAAGAAAAAGATTGTGGCTTTATGTGACTTCTAAATCAAGAGAAAATTTCAGATTCAAAAGTCGAAGAAAAGCTGATCAATAACATTGATTAACAGTCCGATATTACAATATCTCGATTTTTTTTTTATATATCGATATTTATATTAATTTTGAACTTTTAAAATATCCAGAGTATATTACATCCGAAATAAGACTATTTTGTAAGAATTCTAAACTTTTTTTATATATGATGTTTATTTTAAAAAATTATTCTCCGCAAGCTTCTTGATATACATGCAAGTATTAATTAACAAACCGACTAAATGGCACTAAAAAAAATCAAAAACCAATGATTATAATTAATGTATAGTAGACATAGATTAAGTCAATTTGTCATGCATGTAATTTATATTATTTTAGTAACAAGAAAAAAAGTAAAATAAATCTATGATAATATGCGAAAGTCATCATTCAAATTATTTGTGTAAACTTAATAATTAAACAACAAAAAGAATCTCTCCTTTTAATGCAAGTCTAACTCAAACACACACACAAAAAAAAGTGATATGTTTGTCTAACTTCATCTTCTTACTTTAACATTCTCATGATGAGAAGAAGTGCATTTAACAAAATTGATTAATTAACAAATTAATAATGAATTTAACACCCAAAATTAAATCTTTTTGTGACATTTTTTCTTTATTTTCCCAAAATACAAAAAGAACCCAAAACCAGGGCCCCCAATTATTTTTGTTTGTATCACTAAATTTGCTTGGATCTATTTATTAGCAATACCCTCTCTCTCTCTCTCTCTCTCTCTCTCGCTCTCGCACACACATTGAAGCATCCCTTCTCCAAATAGAAAACCAACCTGGTTTTTCTGAGCCCAAACCCAAAACCTTTCTCTCCACCATTAAAATGCCACGCACACACATGCTGCATAGTTAATGCTTCGCCATTTTTTGCGGGGTTGAAAGCAACCATGGATTTCGGCGGTGTACTATCCATGGATGGTTTTTCGAGTTCTTCTTCTTGCCTCAAGCATGGGAGGTCTGATGGTGATTTCGAAGAGACCCAAGATTTGGGATTTGCGAAAATGGCGAGGACTGAATCGAAAGATGGTTATCGTAGACCTGCTACGCAATCTCTGTTTCCTGAGGGAGCTCAAATGCTGAGCTTCTCCACTCCAGTCAAAGACATCAATGGCGCCTCCTTGCCTTATTGCTATTACCCATACCAATCTGTCAATGGTAATATTTTTGGGCTTTGATTATTCACTGTTTTTTCATTATTGGTGATTCAAAGATTAATCTTTCGTGGGTATTTTTCTCTCCTTAGATCCCAATAAAATAAATCTTAGTTCTAGATGAAAAGGGTATCTCTCTGTTGTACCAGTCGAAACTAGTAAAGTTTTCAATCCTGTTCAATAAAACCTGAATATAAAATTACCTATTTTTGTAAATGATTTTGGTTATGAGATATTGTCTCAAAGATTCCAGTAGTGATTGGTACTTCATTTTTTGATGGAATATTTTGTCAATAAAATATATATTTAAAATACTATTATTATTATTATCTTAATTTAATTATGAAGACAAATTGAATGCTATGTATTTATTCGTGGTAAAATTTTGGTTTAAGGGTGTCTTGTCGAGATAAAAAGCAAGGCAAAGCCTAACTTTCTTTTTCTTTTGCCCCCCTTCCCTTGATGGGTCTTTGTCTCTAAAGTTGTGGCTTCTTGAAGATTATTTCCCTTTTTTAACAAATAAAATTACATGGTAAACTAAAAGAAAAAAATATATTACTTTCGGTGTAAAAAAGAGAATAAATTACAGTATTCTCTGATTTCTTTGTTTCCCCCCTTTCATTCTCTTGTCCCTTCTGTGGTAGAATGATTGATGATTTTATATTTATTTAAGTTTCAAAAATAAAATTAGCACTAAATAACACTTGAATAATAACAAGTTAGCATTGTAAATTTTTGCTTCAACATTCTACTATAACTAATATTTATTTTTATTTCAGAACTAAGCATGAACAATAATGGAGTAACGGGGAGAGTGAGGGGGCCATTCACTCCATCTCAATGGATGGAGCTAGAGCACCAAGCTCTCATCTACAAATACATTGTCCAAAATGCCCCCGTCCCGACCACTCTTCTCTGGCCGATTAGAAGAAGCCTCAACTCCTCTTCCTTGTTCTCGCCGTACTCTTCCTTTACATCCGCCCCTCGTAAGTCTTCACGCATGTCTGCTATATTTCATCAAAGACGTAATATAATTGACAAATTTAATTTACATTTTTTTAATAGTGGGGTGGGGTTCGCTCCAAGTAGGGTATCCGTACAACTCGGACCCGGAACCCGGGAGGTGTAGGAGGACGGACGGGAAGAAGTGGAGGTGTTCGCGTGACGCGGTGCCGGATCAAAAGTATTGCGAGCGTCATATCAACCGTGGAAGACACCGTTCAAGAAAGCATGTGGAACCCCAACGCTCCACCCCAGCCCCCGCCGCTACCAGAGCAGGAGGCGGAGGCGGGCGTGGAGGTGGAGGATCTCTGCCCGATTCAAATCTCAATAGGTATACTATATAATTATAACATGTATATATCTTCTTATTGTAAATTTATAACGCATTTCTTTTCACGCAGGATATTAACCAAAGAAACGACCATGACAAATCCAACGAAGAATCCGTTCGAACACACTAACGCGTGGATCCAACAAAGCCGACCGAACACGACCAATCTCTCGATAGCCATCCCTGTTTGCTCGTTTGATTTCTCATCTTCGGCTTCGCCGAATAATCGAGATAACATGACATTAACTCCCCTCAATTGGGGCGCTTCTCTCGGAGGTCCTTTGGGCGAGGTTTTGAATAATACTAGTAACAATAGTTATGGTAACGATGTTAACATTGACGTGTCTAAGGATGATCATAGTAGGAGTTATGCCTTGCCTCCTTCTCTAGATTTATTAAGAGATGGATGGGATTTAGATTTGGGTCATAATTTGGGGTCGTCTCCAACTGATGTGTTAAAAAATAATTTCGGATCGGTGTCTAGTAGCAATGCGAGTAGTCCTAGGCCGGAGATCGGTGCCGTGTGTCATGATTTAATTGGTTCTGCGGTCACGAAACCTCATTCCATCACATTGCTCTAGGGTTCCATGTTTTGCAAGATATGGGTAGAGTTAAATGAGTTGTTTGTGTTCTCTAACATATTATTTGTTTGAGAAAATGAAGGGAATTTGTGTTTATTTCTAGTAGAGTTGATGTGTATCTGAGATTTTCCTTTTGTTTTGTTTTGTTGATTGATATTGTTATTTCTTGATTTTTTGTTCTTTCTCTTTTATTATGTGTGCTAAGATTGTAATGGACTCTAGGGCTTTGTCTAGAGATAATATATAACATTTTGGATTTTATCTTTATATAGTTATTTCGATTCGATACTACTAGCTAATAGTTGAGGAATTAGAAATAATAATGACATATCTTTGGAGAATATATAGTCATATCATCTACTATGGTAATTAGTGTAACAAATAAAAATGCATGTTTAAGCATCATGAGACATGCACGAAGATGACCCATCTTTTTCCTCCAGTAGTTATTAAGCAGTCAGGGTATCCAATTCTCTCTCTCTCTCTCTCTCTCTCTCTCTCTAAATATATCTTTCGTATATTCAGGACCGGTCCGACCATTTTACGGACCCCAAACCGGTTTTTAAAAAATACTGTTTAAATTAATTATTAATAGAGACTAAATGACAAATGTGATTGTGTGGGTTATTGGTTAAGATTATTTTTTTTCTTATAGATCCAAGGTTCAAATCTATCAATTTTTTTCTTATATTTCGAAAAAAAAATTAAAATTATAGTTCGTACGGATTCCAACCCATTACCTCTCACAAAATAGATAATGTTTTACCAATAAACTACAAAATTTATTATGATTCGTATTATTTTTAATGTAGCTATACTTATTTTTAATTGGATATATTATTTTTTCGAAAATTTTGAATTCCTTTAAAATTTTGGATCAGAAATCCGAACTTCACGGACCTTACATATGGGCCGACCCTGCGTATATCATATCATATGATATGCATAATGCACTCTCATTATCATTGCCTCTACAGTATCCTACAGTGAGTGAAACCCGCCCACAACACACACATTCAGAGAGCAATGAATAAGTGGTAGCTTTTAACTGTTTATGTATCCTCTCTTTTTGGTAATTATTGGTCTATATGCCATGCATATATCATATAAAAAGCATTTTGAAGGACAAATATACAGAGACCGAGGTGACGAATGGCCTCTCAACATTTTTGGCACATTTTGAAGGCCAGATAGATATACAGACTCGGATCGATCTATTCTTAACAGAGAGGTGACGACGATGAAACGGTTAAAAGCTTCAAATATTATCTTAATGATGAAACGGCTTTCATCGAAACCCAATAAACTATTTCTAGGAGTCGTCTTATGAAAGAAACCCCCAAAAATATGCACAAAATTTCGATTAAACTAAAAACATTTATATCTCATATTTTATAAATTTCAGTTTATAAAACCCCCAAAGCATCTAAGCGCAGCAACGGAATTCGCTAGCTAGAACCCCATCAAGGATCCAAGTTTGCGTAATAATAAACACGAAACTTAAATCGGGTTCAAAACTTGGAGACAAACTTGTAGGTTTGAAAGGAAACTTTTGTATTTATTTATTATTCGATGTTGAAGACGCTCTTCAACTCCTCTGTTGTCATGAAAAACATTTCAGAAAAACATAAATCATGCGAGGTTCCTTGCAGCGAAAGGGCTCTCTTGCATGTTGTCGAAACTTTCTAGTAATTTCAACAAGACTTTCTTAAATGTCCTCAATTAATTAATTCTCTCTCGCACGAAAATTAGAGGCTAAAAACCCTAAATATCTCGCGCTAATTCTGATAGTAAATATGGAGGGTGTATCTCATATCTATAGGCAAAAGAGAGGGATGAAAATTTCAAAGTAATTTTAAAGAAATCCTAAATATTCCGTGGTTTAGGGGTTCACACTTGCATCTCCTATTAAAATTCTCAAAATTTAAAATTCATACGACACAAATTCGATGACTCCTGATTACATAATGTAAAATATCAAGTTATGACTCATGTAACTAATTTCAGAAACATAATCTACAAATAACATTCTCCAAACCCTAAACGGTGCAACAATCAAGCGTGGTTTGTTCGTGCCAAACACCATTCAAGTTACATTGCCAAAGCCGAACCATACCGTCTCCACCGGTCGAGGCAAGTGTCATGCCACTCATGTCCCAATCTAACTGCCAAACCTGTCACCCCCAAAACACCATGAATTTAACCCCAAAATAAACATATCTGAAATTATGCGCGTTTTTATTGTGTGTAAAATTACGTACCTCGCCATCGTGACCAGAAAGAAGAGCGACTTTTTTAGTCGAGAGTTTTCGATTCGAACCGGGATTGAGTCCCACATGCCATATCGCAATTCCTTTGCAAGTCGCTACGCTTATTATCTCATACGGCCTAAAAAATAAAAATTAGAATTTTTGTATTATTGTTATTGTTTGTTTATGAATGGGAATTAAATTAATTAAACCTGCCAATATTTGGGGCCCATGCAATACAATTTACAGCATCGCCCTTGTCTTCTGGTAATGCCAGCTCAGCAACGGGTAGCCACCTTTGATGCTCATCCTCGAATTCCCAAATCTGTACGTTTTTCATTCACTGAGAAACATGAGTTCATATATATCACTTATAACCCTATAAAATGAAATTCCTTCATTTTGTAGGGATATATATGTGATATTTGAGATATTTTTGGTTCAAGTATAGAAACCTTCGGGGCATTGAGTTGGGGCGAATCTGAATTGAAACCGAGGACGAAACTAGGTCTAGATCTCTCGGGTTGAGGTTCTTTTGGTTTGGAAGCAATTGAGGCCGAAAAGCAATTCAAATTTCCAAATCTCGAAATCGAATCAATTACATTCTCAAAATCGGACTGCAAAATACAAAAAAGAGGTTTGACAAAATAAAATTATATATCGAGTGCTAAAAAATTAAAATAAAGTTTCATCGAACCTGAAGTTGCCATTTATCCAAATCTAATGGATTCAAAAGCTCGAATATTTTCACATGGCCATCTGAATAAGCAATTATCTATTATAACAGAAATTTTCACAAAAATTAAGCACAAATTCAATAAGAAAATGGATGTATCGAATTTTGAAAAAATGGGAATATACCATTTTAATGCTCGTCGAAAATACGCCAAATTTCACGTCTAGAATGTACCCATTGCTGATTTCTAAAATTGAACATCTTTTCCATGCTACAATTTGATCCTCTACAAAAACACTCAAAAATAAAAAAATATGTAAAAATTAAAACTCGATTTACCTGAACAAATTATTAAAAGAGAAATTAAAGTAAAAAACCTTTGGTAATTTCATCCCAAATTGATAGTGTACCGTCGATACAAACACAGGCTATTGCATCGCCGGCTTCAGGAGGAAGCCATATGATATTCGAAATGCTAATTTCGTGAGCCTTTAAATATCACGAAAAGAAAAACAATTAATTTTGAAATTTTATTAAATATCATTCGAATCAGAGATTCACATACCTGCCACTTGTGAGAGGGAGAAGAAGAGCTCTCCGATTCAAACACAGAGACGACGCCGTCAACGGAACCGACTGCAAGCCGCTGGCCGCAAAAGTTCCACCCGCAGCTCAGGGCGCCCTTCTCCAGGGTCGCCACCACCTTGTTGTGGTGCGTTTGAGCCTCCATTACGCACTTGTTTACGTTCTATATATCTAAAACCCGTTTAAGACCAAAAATGTGAAATTAATCAGAAAACCTTAACAAAGATCCTAATTCAAAACCCAAAAAAAAGAAAAAGATAAAAAGGGATACCTCGGATGGGTGGGTGGCTCGGTTACTGAAGGAGGTTTAAGGGTTTAACCTTGCAATCCGTCCGAGAGAGAGAGAGACTCGTCAGGGGAGAGAAGAGTGAGAACGTGAGATTCAATGTAAAAAAGATTTGGGGATTAATCTTTTCTTCGTGGACTGTGATGGAGGCCTTTTTCTTGAATAAAGGCCCAAATAGCCTTTAATTTTTCTTAAATCATAATAGATTTTTAAAAAGTATTGTTTTTGTGTGAATATCTATGTATTTTTATTTTTTAATTATTATTAATCTTCACAGACTACATCTTTTTAATACTTTTTAATCAAGATGGGATAATTTCAATATAATGTTTGATTGCATATTTGTATTTCTCACATGTATAAGTTGCAAAATTTGTTTAATGAACAAAGATATTATTTTCACGGAGGAACAAAGAATCAAAGGTGATGAACAAAGATATTTTTGTAATTTGGTAATTAAATAGGCTATTAAACACAAGTAGGGGGGCAATATAATTTCAAGTCATGGTGGATTTATTTGTTTTTTTAAAGACCAGTTTAATAATTATATGTTCCTATTGAAAGAACAAAGATTGATGCAAGCACATATTCCTAATCGCATTTGTAAAATTGAACTTGATATTGGAATCATTACATGGTTGGCATGATTAATTCGTGCATAATCCAATCATTCGTAGATAATAGAAGTAAGTATTTAACTTAACCAATTTTTTATAAACTGATTTACACAAGTAAATGATTAATCAATGATTTAAATTTTATTACATATCATAATTTAATGATTGATACGAAATGATGATGTGAATTTTTTTTTGAAAAAAATCGAGTCCAAAATAGGACAATGAATAAATTATCATATCATGATATAAATATTAAAATTGTCTAAATTTAGTTCATATAGGTTCAATTTTCATATTATTATCCAATGTCATCTTAAATTGGTTAGTACAAAAATGAATACATATTTATTTGATTCGATTTACAATTTTAAATCCAAAATTTTTAAAGCCTCGTTAATAATCATCGTCTATGATCTTCGAAAACGCAGGACCAGCCCCGTGAGACCGATTATATTTGATAAAACACTTTTTCATTGAAAAAATGTAATAATATTCACAGTTTTTCAAAAATCAAACTTGAAAAAGAAAATGTGAAAAGTCTATTTTGAACCCATTTTGTTCACTTCATCCATTCAATCAATAGGTGAATCATAGCGACTTTGCAACACAAAATTGATTGGAACTATTTTTTGTAATGTTACTTACTTACATCGATTGAATATTTATTTTCAAAATACTTCGTAAATAATGAAAAACTTGAAAAAAGAATACAATCTTTTCAAATTCTAAACTTGTTTATTTGCCTAGCATTTTAAATGGTTGATTATATAAAGTATGATTCCTTCAATTTCGCTTTATGCCCAACGTGTGGCCTAGTCTTTTTTTCATTTTATCAATTAATCGAAGATTTGTTTAGATATTGCAATATGTGTTGCACATTCACAGACACAGAACCCTTAATTAAATTTAGAAATAGTAATCCTCGTGCAAGATTCCTCAACTTTATTCTCCTCAACATGGAAGGATAAATTTGAAAGTTACCATTTTGTTTAGACCCAATTTTAACAATTTTTTCCTGAATTGCCAATTTGTCCTCATACTTTCTAGACCATGCATGATATTGATGTATCGTGCATTCTTATTAGCGACGACAAAATTGTAAGTTTTAACATTTATATTTTTTTGTTCGTGATGAATTATTGTCTGTAAATTTGGATCCAATAATGTATCATAACAAATGTTCGTGCATGCTTTGAATTTGCATGCTTTTAATTACAATAATAATATTCGTAGCCGTATGCATTTGTGTATAATAATATAATGTCTTAAAAATTCGGCAAAATATATATAGTACATAAGTGTGTTATTATTTTATCAGCACAACCGACCAATGAAGTACAACAATCATGATAAAATTACTTAAAATATTGGAAATTTTTAGTATCTGTTCTTTAAATAAGTTCTCTTATTTGATATTGTTTATTTAAATTAAATTAGTTGTCGAAAATTTTATTTCCGAAAATTCGCTCATTAATTAACGTAAAATACAAACATACTAACATTTACTAGCTGCATTTTTTTTTCTCCAAAGAAAAGGTTTAATCCATAGAACAAAAACAAGTTTGTGGAGAAAACTGCAAAGTTTGTGACTTGCGACTTGTTTGTGTAATCGTGTTTGACATCATTATAGCTCGACAATAACTTGTTTGATCTTAACTCAAAATTAAAGAACCCGAACCGAACTAGTTCGAAGAACTTACCGAGTCGAGCACGGACTAGATCTAGCTCGCTTGGAATAAATTCGAACTCATAGGTTAGGTCAGTTTCTGCCTTTCTGGCTGCCCCTTACCAGGGCCGGTCCAAGACATAGATCTATAAGACCCGGGCATAGAGTCCGGCAAAGAGGTGGGGTCCATTGTGAAGTTCACTTATAGACGTTGAGTTTGAAAAAATTATGCAAGATATAACACGGTGAAATTCTTCGATTTATGAGAGGAGATATATCGAGAATAAAAGTTGAGGAATTAGGATAGGAAAATGTTGGACTTACCCCCACCTCTCTCAAGAAGTTTGTGAAGGAAATACAGTTTCAGGATCAACCGTAAAAGTGTACACAAGGATAAACGAATGTAGTCGTACATTCGTGGCCATAACTTTCAGTGGGAAAATCCAATTAGAATGGTTCAAATTGGGTTAGATAGATAATGAGATTATCTACAACCTTCATATATAAATATATTTCATATGAACGAAGTATAAGTGTCGTTTCTGTGAAATACCGAAAGGGTGCAACAGTATGACACGCAGTTAGTAAAACAGTCATAACTTTTGCATACGAACTCCAATTGGGATGGGCCAAATTGGGTTGTGTAGATAATAAGATTATCTACAACTTTCGTGTTGGTTGATTTTCTGGCAGAGAAATTTATCAATTTCGTCTGGACAGAATACTGAACAGGTTCATACAGTTTTCTGTGTGAAAGGGTGTATATTGGATATACATGCCTTTTGGCTAATCCTTATCCTATTAGGTATAAATATGATTTTCTCTCTCATCTTTCTCTAAGGAATTGATCAGTTGAATCATTCTAAGCAAGTGATTATTCTGCCCAATATACACAAGAAAAAGAGCAAATTCAGATTTGATCTTTAGTAAGTGAAAGGGTGCGAAGAGAGAGAAATCGAGAAAGGAGTTTCTCGAGTAATAGAGAATCGATTAGATCGAGCAAGTTCGCCGGTGCATCGTCTAGGCAGGTGCATCCGCGACCGACGTCTTGCGACTCACGGTGGATACAAGTAGAGGAGCGACAATTGTGGCTCTTGGATTGTGATCGACTCAAGGAGTGAGAAGACGGTCAACGAACGGTGAAAGACGCGTGGTATGGGACGCGCGGATTGTCACCAACGTGACAGGAGATAGAAGGCGGCGATCAACCCTTCGTGCGTGATCAATTTCACGCTGGTATAGATTTATCCTTCTATTCGCATCGTACCCTCGAAGTCATGGCGTGATCTCGGGAATCAGAGAATCGGACCGGGCCTTCATTCCGCTGCGCGGGCCCGGAGTCGAGGATATTCTCCAACAGTGGTATCAGAGCGATCGCCATCGATTTGAGGGTCGAATCATAGTCGTATATTAGATATACGCACGGGTTATCAAAGTTCGTACCCGTTTGCATGATGTTACATATTTAGAATGTCAAATTCCATTAAAATCACAAGTGAAATTCGCTAGAGATCGATCAATAGTTGATTGAGAGTATCTAGGAATAATCGTGAAAAGTTTTCATGATTGATCGTTTTGGAAATGAGCGAAAACAGCAGTTCAAAAATCGCATAGTCCGTTATAACGGACTTGGTGTCCGTTGTAACGGACCCTGTATAGGATGCGGGGGTGTGAGGAGGACCGTGAAAACTGCTTATTCCGTTGTAACGGACTTGGAGTCCGTTGTAACGGACCTTGTATCTGATACGAGGTTGCGGGGATGCCAAGGGTGTCTATTGGAGTCCGTTGTAACGGACTGGGTCCGTTGTAACGGAGCTCTACGCAGTTGGTCCGTTGCAACGGACTGTATGTTGCGTTGTAACGGACTGGTCTCTGGAAATTTGGACGAAGGTTTGCAGAAAATAGCGTTGTAACGGACCTATGTTGCGTTGTAACGGACATGTTTCTGGCAAAATTTGGCCAAACTACGAAATAAATAGCGTTGTAACGGACTGAAATTCCGTTGTGACGGAGTGCCAAGTATACTGGAGGTCCGTTGTAACGGACTATGGTGCGTTACAACGGACTGGTTTCTGGTTGCTGATTTTGTTTTCGTGATAACTTTGGCTACACAACTTGGAATTTTGAGTTCTTTATATCGATTTGATCGGCATCAATCATACTAGCATATTATTAGATAATTATTTAGAATAATTAGACTCCCAAATAAAATCATATGCATATAGAAAATCTTGTGATAGTGATATAATTGGATTATGTCACGGATTTAGAAACATGCAATGGCATGATCACTCATAATACTTAAGTCATGGAAATGCCTTCCATATCCACAACTACCGAGTTCGGTGTTACGTTTCACGTGGGTTCAGGCTAAAGTCGGGCACGTGATATTGAAACAATCGAAAGTGTGGCAAACGTTAAATCAGGACTTGTGAGGCACAGGCTAAAGTCGACTCACTAGTAGCTTATTTGAACGATACGTTGGAGATGGTTGTGACTTAACCGTCCAGGCCAATCAGATTGGAGTTCGGGGCATAGATAGGATGCACACACGGAACTGGGATTGTATTGGATACGATCCATCACCGAAATCCTATAAAGGTTCAAGAGTCGTATTGGATACGATTGGATATAATCCTACCTAAATAACGGGATCCCACCCGATAGGCTAAAGTCACTTGTGGGAGGAACGGAAATATGGGTCTTTAGTGTTATGGACTTGGAGTCCCGTATCGGTATGAGGGTTATCGATTCGATAAAATAACACTATCATATATTCATCATATAAGCATATAGATTAAGTACGCACGGTTAGGAGTTAATCTTCATCATCCGTTTAGAATTATGTTTTCAAGCAACACCAAATATATCGTAGAGATCGATATGATAGATAGTTTTTGGGCCGGAATTACCACGATTAACCTTGATAGTTAAAGAATAGTTCTTTAGACTTAAAGGAACGTGTTGGACACGGAAATGGTAGATTCGGGGCTCGAGGCATTGGCTTTAGAGAAAGCCGGGTTCGATAAACTTTAAGAAGGAATCGAACGATATTACGTGCCTTGTGGTGGCATGTATAGACGCAAATTTCTCAAAATTGTTTTGAGAATTCGGGTGTATATGAAAGTAAAACACAACCCTCATGAAATAGTTTCAAGAGCTAGAGCGCGTTGAATGGTTCGATGCGGCTCAAAGAGTAGGTTAATTTTGAGCCGCCTTATGGGTCTTTGATTAACACTCGTGTGTTGATGGTACGAGATTTGATGTTCGTGACCGAATATCATATGCATTCGATAGATAAGTCGATCCCGAAATTGCATATGATGCGATTTAAATTTGAATTGGAGATGCTCAGAGTATCCGAGGAATCCAATGCATATAGATGCGTGGATGTCCTTGTAATTCAAAAGCGGGATCGAAAGAAATGTATGTCTAAGGGTATTTTGGGAAAATGTTTTCCAAAATGGAAAGTTCGGACAAGGAGTTGTCCAAACTAGTGACTCAAAGAATGGTGAAATCCGAGGAGGATTAAACCTAGAAGTTGATTGCTTCCTTTGGCATTGCCGTCTTAGCCATATAAACAAGACTCGCGTATCTAGATTCCATGTGATGGATTGCTAGAATCATTCAAATTAGATTCGATTGATTAATGCGATACTTATTTATTAGGCAAGACGACAAAGGGCATCATTCTCCAAAGATTGGAGAAAGATCCAACGAATTATGGGAAATTATATTTACATATGATGTTCCGATAAGTTCCGAGGCAAGAGGAGGCTATCGGTATTTTGTTACGTTTATGGACGGTTAAAGTAGATATGAAAATATCTATTTAATGCGTGCCGAAACAGAGACTTTTGAAAGGTTCAAAGAGTTTCAAAAACGAAATACGAAATCAACTAAGCAAGAAAATCAAAGCTTTTCGATAGGATCGAGAAGACGAGTATTTGAGCTAGACCTTTCGATAGGATCGAAGATGCGATATTTGAGTTATGAATATTGATGATCATTTATGATTGTGTAATCGTTTCACGATTGTCTTCATTTGGAACATTGAGATGTGTCCGAAAAGAGAAAATGAACGCATGTTGGACATGGTTCGATAAATGATAAGCCAATAGGATCTCCCAAAAATATTTTGGGGATACGTCCTTGAGACAGCGGCACTAATGAATGGTTGCATATAAGATATGGACCATAAACCTTCTAATCGGTACAAAAACGCCATATGAGATATGGATCGGAATGGTTCCGAAGTTGTCATTTGTACATATTTGAGGATGTGAGTATATTTCGAAATTTGTTTCGGTTAAACTCAATCCCAAATCTGGAAATTGTTCGTTTATCCTTAAGGAAACTAAAGGGTATTAGTTCTAACGTCCCTATGAAAATGAGATTTTCGTGGCTCGAAGAGATGCCTTCTTGGAGGAGGACTAGATGAGCACAAGTTTGGAACTTGGTGTCATTTATCTCTATGCGGGCTAGTGGGAGTAGAATAAATCTCGAAAGAGTTCGAGATCTGAAAATGAACATTGTACCGATGAAAGTTGACATGGCTTCATCAAGAATTGATGAACGCAAGTCGAACACACAAAGGAATTTTTCGTAGATCAAGTAGGCTATATCATAAGCCGGTAAATACGGATTTATCGTGGCTAATGATGATAGATCGAAATCATATGATGATTCGATATCCTACAAGGATGCTATGAAAAGTTGATTCCACATGACATGGTGTCATAAAATCTGAGATTCGATCCATGTAAATTATCAAGTTCAGAACTTGATTTCATCACTTTCTGGGTTAGACCCGTGAAATGTGAGTAGGTTTTTCAAGATGAAGAACCTACATGGATATGAATACGCATATATATAAAGCGAGGCTTTTTGCGAAGAGTTTCATGCAATTCATAGTCGGACTATGAAGAAACGTTTTCGCATGTTGCCATGCTTTCCTATTCTCGAAATTATGCTTGCCATAATCGCGTATTATGACTATGTGATGTGGCAAGATGAATGTCAAAACCGAATTTCTTAACAGAAATTTTATTAAAGGATGTGTACTTGACACAACCTTACGGTTTTGTCGATTCATAAGAATTGGAATAGGATATGCATGCTTTAACGATCCATATGATGGATTAAAGAATGCTTCTCGGAATTGGAATATTCGTTTTGACAAAGTTATAAACAGTTATAACATTGTCGGAACGAATGAAAACTTTGTGTACACATGAAGGTTAGTGGGAGCTGCGTTATATTTCTTGTAACGACAAAGGATTTAGACGAGACCGCTTATGAATAAGCATGAAGATCTATAGGATAGATCTAAGAAGTTTCTCGTTCTATGTTATGGCAATAACGACAAAGGAAGTGGTATGGATCAAGGAAACGGTATGGATCAAGGAAACATGACCAAACTCTCGTAGCCACGAGTTATCGGATTTATGGTTGTTTATTGCGTGAAACGCAATAGTACAAGCCAAAAATGCCGAGGTCACAACCACTTCTAGCCAATACTCAGAAAATTTCATTTGATCCATGAAATTTTGTGAAAAGATATGATCGTAGGTATTGGAAATGTTCCAATCCTGCTGAAGATTAACACTAGCGGGAACGTGCGGAACCGTTTACAAAACCGCTCTCTCTAGTCGCGCGTGACTGTCATGCGATGACTATGGGTATGGAGATACCTAGAGGAGGAAGAAGAGAGTAGAGTGTAGTTATCTAATACGATAGTCCTCGCAGGTTGTGGGTATGGAGATACCCATAGGTAAACGTTGTATCACCCAAATACTTAATCCATATGAATGCATCCCTTTTAAAAAATTTTGTTTACTTAAATTAATATGCATTCACCTTATATGAAAACTGTGTGCGGGTTGTGTAATATGATTGTTACATGAACCCTGATTTGAGCTTGTGTGGACGTCGACATGGTTGAGGACCATGTGCAGCGAAACCGTCACACTTAAAGTGTCATTTCTAAACATCCCTAGTCGCGGGTCAGTTTGCTTAAGAGAGAAGCATTACTATTACAAGGGAATAGACTGAACGCGTACACTAGTACGTTAGCCGAGGAGATGATTATGTTTTGCTAATCATGGGACAAAGTGTTTGTCGAATCGGGAACGTAGATATATGTTAGGTTACATGTATTGGATATGACCGAAGCCGCGAGACCATGACATGGTTTAGTCATTATAGATGGACTTGCGACGGATGGGGTTTTAGATTCTTCATACTTGAGGGGATCATTGATTGCGTTACGTGCGTAACACAATGCTTTGATATGATATTACGCTCACCGTAACAGGGAGTTAAAAGGGTCATCATTGGGTATTGTCCGTGAAGGAAATACAGTTATAGATCAACTAGTAGCTTGCACACATGAGGATAGACGAACGTACGCATTCGTCGATACGATTGGATGCATAATAAGATTATGCAAATCTGACAGAAATAACATGGTCAGTCATGACGGACTGTTTGGTCAGTCATGACGGACCAATAGGTTAATCTGTCAGATTACACAGAAATAACATGGTCAGTCATGACGGACAGATTGGTCAGTCATGACGGACCAAAGGGAATTTTGTGTACCAATCTGTGAGTATGGTCAGTCATGACGCACAATATGGTGCGTCATGACGGACTGTATGGTCAGTCATGACGGACTGTATGGTCAGTCATGACGGACCAATAGTAAATGCTGTTTCTAGGAAACGTGACTGGTGCATCATGACGCACCATTCTGTGCGTCATGACGGACTGTGATCCAAATTCCAGATTAGCAGTTTTTCTTTGTACTCATTAATCCCTCATTAATTATGGTGTTAATATAAGATCAATTGTTGATCTTCTCTCTCTCTGGTAATTCCAGATCTGAGAAGAGAATTCTTGTGAGACAAGAAAAGAGAGAAAACTCCATTAGAGAGATTGAAGGTTTTAAGCAAGTTTACGGCGATTTTAGGGGAATCGCGCGTAACCGAAAGACGAGGCTCAAGGTGGATACGGGTAGAGGGATTTCATCTGAAATCCTCTATTGTGATCAAGCTAGAGCAAGATGGATGACGAACCGGATGTGATCCGGTTGTATACGACAAATCGGAGCTCAATCGAAGGTGTCGAATCGCGCGGGAATGGGACGCACGTGTTACCGAAGATTGGAGCAACAAAAAGGCAGCAACTACGCTTTCAACCCGTCACCGTGATCAATTTCACGTGGTATGAATCTATGTCTATAATTGTTATATTCATAGGTAGTTGCACGTAAAATTAGGATTCGTACTCTCGGGTCGACGACGTGGTCCTCGGGATCGGGTCGGACCGGGCCCTTCAATCCGCTGCGCGGGGCTCGGTAGTGACGCCGATACCCAACAGTGGTATCAGAGCGATCGTCGCGATTCGATCGTCGAATCAATTTCGAATAAAAGTTATTCGGAAAATCATGTAGAATTAGAACATAAATCATATAGTTTCATAAAATTAGGACCATGCAAAACTTATTAGAATTTGATCATATGATGATCAAAGGCATCTAGAAGTAGTCATGAAAATGTTTCATGATTAATCGTTTTCGAAACGATTCAATTTCAGCAAAAATTTACTGTCAAAATTGAGTTTTATAGTAGGTCAGTCATGACGGACCAGATGGTCAGTCATGACGGACACTGTTCATCGCGAAATCCAATAGTTGGATCTGATGCGTTACACTTGTCCGTCATGACGCACAAGAGTTGTGCATCATGACGGAAGTGGCCCAAATAGTCCCTGGAAGTTTGTACAAAATTGTTTTGTACAGTCAGTCATGACGGACAGGTTGTCAGTCATGACGGACAGTATATATCGTGCAGTCCAAGAGTTGGATTTTGAGAGTTATAATGGTCAGTCATGACGCACCAAGTTGTGCGTCATGACGGACTGTATTAACTAGTTCCGTCACGACGGACCATTTGGTCAGTCGTGACGGACATAACACGAATTAGCCCCTGGATTGGACAACAAAATTGTTTTGTATAGTCCGTCATGACGCACCTTCTGGCGTTATGACGGACAAGTGAAGTCCGTCGTGACGCACTGTTTTGTGCGTCATGACGGAAGTCAAAGTAAGTCCAAATCAGGAGAAATATTGGACATGGTCAGTCATGACGGACCAACTGTCAGTCATGACGGACAGTATAAAATTTTTTCTGAAAATTTTAATATGGGCATGGTCAGTCATGACGCAGGATGTTATGCGTCATGACGGACTGTATACTTGCGTCGTGACGGACCATGTGTCAGTCACGACGGACAGTGCAATTTTTCTGAAAATTTTTTATATTGGTTCTAATGATTAATAATTATGTTCATATAAGTCATTCGTCATAATTAAACCTGCTCAATGATGTAATTAGATTATATCACATAAATCCCTGCATAATATTTAAGTCATAAAAATGCCTTCCATGTTCACAACCTCCGAGGTTGGTCATCACACCTTGCACGGGTTCAGGCCAAAGTCGGGCGTGCATTGTTGTATGTATCAACATGAGAGGCAAGCGTTGATTGGGGACAAATGCGGGTTCAGGCCAAAGTCGGGCGCATTTGTAGCTCAATTGAACGATAAGTGAATGTGGTTGTGACTTAACCGTCCAAGCCAATCCGATTGGGGTTCGGGGCATAGTTAGGATGCACAAACGGAATTTGAATCATATATGATATGGTTCAATACCGAAATCCTATAAAAGGTCAAGAGTCGCATTGGATGCGATTGGATTTATTCTACCTAAATAGTGAGATCCCATTTGTCGGCCAAAGTCACTTGTGGGAGGATCATGAAATATGGGTCTTGAAGTGTTATTGGATTAAGAATCCCGAATCAATATTAGGGTTATTGATTTGATAAAAGTAACATATTTCATATCATATAAGCATATAGAATAAGTACGCACGGTTAGTTGTCAATGTCATAATTCATGTAGAATAATCATTTAAGCAACACCAATATCATATCGATATGATCGATATTAGAGAAAGCAAAAAAAAAATTTGACAAACTTGAGAAGAAGTCAAATAATATTGTATGTCAAATGTTGACATACATAAGACACGAAACTTCAAAGGAGCTTGAGGATTTATAAGAAACAAGGGTCTAAGGGTGATTAAGACAAACGTTGTCTCAATCAAGGATTTGGGCAAGTTGTTGTCCCAATATCAAAAGAAAGGTTAAATCCGAGGAGGATTAATCCAAAAGTTGATAGTAATAGCTTCTTTTGACATTATCATCTTGACTATGTGTATGCGATACACATGTCTACAATCCATTTGATGGAATACTAGTTTCATTCGAATAAGATTCGCATGACAAGTACAAGAATTGTTTAGTAATCAAGATGACAAAAGTGTCATTCCAAAGGTTGGAAAAACGGTCAAAGACTTATCAAAAACCAAACATTTTGAATGTAGGTAAATAAGTAAGTTCTGAGGCAAGAGGAGGCTACAAATATTTCATTATATTTACCAACGATTATTGTAGATATAAAGATATCTATTTAATGCGTTTGAAACATAATTTTGAATGGTTCAAAAACATTTCGAAATGAAATACGAAGTCAACTAAGCGAGAAAATCAAAGTCTTTCGATAAGATCGAAGAGACGAACATTTTAAGCTATGAGTATGATAATCATCTTGAAAATTTATGGAAAAGTTTCATAAGTTATTTTCATTCGGAACATCAATGTAGATCAATGTGTTCGAAAAGTGGAATCAAACTTTGTTGGACATTGTTTGATAGATGATAAATCAAAATAAAATTTTCAAATAAGATTTGGAAATTTACCCTTAAGACAAAGGTTAATCACATACCTTCTAAGTCGGTGCAAAAGACCCCATATGTGATATGGATCGGAAAGAAATTAAATTGAGGGTTAACGTGGTTTCAGGCCAAAGTCGGGCACGTTAATAGTTCAATGTTAATAAAAACTTCTGATGTTATCTTTTGTAAGATTTGAAGATTTGATCCGAAAACTGGTTTTGGATAAATTAAATCTCAAATTTGATATGTTCATTTATTGAATATTCTTGAATAAATTAAAGAATACTAAATTTTTCATATCCCAATGAAAATAAGATTTTCATAGTTCGAAAAGAAACCTTCTTAGAGGAGGACTTAATGTGCATAAGTTTGGAACTTAATGTCACGTACATATATACGAACTAGTGGGAGATGAATCGATCTCGAAAGGTTCGAGACTCGAAATGGGACATATGAACTGATGAAATGATTGGAATTTCATCAAAGGTTGATGAATCCAAGTCAAGGTCACAAAGCGATTTTATAGATCAATTTAGACACATCACGAATCAATAAATTGTGAATTTATCAAAGAATGTGACAAACGAATCGATCTCATACATGATGAGTCGATGGGCTAAAATGATGCTATAAAGGATAAAAATTTCACATGGCATAATGCCATGGAATTCATGATTCAATCCATGCATGTCATCAAGTTTAGAACTTGGTTTGAACATTCCATAGGGTATGACCCATAGGATGTAAGTGAGTTTTCAAAGTGAAAGCTAACGTGGATTAGAATATGTATACTTACAAAGCAAGAATGTTTATGAGATTCGAGAATTCATGATATGATCATGAAGAAAAGATTTCACAAATAATCACGCTTGATTCATTCGGATCATATTTGTCATTTCACATAGTATGACTATGAATTTTGACAAATGGGTGACAAGACTGTATTCCTTGATAGGAAATATTAAAGGATGTGTATGTGACACAACCTAATAGTTTTATCGATCAAAAGAATCCAAGAAAAGTATACAAATTTCAACGATCCATTTGATGGATTGAAGAATAATTCATGAAATTGGAATTTTATTCTGATAAAATTATAATTAGTTATAATATTATCAAGAGCAAAAGAAAAGCTTTGTGTAGATGTGAAGGTTAGTGGGAGCCACATACATTTCTTATATTAAAATATATGAACGATATATTATTCGTAGGAAACGATTGTCGTTTCGCTATGAAAATTCAGACGAGACAACTTATGAGATAAGCATAAAAATCTATAAGATAGATTTAAAATTCCTCGATCTGAATCGAAGTATGTATATCGACAAAACACTGAAAATGGTTTTCAGTACATAAATCCAAGATCGGATTTCTTCCAAATGTCGAATGGCGAAATTTTTCTGAGAATCGATGTGCGACATCGAGTTAAAGAAAAATAGGAAAATGGATATTTTATATTTCGATAATAGAATATTCCAAATACGCCATGATATGTACTAATCTTTAAATATTGTTCATATTAAGTGTCGTAATTATCAATCGAATCCAGAGAATATTTCGTTTCGAATACTTCATATGGTTGGTTCGAACGAAAACAATTTAATATGGTTGTATAATGGTTATATTTTACACATGCATAATAGTTATGCAACATTTAAAACCCGGATTCGTATTGAAATTAATAAACAATATCCTTTTAGAAAGGATTAATATTATATTTCTCATATAAAATGGTGAAGAAAATATATCGGTGATAAAAGTTATACCGATAGTATTTCTCCAAACATGCAACACATTTACGAAATGTGTACATATTTTGCTTAAAGAAAAATGAAGTTGTATGAAAGAGTTTCACAACAACTAAAATGAAAATTCTACGATGGAATTTGATTTCAATACGGTTTACGAAGCCGAAATGGAAACGTTATGGATCAAGATGTTGATCATACTTGGTATTATCCCAAGTAATAGGATTCTTTGGTTATCTATTTCGATGGTCGAAATAGCATAAACCAAAAGAAACTGAAATAACATAACCACTCCAAACTTATATTTAAATAGGTATTGGATACCTAACAAAAATTGACACTAACGGGAACGTAGCGGAACCGTTTACAAAAACTGCTTTCTTCTTAGTTAAGCATGAATGTCATGCGAAGACTATAGGTATAGAGATACCTAGAGGAGGAATAGATTTGAGGTATAGTTATCTTACACCGATAGTCATCGCAGATTATAATCCTAGCAGAGATTATAGGTGTAAACGCTGCATCAAACAATACTTACTCTATATTAGTGCATTTCAAAAAAATTTAAAATTTTAATTGCATTTATACTTATATGAAAACTTGTGTGTGGTTGTGTAATATGATTACACGAACCTTGAATTATGACTTGTGTGAGCGTCTACATAATACGTGATTATGTTAAGTAAAACCGTCACATTTCAAAAGTTATATTTCAAAAACGTCCCTAGTCACGATTAGGATACTTATGTGATAAGTATATCTATTATAAGATAATAGACTAACGTGTACACTAGCATATTCGCCGAGGTGATGATTATGTTTTGCTAATCATAGGACAAAGAGTTTGTCGAATCGGGAATATGGATATGCATTAGGTTATGCATATTGTGACTTGACCAAAAGTGCGATACCATGACATGGTTTAGTCATTGTAGATGGAATCGTAGCGAATGGGGTCTTAGTTCTTCACACTTGAGATGATCATAGATCAATTTTTGTGCGTAACATGATGCTTAGATATAGTCTTCCACTATCTGTAACAGGATGGTCATGGGATTATAATCGGGTATTATCTGAAACACGGAATTTGATGTGAGTCATCAAGATAGAAATTGTTCCTTTCGAGAGAAAGAGATATCCCTTAGGCCTATCGATGAATTAATCAACGAAATCTCTGGCCAGAGTCAATGATATTAATAGTTAATATCGATTGTATTTGTTGATTCAATTCGGTATCGAAATTTAAGTATAGTCAATCAAAACATAAGGATGACTATTACCATGCCTTTTGATTGACGGATATCGCGAACAAGAGAACTAAACACCACCGTTCGAGATGGGTATAAATGATCACAATCATTTTTCGTTTTCAACGTGGGAAAGCTATGATGGATTTCTTCCTAGATCCCTCTCATGAGCCCGTAAACTTAGGAATAAGTTTACTACCATTGCTTGATACGAACCTACGCGGTCACACATAGAGCTGTCTTATTTCGGGCTTGATTTCAATCTCAAAGATAAGTGTACATGTGATGTACATTGGTGTATTCTTTAGTTGGATCTTAAACTGAGTGGGAGACTGAAGGAAATACAGTTATAGATCAACTAGTAGCTTGCACACATGAGGATAGACGAACGTACGCATTCGTCGATACGATTGGATGCATAATAAGATTATGCAAATCTGACAGAAATAACATGGTCAGTCATGACGGACTGTTTGGTCAGTCATGACGGACCAATAGGTTAATCTGTCAGATTACACAGAAATAACATGGTCAGTCATGACGGACAGATTGGTCAGTCATGACGGACCAAAGGGAATTTTGTGTACCAATCTGTGAGTATGGTCAGTCATGACGCACAATATGGTGCGTCATGACGGACTGTATGGTCAGTCATGACGGACTGTATGGTCAGTCATGACGGACCAATAGTAAATGCTGTTTCTAGGAAACGTGACTGGTGCATCATGACGCACCATTCTGTGCGTCATGACGGACTGTGATCCAAATTCCAGATTAGCAGTTTTTCTTTGTACTCATTAATCCCTCATTAATTATGGTGTTAATATAAGATCAATTGTTGATCTTCTCTCTCTCTGGTAATTCCAGATCTGAGAAGAGAATTCTTGTGAGACAAGAAAAGAGAGAAAACTCCATTAGAGAGATTGAAGGTTTTAAGCAAGTTTACGGCGATTTTAGGGGAATCGCGCGTAACCGAAAGACGAGGCTCAAGGTGGATACGGGTAGAGGGATTTCATCTGAAATCCTCTATTGTGATCAAGCTAGAGCAAGATGGATGACGAACCGGATGTGATCCGGTTGTATACGACAAATCGGAGCTCAATCGAAGGTGTCGAATCGCGCGGAAATGGGACGCACGTGTTACCGAAGATTGGAGCAACAAAAAGGCAGCAACTACGCTTTCAACCCGTCACCGTGATCAATTTCACGTGGTATGAATCTATGTCTATAATTGTTATATTCATAGGTAGTTGCACGTAAAATTAGGATTCGTACTCTCGGGTCGACGACGTGGTCCTCGGGATCGGGTCGGACCGGGCCCTTCAATCCGCTGCGCGGGGCTCGGTAGTGACGCCGATACCCAACAGTCCGAAACACGGAATTCAATGTGAGTCTCCAAGATAGGAATTGTTTATTCCGAAAGGAAGAGATATCTCTTAGGCGCCGCTCGATGAGTCGATTAACGAAAACCGTGGCCACGGTCAATGATATTAATGGTTAATATCGATTGAAATTTGTTAACTCAACTCGGAATCGGGGAATAAGTGTAGTTAATCAAATTATAAGGATGACTATTACCATGCCTTTTGATTAACGGATATCGTAAACAAGAGAACTAGTAACCGCTATTCGAGATAGGCACAATGATCACAATCATTATTCGTTTAACATGGGTAGCTATGATGGAGTGACTAGATCCCGCTCATGAGCTTGTAGGCATTGGAAACAACCTACTGCCATCGTTAAGTCGAACCTACATGGTCACACAACGAGTCGTACTAAGTCGGGCTTGATCATAAAATTGTCACATTGGATGTGCATAGCTTGGTATTTGATACGCGAGCTATATTCTCTAAAATCGTGCGTATTGGATATGCATGAGTACCTTTTAGGTAGATCTGAAATTGAGTGTGAGACTGAAGGAAATACAGTTTCAGGATCAACCGTAAAAGTGTACACAAGGATAAACGAATGTAGTCGTACATTCGTGGCCATAACTTTCAGTGGGAAAATCCAATTAGAATGGTTCAAATTGGGTTAGATAGATAATGAGATTATCTACAACCTTCATATATAAATATATTTCATATGAACGAAGTATAAGTGTCGTTTCTGTGAAATACCGAAAGGGTGCAACAGTATGACATACAGTTAGTAAAACAGTCATAACTTTTGCATACGAACTCCAATTGGTCTGGGCCAAATTGGGTTGTGTAGATAATACGATTATCTACAACTTTCGTGTTGGTTGATTTTCTGTCAGAGAAATTTATCAATTTCGTCTGGACAGAATACTGAACAGGTTCATACAGTTTTCTGTGTGAAAGGGTGTATATTGGATATACATGCCTTTTGGCTAATCCTTATCCTATTAGGTATAAATAGGATTTTCTCTCTCATCTTTCTCTAAGGAATTGATCAGTTGAATCATTCTAAGCAAGTGATTATTCTGCCCAATATACACAAGAAAAAGAGCAAATTCAGATTTGATCTTTAGTGAGTGAAAGGGTGCGAAGAGAGAGAAATCGAGAAAGGAGTTTCTCGAGTAATAGAGAATCGATTAGATCGAGCAAGTTCGCCGGTGCATCGTCTAGGCAGGTGCATCCGCGACCGACGTCTTGCAACTCACGGTGGATACAAGTAGAGGAGCGACAATTGTGGCTCTTGGATTGTGATCGACTCAAGGAGTGAGAATACGGTCAACGAACGGTGAAAGACGCGTGGTATGGGACGCGCGGATTGTCACCAACGTGACAGGAGATAGAAGGACCCATCATTTATAAGAGGGTATTCTCCAACAGTTTGATAACGTGAATATAACTTAATATTTTAAAAATTAATATTTTAATTCATGTTTTGATATTTTAATTAGGTGTCTGTAAAATCATGCATTTATGTGTTAATTTTTAATTTGTTAAGTTATATTTACGTAATCAAGTTTGGAGAAAGTTACAGGGGATGTACATCACTACTCATTGGGATAAGAGGGTATAAATTCAAATGATCTCTTATGAAACTAAATTTGTGATATTTAGTATTTTTTTTATATTTGTATGATATTTAAAACAAAAAAAGACCGAATATATGGCGCAATACGGTCACAAAAAATCAAATGTAAGGACCCATCATTTCTTTGCCTTTCGTCTTTCGAGTGACAATGAGTATAATTTTCAGGCTTCGACAGTTATGTCCAATTTTCATTTTATAACACTTAAGTATTTAAAACAAGAGGCCATATATGGTGCCCCTCAGATTCCTCCCAACATACTTTAGATCATCAATTAACAATTAATTAACATGATAATTAATAAAAAAATATTCCATTAACGGTTAATTGATATAAAATTACAGTTTGTATGAATAAACAATTCTTAATCAATATCAATTAACCGTTAATGAAATGTTTTTTTTATTAATTACGATGTTAATTAATTGTTAATTTGTGATATAGAAGATGTGAGAGGAATTTGAGGGACGTGGTGTCATTATCCTTAAAACAGTATATACCACATTTAATGGTGAGAATTGCAATTATGCCTTTGAATAATGGATATTTTTTGTTTCATTTTTTTTATTTGTGATTTTAATGAGACTTGAATCCTTGACATTTGGTTTCTTATGCTAATCAATTTTTCATTAGACTAAGGAACCACTGGTTACGTCTTTTTTTTTTTTTTTATCTCTTGGTTATTTTGTTCTTTATGTTTTTAATTATGATTCTGATAGTATCACTAGTCAATTTGCATTAAGAAATGCAAATTATACATGCACTAAAAGATGAGTTATTTTGTGTTTCTTCATAACGATCCGAGATTTTTTTTTTTTTGTAGTAACATTACACAACGAAGCGTGATATATGCAAGTTCTGATAAGATGTCTTGTTATGTCCCGATTCTTCCAAAACTGGTTACTTTTCTTAGTAACTAATGAATAATAAGAATAATATTTTCAAGCATCCGTGTAAAAATTGCTCATAATTTATAATTCATAGGTTCTTTTTCGAGACGGCTTCGGATCCTTGAAAGTCTGGGACCAGCCTTGCCCATTGCAGCATTATTTGTGGTGTTTCTTGTCTTTCAAATTTTTTGTAAGCGCAAATATTATACAATATAACCCAATATAATATTATCAGAGCCGGTCTCGAGATAAGTCCAGCAACCAGCAAGTCTCGGGACTAGGGCAACGAGTCGAGGAAGGGTAACCTTCTAACCATTTCTTGGCATTCATGGTTGAAGAATTTTTGCAGCCGCGGAGAGCTCTATGGGAGAAAAATGTTACTTCGGATTTTCTATGGTTATAATATCCGTATGTTTTGTGTTTTGACATAAATAAGATGTTTATTATATATATAAATCATATGTTTGTACTAATATATACAACAATATTTGTCTCATCAAAACCAAACAAATACAAAACAATTAATGTTTACTTTATTACAAATTACTTTACATTTTCTTACACTTTTATACTAATATGACGTGGCATATTATTATTGGATAAATAATGTAATAGACATTAATTTGTAAATAATTGTAGGAATATATTTACAGTTTTAATTGAACAAAAACATTACAATATACCGTTGTGAATATGACAAGACTATTCTCCTCCCAAAAGATTAATGAGAAATTTTACTTCAATCACATATTTCACGACCGCATCCTCTATATCCCAAATAACATACTAATTAGAAAAAGACATATAACTAAAAAAGTAACTAATATTAATAACATACTAATTAGAAAAAGACATATAACTAAAAAAGTAACTAATATTAATTAATAATTGTTAATTTATATAGATGTTAATTATATATTAGTTAAATAATTATTATATATTAATTAATTACTAAAATATAATATTCTTTTAATTTAATATAATTTAACTTAATTTTTTTATTGAGGTTTTTATATTTTTTTATCGTATTAAGAAAAAGAAGGGCGATATTCTTATATCATACCTTGTAGTTGGACTTGGACTTGGAAAACCAAAGAAACAGGATCAGTCTAATCTACAAAATATAAAAAATATCATGTATAGTATTTTTTTTATTATTTGTTTCAGATTTTGAAATTATTCTCGATTGGTCGTTCTCTCTACTCTGATGAGAGTTTGGTCAGAATCAATCGGCGGGTAGGACATCCAGTCTAAACATTTTGGAAAGTGGAGCGGGTAACCCAATAAGTCATTTCAGTGGACATATTCCCTGCAAGCAACTTTGGCTGTCTTTCTCACTATGACTCTCCTAAAGGAGACAACGAAGCCAGGAAAGAAAGAGCAGACTTTGGTCTGTCAGTCGCAAAGAATTGCGCCTTCCATCGTAAGTGAAAAGCCCGTATCCTATATCTTCCATTGTTGGGCCTCATAGAGGCTGGTCAAAGGTTTCTTTCGTATGGATCCACTTCTCAAAACTCTTCTCATAATCTAATGGCCATGACTGAACTAACAAAGGGCAATAGCAGATGAAGTTGACGTCTAAAAGGCAAATTAAAAGCATTTGAAGGCAGGCAAATAGTTAGAAAGACCCAAAGGACCAAAGAAGAGCTTATCAAAGCTTTGTTGATAGCATGGCCGGGCAGTAGCCCTTTCTGGAGTCTTGACCTGTGAATCAATCGGGAAATTAGATCCTCAACGCTGGGCGAGCAGACACAGGGGACTGGTTGGGAACCTCTGAAGGATGAATGGGAGGACTCTTGCATTTTATTTGTACATCACATGTATTAAGTGAAAGAAAAGATAATTTAGACATATTTTCAAAAAATTAAGGATGTTAACAATATAGATGATATTTCTCATATTTATAGAGATGCTGATAATATTTTAAATTTTACGTATTTTTTTGCCGTGGAGAAGGCAACATCTCATGATAATATCCGATGATATATAACATATTGATCTAGGACAACCAAAATGATGGGACCGGTCCTAAATATTATGGAAAAATATATTTTGCTCCCCAAACTCATCCCAAGGTTCTTACTGAGGTGGCAAAAATTGATTATTTGGGTTGATTAGACCCTCTAATTGACTTAATTAATTGTTAATTGACACGTCCAATTGGCGCGTCAATAAATTATATTAGTACATATTAATTAACGTATCAATTCAATTAAACGATTAATTAAATCGCTAATCCAATCAATTAGAAAAATTAATCAACCCACTTAACGATCAATTACATGTGGGTCTAGCATGTATGATTTTTGTATAAAGTGAAATAGGTCCCACGTGTCAAAGATTCTGGGGATTGATTTTGGAAGTGGTTCAGGGAGCCCCAAATAATATCTACATTAGATTTTGGAAGTGGTTCAGGGTCCTAACACCACTCTCCAAATAATATCTACATTAGATAAACTCGAATCAAATCAATGACAAGGGACAGCAATGAATTTCCTAGTGATTTCGATATCATCGGACTGCACATCATCACTGACTTGTAAAGTTGTAATTAGTTTCGAGTTGGTTTGAGATTTTGAGATTGAGATGGAGTGAATTGAATTGAATTGTGGGTAGGGCCGAAGGACAAACTAGTGATTTCGATTTTTAGCTGGAGCGTGATGCAAATTTAATGGACACTTCGTACTCCATTCATCTTCATATTCACATATTCACATTCATCACCACCTCTTTCAACTAAAAAGAAAAAAGAAAACCAAAAGTACCAACCACCAACTTATATTAATGCACATAGCTCCATTTTGCAAATGATAAATAAATAAAAAGTGCAAAAAGTAGCTGTTTTTATGTTTACTATTTTTGAAATAATATGGGCAAGAAAAGCAAAAAGGAAGAGAGTATTAATTGTTTTGCTCTATTTTTAAACATGTAATTGGTTTATAATAAATTGAACCTAATCCACAACGTCACCTGCAATAATAATAAATAGGTTACAATCTTTTAGTTAAGATTGTGATTTATAAGTAGCAACCTACAAGAAGTAGTTCAAATTGGGGCATCATAACGAGACTATTTTCAAATAAAATGAGGAAAAAAAACAAGAAAATTGTGCCCCTTCAATTTATAAATTTAAGTTATTTATTTTGTTTTGACAAATGTGGAAAAGGCCTAATTTTTATTCCTAAATTTTGGTGTTGGCATGTGGTTAGCAAAAACCAAAAACATAATAATAATAATAATAAATAGATCATGACTTGCTAGTAAGCAAATTTGTAGTTCATCACACAAATTACATATGTAAAAAGAATAGGAACCTCATCTAAACTCTGTTAAATAACTATACTTGAAATTAGCATAATTCTATAGTTTAAAAACTGCATAAATCTACAACAATTTCTTCAAATATTGCATTTTCGATATAAATTGCAATCTCTTCAATTTCTAAATAAAAATCTCTCCGTTTTGGTGTTTCGGAAATCTCTCTACATATTACTTTACTTAATCTCTCCAATTCAACTCTATGAATCTCCAATGAATCATCATCTTCCACTTTATCTCTTTTTAATTTTTCCTCTTTCTCTTTAGATTCCCAAATTCTCTCATCTGTATTTCTCGCGCAATTCAAATTTGGGCTCTTTTTGTGTTGATCTTGATCGATACTTGGCGTAAATTTTTCGAATTCGGAGGTATATGCTGCCTCCAGGAGCTCTTTGAAAATATTCATAATTTGAGGGTCTAAGTTGATCCCCTTTGGCTGATTTTCTTCTTCTCCTATAATCCAAATTATTAGAAAAAAAAACATCAACAAATTGGTACATAATAAAATTGGATATTCATCTTTTGAATGACGAAATTCTATAATATCAGAAAACAATTGTAATAATATTTTACATAGTATAGCAAATAAATTATGTACCACTTTTTTTCATAAGTTAACAAAATTGTATACAGAATCAAAAGTTAGAGAAATAATTTAACCTAAAGTTTATAACTTACTAAAAAATATATATACATATAAATAAAAAACATAAAACATACTTTGGCTAGAAACAGGGGAGCTTTCATATGAAGAACGCAATTCGAGAACAGAGACGGGACTAAATTGTTCGAAATCCTTCTGCATTTGATCCAAATAAAATCGGTTCGAAACGCTCGTGATTCCTTCCGCACACGGGGACTTATTCGCGAATTTTCCATGCAAGAACTTCGGCATCATTCTTTTCGAAACTCCTCGATCGCCATCTCCCCGTCTCTTGTTTCTGAACCTGCCATTATTTGTGAGTCTTTTGAGAATTTTTGTTTCATTGCTCGGCCAACACGTCCTTGTGGTTTTCGATTCGAGAAAATTCGTACTATATCCTCTCTCTAGAAGATACAAGTCTAGAGAAAAAGGCTCTTGTTGTTCCTCTAGAAGCTCGCCGAGCCGCCTCGCTTCTCTTGAAGTTGAAGGAGAAGCATGATCCATGTTTGAGAGAGAGAGAGAGAGAGAGAGAGAGACAGAGAGAGAAAATAAAGGAGGGATTCTTAAAAAGATTAGGGTATGAGTTGGAGTTTGATTAAAGGGGGGGACATACAGTTGACACAAAGATAATTAAAAAGGAAGGCACTAATCACTCCAGTTTCACTAACACTGGACTTGTCCATTCTCTTAGAGCTCAACTCCTAAATACCAATTTGAAAAATGGAAAGTCCAGTTTCTCTGTAGAAATGGAGAGGTGAAGATAACTTTCAGAAAGTTCTTCAAGTTAAACTTGAGTTACCACTTGTGAGAGTAGAGCCACCACCCTCGTGTGGATTCAACAATTTAGTAAATTACATGTCGATTTCATTCGTATTTTTCTTTTTTCTTGTAGAATCATGGTGAAAGGTAATATAGGAATATTTTAGGCTCACATTTTCATCCATGCTTTTCTTATATAATTGAGTCATTGTGTCGGTAAATAAAGGAAATGGAATTTTAGAAGTTAAGGACTATGCAAATTTTTATCTATACACGTTTGATAAAATAATAAGAAAAAATTAAAACTTTGAAATTTTTTTTTGCAATTTTTCGGACTTAGAGAGTCCGAAAATTATTAAGGTATATTTAGTGGGTGTGTTGTTGGAGTTAAGAAAGAAAGAAAGAAATTACAAGAATTACGTTCAAATTACATAAATCCAATTGTTTGATCATCTCAAAAACTACAAGAAATTCTTAACTCCGTACAGAAATCAAATTCGACGTAGGAAAATTTAAACAAACAATATTTTTGTTTAAAGAATTTGAAGAAATTACAACTCATAAGAAGAAGTTCAAATTAATTTGGTATTATGATATTTTACATCTCAGGTCAGGACAGGAAGCAACTTGATTGTCTCATTAATGTTTAAAAACAATTATTTATTCAAATTGAAAATAACCACTTGTTAATTTTGAAAATATCACATGATACTAATAAGTTTAATGATAAATAATTTTTTATTATTCTTTTTAGCTAAAATATGATATCATACATACTTTTAATTGTATTTTTTGTATTAAATGGAAACTTAAATTATAAGTTTATTTACTTTGTTTTTTTTTTTCATAAGTGAGATTTTTTAGTTTTTATTTATTACATTTATGAAAATTAATAAAAAAAATTTAAACTAACTTTTTAATATATTTTCTTGTTGTGTGCGGTATGGGAAGCATTTAGTTTTGTTAACAGTTAACACCCTTGCATTTAAGAGACTTATTTTGTCTCGCATATCTTTATGTTTGATTAACCTTAATAATTTCCGGACTTTCATAGTCCAAATATTATAATTTTTTCGGACTCCCAAAATCACAATGTTTTACTAGTTAATTCTAAAGTTTAGGCCCATATGATTTTTGTATATGTACAATTTAGTTAAACTATTATGTCGGAATAAACTCTCTTTTTTATTGTGAAAAATAAGTAAATTTATCATTGATCTTATGTCCAGAATGAGATTTCTTACTATTAATAGTATTTTCGAATATGTTAGAATTTAAAAAATATAAACATGAATTAGGTTTTTTTTTTTCTTTATCGTTATGAATTTTTCTCCACCATGAAATTACTTAAATGTACCTATAACCATCAGAAATATAATTATTCAATACAAACTTAGTTTTAATTATACATGAAGTCAAAAACTACAAGAAATTACAGAAATCAAATACGGTGTAGGAAAAATTAAACAAACAATATTTTTGTTCAAAGAATTTCAAGAAATTACAACTCATAAGAAGTTCAAATCGATTTCCAAATTTTATTTTACAACTCGGGACGGGAAACAACTTGAGTCGTCTTATTAATATTCTCCACCATGGCCTTCGATTTATAATAGAGAGAATTAATCACACCTTCTCTCTTAGAAAACGTGGTCATTAAAACCCTAATTTCGTCCCTCAAATTGCTTAATTTCGTTCTCTCCTCTTTCAAATCCTTAAACAACCCGACCTTTTCGCTTTTGAGGTTATTTATTTCATTTTCTGATTTTGCGAGGGCGTCTAGCAAAGATTCCTTCTCTTTGCTCAAAAGGTTGTTTTCTTGTTCAAGTTTGTTATACTGTTCTTTTAAGGATTCGAATTGTTCTGTCTGTTTATTCTCATCGGATTCGTCAGAGGAGGAAGAGGGTCGTTGCCGACGTGGCATGCCAGGTGTCATTTGGAGTGCATCGAGATCCGTGAAACACCCTTTGTTGAGATGCGACCACACGTCCTCGTCTGCCATGTCAGCAAAATTATTCGGAAGCGGACTCGACTCGATCTCTTCTAATTCTACATGGCGTGAGCGTCTCGCAACGTACCCCTCAGGGGCTTCCTTGAAATTTGGAGTTTTCAGGGCATCAAATTTGAAAATATCCGACTTGTCAGCTGTGAATGTACTTGCACTAGAAGTATTTTTCTACAAGTAAAATAGAATATTGAATTCATTAGTGTTTAAAAGTACAAAATTAGATATTTTGAATACCTGAGATGAATTATCAAATTGGTATTTCGAACTAGAGCTGTTTGTAAGATCGACTATTTTCTTTTCTTGTTCGGAAACGCGGTGTTGCAATTCTTCGCGTATTTTCTTCTCCTCCTCCAGTTCGGTAGCCAGCCTTTCTCTCTCCAGTTCAGACTATAAATCATTTCAAAATCAACTATTTGTTTAGATGTCAAAATGCAAAATAAATTATAATGGATTTATGCGTTCGAGAAATATAACCTTGTGCATATCATTTCTTTGCTGCAAGATCATTTGTTCCAGCACTTCTGAATGAGACCCCTATTAAATAAACAAAATTAATTGACTATATAATATATACAATGAGACCCCTATTAAAGAAGAAATTACCTCGAGTTTTCGTCGGAGTTCTTCAATTTGTAGCTTTTGTCTCTTTAATAACGCAGCATCAGTTAAAATCTATTTCATTCAAGAAAAAAAACATTTAACTAATTAATTATTCAACAATTACACAGAAAAAGATAAAAATATGTACCTCATTAACTTGAACACAATTCGTGATTTTCTTGGCTCTGCTTGCAAACTGGAGAGTCCCTCTACTTTCCTCTATATGATCCTATTATCACGCCAACATAAAACACTTACCACTACAAGAAACACTAATTACAATAAAATATAAAAATCAAAACGTATAAATACCTCCTCAGGCGCAATAGTACATATAATCGAGGTTTTTGCATTACCCCCAAGAGCCGTTTCGAGTATTCTCGTTAACTTACTATCACGATATGGTATATGGCCCCTACATACAAAATTAAATACACCAAACTTAGCAAAAATATACATAATTAATTATCATTAATTTATGGAAACCTTTGTTTTGCATTTTCAGAGAGTTTGTTAATGACATTTCCAAGAGCCATTAAACTCTTGTTTATGTATTTTCCTTCCTTTAATCGAACCCCTTCTGCACCGGTCTTTGCTATTCTCTCTGAACCCGCCAAATCCACCAAGTTCTACACAAAATCGAAAAAAGAAATTAATTTATTTACAAATAATTATGTAAAAAATTATGTTTATAATTTTGTATATACCAAGACTGAGACACGTATAACATCCTCAGATGAAATTGCTTGCTTTGCACTGCTTTCAATTACCTAAACAAATTGGTACATTATGTATTAATATGTAGAAAATGGAGATGAAAAATCAAGAAATTAGGGTTTATGATTTCATACCATTCTGAAAATGGTATGTGATCTACTGCTTCTTGCGTTCATGTTGGTTTCTCCAAAGTGTCTATTTGCTGCAAAATTATAGTACAATTAGAAAAATAAAATAAAAAATTGAATATATGAAAATTACCTTCTCCGAGTCTGAGAAGCTCGATAACTTGTTCAGAATTGTTCACGATTTCTTCGCGAATGCCAGACACGTATACACCACGCTGTTATTCAAATGAACTTAGTCAATATTTAATAACATTAAAATATTATAGAAAAAAAATTTAATGGACCTCTAAGTTCTCGTGTATTGGCAATTTTTGGCTCTCGAGCTTCAAGAGATCATTTATTTCTTCATTGTAGATTTCCATGTATGAAACCCTAATTAGAAACTCCCTGTCTGTGGTCTAAAAAATCAATTCAAAACACAGTTAAATCTTAAATAATAATGTTTGACTTTGAATAGCTTTATTGTATTTTGTAATTTGATCAAAGACCTTGTGAATAGTATCGAAAATATCTTTAATTGCGAGAGGTATAATTCCTGGATCCCTTTCTGAACCATTCATTGTGTAAGTTTTTCCACTGCTTGTCTGTCCATAGGCAAATGCAGTGCCTGAAAATAATATCCAAAAATATTAGGGTCATTTGTACAAATCCCTCCTTATTATTCCAAGAAATTACAGAAAAGGCTTTGATAGGTTCGAATTGTACATTCAATTGATGCAGAGAAAATATGTAGAAATAGAAAGAAAAAGATGCATAAAAATAGAATAAAATTACCATTAAATCCATCAATTGCAGCTTGAATTATGGATTTCACAAGGAGATCATACACCATCGAGTTAGTCGTTTCATTATCCAACACATGATCTGATCAAGAAAATCAAATATTTAATCTACTAAATATAACAAAGTAAAAGTACTATTTCAGATCCGGATTTTTTACTAAATCTCGACTTCAAAAATAAGAAAATATTGACAAAAAAGAGAGAACGGAAGGTTGATAAATCAAATACCGAAAGAGAATGAACATCCAGGGACAGGAGTTGAAAGGGAGTACAGAGAGATGGCGGTGTCTCGGATCTGCCATTGCCGAGTCGAATCTGCTTCGGAACTGGACGCTAGAGGTCGGATTCGCACAGCCACCGAGATTTTCTCCATGGATTTTGCTCTCTTCTTCTCTTCTTTTTCTGACGAAGACGAAATTGATCGAGGCGGGATTTTGAATTTTGAGAAAGGACGCTGGAATCGGATCCGGATCCTGTTTTTACTAAATCCGTTTTATAATAACCGGGACCATAATCGTTTACCCCTAGCCCATAGAATAATTGTACAATAAAATAAATCTTAGCCCAAATTTCAATTTTCACTATAAGCATCCGGCCATGGAATTTATGTAATCGGCATGACTATATCGACGGTACAAATTAATTAATTAAATTATGTAGCTTGGAAAATAATTAAGAATTGAGTGATTTATTTTATCAAAATTTATGGACCGTGGTATGATGATTTATGATGATATTTTTAACCAGTTATTCGAGTACACTAACAATTGGGGAGTTTGGTTTGTATTTTGGAGAATATTTTGATATAAAATATGTCAAAAAAATTCATACCAAGACATATAATTCCACTACATAATTTATTATTATGTTTGATTAATACGTTTATTTATTTCAGGGATGCTTTAAAAATGTAAATTGAGTTTATTTATGGTAAGCTTGACCTTTTAATTTTTTGAAAGAAAAGAATATATATTTCCTCCTCATGGGAACATAAAAAATCATCAATTTTGGTAATAATCTTATTTCCACCAACTATGAAGTAGAAAATGAAGTATTCTCTGACTTTAATACTGAGTGTACAAATCAAACATAGGAATAAAATAAATTTGGATAGATGTCAAAACATACTAAGGGGCTGTTTGGCAAGCCGAATTAGTAGAGTGGAATCGGATTATAAGGTGGAGGAGAACAAAATTCTAGAATTACTAATTCCACAGTTTATTTGGATGTCTAAATTATAAGATGCTGGAAAATATTATCCTTTGTTTGGTTGTTTAGAAAATTTTAGATTTTATTATTATAATATTAAAAATTATATAGTAATTACATTAGAATAATAAGATTATTTTATCCATAAAATTAATATAACATTATATATTACTGGAATAATATTAAATGTTCTTAGAAATTATTATAATAATATTAAATGTATTGTTATATAATAATAATAATAATAATAATAATAATAATAATAATAATAATAATAATAATAATAATAATAATAATAATAATAATAATAATAATAAAATAAATAAATAAAAATAATAACGATAATGTTATTATTATAATATAGTCATTGTAGTATTATTATGATAATATTGTTATAAAAATAAAATTATTATTATTATTATTATTACAACAAATAATTATATCATAGTTATACTTATAATAATAATATAATAATATGATATTTTAAATACATTATATATTATTATAATATTATATTTCATTTATATAATAATAATATTTATAATAATATATATTATATTATATTAATTATATATACATAATTTAATTATTATGTATGGTAATTGTTATATATTATTATAATGATATATAAAATTATATTAATATATTTAATAATTATAATATAATTATAATATAATTATTGTGTAATTATAATCTTTTACCCCACTTTAATATATTAGTAATATTATAAAATAATTATTATAATTATCATAATAATATATAAAATTATTTTAATACTGTAACTTATAAAATTTAAATGCATTGTTGTATTATTATAAACTAGTTTTTGCCCGCGCAATTGCGCGGGAGCCCTCGAGTTTGTCATGATTATTCGCACATATGTGATTTGGTATATTTTTAACCCCCTAATTTTTTTTGGATATTGTAAAAAATTCTCTATCTTTTCGTAAACTCCAAAAAAAAAATCTTTACCAAATTTTTATTTTAAAATACTCCTTATGGATGATATTAATTTTTTTTTTTTCCAAAATACCCTCCAAATCTCATATGTAATAATTAAAAGTTATTTTTGTTATTTTTTATTAATTTTAAGAAAATTCATAAACACTTCTTAACATGTAGTGATTTAAAAAAAAATTTAATTATTACATATTTTGTTTATATAATTTTAATATTCCATTCTTTATTCATAAAAAACTAACATTAAATCATAATAAATAAACATCTTGCAAATATATTCATAGAAAATATCTATTTAAACATCTACTTTTTATTTTAGTTTTCCTTTTATGTATTTTTTTAATAGTTTTATGATATTTTATTTTTAAATATTTGCAAAATGTTCTTTTAATAATATTGTTCAACTTATTATAATTTTATGTTAGTTTTTCAAGAAAAATAATACATAAGTCGAATATTTGTAATGAATGAAATATTAAAATTATATAACATATAACATATAGTAATTTTTTTTAATTATTATATATTACAAAAAGTTTAAGAATTTTTTTAAATTAAAAAAGAATTTTTTTTAAATGAATACATATGTAAATTAATTATTTTTTACAATATCTATAAATTTAAGGAGTCTTTAGAAAATTTTTCAAGTAAAGTGGTGATAGGAAGGCATAATAAGGTGGTGATGTGGAGGCATGAGATGAGAGGAATTATTAATAATGTAAAAAAAGACCGAAATTTAAATTAAAAAGGACCAAAATGTTAATAAAAAGTACCAAAGTGTGAACTAAAACTAAAAAGGACCAAGATATAAATAAAAAGGACTATAATGTAAATTCAAAAATGTAAAAAAGGACCGACATGTAAATAAAAGAGGATCAAGATGTAAATATCAAGGACCAAAATGTAAGTTTCTAAACTTAAAAGGACAAAAATGTAAATAGAAAGGATCAAAATGTAGTTTTTTCAACTAAAAAGGACCAAAATGTAAATAAAAAGGATCAAAATGTAAATAATTTTTTTTACAAAGAGGCCCTGGACCAGAGTGTAATTTTTCAAACTTGAAAGGACCAAATGTAAATAAAAAGGACCAAAATGTAAATAAAAAAGGACCAAAATGTAAATAAAAGGACAAAAATGTAATTTTTTTCAAATAAAAAGGACCAAATGTAAAAAAATATTTTTTTTTACAAAGAGGCCCCTGGTGACGTGGCTCAACCAGGAGGCAGGAAAAGGGGTAACTTTATATTTAAAGTTTTTTACAAAGAGGCCCCTGGACCAGAGTGTAATTTTTCAAACTTGAAAGGACCAAATGTAAATAAAAAGGACAAAAATGTAAATAAAAAAGGATCAAAATGTAAATTAAAAATGACTAAAATGTAATTTTTTCAAATAAAAAGGACCAAAATGTAAATAAAAAAGGACTAAAATGTAAAAAAAAAAAAAAAATTCCACAAAGAGGCCCCTGGTGTCATGGCTCAACCAGGAGGCAGGAAAAGGGGAAGAATTATATTAATTTAAATTATATTATATGGATCTTATAATAATAATAATAATAATAATAATTATTATTATTATTATCTTTATTATTATTATTATTAATAATAATTTTATTATTATTAGAACAAACTCTAAACTCAATTAGCATGCATTTTGTTAGATTTAAACTTTTCCATCATCTTGGCACTCTAGATATTTGGAGAATTACAATTTGTAGGTTTATATGGAGAAATATTTACCCTCATTTGCTAATTCCACATTTTGAAAGATGTCCAAACAAAAAATTTTAATTTGTTGAATCTTAAGATTCTAATTCCACTTGAAATTCTTGCCTCCAAACACCCCCCCTAATTTTAAAGCACGATTCAAACACTCCCTTAGAAATCTCACCTAATTCTCACATTATCACATAAAAGAATAATTCTGTATCAATCAAGTAAGAAGAAAAAATACCGTCAATGAATTCATAACTTAGTCGGTTGAGTATGAAATACAAAAAATTATTGCGAAAAATTATAAATTCGATCTTCGTTGATATCAACGAAGGACATACGAACCTTCGTCGTTTATTATTAAAAAAAAAATACATATTACCCGTTCAAACTTAGGCATACTACGTTACATATCAGATATCACATCCGATATGGAACAGGGCTCCAGTCCAGTCCAGAAGATAGTACTATCTAAACACTATATAGTTTTGACTTTCGATACATACTGTCAGCAAATAAAGACAATTATTATTATATTTTTCTTTTGGTGGCCAAGACAAGCTGAGTGATTCCACACTGCTCTTTCTTCTTTTTCGTGCTTTATTAAAGTGTGTTTCAGTTTTGATGATTGGGGCATTGGGTCGGGGTTGGGGGTCACCCAACGGTGTGAACATCACGGCACACGATGAAGTGCAGTTGGCAGACAAGCCCAGAGATGCTCCAATGCCTATTTTGTTTTGTTTAACAAAAATTTGCAACAAATCCCCTTCGTTATGATCAAATTGCAAAAGAAAATAATTTTCAATAAAATGAGTAGTTTTTTCTGAGGTTTCAGCATTAATGTAGGATTTGTTTGTAATTTTCAATAAAATGTGGTCCTTTTTCAAATTTGTCTTGGCCTAATTAGTTTAGACTTTAGACAGCCCCATCGATCTACCAAAGTTATGATCTCCAAGAAAAACATTCACGTACTAGATTTATTGGTATCTATCTCTCATCTGGAGTATCATGTTTATTAAAAAAAAATTATTTTTGTATTTAATATCATGTTTATTAATTTAGTCAAACAATGTGTATTCTCAATGTTCCTTTTAACATAGCAGATTTTCATCAATACACAAATTTTTGAAGTATATTTCCAAAATACACAAGTCCTGAACATAATTCTTAAAATACACAATGACGGAGTTTGTAACTCCGCCAAAAATTAAAATGGCGGCATTCGTAACTTCGTCACATTTCAATTATTAATTTAAAGATTAATTCTGTTCAGATGCAGTTAATCGCGTTTTATAATTGGCGGAATTCGTAATTCCGCCAAAATTCAGGGTATTATTTTTTCTGTCGTTTTTATTATATTTAATAGATAAATAAATGATGATAATAGTTTATGTTGAGTATATTTTATGTGAGTATAGTTGTTGTAGTTGTATAAAAGAAAATATTATATATAGTATATTTATTGTAAAGATAAATAATGAATAATTTTTGGTAATGGGCACAAAAAAAGAATGAATTAATTGAATATTATAGGTGTCAGAATTCATTGAATATATAGAAGATAATCGTTTGACAAGACCTTACACTGTCATAAAAAATAAAAAACGAATATATTCCCTTTATCTTTTTCCTTCATCTTTTCCTGTCTTTATTACAAAGGAATATATTCGATTTTACTTTTTTCGACCACCTTCGTAACGGGGTATACTATCGGCAACCCTATTGATATTGCCGTCCCAATAAATCACGAAGGACGCGCCTTCCATTTGGTCACTGCGTTTTGTGTTCAGCAATTAAAACATTTTAAATACAATATTTATTTTTTTACTAAATATTACTAAATATTATTATTTCAATATACATTAAACCTTAAACCCTGAACCCTGAACCCTAAACCCTGAATCCTAAACCCTAAATCCAATTTTATTTTATAAATTATAAACGCTCAATTCTGTTGAATCATACATTGTTTTCTTTTTTTTTGTTGGATACATAAATGTAAGATGTAAGATTTTGTAAGGATATATATGCAAAACAAATCCATATTGTCTAATTTTAATTTTTTTTGTTTGAGCAAAAAAAAAAAATTTAATTTTGAAGTCAACAACCACATGACCAAACAATTTATAAACCCAACAACATAACACCCAACTGCCCTTTCCTCTCTCTCATTTTTTTTCCATCAAAGAAAGAGAACACTACTAAGCAAGTAAACTAGAGAAAGCCAAAAGCAAAGTTACCATGCGACGAAAGGTTGTCTCCTTCTTCCTAGTAGCTCTTCTTCTTCTTATCCTCTCACCTCTATCTCTTTGCCATGGAGGAAGACTTCAACCAAGACACCACACCATTATTGCCGGTGACGAGGTAAGCACTTCTTCGAGCGTTCTCGTTCTCGTTCTCGTTCGTTTTGTGTGTTCCCGTGACTAGGCGCTTCCCCCATAATTCCTTAATAAATCCGCCACTATGGAAGTGGACTGAGAGTCTTCTTCATTCAATCAAAAGTAGTAGTAGAGACAGATCTATAATTGTAGAAAAACAAATTTAGGCTTGTGCATTACATGTGGAAGTATCATGCTCTGAGATACTAAACATACACAACCATATTTTTTTTTTCGAAATATGCTATAGTGTTTCGCTCAAATTCTAGGATTTTCAAAATAAAAGACTTGTTTTTAGGGATGAAATACTCTAAAACTAATTAGGTCATATATATTGTGGTTTGTTTCATAATAATTTGTTTTTTTCGTATAAAGGCAAATGAGGAGATATATCTCGACCAAGGAGGCGAAGAATGCGACGAGTCGGTAGAAGAATGCATGATGAGGAGGACGTTGATCGCACACACCGATTACATCTACACTCAACAAAATAAAAACTAAGCACTAATTATTGGTCCTTATTGTAATTTTTTCTAAGGTCTTTATTGTAACTTTCTCCTACTACATCTATTTTCTCTTTTTTCCAATGTCTTTTTATTGTATTAAGAAATATTGTAATATAATATTTTCTAAAATACTAAGCTAGTCTCTTCTCCTCAACAAACCCATACATTTTTGTTTTACAATAACTCAAAATATTTGATTTATTTTATACATTCATGTGGGTTACTTTTGTCTGGTAGTTATATTTTCATTTGGGATTATTCGCCATATAAATACAAAAATGTATTAATTCCTACATATTTGTCAACGAAACAGGACATGAACAAACATGAACAGCATGAGAAACCAATAGAAAGCCTGATAAAGCCACGAGATATCTTATCTACCACCTTCTCACAAGCGACAATCAATACTGCCTATGAAAATGACATCACATCACATAATGCAAGGGCATTTTTGTAAATTGGGGTTAATGGGCGTGATATAAAATGCAATGAATGATTTTTTTGAAAGTTCGATTCGGTTTGGTTGAACATGAGAAAATGCATTTATTTACAGGAAACATTCAAATGAAATTAAAACAATATACACGAGGTTCTTCAATCTTTATGTAATTAAAAGACTTAACGTACTTGACCTTATTTATTTCTTGTCCTCTTCTTCGTCTTCTTCGAGATCGCTGAAGGATACGTCCTCATCGTCCCCTATAGGTACATTTTCAGAAACAACCCTGTTATTATTATTATTATTATTATTATTTTCGTCTGCGTCCTCTTCTTGTAACCATTCGTCGTCACCGTCTTCATTTTCGTCGGATTCGTGTTTTTGAATTTGAATTTGAACGCTTTCTTCTTTGATGACGGACTTATCGACGATTTTAACTTCGTTTACCACCACCGGGTATTTGTCGGTGTGAACCGCGTCTGTTATTGGGATTACGGTTAGGGTTTCTGGTTCTTCTAGATTGTTCTTTGATGAGGTGGAGGAGGAGGATGGGAGGGGGTAAATGTCTTTTGACGATGGTTCCGAGGAGGGGGAGGAGGATTTGGTTAGAAGTGGCATTTTCGTAATTTCGCGTTCTTGAGAGGGTACTTCTAGAATTGGGATTTCGGAGGAGTTTATTATTTCTTTCGTTTCTACTTTAGATTTACTCGATAATTTGGCTCTCGCCTCCACAATCTGGAAAAAAGCAAATTGTTAACATTAACTCCTTAATTACTTTCACCTAAATTGGCTTATTTTGACCTAAGTTGTCATTAGCACCAATTTGACCTAATTTGTCTTGATTTGCCCTAATTTTGGCTCAAGTTGACCTAATTTGCAACAAATCAATCTTGCCCAGACCGATCCCAATTTGACTGAAAGTAACATAACGTAAACCCCAAATAAAGCCAATTTATCTAGATTTAATTCAATTTGGCTTAATTTGACCTAAATATTTGCACCCCCCCCCCCCCTTGACCTAAATCCAGGCCACCTACCCAAATTTGCACCAATTTATCCCAATTTCACATTTTACCTAAAGATAGCATAATTTAAACCTTATATTGTGCAATGAATTTCATTTAATATATACACCTGAGGAGAGGAGAGGAATTGAGCATCACGCATATCGAGTCGAGGGAGAAGAAGAACGAAATAAATCAGCCAAAAGCAACTCTCGCTCATGTGAGTCGGACACAGCTCGATTCTCAAGGCAGCCAGTCTCGGCTCGAGCTGCTCCACTGCCAACGCGTGGTCTTGCTGCATGTCACTCATCTCAAAACCTAGAAGAACAAAAAAAAAATGTGATTATAAGTGCATGAAAAGAATTTGAAAAGAGAAATTTGCAAAAAGCCCCAGCAATATGTCCAAAATTCAGAAAAGGTCCTGTATTGAATGGAGAATTGGAGATTGATTGCATGGTCTTTTGTACAATTTAGGCATGCATATAGTGCAGGGACCCTAAATTGCAAAGTCGGAAAGGGAAATTTGCAAAAAGAGCTCCTGCAATATTTAGTAAATTAAGGAAAAGCCCCTGCATTATCAGAAATTGCAAAAAAAAAAAAAAAAAAAAAAAGCCTCTAATTATGATATGTATGGCTCTTTTTGCAATTTAGGCACAATGCAGTTTTTTCATATTTCTCTTAAAAATAATCTTTTCAGTAGAAACAAAAAAGGAATGATTATTTAATGGTTATATTTTACAAAATAGACCACCCACCAGTCCTGAATTACAGAAAAGACCTGTCGTCAGCAGATTTAGGCACAATTCAGGGTTAAGCAGGGGTATAAAAGATATTTTGCATGATATTTATGAGTCAAAAAGGAAAGTAATACAATCGACTTGTAAGAAAGTAAAACATACCAACATAATCTTCTTCATCGAGGAGTAGAGGGAAATCAAGCCAGGTTTCAGGATGCATAGAAATATTCTCCACAAAAACCATGACTTCTTCAGTCACACCAACCACACCATTGTCTACGCCATCATCTTCCTCATCGGATACGACAGGGAGGAAACTGGAGGCGATCTTCGCTATTTCTGAGACCGCCACGTGCTCCGATATCTTCGATATTCCACTTCGAACTCTTCCCCCAATTTCAGCGAAATCGCTTCTAAATCCTGAAGTAGAAATGGAAGATCAGCTAATAGGAATCACTTCCAGTGTCCAATACTAAAATTAATCTACAATTTGAATCAATTCGTTTGCTATTTTCTGTTTTCCAACTTAGATGCCCCGATTAGATTATGTGCTGGCAAATCATGAAATTACCAGATAATGCCCTAGGCGAATCTGATGAATCCACTTCATCACCACCACCGTCCTCAATTCTTCTGGATTCTTCAGGCGGCGGGGCAAGGAAAGACGCGAAACCGCGAAACTGACGAGTTAAAGTCTTCGTGAGCTCGGAAATATCATCCTTGACGCCTTTAGTAGGAGATAGCGGATCTCCGTCCTCATCGACTCCACCGCCTGCAGCGGCGGTAGAAGCGGAGGTGGTGATGGAAGGTTGCTGCTCATCATCTTCCTCCTCGTCGTCGGATGGGAGAAGAGTTTTGGCGATGGATCTAGCTAGCCAAGACATGTTTCTTTTTTTGTGAGAATTTTGGTTGTATTTTTGAGTGTTTTCTCGGGATCTGATTTATTAGTCGGTGAAGGAGATGAGAGAGTTTTGTTGTCGTGTTGTGGACAAGATCTGATTAATTATTAAAATATCAAGTGTTAACTGTTAATTGAATTGAGCTATTAATGATGTTAATGTTGGGCCTATTTGAGACGGGTCTTTACTTAATTGGGCTTATAAATAAATCTGCAGAAAATTATTTTGTTGAGAAATAATAATTAATATATTAAATTATTATTATTATTATTATTACATTGAATAAGATGAGGCTAACTTTATAGACAAACACAGACTACAGATTAGCAATTAATTCGTAATTACAAAAAATTTAATATGTAATTAAGGTACCTACTAATTAAAAATTAATTAAGAATATTAACAATTAACAAATATTGATTAATCGTCAATTGATAGATTATTATTGTTTTTTCTTTAATTAGCATCATTATTACTTGTTAGAGCTCAATAAGCATGTTTGGTCGGTACCACCTAATCACCTAAACATACTCATTACTCACACATTGGCCCCAAAATGATTCAGTTTGATGATAATTATCATTTTTTTTATTAATCAAGACGAGACTAATCTCCTTTTCTCAATTTCGTTTCGAAATATTACATGACTAATATTGTTGTTGTTGTTGTTGTTGTTGTTGTTGTTGTTGTTGTTGTTGTTGTTATATTAATTAACTTTGGCATATAAACATGAATTAGAATAAGATAAGAGTATTTTGTTCTGAAATTTCGTTATTAACTTTCATGGTTTTTTATTTCAAAGTATAAAGATAATTCTTTATTATGATCACATTTTCGTGAGTATATATGCTATTCTGTAAATTTACGGGGACGTGCAAGATAATTTGACATTTTTTACTGTCCGCATGATCATTTCAGATTTTGTAATTTGATTTTTTTTACGTGCATTCATGATAATTTGACAATTTTTAAGAAATATACACAATAATTCCGAAAACTACGAGGGCATACATGATAGTTTGAGGTTTTACAGGGTAATAGGAGATTTTATCTGGTTATATAAAATAATTTCATATTTATAGGTAATTTATTTGACAATGAAGGGTATATATGAAATTCAAGATTTTATAGGGGTATATATGATAATGTAAGATTTTATGAAAGTATACATGATAATTTGAGATTTTCTTACAGATGTGGACGATAAGCTGATATTTTTTTTTTTTTTTTTTGATGAAAATAAAGTGGGTTCACAAGTCCCACTTCTATTGTTTTTATAAATCTTAAGAGTTTGTACAGCCTCTATTAGGAATAAATTCCCCTTTTACACTTGTACATCCATAACACCCTTATAAAAAACTAAAATATAATCATACTTTAAACAATATGGGAAAATGAGTTCTAGTTTCTTAAAAAACCGGCACCACCAATCCAACTTACTCTAACCCTCACTTCATTTACTACGTTCATCCTCCTTTTCTCCCGACAAAAAATCATTCCCCATAACTATAGCACTCCTTCTTTCTTTCTTCTTTTCTCGCCGACCAATCTTCAATCTACAGACTCGCCACCGCCAACGCCAACGCCACCTCTCATACTTCGGGTACTCCTTCACTCTTCTTACCGCTTATCTCCTACAGCATGCTTGATCCTCTTCTTAATACTTTCGTTCTACGCCCTTCTTACCGCCTATCCAAACCGCCTGATCCATCCTCTTCACCTTCATCTCGCTCATCTTCTCTCATGAAACAAGAGTTGCATTCAAGTGCTTTTTCAATGCTTTTACAATCTTGTAAGACCAATTCTGCGATTTTTGATTCAATTAGATTTTTATCATCAAAAATCCTTCTACATCTCTCCTTCCATATATTAAAAAGCATAACTGCCATTAATTGCTTGAATTTCAGGTCAGCCGTGGAGTTGAGGAGTATCTCCAGTGGATCCAGGTTTGTATTCAATCTCAAATTTAAAAATTCCTTGATTTTTATCCATACTTTTTTTATAAATTCACAATCTTTGAATATATGATGAACAGATTCAGCCTCCTTTTTGCACAATACACAACAATTTGCTAAAATCCATCCTCTCTTCTGCAAATTGTCGATAGTAAGAATTTTCTGCTGAACAGCAATCCAGAGAAAAACCCTAATTTTAGCAGGTATTTTTATTCTCCAAATTTGCTTTAAATCCTCTCTATTCATACCTGATAGTAATTCATAGCATATTTTAACTTTGAATTTTCCTGTTGAGGTACCAATCCATTTCAAAGTTCAAACTATCCAATTCATCTGGTACCAGTTGAATTTCAAGGCATTTCTGATATAGAGATTGGAGCTGAGTTTCTGCTTCTGAAGACATTGGTTCTCTCAACTGGAATATGGTATGCATCTCCTTATCCCTTAATTCCTCCATTAATTCCTGTAATGTTAAGTCATATTTTTGCACAAAAGAAAGCTGATATTTTATTGGAGTATATAATATAATTTAAGACTTTACTGGGATGTAAATGATATTTTCATATTTTTAGGGATATAATGATTATTTGAAATTTTACGGTCTACGCATGACATTTAAGATTTTATAGGGCCACATATGATAATTTCAAAAAAAATCGGAACATACATGATAGTTTGACATTTTTAAGGCACGTACATGATAATTTCGGGTTTTATAGATGTTTAGGTGATGATTCCAAACTTCCAAGGATTGCATAAAAATGCACATTTTATTGGAAATTTGATAATTTGATAATTCATAATATATCTGAAATTCAAGATTCTATGAATCTATACATTATAACGCAAAATTTTATGGCGGTACACATGATAATTTATGATTTTTTCTTATTTATACGACATGTTTAGATTTTATTGATGCTTGTATTATAATTTAAGACTTTATAAAGATTTACATGATATTTTTTAGGAATATCATGTCAGTTCTAATTTTTTTGAGGGTATATGTGAAATTGCAGACTTAAGGAGTATACCTGCAAGTATAAGATTTTACGGGAATACGTATGACAATTTGAGATTTTTAAATGTTTACATGATAATTTCATGCTTTACAAGATATATATCATCATTTCAGATTTTACATGGTTCATTATGCTAAAGGCACTTGAAGTTTTTTTTATTTTTATTTGGATCATCCTAGATGCAAAGATTTTCTTCTACTCGTCCTACTATTTTTTACATCTATTTATCTGGCCGATGATGAAACACATTGTGGATTATTTCACGATTTCAGCTCGAGTCGTAGCAAATTGGTCTTGGTTAGAGACGAGGAGATTTATCAAGATTAATAGTGCTCCTTGAGAACAAATCGATGAAGATATTTTGTTTTGAGATTTGAACTCGAGTTGTAGCAATTGAGTCTTTATTTATTTTTTTGAATGAACAATTGAGTCTTTATTAGAGAGAAAAATATTGCCAAGATCAAAAGTGTTTTGTAAGAATGAATCGTAAAAATATTCAAGTGAAATTTCAGAAATTAGACTGAAAACATTGAGAAGATCGAGGAAGAATAGAGTTTCACGTGAAAAAACTCGACAAAATATGAGATATTTAATATATCCAGAGATAAAAAAATACGTGAAAAGAATAATGATATGTAAATTAGTACGAATGTTAGGTCACTTTTCTGTAGTGACGGATCTTGGTAGAGTTTCTTGGAATAATCAAATAAAAAATATTTACTAAAATTACACAGCAAAAATATTTGCGAGGGACGAACAGTATAATGTGAACTGTTAATTGTATACTTATAAAATACACTGATTCATTCGCTATATATATTGTTTTTCCGAAAACTCCGTCCTACATTGTTATGCTAATAAAAAGATCCAATAGCTATAATATCGCTAATAAAATATTAAACAAAAATATATAAAACAAAATGTCAGAAAAAAGAGCAATGCTGGGACCACACTCATTTGCACTCATTTTCACTCTCTCAAGTTATTGACATGTGAGACCCATAATGGGCTTGTTTGTTTTGAGGGATTAGATGGGATAGGATTTCAATATCCGGGATAAGTCGAAAATTTCTTGTTTGTTTTGAGGGATTAAATGGGATAGTATTTCTTGTCCCAGTACTTCGTACTCCCACTTCAAAATCGGTATTACAAATCCATGGATAGAGCTATCCATGTATTTGATTATAATATTATTTCTTTAAATTATATTCATGAACAATAATTATATTATAATTATATTATATTATATTAAACAACAATAATAATATATTATGTACCATTTTATAATGTAATATAATAAAATTTAAAACAATTTATAATATAATATAAAACAATATAACATAACATAATATAATATAATATAAAATATTATAATATAATATAATATAATGTAATATAATATAAACCAATATAATATAAAATAAAATAAAATAATATAATATAATATAATATAATATAGTATAATATAATATAACATCAGATAACAACATAAAAAATATATACTATAATATAAAATAATATAATTTAATATAATATAATATAAATTATTTAAAGTAATATAATATAATATAATATAATATAATATAAATTAATTAAAGTAATATAATATAATATAATATTACATTATATTATATTATATAATAAGAATTAAATGACATACATATAATATTATATTAAATTATATAATGTTATTTTATGATATAATATTATAATATAATATAATATAATATTATATTATATAATAAGAATTGAAGTAATATATGCCCTTGGAAGTGAAGACGAAGACCTGAGAAGGAGAGGCTTGGAAGACGAGCTCAGAGCCAACCCGTGAGAGGCACGTGATGCAGCGATGGAAGGTCTTGAGCGCATTTCCACTCATGGCGAGCTCCATTGTTGCTTGCTCCGATGCTCCCGAGAGAGAGGCGGGCGAGGAGAGAAAAGGCGCGCTTTGCATTTTGTATATATGCCCTTGCATATATGTGTTTTCATTTAGATCCAGTAAAAGGCTTATTGGCCCAATAATAAGACCCAATATAAATCCCGGTGTAATATCATTTCATAAACTTTTTTTTACCGAAGGATTAATTTTCACTACAAATTTACCAATTATGCATCATAAAACAATATATATCTACATATTTACATAAGAGGTCAATTTATATGGATTATAGACTTGTGAGGTCCATTTCTATGAATCATGATTGATCATTGCTTGATCGGGAGAATCACAAACCATCCATGTCAACTTGACTAGAAAATTCACTTTAAACTATGGAATAAAGAGATGAGAGAGGAGAAGAGGTTATATCTTATTTCAAATACCGAAGTTTCTGAAAAGAAACCAACCAATATTCTCGTTTTAAATATCTAAAATTCCTCGAAAGGGGAAAACACAACATAGTCCTCGCAGATCATAGAACATAAGCTCGAAAAGCTTATTTCCTCGTTCATTTCACAATCCAATCTCAGTTCCATGGAACGAAGGCAAAATCGCAACGAGGGGATCCCCATAACCAACAGGCTCTGCAATAAACAAACAAATGTTTTCATTATTATTAATTTTGCGTGGATATAATTGCATAATGATTAATACCTTCGTCATTATACAGGAACCTTATTACTTCACCAGCCACAGTAGACTTCACAACAAAACAAAATAAATAAAATGAGGGTTAAATTAAAAAAAAAAATACAAAACTTAATAAAAAGAAACATACTCTGACAGGAAGATCATTCGAAAATTGGGTTATGAACCCAATGAGTTGGCCTTCCTTTATAATGGTACCTTCTTTGCAAACTGGAGGTCTCTTTTTACCTTTCACAATTCTCGACCGCAGAAACACTCCAACCTAAAAACAAAATATTTAATTTCAAAAATTTGAAAATTGGAAGATATATAATATATTTGTTGTTTAAAAATACATACTGCAGGGGCGGAAACGACTTGATGAGTATTGGCCCCGTAACCCTGAACGAAAGCAAGCTTCACTTCCTTCTCCGAGGAGTTTTCGAAGTGATTGCGTTCTCCGTTTGGGGAGTTAAGGGACGCCTCCAGTTCGTCGGCTGCCTCGTAAGTTGCGGCTGGTGGTGAGGATTCGAGCTCGGAATGGACTTGAGAGTGAACCGGAGGAGATGATACTGGAGACGATTCGACGTTTCTTTTCATGTGCATCTCGAACTTCCCTACCTGAAATCATAAAATAAATCACTGTTAATAAAGCAAAGAGTCATTAGTGTTTATCTAAATGAAGTTTAGTTTCGAAATTACCTTGAGCTTAACCTCTGCAACGCTGGTTTCTTCACATATATCCCTCAACATAGTCTGAATAATCGAAACAAAAGATTGGTTAGTCATAATTAGGAACATAATATCTAAAGAAAACGAGATTCAAGGAAAATAATCTCACCTCTATACCAGTAGGGAATGTAGATTTTGGCGTAGCAATTTTTTTCTCACTAACAACACCTGTAACACAAGAATAAAATAAAAATGTAATACAAATTATTATAATCAAACTAAAAATAAACAATAAGTGGAGGATTTGGGTCGAAGTTAAGTGAAGTTTTGAAATCACTAACCCTCAGCAGTTAATACTGACGAAGCATCGGTTGCCATGATGCAAGATAGAAATGAATCCTTCCTGCTCAATGCCAGTGTTGTGAATTGAGTAATTTTGCTCGGATTTCTTGAGTTTTGCAGTGAAACGAGCTTCTTTGAGATGGAACCAGAATTTTTTGCTGTCCACATGATGCCTGTAAAGTAAAAAATCGTAAAGGACATAAATAATTGTGAACAATTACGACAAAATTTAACTAATTCGAACCAAATCAATGCTGAAATTACGAAATTGAAACAAGGATGAATTGAGATCAGATAATTAAAATAGAAGATCAAGCAAAAACTAAATTTATTGGATTTCCTGAAAATAGATAAAACAAAAACTAGTTTATAAATCCGGAAAAATGAACACATAAATATAAAATTAGATTTAACTAAGAACACTTGTACATAAAAAAAGATGTACAATTATAAATTTAAGCGAGCAGGAACAAGATCGGGATATGAAACACAAAATTAAGCGAGCAGGAACAAGATCGGGATATGAAACACAAAATTAAGCGAGCAGGAACACGATCGGGATATGAAACACAAAATCAAGATGAATAAAACGAAATCGACGAGAATTTTGTGCAAAACAAACAAATTTCTGAAAGGATTTTGAGAAATAAAATACCTAGAATTTCCTGAGCACTGACGGCGGCTAGAAATGAAAGAGCGCTGGACTTGAGCTTCAAAAACCCTCGAGACGTCGAGACGTCATTCGAGTCTTACCGGTCGGTTCGGATCGGGTTTAATGAGGCGGAGAAACCAATGCTTAATAAACATGTATTGTTTTCATATAGATCCTTGTATTTTATTCATTTTTAATTAGTGCCAATAAGTTTTTTCTTTACTGTTGATTACGAGTATATGAAACAATTGGTGTAATTAATAGAAAAATAGGATGTGTTTTGAAATTATATTTGCAAGATAATTAAAAATATATCTTATATTTCAATAGGGGAATTATATAAGGCTAGGGGTGTTTTTGCTTATTTTGGAATGTTAATACTTTGTTGAAGGAACCGGACGGATGTCAAGTCTTACTTTCATTTTAATTTCTAAATATTTTTTGTAAAAGAACAGGGTTCTTCCCCAAAATTACTCCAAAAACAAAACCCTTATTTTCTTTTTCTATATACTTTCTTATTAATTATACTTTCTTATATGTTACGTTACGCGCGTGCTTCAAATGCAGAAATATCCTGAGGATACGCGTATCCGAATACGGATCTGATACGATTCGGATATGACACGTGGCGTATCCGAATATTTTAATATTTATTTTTTCTAAATACGACGGGATACGGCATGATACGACTGGGGATACGTCCAGGATACGACTGAAATATTTCATTTATGATACTTCGGTCCGTTATATATTTTGGCCCATAATATTTTTAAATAAATTATATAGAATATTTCTATGCTATTTTTAGATTAGTTCTAAAATATTTCTAGAACAAGTTTACGATAGTTTTATGATACTTATATTGTTTGGTTGATATTATTTATTGTCATGATATTTAATTTAAAAATATTATTAATTTATTATTTAATTTATTACTTATTTATTAATTATATATAATATAAATATATTAAATTAATAATTATATAGCCGTATCCGTATCCGTATCCGTATTCGTGATTTTTTAAAAATTACCGTATCGCCGCTATCCGTATCCGTATCCGTGCAACATAGACTTTCTTCAATTCTGTATAATTATTTATAATTAAACGCTAATCATGCAGTATTAACATAATAATACAAAGGTAAAATTACACAGTAATAATAGAATTCTTAACTTTTTGTGAGAAAAAAACACAAGGTAATTTTAAACCTCATTTAAAATTTAAATTTAAATTTAATATAACTCGAGGGATAAGAACAACATGATTTAACAAATTATATTTCATAATTGATCATCATATGGTGCTTTTTCTTTCTTTAATGATCATCTAAAATAGTTTTTACCAATCAAACAAAAAAAATTACTGTTCTTGCAAGGAGATGAGACAGGACAGGCTCAACTATTTTAGAGGTCTTGATGAAAAATAAAAAATAATTAATTATAAAATTAAATTGTGTTATTTTAGATTGAGGCGTTCTATTATGACCCCCTTTCGTTTCCCCACAAATTCATGATTAACTTATTAATTATATTTATCAATTAACGATTAATATGTAACAGTGTTTTAAATAGCGGCGCTGTAGCGCCGCTATAGCGGGTTTTCGATGGTAAACGCTACATTGCTTCAGATTATAGCTCTGCAGCGTTTTGTTCCGCTACAACGCTATAGCGGACTGCTATAGCGTGAAGCGCACAAATGTTGCGGTTTTAGCGGCGCTATATTTGTTTTGTTTAGCCAAATTTATTTATGGCCCAATAATTTATTTCATAAAGGGCCAGAATTGATATCCCGTCTAGCTCGAAGCCTAATAGGAAAAAGAAATTAATTTTGGATTTAAGTGATGTCAATGAGTCTTCCTCTTCATCAGACGAAGAGCATGAACATGTAATGGATGAAGGTTGTTCTTCATTTGACTAGTAAAATATGTTCGGTTTTTTTTGTAACGAGTATAGTGACTCATTTATGAATTATTTATTTTTGAATGATTTTGGAGATGTTGACTAATTATGTTATTTTGAAGTTTAGATAATTAGATGAAATTTGGAAGTACTATGTGTAAGCTAAAATTTGGAAGTACTATGTGAATCCAGAGAAGCTTATATTTTTCTACATTTAGTATTATCTTATTTTAAATCATATTTTGATACTAAATTATGTATATAATATATAATATATATGCATCTTGTAGTATTATAAAAAAAACTTTCGATCGAAATCCACTGCGATGGTGAAACGGCGCTATATCGCCCGCTTTACGCTAAACGCTAAATGAAACACCAAAACGTTACGAGCCGCTACACGCTATTTAAAACATTGATATGTAATCATTAATTTTTAAATTTCCTAATTAATCTTTAATTGGTACATATCTTAATTATATATTAAGTTTTTAATAATTATGAATTAATTATTGATTGATTTTGCTAATTGAAATGTTAATCGTAGATTGGTAGAGAAACACGGAAGGTATAATTTTTCTTGTAGATTTATGCATAGTCAAGTTTTGACTTTATGTTATTAATTTGATCCAACAATTTTCACTATAATTTTCATTCAAAGGATTAGTCAAATGACGGAGACAACCTTTCGTCACTATAATTTGAAAACACTCGACAAAATATGAGATATTTAATATATCCAGAGATACAAAAATACGTGAAAAGAATAATAATGATATGTAAATTATTACGAGTGTTAGGTCACTTTTCTGCAATGACGGATCTTGGTGGAGTTTCTTGGAAGAATCAAATAAAAAATATTTACTAAAATTACATTGCGAAAATATTTGCAAGGGACAAATAGTAAAATGTGAACTATTAATTGTTATATTTATAAAATATACTGAATCACTCGATATATATATTGTTTCTCGAAAAATCTCTCCATCCTACATTGTTATGCTGATAAAAAAGATCCAGTAACTATAATATCGCTAATAAAAATGTTAACAAAAATATATCAAAAAAAATGTCAGAAAAACATGAAATCCCGCACAGTACTAGGGTATTTCTGGTTATTATAAGGGCCTTTCTATTGTGCTCTTTATTTCCTTCATCCATTCATGACGAATCATCAATTCTTAATTAATTCATTAATTATTCCTATTAATTAACGATTAATTCAAAATTATTGATTTTTGAATATTTGTTGAGGAAGAATCTAATTTATCAATATATTGTATTAATCATGAATTAATCATGAATTCATCTTATTAATTAAGATATTAATTGAGAAATTTAACATCATAGCGTGGGGGAATTGGGGAGGAGTAGAATATTCCTTGTTATAAAACTTAACACTCCATTAGAAACTTTAAAAAATCTTTTTCTATTCTCTCGCTACATTCTTCCACTCAATTGGAAACTCAGTCAAAGAAAACTACACTTTCGCTGCTTGCTCATACTGCTGCTTATAAAAAAAGCACACCACGCAAGAAATTCCCAAGGTGCTCTCTTTCTCTCTCAAAATGCAAAATCCACGGCGAATCCATGCCCACCTCGTCGTTCTACTTCTCTTTTCCTTCCCTTTCATCCAATCACAGCAACCATACGAGGGGATAGGGACTACCGACTGTACCGAGAGTACCAGCCAATCGAACTCCACGTCTTTGTTGGGTTATTTCTGCAATGGCAATTCGGTTTCTTGTGATTCGTACGTCACTTTTCACCCCATTGTTCCTTACGATACTTCTGCCTCCATTTCTTCTCTACTCGACGTGAACACTTCTGTGATTCCTCAGTCGAGTTCGAATTCGAATTCTGAGTTGTTGGTTCCTGTGGATTGTTCTTGCTCGAATGGATATTACCAATCTAATGCGAGCTATTCGGTTCAATCTGGTGATACAGCCTTTACCATTGCAAACAATACTTATCAGGTGATTAGATTATTTCTTCTTTTTTACTGCAATTCATCTAATTTTGTTCTAATCACAAATTGTATCGATCATAATTTCACAGAGCCTATCTACTTGCCAAGCAATTATAAACCAAAACCTTCCCAATTCGTCCTCAATATTGCAAATTGGACAGAATTTAAACGTCCCACTTAGATGTGCATGTCCCACAACTCAACAATACGATTCGGGAATTCGATTTTTAATCACTTACTTAATCAATGCTGGTGAAGACTTATCATCCATTGCACAAACATTTGGTATAGATTCTAATAGCATCATGGACGCAAACGAACTATCGAATGATAAACTTTACCAATTAACAACCCTACTTATACCCGTTAAAACCAAGCCTAATTTTACTCAAATTACTCTCTCCAATTCTCCTCCACCTCCACCTCCACCTCCAATTTCTTCTTCTCCAAATGCGAATAAATCAAATCATGTAGGAATGTATATTGCAATTGGAGTTGGGGTTTTTCTGTTTCTCTTGATTTTGTTTATAGTAGTTTATCTTCTTTCAAGGCGTAGAAAGAGAGAAAATAATATAATCGAAAATATCCCTAATAATAATATCTCGAAACCAGCGATTAATAAGAAGGATAATGATATAACATTAGAGATTTTGAAGGGTATTTCTGGAATTGGGTCTTCAGTAAAAGTATATACCTTTCACGAATTGCAATTGGCCACTAATGGTTTTATTACCGAAAACAAAATTGGTAATTCGGTTTATCGTGGAAAATTCAAAGGAGATTTAGCTGCGATCAAGAGAACGGACCGAGATATCTCAATTGAGATAGATATGCTTAAACAAATTCATCATTTTAATTTGATTAGACTAAGTGGTTTATGTTTCAACAAAGGGTTTTGGTACTTAGTCTTTGAGTACGCCGAAAACGGGTCTTTGAGTAATTGGATTTATGGCGAAAGTACAATTTCGGTTTTGAATTGGGAACAGAGGTTACAAATTTCTTTAGATATTGCAAATGGACTTAATTATCTCCATTCATTCGTGCAACCATCTTGTGTCCACATGGATATAAGAACGAGTGGGATTCTTTTGGATTCAAATTTTAGAGCGAAAATTTCGAATTTGAGCAATTTAAGACCCGCGAAAGGGAGAGAAGGGGACTTCACGTTAACTCGTCATATAACCGGTACGAGACGGTACATGGCGCCTGAATATCTCGAGCACGGATTGGTATCTCCTAAAATCGATATTTACGGACTTGGAATCGTGATTCTTGAAATCATTATGGGAAAAGAGAGTGAAGTTTTGTTCGAAAAATTCGAAGAAATGGTTAAAGAAGAGAATTTTGAAGAGCGGGTTAACGGGTTTCTCGACCCGTTATTAGAAGGAAATTATTCGGTTGATTCGGCTGTGATGATGGTAAAGTTGATCAAGTGGTGCGTAGAAATGGACCCGTCCAGTCGTCCTAGTATTGTGGAGGTCGTACAATACTTGTCGAGGATGTCGAATATGTCAACTAGTTGGTATAGTTCGACCGAAACCCCGAGTTTTGGTAGCGATAACATGTTGCTTATGAAAGACGGGGTATAAGATAAATCATATAATATATTTGGCATGATGTGTATAATTTCTTTGAAATATGATTGCTACGAACTTATGATGTAAATAAACAATAAATTATTTTTGAATAAAATGTCTTTGGTGTGTTAATGTGTTTATTATTTTACTTTTAAATCCACGCAAATAAATTTAAATTGACCCAAGAATAATAATTTTCAATATAAAAGAAAATAAAAACATAAACGACAGATCTAATGGTGCCTAGGGAAGGTATGGCACATCTTAACGATGATTAAGAAAGTCTTATGTTACGCTGCGAGTTTTTAAATTTATTGTCAATAAAATATAATTATTATATCATATTATAAGAACCAATTTATTGTCAATAGATTTATTGTTAACGATGATTAAAAATAATAATTTCATATAAATTCTCAGAAGCCACAGCCTTCATTTGGATAGTAATTTGGAATATAATATATTATGGAAATCTTTTGATCAATGCCTATTTTTGTCACTAATATTATATGACAAGAAATTTCCTTGTTTAATTCAGCTTTTTTTGACCTCATCAGAGCCTTACCTATCAGCCAAGATAATTGAAATTCAATTTTCCAAATTCCACATCAAGTCTCCACTCTCACAATTGAAAATAAAATATATTGAATTGAATAAGCAAAAATTCTCTTAAGAAAATGACCGCATAACTAAAACTCAACGATGCCAATTTGAAAAGTCTGTACGTAATTAGTCAAATTAAATGAAAATAAATAAATGAGCACGTTGAATTCAACAAGTCAAAAATCAACAACAAACATTTCGAAAATAAACTCAATATAGTATTTGAACAATTAAAAATCAACGCCAGTATTTAAAAATGATGATTCTATGCTAGGATATTTTTAAAAGAATAATTTGGAAATTTGTAATTAATTAGATCTACTCAATTAAATTAGTTTCCTGTTCGAATATTGTATTTATTATTATTTAAATTAAAGAATTGAAAAATACCCAAAATATCCTTGTTAATTTGTATAAGAATTAAAAAAAAGCTTACCATAAAATCATCCATTTTAAAATAGAAAATCTTTAATTCAATAATTAGAAAATAACAAACAAAAGTTTAAGTAGTTTATGGTATAGATGTAATCACAAATCCATTGTCGTCCAGCCCGGTTAGGATATCTGGCTTTCACCCAGGCGACCCGGGTTCAAATCCCGGCAATGGAATTTCTTTTGAACTTTTTTTCTTTACCTTGTAGAGGGTGTAAATGTAAGAATTAAGACTTATATGGGGTTTATTCTAAAATAGCATCTCTTTCTAGAATGGCGATTGGCGTTTGGCGGCCCATTTTTTACTTTTTTTTTTTTGACCTTGTAGAGGGTCTAAATATAAGAATTAAGACTTATAGGGGGGTTATTCTAAAATAGCATCTCTTTCTATTACGGCGGCCGAGCTTAGAGGAGAAACCTCAGTCGCCATGGATGCCGTTCCTTCTACGGCTTCTGCATATCTGGACCCAACTTACTGGTATTTGGTTTTCACCATTTTTTTCATTAAGGCTCGTCTTGTTGCAGTGATGACGTTCTGGTACTTGCTTTCAGGGAAGAAAGATTCACAGCAGAAGAACATTATGAATGGCTGAAGGATTATTCTCATTTTCGCCATCTTCTTTCTCCTCTTCTCTCTCCTTCTCTCTCTGTACGAACTATTGAGCTCTAATCATGCCTTGATTCATGTCAAAAGCTTTGATTAAACTCTGAAAACTATGACACTAATGGTGTAATTATAATTTATTTTGTAGGTATTGGAATTGGGATGTGGGAATTCACGACTAAGCGAAGAACTTCGACGAGAAGGGGTTCAAGACATAACATGTATTGATCTCTCTTCTTCTGCAGTTGAACGAATGAAAACTCGATTGTCTGACGAGGGTATTTCTGGTAATTTCTCTTTATATGCCAAACGCGTGACTTAATGGTGTTCCTTCGATTCTTCTTTCTTTTTGGCCAATTTTAATTTCGTAAACATTACATGCATATAAACCAACAATCATGCAGAAATTAAACTAAAATTTGGGATCATGATTTTTGTAGTTAGTATATAATATTAAGTATAATGATAAAGTTATGATGTAGGAATAAAGGTTATCGTGGCTGACATGCTTGATTTGCCATTTGAGAACGAAAGTTTTGACCTTGTTATCGAGAAAGGAACTATGGTATGGATAATAATATATTCTCACACTTTATTATACTTTAATGACATGATTAAAGTTACTAGATTTTGTAATTTTTGTATTTTGAAGGATGTGCTATTTGTGGATAGTGGCGATCCGTGGAACCCTAATGCCGAAAATGTTGATAAAGTTATGAAAATGCTTGAAGAAATTCACAAGGCTCTGAAACCAGATGGAGTGTACATCTCTATCTCCTTTGGCCAGGTTAAAAAAAAACTCATTTATTTTAAACCGGAGAAATTTCACGTATACCCCTGTGAAATTACAAAACATCACATACACCCATGCAAAATGTAAAATTTTGTTTGTCATAATACACCCATGAAAGAACAGGTTGGGTATTTTTGGAAATATCAGCAGAGTTTATATCTTAATTTTGTAATTTGTTTTGCAGCCACATTTTCGTCGGAAATTTTTTGAAGCCCCGAATTTTACATGGTCATTTGAATATAACATATTTGGAGATGAATTTCATTATTTCTTCTATGTACTCAGAAAGGTCTGTTTTGTGAATTCATAATTTATTACACTATTTTTCTTGCTCATTTTAATGATGTTGAATTTATAATTTTTATTTTTAGGGGAAAAGATCATTAGGCGAAGAGAGAAATGAAGATAAACCTAAACCATCTGAAAAGTCGAAAATAAATTATTATCATGAAGAGTCGGACGATGAAGATTTTATTTTCCGTACCACAATAGACGACTTTTAGCTTGTTTTTTCTTTTTGTAATTTTATGTTGTGAGGGAGAGTTTGTTATTTTTGTGCATACATGCATTTTTGAATTCGAGTATTTTTTTTTTTTTTCTACTCTTAAATGATTTTATGTAAATTCAGCTTCCTCAGTTTATTTAAACTTACAAAATTATCCCTACAAAATGAAAATTGGATCGACAACTACACTATTTTACTATGTTGCGCGGATACTCCAAAAAACCGAATTTAGTCGTATTGCCGTATTCGTATTGGATCTTAAATCATGTGTTAAATTGTCGTATCGTCGTATCCGATACGCGTCGCCGTATCGCCGTATCGGCGTATTCGTGCAACACAACTATTTTATTGATTTCTTTGTATAGACTAGAAGAGTGATTTTGTTGATCATAATCCAACTTAGTACTCTTTTTAAGCCATTTTTTTCATAAATAAAAGAATATAACGAAATTAATTTGTGATTATGAGTTATCTATCACAATAAGCATGACTACTAGTCCACATAGATGGCATGAAGCCGCAATAAAAATGTGAACAAGATACACGTATCTCTTGCATTTGCAATATTAATGGAAGCAATATTCCAAATATTTGTTGCAACTTTTTCTTTAATCTTTATCATCTTGCTCTTAATTAAACCCCACTGTCAAAAACTCCTATCTCTATCTACTATGAATTATTAATATTGTATTTCTTAAATATATGATAAGAACATGAATTTTTTTTATAAATATTGGAGGAAACTAATTTAATATTCAAGGAAACCGGTCTTGTAACATCCGTCTACACTCGTGGAGGTTTTTCTTCTCTCTACAATTCTCCGACGTTGACTGCCGAGTAGTGATGTGGACACTTATCCGCATATATCTCGGGGTTTCCATTCTCCTTCCACATTTGAATATCTCTTCCATATTGATTTCCATCTTTTGAGACAACTCATGATATTTTTTTTCATGTCAAATTTATAAAAAATATAGTCATTTGCAAATTGCAATGTTTGTAAATCTGAACCGTACACTTACCCGAATAACTTAAGAGTCATCGATTCATTGACCGCACAAGTGGATGAACCGGTTGAATCATCGTAAGAGAGAGTTGGTCATTTTTGTGTATACATGAAGGGGCAATTTCAGGTATATCCCTTCAAAAATTCAAAATATCAAATTACTCCCTCTAAACTTGATAATATCAAATTTATCCCTCTAAAACTTCAGTTTTTTCAAATTTATCTCGAACTAACAGAAGTGTTAAGTTTAACAAAAATGTTGTGAAATGACATTTTTACCCGTCAAAATATATTCATTTTCTGGGTCTGGATTAATCTCAAACAAAACCACTTCTTATTCCAAACCCGATAAACAAGTTCTTCTTCTACAACTTAGGTCTGGGTCTAGATTAGAGTTGAGTTTTCTTCATTTCTTCAACTATGGTCTGGATGGAGCTCTCACTACTCGATTCTCCATATTCAATTAGATCAGATCGAGCTAACTTTGTGAACATTCCCATAAATAGGTGGTCTGACGCAAATCGCAGGAGATAGGGTGCGCTCTGGCCTCGTGTGGTAATCCAGTACCCACAATCGCGCTTTGCCTATATAATCCTCCCGGAAATTACGTGGGCCAAAAACCGTATTAGCAAGAATTATTATGTTTTCTTCTCTGAATCTCTATCATTATATGCTTGTATTGTGCTTAATATACATACCAGAATATGAATTAGAGAACTAAGAGAGGTCTTATTTATCAGGAACTATCCTAATAAGATATTTCAAGAAAATAAATTAGTTAAGTTGGAGTTTCTAAGATGAAAAGAGAACTTCTTATCCCAATGTATCTTAATTTTTTTTAGAAAGAAATAGTTGTTCTCCATCATATTGCTATTATATCTTAGCTATAGAAAATATCTTTCTGAATAATTAACAAATCTAAAGTTGACATGTTTTACGTCACTTCAAACAAATTATATGTTTAATCACTTAACATATGGAATGCAACATATATTATGTGTATATCCTAAATATAAGTTTTACAATAAAATTAACAATGTTTTTTTATAAAATTAACAAATCTCAAGTTCTCCATTCAATTTTATTAAAAACAAGAAAAAATATTTACGGAGATTTTAGAAAATAAAGTTACATAGGCCAGATATTTATTTTCCGCCCAGCCCGAGAGAAATATTTTGCCTTTTGCTATTCTATTCTTATCGTGAAACCCTGCACCGATAAAGCCATATATCCTTCGGTCTTGGCGCGCGCACACGGCGCGTAAAATTAACAATGTTACGTGGACATTCTTTTGTGAATAGTGTTTTAAAAATCGGACCGGACCGGCCGGTTCAACCAAAAAAACCGGACCCGGACAAGAAAACGGTTTGTTTTGATTATTAGATCGGATTTACATGAAAGCCGTAAAAACACGGTTGAACCGACCGGTTTAGTAAATAAAACCATGTCGAACCGCCCAATTAAACCGGCCGGTTTATTTTCCATTCTTTGTCACTTTCTTTGTCACTGAGATTCTCAGGATTTGGAGATCTATTTCCCTCATTTCACCGTGATTTTCTTCTTGATCCAGCGTGGTTTGTTTCCTGATTTATTTACCTTTCACGACTAGGTTTCTCAGTCAGGAAAGGAGTCTCCGAATTAAGTGAGCTCCTTCAAGCAAAAGGAGGCTCTGAATTTAATCTCCATAGATCTCTACAAGATATTTGCAGATGATTTTCTGGTTTATTCAGGTGAGTAATTAATTAAGGGCCGTGTTCTTCAAATTCAAGATCATAACAATTGGTTACTGTATTTGATCTCTCTAGTACTGAGATTACTGTATTCGATCTTCCTTCAAATTCTTCGAATTAAAAAATAATTGTATATGTCGAATTCAATCTCCCTTTGTCGTTATTTTGACTAGTTATTTTTCTTACAAATCGATATCGTACAATATGATTGTGACAAATTATTGGTTAAATAAACTTTATAATTTGATGTTTGTTATTTATATGTTATTTGAGAATTAAATTTTGTATGTTTATTATGCTCGAAATCTGAAAACTTTATGTCTGATTTTCAAAAATTACGGTATTAAACATGATGATATTTTTTTTGTATTTTCAAACCAACGATTGAACCGGTCGACCCACCGGTCCGATCAGTGAACCGGTGATCCGAGATTCGGCCGGGTTGATGTCCGGTCCGGTTTTAAAAACATTGTTTGTGAGACATTCCACCTTATAGAGATAAGTCGAGAATGGGAGCATGTCTTGTCCAAAGGCTTTTGGACAAGAATCCGTCCAAAGCCCTTTCATATCCTTATGATTTTCGATCCGATGATTAATAATTTTTATCACAAAAATTTATATTTAAGTCCTTATAATATTAAATTACAAAAACATATTTGTATTAATAAAAATCATATTAAGTTGTACAATTTTTTAATAAAACGTACATAATCAATGTAAGTGTGTCTTGTGTTTTAGAAATATGATAAAAAAAATAATTAAAACGCATGAAAATATTTTTCATGATATTAAGAGCTTCGGACCTATTATTATCCAATTCTTTGGACTAGATCTGAACCCGTCGAGAATATATTTATTGTTGTCAAAACAGGTAGTTTTTATTTTGTTGATGTGGTGCTATTTGTGTTATCAATTATATTTTTTATCATGTGTTTCACGGGACACATATCTCAAATGGTAAAAAATGATAAAAAAAAAACAAGTCCTTAAAACCAAATTAGTTCCCATCAAAAAAAAAAAAAAAACAAATTAGTTTCCTCCAATATAAAAAAAAAGTCATGTCCTTGTCATATATTTTAGAAGGTTTCGTAAATAGAATAGTATTTGAAAATGGGATCTAATTGAGAGCAAGATGATGAGAAAGATTGCAACATTTTTTGTGAAATATTGTTTCATTAAATATTGCAACGAAATGAGAAAGAAGTTGCTACCTGTATTTTGTTCATGTTTCTATTGTGAATTTCATGCCACCTACATGATTACAACTCATGCTAATTGTAAACTCATAATTTTCATATTAATTTCGTATTGTTTTTTATTTATCAATTAGAAAATGGTAAATAAAGAAAAAATGAACATAAAAAAATAAAAATACTAATTTTGGAATTATTATCAACAAAATCAATTATCTATACAAGTATACATTACCGAAACTACATGCTGTCCGGATCGTCAATTATCACATAAAATGTAAATAGATCTTTTTTTTAAAATTTTTAAATTAACTGAGGCAAAATGGATATAGAACAAATAAAATGGATATATAACGAAGCGAAGATACTTATATTCAAAATGAAATATTATCAAATGTCCATGATGACATTGTGACCACCCACAAAGGAGAAATATTGCTTCTTATCTACACCCTTAATTTTATTGAATTAAAAATATCTGGTTGTCACGTCTAATTATTGGGTCTGACGAGTGATAAACGAACAAAATATTGGAAAATTGAATGTGGAACTAATTTGTAGGGATATTTCGATTGTGATAATTTGCAAAATATGCTGATTTTTGTTTAAGAAATATTATACTTGTTCCTTTTAATATTATTTTGTATATATGCATTTTGCATTCTATTTTCGTACGTATAATATTTTTACACATTCAAATTATGGAAATCAGTATGTATGAACAACGATAATATTAATGTCAAAATAATGAAACAATTAAAACAAATATATTTGATGAAATCTTAGAATTAAAAAATAATGTAAAATAATGAACACTAAAATGATTATAACAAAAAATATGATTATAAAAAACCAATGATTAATTAATAATCTAAATTTTGACATATATCATAATCTAACGATTTAAAGAAATGTGAATGCTGTTAACCCAATTCTATTTTGGTTAGTTATTATCAATGTTTGATAAAAATTGATCTGAAGAAAATTAACATCAAAATCATTTTGTATGAAGTTTAGGGGATTTGCATGATGCTTATTTTTTAGGGATACAAATGAAAATCATGACTTTTCATAATTGTGCAGTTTTATGTGGAGGAGGACTAAATGACCAATGACCAAATATATATTCACTAGACAATGACTTGATCATATGAATCTAAAAAATACAGTCAGAACAAATATAATAAATTAATATTTGATCAATGTATCTTCTGATATAATATGATTGTCCTGGAATACATATTATGTCTTCATAAATATAAAAATAAATAATGATAATAAGGTAAAAACACAAAAACATATACATTTTTCACTCACAGAAAATCATCAGTAAATTTGTTCTTTCTTCTCCCTTTAATTTTCCTTTAATTTTCCTTTAAATTTGTCAAACCAATTAGCGGTTCCAATTTTTTTTTGGTGCAATCTTGTATTAATTATATTATATTTTCTACTCACGGTGTTTTGAAGGACACATACCTCAAATGGTAAAAATTAAAAAGAAACAAGTCCTTAAACATCAAATTAGTTTCCTCAAATATTAAAAACTAATCATCTATATCCTTATCATATAATTTTAGAAATATATTAATTCATAATAAGATAAAATAGTTTTTTGAAAATGGGATCTAATTGCGGACAAGATGATGAGAAAGATTGAAATACTTTTTGTGGAATATTGTTTCATAAATATTGCAATAAAATGAGAAATAGTTGCTACCGGCTATCTTGTTCATGCTTCTATTGTGAATTATTTCATGCCATCTACGTGATTAGTAGTCATGCTAATTGTAATTCTCATATTGATTAGGTTTTATTTTTATTTATCAATTAGAAAATGGTAAATAAAGAAAAAATGAGTAAATAAAACGTAAATACTAATTGGAGCTATGTGTTATTTCTCACATTAGAGAATCATAATTTGAGTGTGTTTTTTGTTTGAAAATTATAATTTATTTTGAAATATTACTTAAATTTTTTATTAAACTTCCGATTTTTGTCAAAAATTTTAAATTTTTATCTAAAGATAATAATTATCTACAACTTGATATGTTAATATTAATTAAAAAGATATGTCAAAAATTATAATTTAATTATTAGGTGAGAAATGATTAATATTATTATAAAAAATTTCACAAAATATATTTCTAAAATATTAATCATATTACTTTTGATATGCATAAATCAGATAATATCACTGAAATATATAAAAGTATGTAAATAGAAATATTGTAGAGTGTTTGTTGAGAAATGTTGACTGAGTTTACTATCGAAAATACGGTTTAACCCGCTAGTTATTATTGTATATTATTTATAAACAAATAAATAATATACATTGCGGTAGAATCGGTTGAACCAGAAACTTGTTTGTAATTATACAAAATAATTGTTAATTTTCTGCAATCTTAAAATTGTTAATCAACAAGAAATATACATTGCGGTATGTCACAGTCTTTATTTTTGTTTTTTGAATTCATGTGTATTCAAAAAGTACATTGAACTTGTTTGTAATTATACAAAATAATTGTTAATTTTCTGCAATCTTAAAATTGTTAATCAACAAGAAATTTCAAAGTTATCCCCCCCGGGGCCGGACCCGCGTGGGCGCCGCCCCCCTTGCCGGACCCGCGGGGCCCAGGGCCCCCCGCCCCCCCGGGCCGGACCCGCGTGGGCCCGACCCCCCCGGCCGGACCCGCGTTGGCCCGACCCCCCGGGCCGGACCCGCGTGGGCCCGACCCCCGGGCCGGACCCGCGTGGGCCCGACCCCCGACCCCCCCGGGCCGGGCCCGCGTGGGCCCGACCCCCCCGGGCCGGACCCGCGTGGGCCCGACCCCCCCGGGCCGGACCCGCGTGGGCCCGACCCCCCCGGGCCGGACCCGCGTAAACCCGACCCCCCCGGGCCGGACCCGACCCGCGTGGGCCCGACCCCCCCGGGCCGGACCCGCGTGGGCCCGACCCCCCCGGGCCGGACCCGCGTGGGCCCGACCCCCCCCTGGCCGGACCCGCGTGGGCCCGACCCCCCCGGGCCGGACCCACGCGGGCCCGACCCCTCGGGCCGGACCCGCGTGGGCCCGACCCCCCCGGGCCGGACCCCCCGGGCAGGACCCGCGTGGGCCCGACCCCCCGGGCAGGACCCGCGTGGGCCCGACCCCCCGGGCCGGACCCGCGTGGGCCCGACCCCCCGGGCCGGACCCGCGGGGGCCCGACCCGCGTGGGCCTGTCCCGCGGGGGCCCGACCCGCGTGGGCCCGTCCCGAACCCCCTTCTTCCCGCCCTAACCTGCATGAAAAAGACAAACACACAAACATTATACACACAGATAAGACACACACACACACACATACATCACACACATACACAGATCAGATACACCCATACATCATACACATATCACACATACATACAAGATAAAATTACACATGTAATGAAAAGAGTCTTGTGGTATTTTCAGACCCAAAGGGATCCGTGAAACTTCATACTATCCTGCTGCAGCGAGTTATTTTGGTGCTTCTGAAATTTATGCAAAAAAAGAAAGTTAGACTTGCAAACAGTACAAGTAAAATAAATAAGGAATTGAGACTTGAGAGATAATAATAAGTACCAGGTAATAAGATGCATTCATCACAGCAATGACTCGGTTCTCTTCACCACTGTTCGATCCCCCTCATTAATCGCTGCTCAAAATAGTACTTTTGCACAATTTGGATCCTTATCTACAATTCGAATCACAGAAAAAAGAGAGAGAAATTCAGATAAGAGAAAAGAATAGTACTTTTGCTAGAAGCAAGTAATTCTTGCTTGCTCTCACATCAACAAAAAAATGAAAGAAGAAGGCAAACTTGGAATTCTTGAAATAAATTCAGATAAGAGAAAAAATAGCCAACAAAAGATGCAAACTTGATATGAAAAATAATTCGAAAAATACAGGAATTTTAGTATTTTACCTCAACCTGTTTTGCATGAACAGAACATAAGGCCCAGTTGGAACTGTATGCACTGTGGTTACTTCTTCAAGAAGAAATCGAAGGGAGAACTCTCCATTTTTGCTTCTTCTAGAAACAGAAAGAAATCTCTCATTGTCGCTGCGTTTCTAAGACATCTTTGATTTTGGAGCAGAAAAAATGAGAGAGAACTCGCCTCAATTGGTCGAAGAGAGAGAGAGAGAGAGAAACTAGATATGTCGCTCTGTTTCTAACTCATCTTTGATTTGGAGCAGAAAATATGAGAGTTCTTCAATTGGTCGAACAGAGAGACCTGAGAGACTCAAAAGAGAGATACTGAGGAGAGAGAGCTAGGAGAGATTCTCCTATCTGTTGGCTCCGACGTGTCTTTGTACTTGCTTGCTTCAATTGGTCGAAGAGAGAGAGAGAGAGAAAGACTAGATATGTCGCTCTGTTTCTTTGATTTGGAGCAGAAAATATGAGAGTTCCTTCAATTGGTCGAAGAGAGAGAGACAGAGGAGAGACTCAAGAGAGAGAGAGAGAGGGAGAGAGAGAAAGAGGGGTTGGGCGAGTATATATAGAGAACAGGGAGGCTCCTCCAACGTCTCTCTGGATATGACCGTTGGAGGAGAAGATTCTAGGCCTTGCTCGATATAGCCGTTGGAGGATAAAACTACTTAGTTGTTTTTTAATTATTGGATTCAAGAGTTTAAAAGCTGGCGTTAATTTTTAATTGTTCAAATACTATATAATGTACAGACTTTTCAAATTGGCATCGTTGAGTTTTAGTTATGCGGTCATTTTCATAAGAAAGACAAAATTAAGATCTTGACGGAAGAAAAATAAAAGAGAAGAATTCCTATTTTTGTTGCATTTTCCTGCAATTAACAAAGTATTTGTGTCCCAGAACATAAATGATAAATGTTTCCAGCATTTTTTTATAAAACCACTCATTCGCATTCGACAAACATTCATTCGATTAATTTTCAAAAACGTTTAATACATAACTACCAAAATAAGGATCCTTCAAATTTTAATGAAAGAGAGGATTATTACAACAGTCAAATAAAAATTTTCTTGAGATATTTATGCCTGCAAAATTTGCATTATTAAATCTTTTTAATCATTCGAAACTTCTAATCAATACTCTATTAGAGGTGTATACGGAGATACAGGACGTATCCAGTAGTTTCCTGAATGGAGAAAATTGAAGGCCGTTAGAAGATTTTAGGTACGCAAAAGCTTGATTTATTTGTAGACAAAAGATATTTTGAGAGTTAGAAGGGTTTTTGTGCAAAATGACAGAAAATTGCAAGATTGGGTGTATTTCTAAATGTGTAAGATCTCCGAGGGTATATAGGAGAAATGTTGCAAAAAGTATTAAAGAAAAAAATATATTGAAAGTTACAAGGGTTTTTGTGCAAAACGGCGGAAAACTGTAAAAAATCAGAAATTTTGGGTATATTGTAAATGTGTGAAAATGAAGATTTCCGAGGATATATATATATTAGAGAAAGTGGCTGCAAAGAAATTATGGGAATTAAGAGGTGTTTTAGGTCAAATTGCAAATAGCAAAGATTTGTGGGTATGTATGTAAAGTTGAAGAGGAAAACGGGTTAACGGATCTTGCTCAATTTGGAGTGTTCTGAGTGTGTGTACCAGTTCACTGAGTTTTCTCGAGAGTGTATGCATTGGGGATTGCTTATAGAACATGTTTTCGAGTGCTTCTTGTTCCCCTCTGAGAGACCGGTACCGGTACCAACAAGTTTTTTTGTCCAATTTCAGGTTCTCAGCGATTTCAGTTTTTTTGTCCAATGGCAGTGGTAAGTTCGTTGAAGAAAGATACATTCGACAAGAAAGTTCCCTCGAATCTCGGTTGCTTTCTGAGGAGTACATAAGGTCCAAAATGGATTGAAATTCATTAGAAAAAGATTAGTATTTAAACCCATTTTAATGTGGTGTTATATTTTATTTATTTATGTTACAATGAATACACATTTTAATGTGGTGTTATGTTTAAAGATTAGTATTTAAACATATTTTATTTATTTATTTATCTTAATTGCATTTTCCCAGGAAAATAGATTGAAATTCATTAGAAAAAAAAAACCTAATTTACATCTAAAGGAACACAATAGAAAGAAAAAAAATCACAAATCAAAATTGCAATACAAAACTCATAAATAACCTAATCTTAATACCGCATAAATAACTAAACTTGTATACAATTATCAGAAGAGATCGTCATATACAACTATCTCATACTCTCACATTTTATAATTCATGTATTTTTATAAGATTTATCAATTTGGATTTCCTCTCCCGCTGGCAGCGATTCGGATTGCGGCGTTTTCTTCAATTTGCTGACATCATATCCTTGCTCTTTCGCCTTCTCGAGTAATTCATTATACTTTTCCTCTTCGATTGTAGCCGTCCTGCTTAATATCTACATATCAGACAAATAATATAAATTTGAAAAAAATTAAAATCGAACTTTCGTAATTCGCAAACACTACACGAGTCAAATATGAGAATTTCAGACCAAAAACACCCAAATAATTATAATTTATTACAAATCTAAATTAATTATTGAAATTTAATGATGTATTAATTACTTCTCAAATTAATTATTGAAATTTAATGATGTGCTACTATTCCTCTCCAGTGAAGATTCAAAATAGAGATTACCCTAAACCCTAAATCATTCTTAACTTAATCAAAATTATAAACTAATGAATCGAAAGAATCATACCCAAAGATATTTCCTTGTAGGTTGACCCACAAGTACAACAGCATGTTGATAATCCTCATCGACGTAAAGCACCCAATAATCTCCCACGACTGGAAAAATCGGAAGAAAAGGCGGTACGTAGAACTTAACCTTCAATTTCGCCTCGTCGCTGTTCAACACCTAATTGAATGAAGCCACGTTTGCCATCAGTAAATGTCTCGTTCAACACCTTGACGGTGCCATCTTCGTTTAGGGTATACGTGGCACGAGTATCAGTACCGGATTTGGGCTGGAATAGAGAAGGGAACCTAATTTGAATGCAATTAACCCTAATTGGACCGAAATTAACCCTAATTTACTGAAATTAACCCTAATTTGAATGTCATTAACCCTAATTGGACCTAATTGGACAGAAATTAACCCTAACATCGAGAAAAAAAATAGAAATAGAGAGGATCGAGCGAAATGGACTAAAACCGCGAGAATAAACAAAGATTAGAGAGAGCAACGTACCTTTCGTATAGAAAGAAGAAGTTAATGAGATAGGGAAAGATTCCAGCGAGAAACAACAAGGTCGAAGCTTGAGAGAGATGTTCCAGCGAGAGAGAGAACGAGTCCAGCGAGCGAGAGAGAGAGGGGGCGCGAGCGAGAGGGAGGGGGCGAGAGGGAGGGAGAGAGAGAGAGAGAGAGGGACGTCGTGAGAGAGGGCTGGTGAGAGTGAGTGAGAGAGAGAGAGGGGTGGGTTAATGGTTATTGGGTTGAATTAAGAGTTAATGGATTTAATTTATGGGTGTAATTTTATATTATAAATTTTGCAACGTCATTGCTGAAATTATTTAAAAATTACCACGTCACAGTGCCACATCATCATTTAACTGATGAATAGGTAGTTAACTGATGGAAGGGGCAAAAGTGAGCAAAATCAAAAGTTCAGGAAATTAAAAAAGAGTAAATTAAAATTTGGGGGACAACTTGCATTTTTTTGAACAGTTTGGGAGGCAAAAGTGAGATTTTTTTTCAAAAAAAATTCCTCTGATAATCATGATATTTATTTAATATGTATTCAATGGACATACACAAAACTGTTTTTAAGTGGTACCGACATCGACTTCTTGTACCAGTATGTATGGTTTCGATACGGTCGAGGAGCCGGTTTGGGTTTATATTTGTAACTAATTGACAGGAAGTGCATCGTACCTACAAAAAAAAGGTAACAAAAACTAGAATAATTTCTGAACTGATACCAAATTTCAAAAATTTTCAAAAATTACAATAAAGTCCATACCATCATTGCAATTTAAGAAATCCACGCTAAATTATAATTGTATTAGATTAGATTAGATTGCTTAAAATTACACAACGATCCATAATACACTTAAATGATAGCAATATCAATAAAATCCACAAATTATAAAATTATAAAATTACAAAAGAGTCCACGAAACCTTAAAAATATGAAAATAATCCATGAAAAATTGAACTATAAATTAAATTACAGATATTATATCATGCTAACACTAATCAAAGTACATTTTCCCAACCATAATCTCTGATTCCACCTTTGGAAAATATTTTCTTCAACGAATATACATTATTTCTCTGCTTGATATGTGATGCTACCTCGTTCTTCGATTTTTAGAGCTCGCAACAAATCCTATACAAAATATATTTGTCAATGAATATGATAATTTCGCTATTTAGAGAGTTTCCATCTATTATTTTGTGGAGAGCACATAATTAATTACAACCTAAATTCTCCTGCATTCTTCTTATTAAATCCAATTATGCATTGTTGTGACTAATTCATAAAATTCATCCAAATTCTCACTAATTAAGCTCAAATTGTATTATATATTTAGTCTCAATCAATCAACCCTAATTCAATGTCTTAATTTAAACCTGAATTCAACATAATTTTGCCTATAATAAATTCTGTAAATGATAAATTACCTTTACACCATTCGCCGGTCAATTTGAGCCTCTATTTTCATGCGATAAACATATGTAGGGAAGATGAAGCTGCAACTTATATCGCCCCATTTTCAGCACTCACCTCACTTATATCGCCCCAATCGAATTCTAACGCAGGACAATCTCATTAGAAGAGGATGAATGGATAATCCCAAACCGATGCATCCTTTGTAAAAAAAGAAGATGAATCGGTTATTCGTATAATTGAACAATGTAATATTTCTAAAGAATTAAGGAAGAAATTACTCGGATTATTAGGGCTGCTGGAGTTGTATTCCATTAAACCAACAGAGCTATTGATTGATGCGAAGACTTCATCAGAGGTAAAGCAACTAATTGCGGTAATATTAATACCAAATCTGGTGTGAGGCGAACTTTTCAGGAGCTCAATCCATCAATCTGAAAGCCCGTGGATCGAATTTTGGAAGAGAAGAAGATGATTAAGGAGGCGTTGTGTAGAGATTCACAACCTGGAGAGGAAGAAAGAGGTTTTGAGGATACAAAAGTTCTTAATGGAGATGAAAGAGATGCGAATCATTGAATTGAAGTTTGGGAGTTCCATGGCCATGCAAGATCGCTCGAGCTAGGGTCATTACATGTTTTCTGGTGGTCTGAAGAGGATCGAGAAGAAGTATGGCAGTGGTAACTGGTAGCGGGGGGGGGGGGGGGGGGGGGGGGGGGGAGAGAGAGAGAGAGAGAGAGAGAGAGAGAGAGAGAGAGCTAGGGCTTTATAAAAGAGGAAACCAAAGACTGGATTTAAACAGCTATGGTAATAAAAGAGGAAACCAAAGAACTCTGAAGAGGATCGAGAAGAAGACTGAAATATGGCAATGCATATTCTGAACAAATATACTAATTAATATGTATAATATTCTTAATATTCGTGCAACAATATTCCCAATAACACAATTTAACAGCTATGGTAATTAAAGCTGTCAAATAATATTTCTAAATTAACCATACAAATTAAATCTGTCAAATAGTTATTTTAAATTAACAACACAAATTAACAGTTAATTAACAAAATAATTTTGAGATAATAATTAACACAATAATTAATAGGTAATTACAATAATTACAAATTAACATTTAAAAATACATCTAGAGAAAAATTCAGAAATGTAGTGAATATAAAACGTTAACTTGAATATAAAAATATTCTCCAAATAATATTGTTCTTGGATTTTACTCTTGAGTTCCCACTACAAATTATGTGAACAATGTTAATTTTGATGTCAAAGTAATGAAACAATTAAAATGAATATATTTGATGGACTCTTACAATTAAAACACAGTGTAAAATAATGTATACTTAAATAGTTACAAAAAAAAATATGATTATAAAATATCGATGATTAATCAATGATTTAAATTTTGTCCCGTATCATAATCTAATGTTCAAAAGAATGCGAATGACGAGGAACAATCAAATTACATAAAATTACATAAATTAGATCCAAAATAAAAACGTGGCACAATAAAATTACATTAAAAAATAGTTTCAAAATAAGGATGGGATAAATTTGGTGTAAATTAATTTAGGTACACCGTGAACATATGTTGATAAATTAGTTATTATCAGTGCTTTATATGATAATATCATTTTATAATATAATTATTTAAACTAATTTGTGTATGATCATTTATATGTTTTACAATTATTTTACATTATGATGATAAGCGGTATTTTCTTAATCAAATAATAACACTTATATTAATGTCATTGTATAATAATATATATGGTATAACATGATTTCACAAAAAACATAACACATATTAAATCATTGTTGTTTACAAAATTTCATAAAATATCAAATGTAAAAAAAAAAATGAATCATACAACATACGTAGTAACATATCATTAATTATAGAGTATTAATAATTTCTTATTGATTCAAAATTCAATGAAAATTATAAACAATATCAAACTTAATAGTGAATATAATTTAATAAACAATAAAAAACTAATTTAGCATAAGATAAATATAAATTGGTTTACATCATATGCTTTTCTTAAATTTTATATTTTATATCTTAAAAAAATAACATTATTACTTGATAAGTGTTTATAAATTTAAGAAATTATTTCGATGGATAAACTTTCTTTTTTATTTCTATTAATTTTCAAAAAAAAAATAATATTAAATTTTATTGATTAAAAACACAAATATAACCAACTTAGTATAATATGGTATTATTATAGTTATAATTTTTAAAAATAAATATTAATAATTAAAATTCTATTATGTAAATAAAATAATTACAATTTTATTTTGTAAAAATGCACTTTTTGCATTGTATTTTTTACATAATATTTTTACAAAATAAAATTATGGAAAATGGTTTGTATGAACTATACTAATATGGATGTGAAATTAAAGGGAAAAATAAAACGAATATATTTGATGAATTTTTAAAATAAAATTCTAAAAATAATACTACTATATGTTGATTTATAATATTAGATATTAAATTATTAGTATTTTATATATGAACTTTTCATCTTCTATTGCATTCACATTTGACATGTAATATTATGTGAAATGATAAACAATTGAATAACCATAATCTAAAATGAATCGAGCCAGTAATAATAGTCCACATCATTCATATATGATGATATTGATTTCTGAGAATCCTTAAAATATAATGTAAAATAAGAGACATTTAAATGGTTACAAATAAAAAATATTTCTAAAAAATCAATGATTAATTAAAGGTCTAAATTTTTCCACATATAATAATCTAATGATTAAAAAAATAATGATGTGATACAAGAAAATTGCACAAAGTTAGCTCCAAAATAAGAGTGTGGGAAAGTTTCATGTCATTCTAATTGTGATAAATTCATAATTCTCATATTTACTTCGTTTTATTTTTTATTTATCAATTAGAAAATGGTAAATAAAGAAAAAATGAGTAAATAAATGTAAATACTAATTGGAGTTATATGAGTGTAATTACGGTATGGCTATGTGTTATTTCTCAGATTAGATAATCATAATTTGAGTGTGTATTATATTATGATTAAAGTTTTTTATTTGAAAATTATAATTTATTTTGAAATATTACCTAAAGAAATTAGAAAACTTCCAATTTTTGTCAAATTTTTTTAAATATTTATCTAAAGAAAATATAAAAATAATTATCTACAACTTGATATGTTAAAATTATTCATAAAGTATTTAATTATTAGGTGAGATATGATTAATATTATTATAAAAAAAAATTCACAATTTTTTTTTCTAAAATATTAATCATTTTACTTTGATATGCATAAATCATATCATATCATGAAATATATTAAAGTATGGAAATAGAAATACTGTAGATTGTTGGTAGAGAAATATTGACTGAGTTTACTATCCGGAATAAGGTTTAACCCGCTAGTTATTATTATTATTACAAATTACAAATTACAAATTGCAAATATTAGGGTTTAAGTCGATATCTTAGGTTAGGTTCCACTTCTATACAAAATCCTCTACATTTTTTAAATCTACTGGAGATCCAATACACCAAATTTTTATTGTACATATAGGAAGTAATATCCATTTTTTTTACGATATTATTAAAAAAATAAAACAAAGCAATGATTACTTCTATTTGTACTTAGAATAATTAATTATTCAACATATTGTTTGTATCAAAATTATACGATATTGATTAATAATTATTTTAGAGGTACACATAAACTATCTATCATACTAATTATTTATTTATAATATTAATTTTTACTTATTTTTCTGCCAGATCTGAAATAAACATAGTCTTTAAAAAATAACAAATCAAATTATCTAAAATCTTTTTTCAAACGGTCATAAAATTTTAAAATATCTTAATCCTAACGTTAAGAAATTTTAATCCAACGTTAATATTTGAATGTTATACAAAATGAACTCGGTGCACTGTGTAATGACAGAACCTTAGTATGGAAATAAGATAAGGTGTATTGTTTAAATTGTAAACCGTGTTTAGGGAATAAGTTATCTGGACAGATCATTATTTTTCTTATATTCATTCATATCCATTCATCCTCAACATAATTAATACTTCTCTCTCAACATATGCTCTCATATCCCCTCCAAATCCTCGTTCTTCTCTCATCTCTCCCTTCTTCTCTATTCTCTCGCATATACTCGAGAACCAAAACTACGAAACAACCCATATGCTCGAGAACCAACACAGAACTTCTATTCCGTACTCAGATTGTTCGGCGGGGAGACGAGATGTGAAATCGGCACTCGATAAGAGCTCTAACTCGCGGACAGATCTATTCAATGGACAATTTCCATGGTTGGCGTGGGATTCGTTACTGGACAGACACAAAAACGTAAGTGTTTCTTCTCCATTTGTTTGTATTTTATAGGAATTAATGATTTTTCGATTACCCCCAAATCAAGACGACAAATTGCTGGATTTGTTTTCAATTCGATTTTATTTGGTATTTAGTTTCTTCTTAACTTGTTCTTGATCATAGTTATTGATTATGTTTGTGGTTGATTGTAGTTTACAAAATTCCTATTGAGCGAGAGTTGCACACAAATTCGATTGTAGTTTACAAGAATTTCTTCTCTCTTATCCCTGTTCGAATTGGATGAGAACGAGACAAAGAAGCAGAAAAGGATTTGCTCACTGTACAAGGTTATTTTCAATTTTATCTCTTTCTAAATTAATCCAATCTAATTTCCTAATTATTCGATCTAATTTATTTTCACAATTGGTGCAGAGATTTGGTGAGCTCCTTCGAGAACAGCCTCGAAGAGGACATTTCGGGCCAAAAGATTTCATCTCGATGCAACAGAGCTTCAGAGCGTCACAAATTTCAACTCCGTGCACTTCTTGGCAATAGGTTATTTTTTTAATCTTCTTTTCATGTATTGAAGAAGAGGATTTTGTGCTGTACATGTACATGATTTTTTGTTACTAAATTACAGGGAATTTCTGGTACATGTACATCATTGATTTCATCATGTTTTTTCAGGGTTATAATCCATAGTGGTCAATTCTCTTAAACCAGTTCGAATCGAAACATTCTATTAAACTCTTGAAGAATTTTACTCAAAAATCAGAAGACAACGATCAGAATTTTAAAGGAGGAATAGTGATGCAGAAAATAAACAAAATTAAACTCAATCAGGTTCAAAACAAAAGCAATTAAATAATTTATTTATTTTCTACAAAATATTAATTATTTGTCTTCATATTGGTGCAGGAGAATAGGGCACAGTTAGTCAATTACAAACTTGATGACTTAGGTTATTTGGGTTTAATCAATTACAAACCCCTGTGCGAGAGGTAAATTTCAATCTCTTCCTTCCTAAATAATCCGATACATTTTGTAATTATTTAATATAATTTATTTCTCTCAAATGTGCAGCGATTTTCACAAAATGGATGATCGAATCGTTTACTCAGACATAAAACCGGGGCATCTCAATACAAGAAATTTCAGAGAGTGTCGAAAAAGAACCAACTTCACTCCATGAGCAGAGATGTGTGTTTTGTGTTACATGTACATATGTGGTGTTTGTTTGTTTGTTTTGTGTTTGTGTGTCTCTGTATGAGTGTGTATGTATGTCTGTGTGGGTTGTGTGCGTCTAGTGTGTGTCTGGCCCAAGTGGGGTCAGGCAAGTCGGGTCCGGTCCAAGTGGGCCCGGTCCCACGGTGAGGTGGTGGGTCGTCATCACACACCGCTTCGTTTTTTTCTTTCTTTTTCTCTTTTTTTGGGCTCGTGCAAATGACACGGGAGAGAGAGAGAGAGAGGGGAGGGAGTAAGTGAAATGGTGGAATAAACACTATCTAGGCCGGACCCATATGATCCATCTCACATTAACATGTACTGGTGTACGTGAGCCAAATCCATTTAATTATGGACCGTTCGATCTTGAATAATGTTGATCAAACGGCCATAAATGATGTGATGACGTGGAAGCATTAAAAGCTTGCAATTTCTTTTAACTTTATACATAAGAATTAATAATAATAATAATATGCATAATTATAATTGATCAATCATATTCAGAAAGTCTCTGCATTATATCTAGGAAGTATAATTGATTGATCAATGATGTACACAATCTCAAAGATATATATCTACTAGTATATGGTACATTATTTTTCATATTTTTCATATTTAAAGAATCTAACATCATATAATTAGTATAGTAAAGATCACTCACATATACATACAAATTGAAGATGAAATAATGCGTAATATATAAAACCTAACATTACGATAAATTTAATTCATTGTATATCAAAACTAAACATTAGGATAATTTTTATCCACATGGAAAAATATTAGTAAAAGTTTCGAAATAATGCAAAAGATATCAAGCAATTTTCAATGCAAAGACCAGTGAATTAAATACAAAAGACCCAACCTAAATTAGTCAATTCACAAATAATACATAAATTATACGAATTTTCAAAAATACGCGAACTTCGCGTATCCAATTAAGTGATTCGGAAATATTCGCGAATTTATGATCAAAAAATATTCGGCCGATTTTTTGCCGAATTCAGTGATTTTTTGCCGAATTTTTCGAATTGGGAATTTTTAATTGTTTCTACGTATTGCAATTTCAAAGTTAGATGAGTCATATAATGAATTCTAAGTTAGTCAATTCGCGAATAGTTCGTGAGTAATACACGAATTATACGAATTTTGAAAAATACACGAACTTCGCGATATTATATTTTGCCGAATTTTTTTAACCGAATTTTAATAAAAATCGTATTATACACGAACATATACGAATACGAATTTTACCAGTTCATGTTTTTTAGGTCCGAATATTTTGCCGTATTGAAAAACGCACTATCCGAATTATACACGAACATATCCCCTATCGTACTATTGTCGTATCCGAATGACTGATGGATTATTGTGACTTTTTTGTGTTGTTACAAACAAATTTAAATCTTAAACAACATGTGCGGTAAGTGGAAATTTTAATTTATTTTTTAATCACATAAATAAGTAATGATTCTTTTTTTTTTATTAAAAGAAGGCTCTTAGTTCGTCATCCATTATTTGGTGCTAAAGAAAATTGAATCCATAACTTATAGTTTACTCTGCTATGAATTCAATGAATTCAACTACTTAAACTTGAACTATGAGCTCATTGCCACGTAGGAATCTTTTTCTTTGGAAAAATAGTAAAATTCAATGGCCACAAACAAGGACGAAAACTCTATGAGTGAGCCGCTGAATGCAAAAGCTATAACTGCAAAGAATGCAAAAACAATAACCACAAGGGCTATACCAACAAAGAATTTGTTTAGCATAAAAATAGAAGAGAAATCGCAACAAAATAAATAAATAGGCCTCTCATTTTCTATAACCTATATATTAAACTCAAAACGAAAAATCCTCACGGTCTCTTTTTTTTTTCTCTCTCTTAGTCTCCAGACTTTCTTTGTCGTCTACGGTCCTAGTCGATGATGGAGCTACGCCACGGCGACCAGAGACCCGACACCGATCCATTAGCCATGGGTGAAAAAAGACAATTGACAAGTGCTCCAATATTTGTATGGTGTAGAATTATGGATAATTCAAATTGAACTTTTACCATCCGTATTTCACACCTTATTTCATAGGGATTAACACCAATATACAGTCATTAAACTGAAATTACCAAAATTTGTATGTTTTATGTAATTATGAATAATTAACTTTCATTTGTAAAAATGTTATAATTTCTTGATGAATCACTTTGAAATGACCACAATTGACACAAGAAAATTGCACAAAGTTGGATACAAAATAAGAGTGTGGGTAAATTTCATGTCATCTAGGTGATTAGTAGTCATGCTAATTGATATAACTCATAATTCTCATGGTTGACGTGGGATTCGTTACTGGACAGACACAAAAACGTAAGTGTTTCTTCTCCATTTGTTTGTATTTTATAGGAATTAATGATTGTTCGATTATCCCCAAATCAATACAGCAAATTGCTGGATTTGTTTTCAATTCGATTTTATTTGGTATTTAGTTTCTTCTTAACTTGTTCTTGATCATAATTATTGATTATGTTTGTGATTGATTGTAGTTTACAAGATTCCAATGAGGAAAAGTTGCACACAAATTCGATTACCCTGGTACAAGAATTTCTTCTCTCTTATCCCTGTTCGAATTGGATGAGAACGAGACAAAGAAGCAGAGAAGGATTTGCTCACTGTACAAGGTTATTTTCAATTTTATCTCTTTCTAAATTAATCCAATCTAATTTGCTAATTATTCGATCTAATTTATTTTCACAATTGGTGCAGAGATTTGGTGAGTTCCTTCGAGAACAGCCTCGAAGAGGACATTTTGTAATTATTTAATATAATTTATTTCTCTCAAATGTGCAGCGATTTTCACAAAATGGATGATTGAATTGTTTACTCAGACATAAAACTGGGGCATCTGAAAACAAGAAATTTCAGAGAGTGTCGAAAAAGAACCAACTTCACTCCATGAGCAGAGATGTGTGTTTTGTGTTATATGTACATGTGGTGTTTGTTTGTTTTGTGTTTGTGTGGATGTATGTCTGTGTGGGTTGTGTGCGTCTAGTGTGTGTCTAGCCCAAGTGGGGTCAGGCAAGTCGGGCCCGGTCCAAGTGGGCCCGGGCCTACGGTGAGGTGGTGGGTCGTCATCACAAACCGCTTCGTTTTTTTCTTTCTTTTTCTCTTTTTTTGGGCTCGTGCAAATGACACGGGAGAGAGAGAGAGAGAGAGAGAGAGAGAGAGAGAGAGAGAGAGAGTAAGTGAAATGGTGGAATAAACACTATCTAGGCCGGGTCCATATGATCCATCTCACATTAACATGCACTGGTGTACGTGAGCCAATCCATTTAATTATGGACCGTTCGATCTTGAATAATGCTGATCAAACGGCCAGAAATGATGTGATGACGTGGAAGCATTAAAAGCTTGCATTCAACTTGAATAATGCTGATCAAACGGCCAGAAATGATGTGATGATGTGGAAGCATCAAAAGCTTGCAATTTCTTTAACTTTATACATAAGAATTAATAATATGCATAATTATAATTGACCAATCATATTCAGAAAGTCTCTGCATTATATCTAGGAAGTATAATTGATTGATCAATGATATACACAATCTCAAAGATATATATCTACTAGTATATGGTACATTATTTTTCATATTTTTCGTATTTAAAGAATCAACATCATATAATTAGTATAGTAAAGATCACTCACATATACATACAAATTGAAGATGAAATAATGCGTAATATATAAAACCTAACATTACGATAAATTTAATTCATTGTATATCAAAATTAAACATTAGGATAATTTTTATCCACACGGAAAAATATTAGTAAAAGTTTCGACATAATGCAAAAGATATCAAGCAATTTTCAATGCAAAGATCAATGAATTAAATACAAAAGACCCAACCTAAGTTAGTCAATTCGCGAATAATACACAAATTATACGAATTTTCAAAAATACGCGAACTTCGCGTATCCAATTCAGTGATTCGGAAATATTCGCGAATTTATGATCAAAAAATATTCGGCCGATTTTTGCCAAATTCAGTGATTTTTTGCCGAATGTTTCGAATTGGGAATTTTTAATTGTTTATACGTATTGTAATTTCAAAGTTACACGAGTCATATCATGATCTAAGTTAGTCAATTAGTGAATAGTTCGCGAATAATACACGAATTATACGAATTTTGAAAAATACGCGAACTTCGTGATATTATATTTTGCCGAATTTTTTTAACCGAATTTTAATAAAAATCGTATTATACACGAACATATACGAATACGAATATTACCAGTTCATGTTTTTTAGGTCTGAATTTTTTGCCGTATTGAAAAATGCACTATCCGAATTATACACGAACATATCCCCTATCGTATTATTGTCGTATCCGAATGACTGACGGACTATTGTGACTTTTTTGTGTTGTTACAAACAAATTTAAATCTTAAAACAACATGTGCGGTAAGTGGAAATTTTAATTTATTTCTCAATCACATAAATAAGCAATGATTCTTTTTTTTATTATTAAAAGAAGGTTCTTAGTTCGTCATCCATTAATTTGGTGCTAAAAAAAATTGAATCCAAACTTATAGTTTACTATGCTATGAATTCAATGAATTCAACTACTTAAACTTGAACTATGAGCTCATTGCCACGTAGGAATCTTTTTCTTTGGAAAAATAGTAAAATTCACTGGCCACAAACAAGGAAGAAAACTCTATGAGTGAGCCGCCGAATGCAAAAGCTATAAATGCAAAGAATGCAAAAGCAATAACCACATGGGCTATACCAACAAAGAATTTGTTTAGCATAAAAATAGAAGAGAAATCACAACAAAATAAATAAATAGGCCTCTCATTTTCTATAACCTATACCTATGTATTAAACTCAAAACGAAAAATACTCCTCTTTTTTTTTTTCTCTCTTAGTCTCCAAATTTTTTTCGTCGTCTACGGTCCTAGTCGATGATGGAGCTACGCCACGGCGACCAGAGACCCGACACCGATCCATTAGCCATGTGTGAAAAAAGACAATTGACAAGTGCTCCAATATTTGTATGGTGTAGAATTATGGATAATTCAAATTGAACTTTTACCATCCGTATTTCACACCTTATTTCATAGGGATTAACACCAATATACAGTCATTAAACTGAAATTACCAAAATTTGTATGTTTTCTGTAATTACGAATATTTGTATGGTGTAGAATCACTTTGAAATGACCACAATTGACACACACGAGCCATTAGGTCAATGGCTTTTAACAGTAGTGATAAATTTGTTATTTGATAATCATAAAATGGTAAATTATTGGACAGAAAAATATTTACAACGAGAACAAGACCATGAATGCAACCAAGTAACAATCAGAGGAGAAATAAAAAAACCAATTCACACACTCATTAATATGATTATTATTATTATTAGTCCATTTTTTTTTATCACGAGCAATGTCCAATTTTATCACGTTCTCATTTATTACTATCAAAATTGAATTACAACATATAGTAAGTAATACACGTGGGTAATGAAATTAATTACATCATTACATAAAAATAACACAAATAGTTTCAACTTACAATAAAAATGTCTTCTGCTACAAAAATAATCTTCGTAATTATCCCCGAACGGTGATGTATGCCGTATGGTTTGACTACATATGAAAATGGGTAGATATTCCTATTCCTATTCCTATTTACTTTTAAAAACAAATAGGGATAGTTAGTCTTAGTTTATCTCTGCTCCAATCAGTGGCGGATTTAGGGGGGGGGCGAGGGGGAGGCCGGGCCCCCCCTAACTTTTGTGAAATTAAATAGCAGGAATGATTTTGGATATCACTTCCTAAGTTTTCATGTGCCCATTTTAATTGAACTTTGCCACGTCATTTTTTAATTGAATAAGAATACTTTAAAAGCCAAAAAGCCCAACCGTGAAATTGAAGTATGTCATTTCATTCCTAATTTTCATCACTTTTTAATTGATGTTTTCCATATCATTTTCTTAATAGATATAAGAATATTTAAAAGCCCAAAGCCCATCCGTGAAATTGAATGAATTGCAAAACTTAGGTCTAAGGTCTCTGTGAACCCACCATTCATCTTCCCCAAATCAATCTACTGGTTATTTCCTTTATTCAACTCATTTTCGTTCAAAATCCCCAAATATTCTTCCAATACAAATTATTAATCTCACTGTTCAAGAAATCAATTTGATGGGTCCGGTCCCTCTTTGTCTATACTTGGACCACTTGTGATTTTCTAATTGGAGCAATTATGTAGTGCTTTATTTCTCTCATCAAAAGAGACAAACTCACTAATTGAGGTAAGATTTCATATATTAATTTTATTTGATGTTAGTTATAGTAAATACAAATTACTTATGAGGTTAGTAAATAGTTTCATTATTAATACAAAATACATTGGTAATTTTTAGTGTCATGATTTTTTTTTTAGGGTTCATCATGTCTAAAAGAAAGACAATGCATTCTTTTTTCAAAAAAATCGATTCTATGGATAATGATATTCAAGCCACCGATTCAAACACTTCTAATTTGCCAAACAAAAACAATGAATCAAACATAAATCAAGAGCAATCTCCAAACTTTACCGAACAACACCATTCTCAAGAAACAAAAAACACTATGATTGAGGTTAATATTGATGATGATACAATCACCGTGGAACGGGATCCCTGTAAACGAATTCCAATTTGGGAATATCCGGTTAATTTACAAGATCTAGCTCGCCGAGCATATATTATGCTCGGTCCGTATCAACCCACCGATTGTGCATTTGAATTTTCTAAACCGGGAAACCATGTTCGCCGTTTTCAAGCTCATTGGTATAAAAAAATTTCATGGTTAGAATATTCACCTCATTTGCATAAAGCTTATTGATTTTCATGTTATCTTTTTTCGAAAAAACCGGTTGGACGGTCGGGGTCGGATACATTTACGGTAAAGGGTTTTAACACGTGGAAAAAAATTAATGGAAAAGATTGTGCATTTTTATGCCATATTGGAAAAGATAATAATTCGGCGCACAATTATTCACTTGGATGTTTTGAGAGTTTGAAGAATCAACCAAAAAATATTCAACAAGTAATAGAGAAGCATACAAAAAAAGAAATTTTGGATGGTAGATTGCGCCTTAAAACTTCGATAGATGCCGTTCGTTGGCTAACATTTCAATCTTGTGCTTTTAGGGGTCACGATGAAAGATCGGATTCTAAAAATAGAGGCAATTTTCTTGAAATGGTGGAACTTCTAGCATCATATAATGAAGAGGTAAATAAAGTTGTTTTAAATAATGCCCCTCAAAATGCAATTTATAATTCACCTTCAATTCAAAAGCAAATATTGTATTGTTTTGCAAGAAATGTACAATCCTCGATTCGTGAGGAAATTGGTAGCGCAAAATTTTGTTTAATCGTTGATGAATCTAGAGATGAATCGAAGAGAGAGCAAATGGGAATTGTTTTAAGATTTGTGGATATAAATGGATATGTTAGAGAACGTTTTTTGGATTTAGTTCATGTGAAAGATACAACATCGGCAACCTTAAAAGAAAGTATTTTTAATACTCTATCTCACCACAATCTTGCTATTGAGAATATTCGGGGTCAAGGATATGATGGAGCGAGTAATATGAGGGGTGAATGGAATGGGTTGCAAGCTTTAATTTTGAATGAATGCCCTTATGCCTATTATGTGCATTGTTTGGCTCATCAATTACAATTAGTTCTCGTTGCTTCATCAAGAGAAGTGGCCGATGTTCATACGTTTTTTCAACACATGGCATTTATTATCAATACGGGTAAATGCAATAATTGTTTATAGTTGGTTAATTTCAACTTATACGGGTTAATTTTTGCTTATAATTGTTTAATTTCAATCAATGTAGTTGTTTCTTCCTCAAAACGATATGATGAGTTACAAGAAGAACAAGTGTTAGAGATTGCTCATCTAATCGAAATTGGGGAGGTAGAAACGGGTAGCGGACTCAATCAACTTGGTACATTGCAACGAGCCGGCGAAACAAGGTGGGGTTCTCATTTGAAATCCATTTGTAGTTTAATTAGATTATTTGGCCCGACTTGCCGAGTTCTAGAAAGGATAGCCGGTGATGGCAATTATTCTTCTCGTGGAAACGCAAGGTTCTCTCTAAAAACACTAAAATCATTTGAATTTGTTTTAATTCTTCATGTCATGAAAGAAATCATGCGCATTACCGATACATTGTGCGATACTTTTCAAGATAAGAGTCAAGATATTTTGAATGCTTTATATTTGGTAACAACAACGAAAACATTACTTTTAGATTTGAGAAATAATGGGTGGATTAAACTCATAAAAATGGTAGAATCTTTTTGCATAGACCAAAGTATACCCATTCCGAATTTGGATGAATTGTACTCGGATATAATTAGTTCTCGTCGGGTAAAAGATAGAGTTACGGTTGAGCATCATTATCGTGTTGATATATATATATAGGCACAATAGACCAAACATTGCAAGAGCTTAACAATAGATTCGGTGAACAAGTAACCCAACTTCTTATTTTAAGTACCGCTTTGAACCCTAGAAACTCGTATCAACAATTTAGTATAGATGATATATGTAATTTAGCCGAGAAATTTTACCCGATGGATTTTAATGAGTATGAAAGAATTCTTTTAAGGAGTCAATTGCAACATTATGAAATTGATGTGTCGATTGACCCCGAGTTGCGGAATTTATCTACCATATCCGATTTATGTCAAGTGCTAGTTAGAATTGGAAAATCGAAAATCTTTTATTTGGTTGATAGACTTTTACGTCTTGTTTTAACATTGCCGGTTTCAACGGCGACAACGGAACGCGCTTTCTCCGCAATGAAGATCGTTAAAACGAAACTTCGAAATAAAATGGAGGATGAGTTTTTAACAAATTACTTGCTTGTTTATATCGAAAAAGAAATTGCCCAAACTTTCTCGACCGATAAAATTATAGACGATTTCGATATGATGCATACAAGACGTATCCCTTTTCGTCTTAAATAAATAGTTTGTTTTAATTATGTATTTGTTATATTAGTCTATTTTGGATGTTTATTATAGATTGGTAATATTATCTAATTTTTGTGTTATTGCGTGTTATTGTTTTATGATCAAAATCTTGTTATATTTATTAACTGATATGTCCTTAGTTAATTAAATTATTTCGGCCCCCCCTAATATTCATTTCTGGATCCGCCCCTGGCTCCAATTAACACATGCCAATAAGGTTATTTTTTTAATATATTATGATAAATTCATAAATACCAAATTAGTTTCCTCCAATATTTTAAGAAAAAATCATCATGTTCTTATAATATATATTTGAGAAATACAATAATTCATATTACACATAGTACTTTCTGACAGTGGAATTTAGTTAAGTGCAAGATTATAAAGAAGGAAGTTGCAACCAAAATTTCAGGATTCTTCCGACCAAAATGTGTTAACCCGGATGTATTTTATTATTTATATTAATGTCGGCTTTGATTATATGCTTGTTTAGAATCATATCGTCTTTTTGGAGGGTTTCACTTTGGATCATTTAGTCAAATGATTGGCTTCATCTAATTTATTGACCTTGCAAAGATTATGAAAAAAAAATAAAAATTAATTCCACTAATGTTTATACAAACAATTCAGCTACGCATCTTAATTTCGGTTTCTTTTTTTCAAAATCTTTTGATTCTGTCTATAAATGCAGACATCTAATCAAGCGTCTATCCCTCGAGAAAACGATGGTTCCTCAAATTCATTATCATATATTGTTACTAGTATTTGCTTTGGTCCGGGTCTCTATCTCCGGAGCAGACGAAATATCACAATATTTGACGTCACATAATCGAGCCCGAGTTGCAGTTGGAGTAGGGCCTCTCAGGTGGAGCCCTACGCTTGCATCTCGAGCACCAACCCTAGTTCGGCAGAGTAAACAAAATTTCAAATGTCAGATGTTCTCCGCACAGGTAGCTCACTAATACCTTCATTTTGAATTTTTTATTTCATTATTTCTTTCCTATTAAATTAGAAATTTTTCGAAACCTCCCTAACTTGCTGAAATATTTTAAAATGTCACTTTGAATAGGATGAACGTTGGTCGAAGCCATGAGGGGCCAACCAAGTAAACAATGTTTCGAATGCGAAGGAGGCAGTGGATTTATGGGTCTCTCAAGGAAAATATTACGATTATAAGACTAATACATGCACGAAGGGCCATTCATGCGGTGTTTACACACAGGTAGGTTAATACATTCAGATTGAATCGTTCGATTAATTGACTAAATTCAAATAATTCCGCCTAGTTGGTTATGTTTTCAATTTGGTTTAAGAACATTTATGATATATTTAACTTTTTAAGATTTATCGAAGCGAAAGTACCTGAGCAACGCAAAACTTATCAGATTAATTCAAATGTGCTTTATAACTGATTCACCATTTAACTGAATAAAAGAGTTAAAATATGGCATGACCGTTATTTCTGAGTCGATTCGAAAGCTTATTACCAATTGATAGTTCAGTTCGGTTCAAATAAATTCAGAATATTTACATTGAATATATTCAATTAGATCAGATCGAGCTAACTTTGTGAACATTTCCATAAATAGGTGGTCTGGCGCAAATCGCAGGAGATAGGGTGCGCGCTGGCCTCGTGTGGTAATCCAGTACCCACAATCGCGCTTTGCCTATATAATCCTCCCGGAAATTACGTGTGCCAAAAACCGTATTAGCAAGAATTATTATGTTCTCTTCTCTATCATTATTATGCTTGTGTTGTGCTTAATATACATACTAGAATATGAATTAGAGAACTAAGAGAGGTATTATTTATCAGGAACTATCCTAATAAGAAATTTCAAGAAAATAAATTAGTTAAGTTGGAGTTTCTTAAATGAAAAGAGAACTTCTTATCCCAATATATCTTAATTTTTTTAGAAAAAAATAGTTGTTCTCCATCATATTGCTATTATATCTAGCTATAGAAAATATCTTTTTGAATAATTAACAAATCTAAAGTTGACATATTTTACGCCACTTCAAACAAATTATATGTTTAATCACTCAACATATGGAATGCAACATATATTATGTCTATATCCTAAATAGAAGTTTTACAATAAAATTAACAATGTTTTTTTTATAAAATTAACAAATCTAAAGTTCTCCATTCAATTTTATTAAAAGAAAGAAAAAATATTTACGGAGATTGTAGAAAATAAAGTTACATAGGCTAGATATCTTTTATTTCCTGCCCAGCCCAAGATAAAAATTTTGCGTTTTGCTATTCTGTAATTTCTATTCTTATCGTGCGCCCCTGCACCGGTAGAGCCATATATCCAGGGCCGGTCCCGTGTATTTTGGTGTCCTAGCCCGAATTTCTATGTAATATCAGAATATAATAAAAAGTATTGTTTTAAATCAACAAAATCATTTTATATATTTGTCCACGAAAAAAATTCAAAATTATATTTAAACTTTGGAAATTTACTACAAATGCAGTCGAAATCGCTCTTTATGATATGTTACGAAAAAGAACAAAATTGTTCAAGTTGTCCTATCAATATAAATACTAATGTCTATTTTGTTGCATATAGTTTCATTATCGTTTGTCTTCCGTAAGCAAACTCGACTTTCAAAAATATTAAAGATAATTTTAAATTGCCTGTCGGAATAAGATCCTTAGTTTGATATTTCTAGTAACTATATATTTAACTATATTTTGTTGGCCTCCCATTCATGTTTAGTATTGTTTTACATTTCACTTCTCATGATGCTTCTCTATGTACATGGTGAATAGCTATAATTTGTTTTCATGTTTGAACAAAATTTACATTTGAAAAGACCAATTAGATTTTTCTTAATAAAACTCAAATCACTTGTATAATTTGTGTTCTTTCATATGCATGCCAATAATAGTTATTTCTCGAAGTAACTATAAATTAAAGCAGGTTTATGAAAAAAAATTGGATTATTTTCACCAATAATTTCCTTTTATATTTTTACTAGAACTAGGTCCTGGTTGGTCTTAATTTGCCTTGATTAATAGGCATGTTTTGTCTGACGTTTGTGTGAAATCATTATTTACTTTTGACTTAATTCGAATCAGATTTTCTAATGTGATTAATCAAGTATTCTAGAATGTTTACATCTGAGTAAAATAAATTATGAATGGTTGTTGGCACATGCATATTGTCCAACTTGGTGAAATTCATATTTATATGTTTATTGATGTATAAAACTTGATATATTATGTATACCCACGACAGAAAAAAAAACAAAAAACATCCAACGAGTTTTGAACTTGGGACCCTTGAGAGTCGCAAGATCAAACTCAACCATCCGTGCCCCGTTTTGTTGGTTCAAATTTCCTATTGTTTGATTATCTCAAATACAATGTCGATATTACTAACAAAATCTAGCAAGATAAATGTGTAGGAGACAGGTACAAAATGAAATGATCAATCAAGAATAACAAGGATCAAAGACGTCGAAGAATCACGGAGAAAATCAAGACGCACATGAATGAAGATGATGAAGAGCTTCGAAGGAACAAGAAGCAAAACAAAAGAAGATTAGAAGGAAGGCCCTTGAAGCATATCAAGAATCAAGATGTCGAAGCCTTCCGTGAGTGGGATACGCCACAAATAAACCATAGGTACAAACCTAGTAGAACTCAAGTAAAATCATGTTCAAAATAACAAAGAGTTCAGTCAAGCAGGAAGTGCGTTCTGAACGAACTCAAAGTCCGTTCAGAACGGACTTGCCACATATCAAAACTTTAAACCTTGATTAGAACCAAACGTGTCACAGGGATGTGTGCGTTCGAACGAACAATCATGTCCGTTCGAACGGACAATTAGAATCCGTTCACCCACCTTCTGAGTGCGTTGAACGGACAATCCTTCCTGTGAACGGAAAAATGTAACAGGGATGTGTGCGTTCGAACGAACACACATGTGCGTTCGAACGGACAACCTGGAATCCGTTCACCCACTTTTCAGTGCGTTGAACGGACTCTTGTTCCTGTGAACGCAAAATGCTATGTATAATTGAGTCCGTTACGAACGGACATTGTCCGTTCGAACGGACCCAAGATGTACTTGCACGTTATTTTGAAACGGCTAGTGCAAACTACAAGTGCGTTCTGAACGGACTTTATGCGTTCGAACGCACTACAAGTTTTCTGAAAGATTTCTATAGAGAGTATAAATAGAATCCTTCATGGGTCTCTCTCTCCCTCTCCTTCACTTTCAAACATTTAAACCTAAAAAGAGAGAAACCCTAAGCTGTGATTATCTATATCCATTGATAGCTTGAGAAACCTCTTTAGATCGTTGATCTACTTTCGATATTCTCCACTAATCGTATCCCACTCACGTGACCGATCACGTTGTAGCTCGATTAGTGAAAAAGTGTAATAGGCTAGTGCAACAAATTGTAAAGAGCCTAAGCTATAGATCGATAGAAGCGTGTAAATCGATCTAGGCAAATCCTTGTAATCGAGTTGAGTTGGAAGTCAATCGAAAGCCAAAAAGAGGCACAAGGCATTCCCGGAGACGTAGGTACTCGCAAATAATTGAGTCGGTCAATTAAGCGAGTAAAGGGTGAGTTAAAGCTACAAAGCAACCACCTACCGAACTTCGTAAACAAACATCTTGTGTCAAAGTGTTTGTACGGTATCATCTTTATCATCTAAATTATTATTTATTCCGCACCGTAAATTAGGTTTAAATCTAAACTAAGTGTAAGTTAAATTGCCAAATTTACCCCCCTCTAGATTAGAATTAACCAACACGTTTCTTATTTGTTCAATACATAACCTACTATTAAATATTTTTAACATGGTGCCCCTAGCCCATTTGATGCCCCAGCCCGTGTCCCAGCCCGTGGGCTTGCTGGGCTTGCCCACGGGCCGGGCCTGCATATATCCTTCGGTCTTGGCGCACACCGCGCGTAAAATTAACAATGTTACGTGGACATTCTTGTGTGAGCAAGGATGACATTCCACCTTATAGAGATAAGTCGAGGATGGGAGTAGGTCTTGTCAAATGGTTTTGGACAAGAATCCGTCCAAAACCCTTTCATATTCCTATGATTTTCGATCCGATAATTAATAATTTTTATTATAAAAATTTACATTTAAATCCTTATAATATTAAATTACAAAAAATATTTGTATTAATAAAAATCATATTAAGTTGTACAGTTTTTTAATAAAACGTACATAATCAATGTAAGTTTGTCGTGTTTTAGAAATATGATAAAAATAAATAATTAAAACGCATGAAAATATGATATTATGAAAAGCTTTGGATATATTCTTGTCCAATTCTTTGGACAAGACCTGAACCCGTCGAAATAGGTAGTTTTGATTTTGTTCATGTGGTGCTGTTATGTCTCAATTATATTTCTTTGTGTTTCACGGGACACATATCTCAAATGGTAAAAAATGATAAAAAAAATAAGTCCTTGAACACCAAATTAGTTTTCTCCAATATTAAAAAAAAAAAATCATGTCCTTATCATATATTTTAGAAAGGTTTCATAATAGATTTGAAAATGGGATCTAATCGAGAGCAAGATGATGAGAAAGAGTGCAACATTTTTTGTGAAATATTGTTTTATTAAATATTGCAACGAAATGAGAAAGAAGTTGCTACCTGTATTTTGTTCATGCTTCTATTGTGAATTTCATGCTATCTACATGATTACAAGTCATGCTAATTGTAATCTCATATTTTCATATTAATTTCGTTTTGTTTTTTTATTTATCAATTAGAAGATGGTAAATAAAGAAAAAATGAATAAAATAAAATATAAATACTAATTTTGGAATTATTATCAACAAAATGACTTATCTATACAAGTATACTTTATCGAAACTACATGTTGTCCGGATCGTCAATTATCACATAAAATGTAAATAGATATATTTTTTTTAATTTTAAATTAACTGAGGTAAAATGAACATAGAACAAATAAAATGGATATATAGAACGAAGATACTTGAATTCAATATGAAATATTATCAAATGTCCATGATGACATTAGACCACCCACAAAGCAGAAATATTGCTTCTTTATTTATACCCTTAATTTTATTGAATTAAAAATATCTGGTTGTCACGTCTAATTATTGGGCCTGACGAGTGATAAACGAACAAAATATTGGAAATTGAATGTGTCACTAATTTGTAGGGATATTGCGGTCCTGATAATATGCAGAATATTCTGATTTTTGTTTAAGCAAGATTATACTCGTTCCTTTTAATTAATACTTATGTATAAACTTATGTATAAAGTTAACAAAATTGGACTGATTTGGTGCCTCCACGTCATCAAATGCATCTCAGCCGTTGGATCAATTTTAATGAAGATCGGACGGTCCATATTTAAATGAGCTCGATTTACGTGGACCAGGATATGCTAACTTTGCATGGTCTACATGAGCCGAGTCTAGCCATCATTTGCTCCCTCTCATACACTTACTCCCTCCTCTCTCTCTCCCCTGCCATTTGCACGAGCTACCAAAAGAGAGGAAAAAGAAGGGGCGATGCAAGGCGAAACCCTAGCCGTGAGATCGGGAAGAGACGACGGCGAAACCGGGGTGGAACGCTTCGTTCTCAGCTGCTCCGACCGCCAGGGAAACCCTAGGCGACGCGAAAAGAGAGAAAAGAGGATTTTGCGGCCCGTCGAGAAACCCTAGGCGAGGCGAGTTCTCTCCTCCCTCTCCGGAAGTGCCAAGAAGCGATCTTCTCCTTTATCTGGTAAGTTTTTTGTTTGTTTTTTGAAGAAGCAAATCAATCTTTTGCTGTTTTTTTTAGATGTTTTCAAGGATTTGTTTAGGTGGTTTCCATAGATTTAATTACATGAGCACGGCAGAGGGAAAAAAAATAAGAAGCTATCTGTTTTATGCATGAAAATTTTGGATAAAATTGTCTATTTTTTAGTATATCTTTTTAATTTTCAGTTTCTCATTTTATACATGAAATTGTATTTAATCTGCAGATTCTTTCCACCCCACCAAAAACCCTACACGACAAGAGCAAACCATGGACGAGCAGAGAAAAAGTTGCTGGCAGCGCGAGGCGGAGCCTGCCCGAGACCAAGGATTTCAAGCTCGATTTGGCTTGGAGCAAATGCTGCGAGTTGTCAAGGTCTGATTGATTTCGAGTAAAATACTATAAATTGCCCTTGAAGCTCCATCTACTTCCACGACAGGTCAGCAAAGCTTTCTTTATGTTTATCTTTCAATTTTCTTGCATTATTTATTATTATTCCTTTTTTACCTATAGTACCGTCATTGTTGGTTGCTAAATGGAAGTATTTTTCCAATTTTTTTAATATTTTGTCTATTTTAGTTGTGAATTTGCAGGAATTGAAGAAACAGTGAGTGAAGACACGGTAAACATTGAATGTAAAGAGAAGGAAACGATACCAAATTTGGATCTCATGGATGGAAATTCCATTTTTGCCCTCCGCCCATTCCTCACCAATCTCCTTCTACCAGATAATATTCCTCCTCTTTTTCGAAACAAGTTGAAATTATCGAAACAAAAATCGATTCACTCGAAGCCGAACTCAAATCATTCTTCTCTGAACCAGAATGAAATATTACTATTATACCCTCTCCTAAATTACCCATTAGTAATGTTGAAGGTAATAGAATTTTAATTTTAAATCATTTTTATAATTGTACAAATATCTCATTAAAATTCTTTATTCGTTTTTAGGCTCTTGCGTAGCGCGACGGGAAGTTTTTAGACATAGGACATAAATTAAAGGAATTGAAAAGTGGTCCCGCTGGATATCGAGCAAGGTATTTGTTGTAAATTGATCTCTGTATAAATTCAAATTTTACGAATTGATCCTCGCTTTTTTATACAATTTCCACACAAGACCCTAAATTTGGTTAATATTTTCAATATTTCAAAATTTTAACATCTCCGGGATATGTTGGATATTTCCAGAATTTAAGAGGATATTTTATTATTTTTTGGAAATTTTCAGAATCTACAGGAGTATTTTTGATATATTTATATTTGTTCATTTTTATTTTTAGTTATTATTTTTTATTTGGATTCATTTTTATGGATTTATTTCTGCAATTAATTATTTCAGGTTTGCATCATGTGGTTTTGATTGAATCGTTAGCATATTCGATGTTATTAGGCAAAGGCTCAATGACGAATAGAAATCAATTGCATATTAGTAAAAGCTATACCGTGACAAACTTGAAAACTCTCGCGCAATTGCATATTATGGAAATATGCATTTTGCATTCTATTTTCTTACGTATAATATTTTTACAAATTCAAATTATGAAAATCAGTATGTATGAACAATGGTAATATTGATGTCAAAATAATGAAACAATTAAAACAAATATATTTGATGGATTCTTAGAATTAAAACATAATGTAAAATAATGGACACTTAAATGGTTATAAAAACAATATGATTATTAAAAAAATGATGATTAATCAATGGTATAAATTTTAACATATATCATAATTTAATGATTTAAAGGAATGCGAATGATGTGGCACAAATTAAGAACGTTGCACAATAAAATTACATAAAATAGTTTCAAAACAAGGATGGGATAAATTTGGTGTGAATAAATTTAGGTACACCCTGATTAAACATATGCTGTTAGCCCAATTCTATTTCGATTAGTTATTATATTTATCAATGCTTGATAAAAATTGATCTCATCCCTCAAGGAGCCATATATTGATTAAAAAAAGAACGGTTCAATTTACCCTCAATTGAACATCTAATTAGGCACTAGGCAAAAGAAGAAAATTAACATCAAAATCATTTTGTATGAAGTTTAGGGGGTTTGCATGATGGTTATTTTTAGGGATAAAAATGAAAATCATGACTTTTCATAATTGTACAGTTTTATGTGGAGAACGACTAAATGACCAATGTATTATTACAACTCCTCACAAATCAACTAAAATCCAAATATATATTCACTAGACAAAGACTTAATCATATGAATATAAAAAATACAGTCGGAACAAATATAATAAATTAATATTTGATCAATGTATCTTCTGATATAATATGATTGTCCTGGAATACATATTATGTGTTCTTCATAAATATAAAAATAAATAATGATAATAAGGTAAAAACACAAATTTTTTTCACTCACAGAAAATCATCAGTAAATTTATTCTTTCTTCTCCCCTTTAATTTTCCTTTGTTCATTGTCAAACCAAGCGGTTCTAATTTTTTTTTTGGGTGCAATCATGTATTAATTATATTTTCTACTCACTGTGTTTTGAAGGACACATATCTCAAATGGTAAAAATTTATAAGAAACAAGTCCTTAAACATCAAATTAGTTTCCTCAAATATTAAAACAAAATCATATATCCTTATCATATAATTTTAGAAATATATTAATTCATAATAAGATAAAATAGTTTTTTGAAAATGGGATCTAATTGCGGACAAGATGATAAGAAAGATTGAAATACTTTTTGTGGAATATTGTTTCATAAATATTGCAATAAAATGAGAAATAGTTGCTACCGTGTATTTTGTTCATGCTTCTATTGTGAATTATTTCATGCCATCTACGTGATTAGTAGTCATGCTAATTGTAATTCTCATATTGATTAGGTTTTATTTTTATTTATCAATTAGAAAATGGTAAATAAAGAAAAAATGAGTAAATAAAATGTAAATATTAATTGGAATTATATGAGTGTAATTTACGGGCTATGTGTTATTTCTCACATTAGAGAATCATAATTTGAGTGTGTATTATATATGATATGAGTACTTAAGTTTTTTGTTTGAAAATTATAATTTATTTTGAAATATTACCTAAAAAAATTATAAAACTTCCGATTATTGTCAAAATTTTTAAATTTTTATCTAAAGATAATTATCTACAACTTGATATGTTAATATTATTTAAAAAGTATTTAATTATTTAGGTGAGAAATGATTAATATTATTATAAAAAAATTTCACAAAATATATTTCTAAAATATTAATTATTTTACTTTGATATGCATAAATCAGATGATATCACTGAAATATATTAAAGTATGGAAATAGAAATATTGTAGAGTGTTGGTAGAGAAATGTTGACTGAGTTTATTATCCAGAATAAGGTTTAACCCGCTAGTTATTATTATTATTACCGGTTCATAAATTCCTTGATTGGAACAGTGGATGAATCGGTTGAACCGTTGATTTTTCATTATAAACAAATAAATAAAATACATTGGGGTAGAATCGGTTGAACCTGAAACTTATAGTATGTCACTGTCCGGGGGTCGGAGCCACGCGGGCCCCGGTCCGGGGTGTCGGACCCACGCGGGGCCCGTTGATATTCTACCACAATGTACAGTGACATGCTATAAGTTTCAGGTCCGGGGGGTCGGGGCCCGCGCATCCTTTCCTTCTCCGGTGTCACGTTGGTGACTAGTCCGTGCGTCCCATACCACACGTCTCCCACCGTCTTGACACGTCTCCGGTTGTCTTCGTGCGTCACATGCCCACACTCTTCCATAGCCGACAGTTTTGCTCCTCCGGTTTGATCACAATCGAAGAGTCACAAGTGTCGCTCCTCTACGTGTATCCACCTTGAGTCGGAAGACGTCGGTCGCGGATGCAACTGCCTAGACGAAGCACTGGCGAACTTGCTTCATTAGATCGATTTTCTACACCGAGAAAAACTCTTTTTCTCGGTTTTCTCTCTTCGCACTCTTTCGCTCTAAGAAAGATGACTCTCTATTTCTGGATTAATTCTCTGGATAGAATGAATTGGACTGAATAGACTAAAAAGAGAGAGAGAGAGAAACATTCTATTTATACAACATAGGATAAGGATGGGCCAAAAGGTATGTATATCTACTATACACCTCTTCAAACAGAAAACTGCACACACCCTTTCAGTATTCTCTTGAAACGAAAATATTAAATCGTTCCAACCGACTTCAAACCTTCACGGAAGTTGTAGATAATCTTATCTTTCCAACCCAATTTGGCCTGGCCCAATTGGAGTTCGGATGCGAAAGTTATGACGGTTTTACTAACTGTATGTCAAACTGTCTCATCCTTTCGGTATTCCATTAAAACGACACTGATACTTCATTCAAATGAAATATTTTTCTACATGAAAATTCTAGATAATCTTATTATCTATCTAACCCAATTTGAACCATTCAAATTGGATTTTCCTACTGAAAGATATGACCACGAATGTACACTTACATTCGTTTATCCTTGTGTACACTTTTACGGTTGATCCGAATCTGTATTTCCTTAATATTCATACCGGTATATATATTCTTACTCATTACATCGATTATATCTCATGGTTCAAATTACTATTCATGCAAAGATCTTTGTAATTTAATATAATATATCTCTCGAGAGTTTAAATTGTATGCTTCAGGCATACTAAATCCTACGGGGATTTTCATGAATATTCTAGCAAAATGAGTCATGTGAATAATCTGATATAATGAATACAAGAAACAATGTTAGTCCTTCAGAGACCTTTAAAAAAATTAAAAACACAAATACAATTTGTATCACCAAGTAAGGTGATTTCCGGACTTCATGTCCATCAATTTCACTTTCTTATGTGATTTCTGTTATTGGCCAATAATTTTAAATGTCGACATTCCACAATTGATTTAATTTCAGATCCTCGTTTTATTAAATATAAATTGAAAGCGCACCCATGCCAACTTTCTAATAACTATAGTTTCATTTCGGTTCCATCTTCTTCTAGTAGAGACATTATTTTAAGATCTCATTACAATTTCAATGTTGTCAGGTACCTGAACCTTTTCAAAGGTTATATATTTATTTATGTCAAATCTACTAATTAATCTTTCATTATCATGTTAAAAAAGATAGTCTAAGGCAAGGAACTAGTGATTCCCTTATTATAAACTTCTTTATTGCCAACTTTTTATCATGCTCTTTTTTTATTCCTTTGGATTTCTAATATTGGAATCGATTGGTCGACCAAGCTTCAGGATTATATCAAATTTAAAATCCAAGGATATTACACTACAAATCTGAGCAATTTAGACTGCAAATTTTTACTCTTTATTCATTCTTGTATTGATCAATGCATCAAATCACCGATTTGCAATTTCGCGCAAATAATGTATTTATGAACTCCTAGTTCATGTTTACATGTTCGAGGATCTGATGTGATGATGCAATTAATATAATTTCTTATTTTTCCAGTTTTCATTCTCCCCCCCTGATTTAGGCACGAGTTGTTGATATTTAATTAATATCTAATGAAGTTCTTCGGGACTTGCATGATATCTTATATCTTCAAAAAATTTACTCATGTTTGGTTATTTCATAAACCATCTAAGTTGTTTATGTAATTTCTCCTTTCGGGATTTCATATTTGCAACATACATATTAAACTTTGTTGCTTTCTTGAATGTAAACTTCTAGTTTACAAATACATTTTTAAACTTTTTGTTCGTGTATATCATTTGAACTTCTGGTTCAACTAAATAAATGGTCATGATATACAGTTCTACAGAATAAATCAACCATATATATACCAAACACTTGTTTTAACTCGTCCATGTGTTATCACACATCTACTACACATTAAAAAATAATTGAGTCAATGCTTTTTGCTCCGATCACTCACAAGTTATAAAAAATTGGGGAGTACTTATGATAAATAGTTGGTCTTAATCGAGTCATGATCGTGACATGCATATTCTATGCCTAAGAAATGATTCAAATCATAGAATTGATTTTTTGTTTGTTTTATAAATTGAACTTCTAGTTCATAATAACATGATTTCAATTTTACTAATATAATTGCATGTCATAAGAATAAACAAATATGTTTGTATTAACATAATGACTCTTTCGGAGCAATATAGATAATGAATTTTCTAGATCAATCAAATAAAAACTTTTCTAGAGTCACCAATCATAAACATACGCTCTTGTAATATAATATACACATCTATTTATTGATGAAATAAATAATTCGACACAAAATACACTTTGTCTTGATAGATAAGAAAATCATCCCTTTTTCTTCTTGTTTTTCTCTTCAAGAGGTTTCATAAACAATATTGGATTTATGGTGTACTACTGGTACATCTATTTTCAAGCCACATCTTGAAGAATATATTTTCAGACTCTTTGTAAACATATTTTCACGAGTCTTCATATTTATTATGTGATTTTGTTGTCATGATCAATATTTGTGTCGGATATAATTCAGACTCCAGCCTTCGAGCCAACATTCACTTCCGGGAATGGAATAAAAGAAATCATCAATTTAATTTGTTTTTCAATAAAGATGACATGATAATATTCATCCAAATACTTGTTAAACTATCTTATTTCTATTTGCTTTTGCTTGAGCGCATTGCTACAATATTTTTAATTATTTATATTATGCCAATATTTATTCATATCAAGTCTTAAATATTGGATAAATATATTATATATTTTGTTCTCTTGCAACTTCAGGTGCTTTCAATAACATTATCAACTTTATTAGATGCTCTTTAACTTTGAACATCGCAATTATGTATTGAAGCTCCAGGTTTCAATAAGATGAAATTTCAAAAAATTTGTGCATTAATAAACTGGATTGCAACTACATGTGCAAATATAAATGATAATAAATGTGAAAATAATATAAGTACATAAAATAATCGTAAGAATAATAATGGTGTGAAAAATAAATGTACATAAAATGAACATGCCATAATAAATATAAATATGTTTGCAACTTCTGGTGCGTATTATCAATGAGCAACTACAGGTGCGTTAATATACACTTCTGGTGTATACAACTAATTTCATAAAATTTAATATTGTAATCTTAGATTACATATTCTAGACTACAGGTCAAAAACATGTAACATAAACTCTTATTAGCATAACATATATAATAACACACACAAATTTCAATTTTTTCAAAAAATTCTTCAAATTGCAAAAATAGAAGTCTAATACGTTCGAAAAATTCAATCAAGATATTTTTTAAAAAAATGTTAAAATCGAAGTGTAACAAAAGCAAAATACTCAATTTTCATTTCGTACTCAAAATACTCCGTAATTGAAGACTAACACACAAAAATTTTAATTTTTTCCAAAATTTCTGACAAATGCACAAACACAAGTCTAAGACCTACAAAAAAATCATTTATGATATTTTTTAAAAAAAATGTTAAAATTGAAGTGTAACACTTGCAAAATACTCAATTTTCATGTCGTACTCAAAATACTCCGTAATTAAGGACGAACACACACAAATTTCATTTTTTTAAAAAATTCTTAAAAATGCAAAAACTGAAGTCTAACACATTCGAAAAATTCAATTATGATATTTTTTCAAAATTTTAAAATGGAAATGTAACACAAGCGAAATGCTCAATTTTCATGTCGTACTCAAAATACTCCGTAATTGAAGACTAACACACACAAATTTCAATTTTTTTGAAAAAAATCATAAAAATGCAAAAAGAAGAAGTCTAACACCCTCAAAAAATTCAACTATGATATTTTTATAAAAAATATTAAAATTGAAATGTAATACAAGCAAAATGCTCAATTTTCATGTCGTACTCAAAATACTCCGTAATTGAAGACTATCATACACAAATTTCAATTTTTTCCAAAATTTCTTAAAAATGCAAAAACAGAAGTCTAACACCTTCAAAAAAATTCAATTATGATATTTTTTAAAACAATGTTAAAATTGAAGTGTAACACAAGCAAAATACTCAATTTTCATGTCGTCCTCAAAATACTCACTAATTGAAGACTAACACACACTAATTTGATTTTTTCAACAATTTCTGAAAAATGCATAAAAAGAAGTCTAACACCTTCGAAAAATTCAATCAAGATATTTTTTCCCAAAATATTAAAATGGAAGTGTAACAAAATCAAAATACTCAATTTTCGTGTCGTATTCAAAATACTCCGTAATTGAAGACTAACACACACAAATTTCATTTTTATAAAAAATTTCTTAAATATGCAAAAACTGAAGCCTAACACCTTCGAAAAATTCCATCAAGATATATTTTTAAAAAATGGTAAAATTTAAGTGTAACAGAAGCAAAATAATAAATTTTCATATCGTACTCAAAATACTCCGTAATCTAAGAATAATACACACAAATTTCAATCTTTTGAAAAATTTCTTCAAATTGCAATAACAGAAGGCTAGCACTTTCGAAAAATTCAATCAAGATATTTTTTTAAAAAATGTTAAAATTGAAATGTAATACAAGCAAAATACTCAATTTTCATGTTGTACTCAAAATACTCCGTAAACTAACACTATCACACACAAATTTCAATTTTTTCAAAAATTTCTTCAAAATAGAAAAAACAGAAGTCTAACACCTTCGAAAAATTCTATCGAGATATTTTTTAAAAAAATGTTAAATTTGAAGTGTAAAAAAAGAAAAATTATCAATTTTCATTTCGTACTCAAAATACTCCGTAACCTAAGACTAACACACACAAGTTTCAATTTTTTCAAAAATTTCTTCAAAATACAGAAACAGAAGTCTAACACCTTCAAGAAATCCAATCAAAATATTTTTTTAAAAAATGTTAAAATTGAAGTGTAACAAAAGCAAAATACTCAATTTTCAATTCGTACTCAAAATACTCCGTAATTGAAAACTAACATACACATTTTTCAATTTTTTCAAAAAATTCTTAAAAATGCAAAAACAGAAGTCTAACACCTTCAAAAAAATTCAATTATGATATTTTTTAAAAAAATGTTAAAATTGAAGTGTAACACAAGCAAAATACTCAATTTTCATGTCGTACTCAAAACACTCCGTAATTGAAGACTAACACACAAAAATTTTAATTTTTTCAAAAATTTCTGAAAAATGCAAAAAAAGAAGTCTAATACCTTCGAAAAATTCAATCAAGATTTTTTTTCCCAAAATGTTAAAATTGAAGTGTAACAAAATCAAAATACTCAATTTTCGTGTCATATTCAAAATACTCCGTAATTGAAGACTAACTCACACAAATTTCATTTTTATAAAAATTTCTTAAAAATGCAAAAACAGAAGTCTAACAACTTTGAAAAATTCAATAAAGATATTTTTTTAAAAAATGGTAAAATTTAAATGTAACAGAAGAAAAATACTAAATTTTCATGTCGTACTGGAAATACTCCATAATCTAAGAATAACACACACAAATTTCAATTTTTTCAAAAATTTCTTCAAATTGCAATAATAGAAGGCTAACACTTTCGAAAAATTCAATTATGATATTTTTAAAAAAAATGTTAAAATTGAAGTGCAACACAAGCAAAGTACTCAATTTTCAAGTCGTACTCAAAATACTCCGTAATTGAAGACCAACACACACAAATTTCAATTTTTTCCAATTTTTTTGAAAAATGCAAAAACAGAAGTCTAACACCTTCAAATAATTCAATTATGATATTTAAAAAAAAAAGTTAAAATTAAAGTTTAACACAAGCAAAATACTTAATTTGCATGTCGTACTCAAAATATCCCGTAATTGAAGACTAACTCACACAAGTTTCAATTTATTCAAAAAATTCTAAAAAAGGCAAAAACAGAAGTCTAACACCTTAAAAAAAAATTCAATGTTGATATTTTTTTAAAAAATGTTAAAATTGAAATGTAATACAAGTGAAATACTCAATTTTCATGTCGTACTTAAAATACTCCATAATTTTAGACTAACATACACAAATTTCAGCTTTTTCCAAAATTTCAGAAAAATGGAAAAACAGAAGTCTAGCACCTTCAAAAAAATTCAATTATGATATTTTTTTAAAAAATGTTAAAATTGAAGTGTAACACAAGAAAATAACTCAATTTTCATGTCATACTCAAAATACTCCGTAATTGAAGACTAACACACACAAATTTCATTTTTTTCAAAAATTTCTTAAAAATGCAAAAATTGAAGTCTAACACCTTCGAAAAATTCCATCAAGATATTTTTTCAAAAAATGTTAAAATTGAAGTGTAACAAAAGCAAAATACTCAATTTTCGTGTCGTACTCAAAATAGTCCGTAATTGAAGACTAACACACACAAGTTTCAATTTTTCCAAAATTTCTGAAAAATGGAAAAAAAGAAGTCTAGCACCTTCAACAAATTCAATTATGATATTTTAAAAAAAATGTTAACATTGAAGTGTAACACAAGCAAAATACTCAATTTTCATGTCATACTCAAAATACTCCGTAATTGAAGACTATCACACACAAATTTCATTTTTTTCAAACATTTCTCAAAAATGCATAAAATGAAGTCTAACACCTTCGAAATAATTCAATCAAGAATTTTTTTCAAAAAATATTAAAATTGAAGTGTAACAAAAGCAGAATACTCAATTTTCGTGTCGTACTCAAAATACTCCGTAATAGAAGACTAACACACACAAGTTTCAATTTTTTCAAATTTTTTTTAAAAATGCAAAAACATAAGTCTAACACCATCAAAAAATTCAATTATGATATTTTTTAAAAAATTGTGAAAATTGAAATGTAATACTTGCTAAATATTCAATTTTCATGTCGTACTCAAAATACTCCGTAATTGAAGACTCACATACAAAAATATCAGTTTTTTCCAAAATTTCTGAAAAATGGAAAAACAGAAGTCTCGCACTTTCAAAAAATTAATTATGATATTTTATTAATAAATGTTAAAATTGAAGTGTAACACAAGCAAAATACTCAATTTTCATGTCGTACTCAAAATACTCCGTAATTGAAGACTAACACACACAAATTTCATTTTTTTTAAAAATTTCTTAAAAATGCAAAAATTGAAGTCTAATTCCTTCGAAAAAATTAAATCAGGATATTTTTTCAAAAAATGTTAAAATTGAAGTGTAACAAAAGCAGAATACTCAATTTTCGTGTCGTACTCAAAATACTCCGTAATAGAAGACTAACACACACAAGTTTCAATTTTTTCAAAAAATTCTTAAAAATGCAAAAACAGAAGTCTAACAGCATAAAAAAAAAATTCAATTATGATATTTTTTAAAAACAAATGTGAAAATTGAAATGTAATACAAACAAAATACTCAATTTTCATGTCGTACTCAAAATACTCCGTAATTGAAGACTCACATACACAAATTTCAATTTTTTCCAAAATTTCGGAAAAATGGAAAAACAGAACTCTCGTACCTTCAAAAAAATCAATTATGATATTTAAAAAAAAACTATTAACATTGAAGTGTAACATAAGCAAAATACAGAATTTTCATGTCGTACTCAAAATACTCCGTAATTGAAGACTAACACACACAAATTTCATTTTTTTCAAAAATTTCTTAAAAATGCAAAAATTGAAGTCTAACACCTTCGAAAAATTCCATCAAGATATTTTATCAAAAAATGTTAAAATTGATGTGTAACAAAAGCAAAATACTCAATTTTCGTGTCGTACTCAAAATAGTCCGTAATTGAAGACTAACACACACAAGTTTCAATTTTTTCAAAAAATTCATAAAAATGTAAAAACAGAAGTCTAACACCTTCCAAAAATTCAATTATGATATTTTTTTCAAAAATGTTAAAATTGAAATGTAATACAAGCATAATACTCAATTTTCATGTCGTACTTAAAATACTCCGTAATTGAATACTAACATACACAAATTTCAGTTTTTTCCAAAATTTCGGAAAATGGAAAAACAGAAGTCCAGCACCTTCAAAAAATTCAGTTATGATATTTTTTTTAAAATATAAGTGTAACAGAAGCAAAATACTCAATTTTCATGTCGTACTCAAAGTACTCCATAATCAAAGACTAATACACACAAATTAAAATTTTTTCAAAACCTTCTTCAAAATGAGTAAACAGAAGTCTAACACCTTCAAAAAGTTAAAATTGAAGTGCAACAAAAGTAAAATACTCAATTTTCATTCCGTACTCAAAATACTACGTAATTGAAGACTAGTACACACAAATTTCTGAAAAATGCTAAAACAGAAGTCTAACACCTTAAAAAAATCAATTATGATATTTTACAAACAATGTTCAAGTTGAAGTGTAACACAAGAAAAATACTCAATTTTCAAGTCGTACTAAAAATACTCCGTAATTACAGACTAACACACACAAATTTCCTTTTTTTTAAAAATTTCTTAAAATGCAAAAGCTGAAGTCTAACACCGTTGAAAAATTCAATAATGATTTTTTTTTTTAATTTTAAGATTGGAATTTAACACAAGCAAAATGCTCAATTTTCATGTCGTACTCAAAATACTCCGTAATTGAAGACTGACATACACAAATTTCAATTTTTTCAAAAATTGCTGAAAAATGCAAAAACAAAAGTCTAACACCTTCGAAAAATCCAATCAAGATATTTTTTAAAAAATGTTAAATTGAAGTGTAACAAAAGCAAAATACTCAATTTTTATTTCGTACTCAAAATACTACGTATTTGAAGACTAGCACACACAAATTTCAATTTTTTCAAAAATTTCTGAAAAAATGCTAAGACAGAAGACTAACACCTTAAAAAAATCAATTATGACATTTTATTAATAAATGTTAAAATTGAAGTGTAACACAAGCAAAATACTCAATTTTCATGTCGTACTCAAAATACTCCGTAATTGAAGACTAACACACACAAATTTCATTTTTTTAAAAATTTCTTAAAAATGCAAAATTTGAAGTCTAACACCTTCGAAAAAATTCAATCAAGATATTTTTTCAAAAAATGTTAAAATTGAAGTGTAACAAAAGCAGAATACTCAATTTTCGTGTCGTACTCAAAATACTCCGTAATAGAAGACTAACACACACAAGTATCAATTTTTTCAAAAAATTCTTAAAAATTCAAAAACAGAAGTCTAGCAGCATAAAAAAAAAAAAATTCAATTATGATATTTTTTAAAAAAATGTGAAAATTGAAATGTAATACCAGAAAAATACTCAATTTTCATGTCGTACTCAAAATACTCCGTAATTCAAGACTCACATACACAAATTTCAATTTTTTCCAAAATTTCTGAAAAATGGAAAAACAGAAGTCTCGCACCTTCAAAAAATTCAATTATGATATTTTTTAAAAAAATGTTAACATTGAAGTGTAACACAAGCAAAATACAGAATTTTCATGTCGTACTCAAAATACTTCGTAATTGAAGACTAACACAAACAAATTTCATTTTTTTCAAAAATTTCTTAAAAATTCAAAAATTGAAGTCTAACACCTTCTAAAAATTCCATCAAGATATTTTTTCAAAAATGTTAAAATTGAAATGTAATACAAGCATAATACTCAATTTTCATGTCGTACTTAAAATACTCCGTAATTGAAGACTAACATACACAAATTTCAGTTTTTTCCAAAATTTCTTAAAAATGGAAAAACAGAAGTCCAGCACCTTCAAAAAATTAAGTTATGATATTTTTTTGAAAATATAAGTGTAACAGAAGTAAAATACTCAATTTTCATGTCGTACTCAAATTACTGCGTAATCAAAGACTAATACACACAAATTTAAATTTTTTCAAAACCTTCTTCAAAATGAAAAAAGAGAAGTCTAACACCTTCAAAAAATTCAATCAATATATATATTTTTAAAAATGTTAAAATTGAAGTGCAACAAAAGCAAAATACTCAATTTTCATTTCGTACTCAAAATACTACGTAATTGAAGACTAGCACACACAAATTTCAATTTTTTCAAAAAATTCTGAAAAAATGCAAAAACAGAAGTCTAACACCTTAAAAAAAATCAATAATGATATTTTACAAACAATGTTCAAATTGAAGTGTAACACAAGAAAAATACTCAATTTTCAAGTCGTAGTAAAAATACTCCGTAATTACAGAGTAACACACACAAATTTCCTTTTTTTAAAAAATTTCTTAAAAATGCAAAACATGAAGTCTAACACCGTCGAAAAATTCAATAATGAATTTTTTTTTAATTTTAAGATTGGAATGTAACACCAGCAAAATGCTCAATTTTCATGTTGTACTCAAAATACTCCGTAATTGAAGACTGACATACACAAATTTCAATCTTTTCCAAAATTGCTGAAAAATGCAAAAAAAAAAGTCTAACACCTTCGAAAAATCCAATCAAGATATTTTTTAAAAAATCTTAAAATTGAAGTGTAACAAAAGCAAAATACTCAATTTTCATTTCGTACTCAAAATACTACGTATTTGAAGACTAACACACACAAATTTCAATTTTTTCAAAAATATCTTAAAAATGCAAAAACTGAATTCTAACACCTTCGAAAAATTCAATCAAGCTATTTTTATAAAAATTGTTAAAATTTAAGTGTAACACAAGAGAAATACTCAATTGTCATGTCGTACTCAAAATACTCAGTAATTGAAGACTAACAGACACAAATTTCATTTTGTTTTAAAACTTTCTTAAAAATGCAAAATTTGAAGTCTAACACCTTCGAAAAAATTCAATCAAGATATTTTTTGAAAAAATGTTAAAATTGAAGTGTAACAAAATCAGAATACTCAATTTTCGTGTCGTACTCAAAATACTCCGTAATTCAAGACTAACACATACATGTTTCAATTTTTTCAAAAAAATCTTAAAAATGCAAAAACAGAAGTCTAACAACATAAAAAAAAATTCAATTATGATATTTTTTAAAAAAATGTGAAAATTGAAATGTAATACAAGAAAAATACTAAATTTTCATGTCGTACTCAAAATACTCCATAATCTAAGACTAACAGACACAAATTTCAATTTTTTCCAAAATTTCTGAAAATTGGAAAAACAGAAGTCTCGCACCTTCAAAAAATCCATTCAAGATTTTTTTTAAAATATGTAAAAATTGAAGTGTAACAAAAGTAAAATACTCAATTTTCATTTCGTACTCAAAATACTCCGTAATTTAATACTAACATACACAAATTACAATTTTTTTCAAAAAATTCTTAAAAATGTAAAAATAGAAGTCTAACACCTTCAAAAAATTCAACTACGATATTTAAAAAAAAAATGATAAAATTGAAGAGCAACAGAAGCAAAATACTCAATTTTCATGTCGTACTCAAAATACTCCGTAATCTAAGACTAACACACAAAAATTTCAATTTTTGATAAAGTTTCTTCAAGATATAAAAACAGAAGTCTAACACCTTCGAAAAAGTAAATCAAGATATTTTTTTAAAAAATGTTAAAATTGAAGAGCAATCAAATAAAATACTCAATTTTCATGTCGTACTCAAAATATTCCGTAATTGAAGACCAACACACACAAATTTCATTTTTTTCCAAAATTTCTTTAAAAATGTAAAAATTGAAGTCTAACACCTTCCAAAAATTCAATTAAGATATTTTTTCAAAAAATTGTTAAAATTGAAGTGTAACAAAAGCATAACACTGAATTTTCGTGTCGTACTCAAAATACTCAGTAATTGAAGACTAACACACACAAGTTTCAATTTTTTCAAAAAATTCTTAAAAATGCAAAAACAGAAGTCTAACACCTTAAAAAAAAAATTCAATTATGATAGTTTAAAAAAAAATAATAAGATTGATGTGCAACACTAGCAAAATACTCAATTTTCATGTCGTGCTCAAAATACTCCGTAATTCAAGAATAACACACACAAATTTCATTTTTTTTTAAATTTTTTTAAAAAATGCAAAAACAGAAGTCTGACACCTTCAAAAAATTCAATTATGATATTTTTTTAAAAAATGTTAAAATTGAAGCGAAACACAAGCAAAATACTCAATTTTCATGTCGTACTCAAAATACTCCGTAATTGAAGACAAACATACACAAATTTAATTTTTTTTAAAAATTTCTTCAAAATGCAAAAACTGAAGTGTAACATCTTCGAAAAATTCAATCAAGATATTTTTTTAAAAATTGTTAAAATTGAAATGTAACACAAGCAAAATGCTCAATTTTCATGTTGTACTCAAAATACTCCGTAATTGAAGACTAACACACACAAATTTAAATTTTTTCCAAAATTTTTAAAAATTCAAAAACAGAAGTCTAGCGCCTTCCAAAAATTCAATTTAATATTTTTTTAAAAAGTGTTAAAATTGAAATGTAAGACAAGGAAAATACTCAATTTTCGTGTCTTATTCAAAATACTCCGTAATTGAAGATTAACATACACAAATTTTAGTTTTTTCCAAAATTTCTGAAAAATGCAAAAATAGAAGTCTAACACCTTCAAAAAATTTAATTATGATATTTTTTTAAAATGTTGAAATTGAAGTGTAACAGAAGAAAAATTCTACATTTTTCATGTCGTACTCAAAATACTCCGTAATTGATGACTAACACACACAAATTTCATTTTTTGCAAAAATTTCTTAAAAATGTAAAAATTGAAGTCTAACATACACAAGTTTCCATTTTTTCAAAAAATTCTTAAGAATGCTAAAACAGAAGTCTAACACCTTAAAAAAAATTCAATTAAGATATTCTTTAAAAAATGTTAAAATTGAAGTGCGACACAAGCAAAATACTCAATTTTCATGTCGTACTCAAAATTATCCGTAATTAAAGACTAACACACAAAAATTTCATTTTTGTAAAAAAAATATTAAAAATGCATAAACTGAAGTCTAACTCCTTCAAAAAATTCAATAAAGATATTTTTTTTTAAAAATGGTAAAATTTAAGTGTAACAGAAGTAAAATACTCAATTTTCTTGTCGTATTCAAAATACTCCATAATCTAAGACTAACACTAATTTCAATTTTTTCAAAAATTTCATCAAAATATAAAAACAGAAGTCTACCACCTTCGAAAAATTCAATCAAGATAGTTTTTGAAAAAATGTTAAAATTGAAGTGTAACAAAAGGAAAATACTCAATTTTCATTTCGTACTCAAAATACTCCGTAATTGAAGACTAACACACATAAATTTCATTTTTTTAAAAAAATTATTAAAAATGGAAAAACTGAAGTCTAACACCTTCTAAAAATTCAATACAGATATTTATTTTTTAAAAATGGTAAAATTTAAGTGTAACAGAAGCAAAATACTCAATTATCATGTCGTACTGAAAATACTCCGTAATCTAAGATTAACAGACACAAATTTCAATATTTTCAAAAATTTCTTCAAAATTCAAAAACAGAAGTCTAACACCTTCGAAAAATTCAATCAAGATATTTTTTGAAAAAAATGTTAAAATTGAAGTATAACAGAACCAAAATAATTAATTTTCATTGCGTACTCAAAATACTTCGTAATTGAAGACTAACATACACAAATTTGAATTTTTTCTAAAAATTCTTAAAAATGCAAAAACAGAAGTATAACACCTTAAAAAAAAATTCAATTATGATATTTTTTAAAAAAGTGTTGAAATCGAAGTGCAACACAACCAAAATACTCAATTTTCATGTCGTGCTCAAAATACTCCATAATTGAAGACTAACACACACAAATTTAATTTTTTTAAAAAAAATATTAAAAATGCAAAAACTGAAATCTAACACCTTCGAATAATTCAATAAAGATATTTTTTTAAAAAATTTGTAAAATTTAAGTGTAACACAAGCAAAATACTCAATTTTCATGTCGTACTCAAAGTACTCCGTAATTTAAGACTGACACACACAAATTTAATTTTTTCCAAAATTTCTTCAAATTACAAAAACAGAAGTCTAACACCTTCGAAAAATTCAATCAACATATTTTTCGAAAAAATGTTAAAATTGAAGAGTAACAAAAGTAAAATACTCAATTTTCATTTCGTACTCAAAATACTACGTAATTGAAGACTAACATCCACAAATTTGAATTTTTTCAAAAAATTCTTAAAAATTCAAAAACAGAAGTCTAACACCTTCAAAAAATTCAATTATGATATTTTTTAAAAAAGTGTTAAAATTGAAGTGCAACACAAGCAAAATACTCAATTTTCATGTTGCGCTCAAAATACTCTATAATTGAAGACTAACACACAGAAATTTCATTTTTTTAAAAAAAATATTAAAAATGAAAAAACTGAAGTCTGACACCTTCGAAAAATTCAATAAAGATATTTTTTTAAAAATTATAAAATTTAAGTGTAACAGAAGAAAAATACTCAATTTTCATGTCGTACTGAAAATACTCCGTAATCTAAGACTAACAGGCACAAATTTCAATTTTTTCAAATATTTCTTCAAAATACAAAAACAGAAGTCTAACACCTTCAAAAAATTCAATTATGATATTTTTTTGAAAAATGTTAAAATTGAACCGTAACACAAGCAAAATTCTCAATTTTCATGTCATACTCAAAATACTTCGTAATTGAAGACTAACATACACAAATTTCAATTTTTTCCAAAATGTCTTAAAAATGCAAAAAACAGAAGTACAACACCTTCAAAAAAATTCAATTATGATATTTTTTAAAAAATGTTAAAATTTAAGTGTAAGAGAAGCAAAATACTCAATTTTCTTGTCGTACTCAAAATACTCCATAATCTAAGACTAACACACACTAATTTCATTTTTTTCAAAAATTTCTTCAAAATAAAAAAACAGAAGTCTAACACCTTCGAAAAATTCAATCTAGATATTTTTTGAAAAAATGTTAAAATTGATGTGTAACAAAAGCAAAATACTCAATTTTCATTTCGTACTCAAAATACTACGTAATTGAAGACTAACATACATAAATTTGAATTTTTTCAAAAAATTCTTAAAAATGCAAAAACAGAAGTCTAACACCTTAAAAAAAAAAAATTCAATTATGATATTTTTTAAAAAAGTTTTAAAATTGAAGTGCAACACAAGCAAAATACTCAATTTTCATGTCGTGCTCAAAATACTCCGTAATTGAAGACTAACACACACAAATTTCATTTTTTAAAAAAAATTATATAAAATGCAAAAACTGAAGTCTAACACCTTCGAAATATTCTGTAAAGATATTTTTTTAAAAAATGTTAAAATTTAAGTGTAACTGAAGCAAAATACTCAATTTTCACGTCGTATTGAAAATACTCCGTAATCTAAGACTAACAGAAACAAATTCAATTTTTTCCAAAATTTCATCAAATTACAAAAACTGAAGTCTAACACCTTCGAAAAATTCAATCAAGATATTTTTTGAAAAAATGTTAAAATTGAAGTGTAACAAAAGTACAATACTCAATTTTCATTTCCAACTCAAAATAATCCGTAATTGAAGACTAACATCCACAAATTTGAATTTTTTCAAAACATTCTTGAAAATTCAAGAACAGAAGTCTAACACCTTCAAAAAATTCAATTATAATATTTTTTAAAAAAGTGTTAAAATTGAAGTGCAACACAAGCGAAATACTCAATTTTCATGTCGTGCTCAACATACTCTGTAATTGAAGACTAACACACACAAATTTCATTTTTTTAAAAAAATTATTAAAAATTAAAAAACTGAATTCTGACATCTTTGAAAAATTCAATAAAGATATTTTTTTAAAAATTGTAAAATTTAAGTGTAACAGAAGAAAAATACTCAATTTTCATGTCGTACTGAAAATACTCCGTAATCTAAGACTAACAGACACAAATTTCAATTTTTTCAAAAATTTCTTCAAAATACAAAAACAGAAGTCTAACACCTTAAAAAAATTCAATTATGATATTTTTTAAAAAAATGTTAAAAGTGAACCGTAACACAAGCAAAATACTCAATTTTCATGTCATACTCAAAATACTTCGTAATTGAAGACTAACATACACAAATTTCAATTTTTTTCAAAATGTCTTAAAAATGCAAAAAACAGAAGTACAACACCTTCAAAAAAATTCAATTATGATATTTTTTTAAAAAATGTTAAAATTGAAGCGTGACACAAGCAAAATACTCAATTTTCATGTCGTACTCAAAATACTCCGTAATTGAAGACAAACACACACACACACAAACATTTATTTATTTTTAAAAATTTCTTAAAAATTCAAAAACTGAAGTCTAACACCTTAAAAAATTCAATTATGATATTTTTTAATAAAATGTTAAAATTGAAGAGCAACTCAAGTAAAATACTCAATTTTCATGTCGTACTCAAAATACTCCGTAATTGAAGACCAACACACACAAATTTCATTTTTTTCAAAAATTTCTTTAAAAATGCAAAAAATGAAGTCTAACACCTTCGAAAAATTCAATCAAGTCATTTTTTCAAAAATTGTTAAAATTGAAGTGTAACAAAAGTAAAATACTCAATTTTCGTGTCGTACTCAAAATACTCAGTAATTGAAGAATAACACACACAAGTTTCAATTTTTTCAAAAAATTCTTAAAAATGCAAAAAACAGAAGTCTAACACCTTAAATAAATTCAATTATGATATTTTTTAAAAAAATATTAAATTTGAAGTGCAACACGAGCAAAAGACTCAATTTTCATGTCTTACGCAAAATACTCCGTAATTCAAGACTAACACACACAAATTTCAATTTTTTTAAAAATTTATTAAAAATGCAAAAACGGAAGTCTAACACCATCAAAAAATTCAATTATGATATTTTTTTTAAAAATGTTAAAATTGAAGTGCAACACAAGCAAAATACTAAATTTTCATGTCGTACTCAAAATACTCCGTAATTGAAGACCAACACACACAAATTTCATTTTTTTCAAGAATTTCTTAAAAATGTAAAAATTGAAGCCTAACACCTTCGAAAAATTCAATCAAGATAATTTTTCAAAAATTGTTAAAATTGAAGTGTAACAAAAGCAAAATACTCAATTTTCGTGTAGTACTCAAAATACTCAGTAATTGAAGACTAACACACACAAGTTTCAATTTTTTCAAAAAATTCTTAAAAATGCAAAAACAGAAGTCTAACACCTTAAAAAAAATTCAATTATGATATTTTTTTAAAAAATGTTAAAATTTAAGTGCAACGCAAGCAAAATACTCAATTTTCATGTCGTACTCAAAATACTCCGTAATTCATGACCAATACACACAAATTTCATTTTTTATTAAAAAATATTAAAAATGCAAAAATAGAAGTCTAACACCTTCAAAAAATTCAATTATGATATTTTTTTTTAAAAATGCTAAAATTGAAGCGTAACAAACGCAAAATACTCATTTTTCATGTCGTACTCAAAATACTCCGTAATTGAAGACAAACACACACAAATTTAATTTTTTTTAAAAATTTCTTAAAAATTAAAAAACTGAAGTCTAACACCTTCAAAAAATTTACTTATGATATTTCTAAAAAAAATGTTAAAATTTAAGAGCAACACAAGTAAAATACTCAATTTTCATGTCGTACTCAAAATACTCCGTAATTGAAGACCGACACACACAAATTTCATTTTTTTCAAAAATATCTTTAAAAATACAAAAATTGAAGTCTAACACCTTCGAAAAATTCAATCAAGATATTTTTTCAAAAATTGTCAAAATTGAAGTGTAACAAAAGCAAAATACTCAATTTTTGTGTCGTACTCAAAATACTCCATAATTGAAAAGTAACACACACAAGTTTCAATTTTTTCAAAAAATTCTTAAAAATTCAAAAACCGAAGTCTAACACCTTAAAAAAATTCAATTATGATATTTTTTAAAAAAATATTAAAATTGAAGTGCGACACAAGCAAAATACTCAATTTTCATGTCGTACTTAAAATACTCCGTAATTAAAGACTAACACACACAAATTTCATTTTTTTTAAAAAATTATTAAAAATGCAAACACAGAAGTCTAACACCTTCAAAAAAGTTCAATTACGATATTTTTTTATAAAAATGTTAAAATTGAAATGTAATACAAGGAAAATACTCAATTTTCTTGTCATACTCAAAATACTCCGTAATTGAAGACTAACATACACAAAATTCAATTTTTTCTAAAATTTATTAAAAATGCAAAAACAAAAGACTAACACCTTCAAAAAATTCAATTAAGATATTTTTTAAAAAAATGTTAAAATTGAAGCGTAACACAAGGAAAATACTCAATTTCCATGTCATACTCAAAATCCTTCGTAATCGAAGACTAACATACACAAATTTCTATTTTTGCCAAAATGTCTTAAAAATGCAAACACAGAAGTACAACACCTTCAAAAAATTAAATAATGATAGTTTTTAAAGAAATGTTAAAATTGAAGCGTAACACAAGCAAAATACTCAATTTTAACGTCGTACTCAAACTACTCCGTAATTGAAGACAAACATACACAAATTTAATTTTTTTAAAAAAATTCTTAAAAATGCAAAAACTGAAGTGTAACACCTTCCAAAATTTCAATCAAGATATTTTTTAAAAATGGTAAAATTTAAGCGTAACACAAACAAAATACTCAATTTTCATATTGTACTCGAAACACTCCGTAATTGAAGCCAAACACACACAAATTTCATTTTTTAAAAAAATTTCTTAAAAATGCAAAAACTGAAGTGTACACCTTCGAAAAATTCAATCAAGATATATTTTTTAAAAATGTTAAAATTGAAATGTAACACAAGCAAAATGCTCAATTTTCATGTTGTACTCAAAATACTCCGTAATTGAAGACTAACGCACACAAATTTCAATTTCTTTCAAAAATTCTTAAAAATTCGAAAACAGAAGTCTAGCGCCTTCAAAAAATTCAATTTCATATTTTTTTAAAAAGTGTTGAAATTGAAATGTAAGACAAGCAAAATATTCAATTTTCGTGTCCTACTCAAAATACTCCGTAATTGAAGATTGGCATACATAAATTTCAATTTTTTCCAAAAATTTCTTAAAAATGCAAAAATTGAAGTCACCTTCGAAAAATTCAATCAAGATATTTTTTCAAAAAATGTTTAAATAGATTTTTCAAAAAATGATTAAATTGAAGCGTAACAAAACTAAGGAAATAAATATAGTTTCGGATCAACCGTAAAAGTGTACACAAGGATAAATGAAGGTACGCATTTGTGGCCATAACTTTCAGTAGGAAACTCCAATTTGAATGGTTCAAATTGGGTCAGATAGATAATGACATTATCTAGAACTTTCATGTAGAAGTGTATTTCATGTGAACGAAGTATCAGTGTCGTTTCAATGAAATACCTAAAGGGTGCAACAGTATGACATACAGTTATTAAAACTGTCATAACGTTTGCATACGAACTCAAATTGGGCTGGGCCAAATTGGGTTGGAAAGATAATAAGATTATCTACAAATTTTGTAAAGGTTGATTATCTTTTAAAGGAATTTAAAAATTTCGTTTTTTCAGAATACTGAAAGGGTTCATGCAGTTTTCTGTGTGAAAGGGTGTATATGGGATATACATGCCTTTTGGTCCATCCTAATCCTATGTATAGACGATATTTCTCAAAATTATTTTGAGAATTCGGGTGCATACGAAAGTAAAATACAACGCTCATGAAATAATTTCAAGAGCTAGAGCGCGTTGAATGGTTCAATGCGACTCAAAGAGTAGGTTAATTTTGAGACGCCTTACGGGTCTTTGATTAACACTCACGTGTTGATGGTACGGGATTTGATCTTCGTGACCGAATATCATATGCATTCGATAGATAAGTCGATCCCGAAATTGCATGAGATGTGATTTAAATTTGAATTGGAGATGCTCGGAGCATCCGAGGAATCCAATGCATATAGATGCGTGGATGTCCTTGTAATTCAAGAGCGGGATCGAAAGAAATAAATATCTAAGGGTATTTTGGGAAAATGTTTTTCCAAACAGAAAGTTCGGACAAGGAGTTGTTCAAACTAATGACTCAAAAAATGGTGAAATCCGAGGAGGATTAAACCTATAAGTTGATTGCTTCTTTTGGCATTGCCGTCTTGGCCATATGAACGAGAAACGCGTATCTAGATTCCATGAGATGGATTGCTAGAATCATTCGAACTAGATTCGATTGATTAATGCGATACTTATTTATTAGGCAAGAGGACAAAGGGCGTCATTCTCCAAAGGTTGGAGAATGATTCGACGAATTATTGGAAATTGCATTAATATGTAAATGAACCGATAAATTCTGAGGCAAGAGGAGGCTATCGGTATTTTGTTATGTTTACGGACGGTTAAAGTAGATACGGTAATATCTATTTAATGCGTGCCGAAACAGAGACTTTTGAAAGGTTCAAAGCGTTTTAAAAACAAAATATAAATTCAACTTGGAAAGAAAATCAAAGCTTTTCGATAGGATCGAGAAGGTGAGTATTTGAGCTACGCACTTCGATAGGATCGAAGAGGCGATATTTGAGTTATAAGTATTGATTATCATTCATGATTGTGAAATCGTTTCACGATTATCTTCATTTCGGAACATTGAGATGTATTCGAAAAGAGTAAAATGAACGCATGTTTGACATGGTTCGATAAATGATAAGTCAAACGGATCTCCCAAAAATATTTTTGGGGATACGCCCTTGAGGCAACGGCACTAAAGAATGGTTGCATATATGATATGGACCATAAACCTTCTAATCGGTACAAAAGATGCCATATGAGATATGGATCGGAATGGTTCCGAAGTTGTCATGTGTACAGATTTGAGGATGTGAGTATATTTCGAAATTGGTTTCGATTAAACTCAATCTCAAATCTGAAAATTGTTCGTTTATCATATATCCTAAAGGAAACTAAAGGGTATTAGTTCTGACGTCCCGACGAAAATGAGATTTTCGTGGCTCGAAGAGATGCCTTCTTGGAGGAGGACATAATGCGCACAAGTTTGGAACTTGATGCCATTTATCTCTACGTAGGCTAATCTGAGTAGAATAAATCTCGAAAGAGTTCGAGATCTGAAAATGAACATTGTGCCGATGAAAGTTGACACGACTTCATCAATAGTTGATGAATACGAGTCGAACACACAAAGAATTTTTCGTAGATCAAGCAGGCTATATCATAAGCCGGTAAATACGGATTTATCATGGCTAATGATGATAGATCGAAATCATATGATGATTGGATATCCTACACGGATGTTATGAAAAGTGACGATTCCATATGGCAAGATGCCATGAAATCTGAGATTCGATCCGTGTAAATTATCAAGCTTAGAACTTGATTTCATTACTTTCAGGGTTAGACCCGTGAAATGTGAATGGGTTTTCAAGATGAGAACCGACACGGATAGGAATACGCATATAACAAAGTGAGGCTAGTAGCGAAAAGTTTCAAGTATTTCATAGTCGGACTATGAGGAAATTTTTTCGCAGGTTGTCATGCTTTCACATTCTCGAAATTCTGCTTGCCATGGTCGCGTATTATGACTATGTGATGTGGCAAAATGGATGTCAAAACCGAATTTCTTGACAGAAATTTTATGAAAGGATGTGTACTTGACACAACCTTACGATTTTGTCGATTCATAAGAATCGGGGATAAGATATGCACGCTTTAACGATCCATATGATGGATTAGATAAAGCTTCTCGGAATTGGAATATTTGTTTTGACGAAGTTATAAATTGTTATAACATTGTTGGAACGAATGGAAAGTTTGTGTACACATGAAGGTTAGTGGGAGCCGCGTTATATTTCTTGTAATGACAAAGGATTTAGGCGAGACCGCTTATGAATTAAGCGTGAAGATCTATATGATAGATCTAAGAAGTTCCTCGTTCTATATTATCACACGTATATTGACATATTGTTGAAAAATGTTTTCAACATATAACTCCTTGGAGGAGTTAGATCGAAATGTCGAATGGCATATATTTTTGTCGCTCGATGTGAGACATCAAGCAGCGCAAAAATAGAAATGATGTGATGCTTCACATTTTGATGTGAGAATCTATTATGTATGCCATGATATGTATGTGGATATGTGTCGTACGGATGAAGCGTCTAATTTACCGTGAATAAAATCCAAGGGAATTACACGAGTTTGAATGTAATGCGATTACATGAGACTAACTCTTGTGAATGTATAATGGTTATACATATATATACATAATGGTTATGTATATTTAAACCCATCGGGATTTGTATTGATAGCGGTGAAGTTTATCCTTGAATACTTTGCGAAAGAATTCAGGATTTTGTTTTATCTATAATGGTGTGGAGGACGTGTTGGTTATAAAGAGTTATAACAACAACATTTTCCAAATATTTAGCACGTCCGAATATGTAGCACGACTTTTGATCACAAAGTGTGTACATGATTTGCTTAAATGAAAACATGGTTATGTTGAAAGGTTCCACATGACCAGTAGTTTATGATTCTATTACGGAGGCGAGTATATTGGGGTTATTAATCGCAAAAGGAAGCGGTGTGGATCAAGGAAACATGACCAAACTCGAGTAGTCATGAGTTATCGGATTTATGGTTGTGTATTGCGAGAAACGCAATAGTACAAGCCAAAAATGCCGAGGCCACAACCACTTCTAGCCAATACTCAGAAAAATTTCATTTGATCCATGAAATTTTGTAAAAGATGTGATCATAGGTATTGGAAATGTTCCAAACCTGATGAAGATTAACACTAGCAGCAACGTGCGGACCCGTTTACAAAACCACTCTCTCTAGTCGCGCATGACTGTCATGCGATGACTATGGATATGGAGATACCTAGAGGAGGAAGAAGAGAGTAGAGTATAGTTATCTAATACGATAATCCTCGCAGGTTGTGGGTATGGAGATACCCATAGGTAAACGTTGTATCACCCAAATACTTAATCCATATGAATGCATCCCTTTAAAAATTTTGTTTACATAAATTAATATGCATTCACCTTATATGAAAACTGTGTGCGGGTTGTGTATTATGATTACATGAACCCTGATTTGAGCTTGTGTGGACGCCGGCATAATTGATGATTATGTGCAGCAAAACCGTCACACCTAAAGTTTCATTTCTAAACATCCCTAGTCGCGGGTTAGTTTGCTTAAGAGAGAAGCATTTCTATTATGAGATAATAGACTAGACGTGTACACTAGTACGTTTGTCGAGGAGATGATTATGTTTTGCTAATCATGGGACAATGTGCTTGTCGAATCGGGAACATAGATATATGTTAGGTTACATGTATTGGATATGACCAAAGCCGCGAGACCATGACATGGTTTAGTCATTATGGATGGACTCGCGACGGATAGGGTTTTAGGTTTTTCACACTTGAGGGGACCATTGATTGAGTTACGTGCGTAACATAATGCTTTGATATGACCTTACGCTTACCGTAACAGGGGCTAAAACGATCATCATTGGATATTGTCCGAAACACGGAATTCAATATGAGTCTCCAAGATAGAAATTGTTTATTCCGAAAGGAAGAGATATCTCTTAGGCCGCTCGATGAATTGATTAACGAAAACTATGGCCATAGTCAATGATATTAAAGGTCAATATCGATTGTAATTTGTTAAATCAGTTCGGAATATAGAAATAAGTATAGTTAATCAAGATATAAGGATGACTACCACCATGCCTTTTGATTAACGGATATCGCTAACAACACAACTAGTAACCGCTATTCGAGATAGGCACAATGATCACAATCATTTTTCGTTTTAACATGGATAGCCATGATGGAGTGACTAGATCCCGCTCATGGGCTTGTAGGGCTTTGGAAACAGCCTACTGCCATCGTTAAACGAACCTACATGGTCACACAACGAGTCGTACTAAATCGGGCTTGATTACAAGAATTGACACATAGGATGTGCATAGCTTGGTTTGTTGATACGCAAACTATATTCTCTAAGATAGTGCATATTGTATATGCGTGAGTCCCTTTTAGGTAGATCTGAAATTGAGTGGGAGACTGAAAGAAATACAGTTTCGGATCAACCGTAAAAGTGTACACAAGGATAAACGAACGTACGCGTTCGTGGTGATAACTTTCAGTAGGAAACTCCAATTTGAATGGTTCAAATTGGGTCAGATAGATAATGAGATTATCTAGAACTTTCATGTAGAAATATATTTCATGTGAACGAAGTATCAGTGTCGTTTCAATGAAATGCTGAAAGGGTGCAACAGTATGACATACAGTTATTAAAACTGCCATAACTTTTGCATACGAACTCCAATTGGACTGGGATAAATTGGGTTGGAAAGATAATAAGATTATCTACAACTTTCGTGAAGGTTGATTATCGGTTAAAGGAATTTAACAATTTCGTGTTTACAGAATACTGAAAGGGTTCATGCAGTTTTCTGTGTGAAAGGGTGTAAATGGGATATACATGCCTTTTGACCCATCCTAAAACTATGTGATATAAATATGATATTTCTCTCCCCTCTATTCAGATAATTCAGTCCAATTAATCCAGAAATATAGAGTCATCTTTCTAAGAGCGAAAGAGTGCGAAGAGAGAAAACCGAAAAAAAGAGTTTTTCTCGGTATAAAGAATCAATCTAATCGAGCAAGTTCGCCGGTGCTTCGTCTAGGCAGTTGCAACCGCGACCGACGTCTTCCGACTCAAGGTGGATACACGTAGAGGAGCGACATGTGTGGCTCTTCGATTGTGATCGAACCGGAGGAACAAGGAACGTCAACGAGAGTGAAAGGCTGTGGAAGCGTGTGGACGTGGGACGCACGAAGACAACCGGAGGTGTGTCAAGATGGTGGGAGACGTGTGGTATGGGACGCACGGGCTAGTCACCAACGTGACACCGAAGAAGGAAAGGATGAGAGCGATCAACCCGTCGTGCGTGATCAATTTCACGCTGGTAATCGTCTATCCTACTTTGCATCGTACCCTCGAAGTCATGGCGTGATCTTGGATTTTGGGAACCGGACCGGGCCTTCAAGTAAAACACTCAATTTTCGTGTCGTAATCAAAATACTCCGTAATTGAAGACTAACACACACAAGTTTCAATTTTCAAAAAATTCTTAAAAATGTAAAAATAGAAGTCTAACACCTTCGAAAACTTCAATAAAGATATTTTTTAATAAAATGGCAAAATTTAAGTGTAACAGAAGAAAAATAGTCAATTTTCATGTCGTACTGAAAATACTCCGTAATCTAAGACTAACACACACAAATTTCAATTTTTAAAAACATTTCTTCAAAATACAAAAACAGAAGTACAACACCTTCAAAAAATTCAATTATGATATTTTAAAAAAAAATGTTAAAATTGAAGCGTACCACAAGCAAAATACTCAATTTTCATGTCGTACTCAAAATACTCCGTAATTGAAGACAAACACACACAAATTTAATATTTTAAAAAATTTCTTAAAAATTCAAAAACTGAAGTCTAACACCTTCAAAAAATTCAATTATGATATTTTTTAAAAAAATGTTAAAATTGAAGAGCAACACAAGTAAAATACTCAATTTTCATGTCGTACTTAAAATATTCCGTAATTGAAGACCAACACATGCAGATTTCATTTTTTTCAAAAAATTCTTTAAAAATGCAAAAATTGAAGTGTAACACCTTCGAAAAATTCAATCAAGTTATTTTTTCGAAAATTGTTAAAGTTGAAGTGTAACAAAAGCAAAATATTCAATTTTCGTGTCGTACTCAAAATACTCAGTAACTGAAGACTAACAAAAACAAGTTTCAATTTTTTCAAAAAATTCTTGAAAATGCAAAAACAGAAGTCTAAACACCTTAAAAATATTAAAAAAAATTCAATTTTCATGTCGTACTCAAAATACTCCGTAATTCAAGAGTAACACACAAATATTTCATATTTTTTTTAAATTTATTAAAAGTGCAAAAACAAAAGTTTAACACCTTCAAAAAAATCCAATTATGATATTTTTTTTAAAAATGTTAAAATTGAAATGTAAAACAAGGAAAATAATCAATTTTCATGTCATATTCAAAATACTCCGTAATTGAATACTAACATACACAAATTTCAATTTTTTCCAAAATTTATTAAAAATGCTAAAACCAAAGTTTAACACCTTCAAACAATTCAATTATGATATTTTTTAAAAAAATGTTAAAATTGAAGCGTAACACAAGCAAAATACTCAATTTTCATGTCATACTCAAAATACTTCGTAATTGAAGACTAACATACACAAATTACAATTTTTTTCCAAAATGTCTTAAAAATGCAAAAACAAAAGTACAACACCTTCAAAAAATTCAATTATGATATTTTTTAGAAAAATGTTAAAATTGAAGCGTAACACAAGCAAAATACTCAATTTTTCATGTCGTACTCAAAATACTTCGTAACAGAAGACAAACACACAAAAATTTAATTTTTTTTAAAATTTTCTTAAAAATGCAAAAACTGAAGTGTAACACCTTCGAAAATTTCAATCAAGATATTTTTTTTAAAAATGGTAAAATTTATGCGTAACACAAGCAAAATACTCAATTTTCATGTCGTACTCAAAATACTCTGTAATTGAAGCCAAACACACACAAATTTCATTTTTTTTAAAAATTTCTTAAAAATGCAAAAAATGAAGTGTAACACCTTCGAAAAATTCAATCAAGATATTTTTTTTAAAAATGTTAAAATTAAAATGAAACACAAGAAAAATGCTCAATTTTCATGTTGTACTCAAAATACTCCGTAATTGAAGACTAACACACAGAAATTTCAATTTTTTCAAAAATTCTTAAAAATTCAAAAACAGAAGTCTACCTTCAAAAAAATTCAATTTCATATTTTTTTAAAAAGTGTTAAAATTGATAAGTAAGACAAGCAAAATACTCAATTTTTGTGTCCTACTCAAAATACTCCGTAATTGTAGACTAACATACACAAATTTCAATTATTTCCAAAATTTCCGAAAAATACAAAAATAGAAGTCTAACACCTTTAAAAAATTGAATTATGATGTTTTTTTAAAATGTTGAAATTGAAGTGTAATACAACAAAAATTCTCAATTTTTCATGTCGTACTCAAAATACTCCGTAATTGATGACTAACACACACAAATTTCATTTTTTTCAAAAATTTCTTAAAAATGCAAAAATTGAAGTTTTAACACCTTCGAAAAATTCAATCAAGATAATTTTTCAAAAAATGTTTAAATTGATTTTTGAAAAAATGATTAAATTGAAACGTAACAAAAGTCAAATACTCAATTTTCGTGTCGTATTAAAAATACTCCGTAATTGAAGACTAACATACACAAGTTTCAATTTTTTCAAAAATTCTTAAAAATGCAAAAACAGAAGTCTAACACCTTAAAAAAAATTCAATTATGATACTTTTTTAAAAATATTAAAATTGAAGTGCAACACAAGCAAAATACTCAATTTTCATGTCGTACTCAAAATACTCTGTAATTCAAGACTAACACACACAAATTTCATTTTTTTTAAAAAATTATTAAAAATGCAAAAACAGAAGATTAACACCTTCAAAAAAAATCCAATTATGATATTTTTTTTAAAAATGTTAAAATTGAAATGTAATACAAGGAAATACTCAATTTTCATGTCATATTCAAAATACTCCGTAATTGAAGACTAACATACACAAATTTCAATTTTTTCCAAAATTTATTAAAAATGCAAAAACAAAAGTCTAACACCTTCAAAAAATTCAATTATGATATTTTTTTAAAAAATGTTAAAATTGAAGCGTAACACAAGCAAAAAACTCAATTTTCATGTCATACTGAAAATACTTCGTAATTGAAGACTAACATACACAAATTTCAATTTTTTCCAAAATGTCTTAAAAATGCAAAAACAGAAGTACATCACCTTCAAAAAATTCAGTTATGATATTATTTAGGAAAATGTTAAAATTGAAGCGTAACACAAGCAAAATACTAAATTTTCATGTCGTACTCAAAATACTCCGTAATTGAAGACACACACACAAATTTAATTTTTTTTTAAAATTTCTTAAAAATGCAAAAACTGAAGTGTAACACCTTCGAAAATTTCAATTATGATATTTTTTTAAAATGTTGAAATTGAAGTGTAACACAAGAAAAATTCTCAATTTTCAAGTCGTACTCAAAATACTCCGTAATTGAAGACCAATACACACACACGAATTTCAATTTTTCCAAAATTCTTAAAAATTCACAAACAGAAGTCTAGCGCCTTCACAAAATTCGATTTCATATTTTTTTGAAAAGTGTTAAAATTGAAATGTAAGACAAGCAAAAAACTCAATTTTCGTGTCATACTCAAAATACTCCGTAATTGAAGACTAACACACAAAAATTTCAATTTCTTCCAAAATTTCTGAAAAATGCAAAAATAGAAGTCTAGCACCTTCGAAAATTCAATTATGATATTTTTTTAAAATGTTGAAATTGAAGTGTAACACAAGAAAAATTCTCAATTTTTCAAGTCGTACTCAAAATACTCCGTAATTGATGACTAACACACACAAATTTCATTATTTTCAAAATTTTCATAAAAATGCCAAAATAGAAGTCTAACACATTCGAAAAATTCAATCAAGATATTTTTTTTAAAAAATGTTAAAATTGAAGTGTAACAAAAGCAAAATATTCAATTTTCAATTCGTACTCAAAATACTCCGTAATTGAAGACACATACACATTTTTCAATTTTTTCAAAAAATTCTTAAAAATGAAAAAATAGAAGTCTAACACCTTAAAAAAAAATTCAATTCTGATATTTTTTAAAAAAATGTTAAAATTGAAGTGCAACACAAGCAAAATACTAAATTTTCGTGTCGTATTCAAAATACTCCGTAATTGAAGACTAACACACACAAATTTCATTTTTTTTAAAAAATTTTAAAAATGCAAAAAAGAAGTCAGACACCTCCGAAAAATTAAATAAAGATATTTTTAATAAAAATGGTAAAATTTAAGTGTAACAGAAGCTAAATACTCAATTTTCATGTCGTACTCAAAATACTCCGTAAACTAACACTCACACACACAAATTTCAATTTTTTCAAAAATTTCATCAAAATAGAAAAAACAGAAGTCTAACACCTTCGAAAAATTCTATCGAGATATTTTTTTAAAAAATGTTAAATTTGAAGTGTAAAAAAAGAAAAATACTCAATTTTCATTTCATACTCAAAATACTCCGTAATCTAAGACTAACACACACAAGTTTCAATTTTTTCAAAAATTTCTTCAAAATACAAAAACAGAAGTCTAACATCTTCAAGAAATCCAATCAAGATATTTTTTTAAAAAATGTTAAAATTGAAGTGGAACAAAAGCAAAATACTCAATTTTCAATTCGTACTCAAAATACTCCGTAATTGGAAACTAACATACACATTTTTCAATTTTTTCAAAAAACTCTTAAAAATGCAAAAACAGAAGTCTAGCGCCTTCAAAAAAATTCAATTTCATATTTTTTTAAAAAGTGTTAAAATTGATAAGTAAGACAAGCAAAATACTCAATTTTTGTGTCCTACTCAAAATACTCCGTAATTGTAGACTAACATACACAAATTTCAATTATTTCCAAAATTTCCGAAAAATACAAAAATTGAAGTCTAACACCTTTAAAAAATTGAATTATGATGTTTTTTTAAAATGTTGAAATTGAAGTGTAATACAACAAAAATTCTCAATTTTTCATGTCGTACTCAAAATACTCGGTAATTGAAGACTAACACACACAAATTTGATTATTTTTGAAAATTTGTTAAAAATGCAAAAACTGAAGTGTAACACCTTCGAAAAATTCATAAAAGATATTTTTTTTAAAAATGGTAAAATTTAAGTGTAACAGAAGCTAAATACTAAAATTTTAAGTTGTACTCAAAATACTCCATAATCTTAGACTAACACAAAAAATTTCAATTTTTTCAAAAAAATTCTTCAAAATAAAAAAACAGAAGTCTAACACCTTCGAAAAATACAATTATGATATTTTTAAAAAAAATGTTAAAATTGAAGTGCAACGCAAGCAAAATACTCAATTTTCTTGTCGTACTCAAAATACTCCTTAATTGAAGACTAACACACAAAAATTTCATTTTTTTTAAAAATTATTAAAAATGCAAAACTGAAGTCTAACACCTTCGAAAAATTCAATAAAGATATTTTTATAAAAATGGTAAAATTTAAGTGTAACAGAATTAAAATACTTAATTTTCATGTCGTACTCAAAATACTCCATAATTGAACACTAACATACACATTTTTCAATTCTTTCAAAAAATTATTAAAAATGGAAAAACAGGAGTCTAACACCTTCAAAAAATTCAATTATGATATTTTTTAAAAAAATGTTAAAATTGTAGTGCAACACAAGCAGAATACTCAATTTTAATGTCGTAATCAAAATACTCCGTAATTGAAGACTAACACACAAAAATTTCACTTTTTTAAAAAATTTGTTAAAAATGCAAAACTCAAGTCAAACACCTTCGAAAAATTCAATAAAGATATTTTTTTTTTAAAAATGGTAAAATTTAAGTGTAACAGAAGCTAAATACTAAATTTTCATTTCGTACTCAAAATACTCCGTAATCCAAGACTAACACACTTAAGTTTAATTTTTTTCAAAAATTTCTTCAAAATACAAAAACTTAAGTCTAACACCTTTGAAAAATTCAATCAAGATATTTTAAAAATGTTAAAATTGAAGTGTAACAAAAGAAAAATACTCAATTTTCATTTCGTACTCAAAATACCCCGTAATTGAAGACTAACATACACATTTTTCAATTTTTTCAAAAAATTCTTAAAAATGCAAAAACAGAACTCTAACACCTTCAAAAAATACAATTATTATATTTTTTAAAAAAATGTTAAAATTGAAGTGCAACACAAGCAAAATACTCAATTTTCATGTCGTACTCAAAATACTCCGTTCTTGAAGACTAACACACACAAATTTCATTTTTTTTAAAAATTTGTTAAAAATGTAAAAACTAAAGTCGAACACCTTCGAAAAATTCAATAAAGATATTTTTTTTAAAAATGGTAAAATTTAAGTGTAACAGAAGCTAAATACTCAATTTTCATGTCATACTCAAAATACTCCGTAATCTAAGACAAACACACACAAATATCAAAATTTTCAATAATTTCTTCAAAATACAAAAAAAGAAGTCCAACACCTTCGAAAAATTCAATGAAGATATTTTTTTAAAAAATGTTAAAATTGAAGTGTATAAAAAGAAAAATACTCAGTTTTCATTTCGTAATCAAAATACTCCGTAATTGAAGACAAACACACACAAGTTTCAATTTTTTAAAAAAATTCATAAAAATGCAAAAACAGAAGTCTAACACCTTCAAAAAATTCAATTATGATATTTTATAAAAAAATGTTAAAATTGAAGCGTAACACAAGCAAAATACTCAATTTTCATGTCGTACTCAAAATACTCCTTAATTGAAGGCAAACACACACACAAGTTTAATTTTTTTTAAAATTTCTTTAAAATGCAAAAACAGAAGTGTAACACCTTCGAAAATTTCAATCAAGATTTTTTTTAAAAAATGGTAAAATTTAAGCGTAATACAAGCAAAGTACTCAATTTTCATGTCGTACTCAAAATACTCCGTAATTGAAGGCAAACACACACAAATTTCATATTTTTAAAAAAATTCTTAAAAATGCAAAAACTGAAGTTTAACACGTTCGAAAAATTCAATCAAGGCATTTTTTAAAAAAATGTTAAAATTGAAGTGTAACAAAAGCAAAATACTCAATTTTCATTTCATACTCAAAGTACTCCGTAATTGAAGACTAACACACACAAGTTCAATTTTTTAAAAAAAATCTTAAAAAATGCAAAAAACAGAAGTCTAACAACTTCAAAAAAGTCAATTATGATATTTTTTAAAAAAATGTGAAAATTGAAGCGTAACACAAGCAAAATACTCAATTTTCATGTTGTACTCAAAATACTCCTTAATTGAAGACGAAAACACACACAAATTTAATTTTTTTAAAAAATTTCTCAAAAATGCAAAAACAGAAGTGTAACACCTTCGAAAATGTCAATCAAGATATTTTTTAAAAATGGTAAAATTGAAGCGTAACACAAGCAAAATACTCAATTTTCATGTCGTACTCAAAATACTCCGCAATTTAAGGCAAACACACACATATTTCATTTTTTTTAAAAATTTCTTAAAAATGCAAAATTAAAGTGTAACACCTTCGAAAAATTCAATCAAGATATATTTTTTTAAAATGTTGAAATTGAAGTGTAACAAAAGCAAAATACTCAATTTTCATTTCGTACTCCAAATAATCCGTAATTGAAGACTAACATACACAAATTTCAAATTTTTCAAAAAATTCTTAAAAATACAAAAACAGAAGTCTAACACCTTCAAAAAATTCAGTTATGATATTTTTTAAAAAAAAATGTTAAAATTGAAGTGCAAAACAATCAAAATACTCAATTTTCATGCCGTACTCAAAATACTCCTTAATTGAAGACTAACACACACAAATTTCATATTTTTCAAAATTTTTTTTAAAAATGTAAAATCTGAAGTCTAACGCCTTCGAAAAATTCAATAAAGATATTTTTTCCAAAACTGTTAAAATTGAAGTGTAACAACAGCAAAATACTCAATTTTCGTGTCGTGCTCAAACTACTCCGTAATCTAAGACTAATACACTCAAATTTCTTTTTTTTCAAAAATTTCTTCAAAATACAAAAACAGAAGTCTAACACCTTCGAAAAATTCAATCGAGATATTTTTTTAAAAAAGGTTAAAATTGAAGTGTAACAAAAGAAAAATAATCAATTTTCATTTCATAATCAAAATACTCCGTAATTGAAGACTAACACACACAAGCTTCAATTTTTTTAAAAAATTCATAAAAATGCAAAAACAGAAGTCTAACACCTTCAAAAAAATTCAATTATAATATTTTATAAAAAAATGGTAAAATTTTAGTGTAACATAAGCTAAATACTCAATTTTCATGTTGTTCTAAAAATACACCGTAATCTAAGACTATCACACACAAATTTCAATTTTTTCAAAAATTTCTTCAAAATACAAAAAACATAAGTCTAACACCTTCGAAAAATTCAATCAAAATATTTTTTTAAAAAATGCTAAAATTGAAGTGTAACAAAAGAAAAATACTCAATTTTCATTTCGTACTCAAAACACTCCGTAATCTAAGACTAACACAAACAAGTTTCAATTTTTTCAAAAAATTCTTAAAAATACAAAAACAGAAGTCTAACACCTTTGAAAAATTCAATCAAGATATTTTTTCAAAAACTTTTAAAATGGAAGTGTAACAAAAGAAAAATACTCAGTTTTCATGTCGTACTCAAAATACTCAGTAATTGAAAACTAACACACATAAGTTTCAATTTTTTCAAAAAAATCTTAAAAATGCAAAAATAGAAGTCTAACATCTTCGAAAAATTCAATTATGATATTTTTTTAAAAATTGTTAAAATTGAAGTGCAACATAAGCAAAATAATCAATTTTCATGTCGTACTCAAAATACTCCGTAATTGAAGACTAACACAAACAAATTTTTTTTTTTTTTTTAAAATTTATTAAAAATGCAAAAACTGAAGTCTAACACATTAAAAAAATTCAATTATAATATTTTTTAAAAAAATGGTAAAATTTAAGTGTAACAGAACCTAAATACTCAATTTTCATGTTGTTCTCAAAATACACCGTAATCTAAGACTAACACACAAAAATTGCTTCAAATACAAAAACTGAATTCTAACACCTTCGAAAAATTCAATCGAGATATTTTTTTAAAAAATGTTGAAATTGAAGTGCAACAAACGCAAAATACTCAATTTTCATGTCGTACTCAAAATACTCCGTTATTGAATACTAACACACACAAATTTTATTTTTTTAAAAAAATTTGTTAAAAATGCAAAAACTGAAGTCTAACACCTTCCAAAAATTCAATTATAATATTTTTTAAAAAAATGGTAAAATTTAATTGTAACAGAAGCTAAATACTCAATTTTCATGTTGTTCTCAAAATACACCATAATCTAAAACTAACACACACAAATTTCAATTTTTTCAAAAATTTCTTCAAAATACAAAAAACATAAGTCTAACACCTTCGAAAAATTCAATCGAGATATTTTTTTAAAAAATGTTAAAATTGAAGTGTAAAAAAAGAAAAATACTCCATTTTCATTTCGTACTCAAAATACTCCGTAATCTAAGACTAACACACACAAGTTTCAATTTTTTCAAAAATTTCTTCAAAATACAAAAACAGAAGTCTAACACCTTCGAAAAATTCAATCAAGATATTTTTTCAAAAACTGTTAAAATTGAAGTGTAACAAAAGCAAAATACTCAATTTTGGTGTCGTACTCAAAATACTCAGTAATTGAAGACTAACACACACAAGTTTCAATTTTTTCAAAAAATTGTTAAAAATGCAAAAATAGAAGTCTAACACCTTCGAAAAATTCAATTATGATATTTTTTTAAAAATTGTTAAAATTGAAGTGCAACATAAGCAAAATACTCAATTTTCATGTCGTAATCAAAATACTCCGTTATTGAAGACTAACACACACAAATTTTTTTTTTTTTAAATAATTCGTTAAAAATGCAAAAACCGAAGTCTAAGACCTTCGAAAAATTCAATAAATATATATTTTTTTAAAATGGTAAAATTCAAGTGTAACTGAAGCAAAATACTAAATTTTCATGTCGTACTCAAAATACTCCATAATCTAAGACTAACACACACAAATTTCAATTTTTTCAAAAAATTCTTCAAAATACAAAAACAGAAGTCTAACACCTTCGAAAAATTCAATCAATATATTTTTTTAAAAAATTTCAAAATTGAAGTGCAACAAAAGAAAAATACTCAATTTTCATTTCGTACTGAAAATACCCCGTAATTGAAGACTAACATACACAAATTTCATTTTTTTAAAAAATTTGTTAAAAATGCAAAAACTGAAGTCTAACACCTTCGAAAAATTCAATAACGATACTTTTTTTAAAAATGGTAAAATTTAAGTGTAATAGAAGCTAAATACTCAATTTTCATGTCGTACTCAAAATACTCCGTAATCTAAGACTAACACACACAATTATCAATTTTTCCAAAAATTTCTTCAAAATACGAAAAAAGAAGTCTAACACCATCGTAAAATTCAATCAAGATATTTTTTTTAAAAAATGTTAAAATTGAAGCGTAACAAAAGCAAAATACTCAATTTTCATGTCGTACTCAAAATACTCCTTAATTGAAGACAAGCACACACACAAATTTAATTTTTTTAAATTTTTTTTAAAAAATGCAAAAACAGAAGTGTAACACCTTCGAAAATTTCAATCAAGATATTTTTTTAAAAATGGTAAAATTTAAGCGTAACACAAGCAAAATTCTCAATTTTTTTTAAAAAATGCAAAAATTGAAGTGTAACACGTTCGAAAAATTCAATCAAGACATTTTTTTTAAAAATGTTAAAATTGAAGTGTAACAGAAGCAAAATACTCAATTTTCATTTCGTACTTAAAATACTCCGTAATTGAAGACTAACACACACAAATTTCATTTTTTTAAAAAATTTCTTAAAAATGCAAAAACTGAAGTGCAACAACACCTTCGAAAAATTCAATCAAGACATTTTTTTAAAAAATGTAAAAATTCAAGTGTAACAAAAGAAAAGTACTCAATTTTCATTTCGTACTCAAAATACTCCGTAATTGGAGACTACCATACACAAATTTTAATTTTTAAAATTTTTTTTTAAAAATACTAAAACAGAAGTCTAACACCTTCAAAAAATTCAATTATGATATTTTTTAAAAAAATGTTAAAATTGAAGTGCAACACAAGCAAAATACTCAATTTTAATGTCGTACTCAAAATACTCCGTAATTGAAGACTAACACACACAAATTTCATTTTTTTTCAAAACTTTCTTCAAAATACAAAAACAGAACTCTAACACCTTTGAAAAATTCAATCGAGATATTTTTTTAAAAAATGTTAAAATTGAAGTGTAAGAAAAGAAAAATACTCAATTTTTATTTCGTACTCAAAATACCCCGTAATTGAAGACTAACATACACATTTTTCAATTTTTTTTCGAAAAATTGTTAAAAATGCAAAAACAGAAGTCTAACTGCTTCAAAAAAATTCAATTATAATATTTTATAAAAAAATGGTAAAATTTTAGTGTAACATAAGCTAAATACTCAATTTTCATGTTGTTCTAAAAATACACCGTAATCTAAGACTATCACACACAAATTTCAATTTTTTCAAAAATTTCTTCAAAATACAAAAAACATAAGTCTAACACCTTCGAAAAATTCAATCAAGATATTTTTTTAAAAAATGCTAAAATTGAAGTGTAACAAAAGAAAAATACTCAATTTTCATTTCGTACTCAAAACACTCCGTAATCTAAGACTAACACAAACAAGTTTCAATTTTTTCAAAAAATTCTTAAAAATACAAAAACAGAAGTCTAACACCTTTGAAAAATTCAATCAAGATATTTTTTCAAAAACTTTTAAAATTGAAGTGTAACAAAAGCAAAATACTCAGTTTTCATGTCGTACTCAAAATACTCAGTAATTGAAAACTAACACACATAAGTTTCAATTTTTTCAAAAAAATCTTAAAAATGCAAAAATAGAAGTCTAACATCTTCGAAAAATTCAATTATGATATTTTTTTAAAAATTGTTAAAATTGAAGTGCAACATAAGCAAAATAATCAATTTTCATGTCGTACTCAAAATACTCCGTAATTGAAGACTAACACAAACAAATTTTTTTTTTTTTTTTAAAATTTATTAAAAATGCAAAAACTGAAGTCTAACACATTAAAAAAATTCAATTATAATATTTTTTAAAAAAATGGTAAAATTTAAGTGTAACAGAACCTAAATACTCAATTTTCATGTTGTTCTCAAAATACACCGTAATCTAAGACTAACACACAAAAATTGCTTCAAATACAAAAACTGAATTCTAACACCTTCGAAAAATTCAATCGAGATATTTTTTTAAAAAATGTTGAAATTGAAGTGCAACAAACGCAAAATACTCAATTTTCATGTCGTACTCAAAATACTCCGTTATTGAATACTAACACACACAAATTTTATTTTTTTAAAAAAATTTGTTAAAAATGCAAAAACTGAAGTCTAACACCTTCAGAAAATTCAATTATAATATTTTTTAAAAAAATGGTAAAATTTAATTGTAACAGAAGCTAAATACTCAATTTTCATGTTGTTCTCAAAATACACCATAATCTAAAACTAACACACACAAATTTCAATTTTTTCAAAAATTTCTTCAAAATACAAAAAACATAAGTCTAACACCTTCGAAAAATTCAATCGAGATATTTTTTTAAAAAATGTTAAAATTGAAGTGTAAAAAAAGAAAAATACTCCATTTTCATTTCGTACTCAAAATACTCCGTAATCTAAGACTAACACACACAAGTTTCAATTTTTTCAAAAATTTCTTCAAAATACAAAAACAGAAGTCTAACACCTTCGAAAAATTCAATCAAGATATTTTTTCAAAAACTGTTAAAATTGAAGTGTAACAAAAGCAAAATACTCAATTTTGGTGTCGTACTCAAAATACTCAGTAATTGAAGACTAACACACACAAGTTTCAATTTTTTCAAAAAATTGTTAAAAATGCAAAAATAGAAGTCTAACACCTTCGAAAAATTCAATTATGATATTTTTTTAAAAATTGTTAAAATTGAAGTGCAACATAAGCAAAATACTCAATTTTCATGTCGTAATCAAAATACTCCGTTATTGAAGACTAACACACACAAATTTTTTTTTTTTTAATAAATTTGTTAAAAATGCAAAAACTGAAGTCTAACACCTTCGAAAAATTCAATAAATATATATTTTTTTAAAATGGTAAAATTCAAGTGTAACAGAAGCAAAATACTAAATTTTCATGTCGTACTCAAAATACTCCGTAATCTAAGACTAACACACACAAATTTCAATTTTTTCAAAAAATTCTTCAAAATACAAAAACAGAAGTCTAACACCTTCGAAAAATTCAATCAATATATTTTTTTAAAAAATTTCAAAATTGAAGTGCAACAAAAGAAAAATACTAAATTTTCATTTCGTACTGAAAATACCCCGTAATTGAAGACTAACATACACAAATTTCATTTTTTTAAAAAATTTGTTAAAAATGCAAAAACTGAAGTCTAACACCTTCGAAAAATTCAATAACGATACTTTTTTTAAAAATGGTAAAATTTAAGTGTAATAGAAGCTAAATACTCAATTTTCATGTCGTACTCAAAATACTCCGTAATCTAAGACTAACACACACAATTATCAATTTTTCCAAAAATTTCTTCAAAATACGAAAAAAGAAGTCTAACACCATCGTAAAATTCAATCAAGATATTTTTTTTAAAAAATGTTAAAATTGAAGCGTAACAAAAGCAAAATACTCAATTTTCATGTCGTACTCAAAATACTCCTTAATTGAAGACAAGCACACACACAAATTTAATTTTTTTAAATTTTTTTTAAAAAATGCAAAAACAGAAGTGTAACACCTTCGAAAATTTCAATCAAGATATTTTTTTAAAAATGGTAAAATTTAAGCGTAACACAAGCAAAATTCTCAATTTTTTTTAAAAAATGCAAAAATTGAAGTGTAACACGTTCGAAAAATTCAATCAAGACATTTTTTTTAAAAATGTTAAAATTGAAGTGTAACAGAAGCAAAATACTCAATTTTCATTTCATACTTAAAATACTCCGTAATTGAAGACTAACACACACAAATTTCATTTTTTTAAAAAATTTCTTAAAAATGCAAAAACTGAAGTGCAACAACACCTTCGAAAAATTCAATCAAGACATTTTTTTAAAAAATGTAAAAATTCAAGTGTAACAAAAGCAAAGTACTCAATTTTCATTTCGTACTCAAAATACTCCGTAATTGGAGACTACCATACACAAATTTTAATTTTTAAATTTTTTTTTAAAAAATACTAAAACAGAAGTCTAACACCTTCAAAAAATTCAATTATGATATTTTTTAAAAAAATGTTAAAATTGAAGTGCAACACAAGCAAAATACTCAATTTTAATGTCGTACTCAAAATACTCCGTAATTGAAGACTAACACACACAAATTTCATTTTTTTTCAAAACTTTCTTCAAAATACAAAAACAGAACTCTAACACCTTTGAAAAATTCAATCAAGATATTTTTTTAAAAAATGTTAAAATTGAAGTGTAAGAAAAGAAAAATACTCAATTTTTATTTCGTACTCAAAATACCCCGTAATTGAAGACTAACATACACATTTTTCAATTTTTTTTCGAAAAATTGTTAAAAATGCAAAAACAGAAGTCTAACTCCTTCAAAAAAATTCAATTATAATATTTTATAAAAAAATGGTAAAATTTTAGTGTAACATAAGCTAAATACTCAATTTTCATGTTGTTCTAAAAATACCCCGTAATCTAAGACTATCACACACAAATTTCAATTTTTTCAAAAATTTCTTCAAAATACAAAAAACATAAGTCTAACACCTTCGAAAAATTCAATCAAGATATTTTTTTAAAAAATGCTAAAATTGAAGTGTAACAAAAGAAAAATACTAAATTTTCATTTCGTACTCAAAACACTCCGTAATCTAAGACTAACACAAACAAGTTTCAATTTTTTCAAAAAATTCTTAAAAATACAAAAACAGAAGTCTAACACCTTTGAAAAATTCAATCAAGATATTTTTTCAAAAACTTTTAAAATTGAAGTGTAACAAAAGCAAAATACTCAATTTTCATGTCGTACTCAAAATACTCAGTAATTGAAAACTAACACACATAAGTTTCATTTTTTTCAAAAAAATCTTAAAAATGCAAAAATAGAAGTCTAACACCTTCGAAAAATTCAATTATGATATTTTTTTAAAAATTGTTAAAATTGAAGTGCAACATAAGCAAAATAATCAATTTTCATGTCGTACTCAAAATACTCCGTAATTGAAGACTAACATAAACAAATTTCTTTTTTTTTTTTAAAATTTATAAAAAATGCAAAAACTGAAGTCTAACACCTTAAAAAAATTCAATTATAATATTTTTTAAAAAAATGGTAAAATTTAAGTGTAACAGAACCTAAATACTCAATTTTCATGTTGTTCTCAAAATACACCGTAATCTAAGACTAACACACAAAAATTGCTTCAAATACAAAAACTGAATTCTAACACCTTCGAAAAATTCAATCGAGATATTTTTTTAAAAAATGTTGAAATTGAAGTGCAACAAACGCAAAATACTCAATTTTCATGTCGTACTCAAAATACTCCGTTATTGAAGACTAACACACACAAATTTTATTTTTTTAAAAAAATTTGTTAAAAATGCAAAAACTGAAGTCTAACACCTTCAGAAAATTCAATTATAATATTTTTTAAAAAAATGGTAAAATTTAATTGTAACAGAAGCTAAATACTCAATTTTCATGTTGTTCTCAAAATACACCATAATCTAAAACTAACACACACAAATTTCAATTTTTTCAAAAATTTCTTCAAAATACAAAAAACATAAGTCTAACACCTTCGAAAAATTCAATCGAGATATTTTTTTAAAAAATGTTAAAATTGAAGTGTAAAAAAAGAAAAATACTCCATTTTCATTTCGTACTCAAAATACTCCGTAATCTAAGACTAACACACACAAGTTTCAATTTTTTCAAAAATTTCTTCAAAATACAAAAACAGAAGTCTAACACCTTCGAAAAATTCAATCAAGATATTTTTTCAAAAACTGTTAAAATTGAAGTGTAACAAAAGCAAAATACTCAATTTTGGTGTCGTACTCAAAATACTCAGTAATTGAAGACTAACACACACAAGTTTCAATTTTTTCAAAAAATTGTTAAAAATGCAAAAATAGAAGTCTAACACCTTCGAAAAATTCAATTATGATATTTTTTTAAAAATTGTTAAAATTGAAGTGCAACATAAGCAAAATACTCAATTTTCATGTCGTAATCAAAATACTCCGTTATTGAAGACTAACACACACAAATTTTTTTTTTTTTTAATAAATTTGTTAAAAATGCAAAAACTGAAGTCTAACACCTTCGAAAAATTCAATAAATATATATTTTTTTAAAATGGTAAAATTCAAGTGTAACAGAAGCAAAATACTAAATTTTCATGTTGTACTCAAAATACTCCGTAATCTAAGACTAACACACACAAATTTCAATTTTTTCAAAAAATTCTTCAAAATACAAAAACAGAAGTCTAACACCTTCGAAAAATTCAATCAATATATTTTTTTAAAAAATTTCAAAATTGAAGTGCAACAAAAGAAAAATACTCAATTTTCATTTCGTACTGAAAATACCCCGTAATTGAAGACTAACATACACAAATTTCATTTTTTTAAAAAATTTGTTAAAAATGCAAAAACTGAAGTCTAACACCTTCGAAAAATTCAATAACGATACTTTTTTTAAAAATGGTAAAATTTAAGTGTAATAGAAGCTAAATACTCAATTTTCATGTCGTACTCAAAATACTCCGTAATGTAAGACTAACACACACAATTATCAATTTTTCCAAAAATTTCTTCAAAATACGAAAAAAGAAGTCTAACACCATCGTAAAATTCAATCAAGATATTTTTTTTAAAAAATGTTAAAATTGAAGCGTAACAAAAGCAAAATACTCAATTTTCATGTCGTACTCAAAATACTCCTTAATTGAAGACAAGCACACACACAAATTTAATTTTTTTAAATTTTTTTTAAAAAATGCAAAAACAGAAGTGTAACACCTTCGAAAATTTCAATCAAGATATTTTTTTAAAAATGGTAAAATTTAAGCGTAACACAAGCAAAATTCTCAATTTTTTTTAAAAAATGCAAAAATTGAAGTGTAACACGTTCGAAAAATTCAATCAAGACATTTTTTTTAAAAATGTTAAAATTGAAGTGTAACAGAAGCAAAATACTCAATTTTCATTTCGTACTTAAAATACTCCGTAATTGAAGACTAACACACACAAATTTCATTTTTTTAAAAAATTTCTTAAAAATGCAAAAACTGAAGTGCAACAACACCTTCGAAAAATTCAATCAAGACATTTTTTTAAAAAATGTAAAAATTGAAGTGTAACAAAAGCAAAGTACTCAATTTTCATTTCGTACTCAAAATACTCCGTAATTGGAGACTACCATACACAAATTTTAATTTTTTAAAATTTTTTTAAAAAATACTAAAACAGAAGTCTTGTTGGTTAATTCTAACCTAGAGGGGGGGGGGGGTAAATTTGGTAATCTAACTTACACTTAGTTTAGATTTAAACCTAATTTACGGTGCGGAATAAATAATAATTTAGATGATAGAGATGATACCGTACAAACACTTTGACACAAGATGTTTGTTTACGAAGTTCGGTAGGTGGTTGCTTTGTAGCTTTAACTCACCCTTTACTCGCTTAATTGACCGATTCAATTATTTGCGAGTACCTACGTCTCCGGGAATGCCTTGTGCCTCTTTTTGGCTTTCGATTTAATTCCAACTCAACTCGATTACAAGGTTTTGCCTAGATCGATTTACACGCTTCTATCGATCTATAGCTTAGGCTCTTTACAATTTGTTGCACTAGCCTATTACAATTTCTAAATACGAACTAACACGTGATCGGTCACGCAAGTTGGGAATCGTATTTGAATAAGTGAGAAAGAAGGATTAATCTCTAAGATTGTTTTAGAAGATTAAGAGCTCAAGAGCTTGCAAGGTTTCTCTCTTTTTAAATGTATAATTTTGATAATCCCAGTCTTTTGAGAGAATGAGGGAGAGGTTCTATTTATAGAACACATAGACCCTTCCCAACCTTGTAATTTCTGCATAGTCCGTTATAACGAACTGCATGTCCGTTACAACGGACCATAAGTCAAACTAGCCGTTGTGGCTGTTATATTCGAATTTTTACACACTCCGTTACAACGGAATACTTGTCCGTTATAACGGAAGTCTGTGTTATGTAGTTCGTTGTAACGAACTGACATGTCCGTTACAACGGACATCATACTGAAAACTTCTCTTCAGTTCGAGTTTAATATCTGTTATAACGGAGTAGATTCCGTTACAACGTTTATTGGCATTCCGTTGTAACGGATTGGTTAATCCGTTACAACGGATATGAAGAGAAGGTATTGAGCTGAAGTGAGTTCAATGTCCGTTAGAACGGACATATATGTCCGTTGTAACGGACATACTTTTGTGACATCCTTCAAGGTTGGATTTTAATTAGCGTTGTAACGGACATTATTCCGTTACAACGATTTGATGGAGTCCGTTATAACGGATTGGTTAATCCGTTATAACGGACTATGGTGTGAATTCCAATCTTGAATAGGACGAGTATGTCCGTTATAACGGACACTGAGTTCCGTTGTAACGGACATACTGATTTCAGCCTTTTATTTTAATTCATCAATTTGATGGATTTCGAATATAATTGTTTGACTTTATTTTGAGCTTAATCATACATAAAAAAGTTTAGGGATACCTATACTATGTTTTGGTGATTAGATTGATATCCCAACTTGCGGAATCTTCTATGTCTCGATCTTCTTCGCAATTCTTCAACGTCTTGATTTATGTACGTCTTGATTTTATCCATGATTCTTCGACGTCTTTGATTCTTGTTATTCTTGATTTATCCTTTCATTTTGTACCTATCTCCCACACATTTATCTTGCTAGATTTCGTTAGTAGTATCGACATTGTATTTGAGATAATCAAACAATAGGAAATTTGAACCAACAAACTCCCCCTTTTGATTCATTTCAAAACAATGTCGATTTAGAGAGATACATCGATTATTGGTAACTTTCCAATACGATTATCCTCTCTCCCCCTTTTTGAAAGTGGATCAAGAGGGATTGAATTTGAAAAATCATGAAGGAAAGCTCCCCCTACATGCAAGCTCCCCCTAAACACGTGCATATCGCGCATGTATAGGCTTTGATGTAGTTGAATACTCTTTTTAAATTATGAATGATTTTTGAGATTAATAGGTGATATAATTTTCGAGTTTTAGTAATGAGAATGTGAACAAAGTAATATACTACTCATTTGCACAAATATTTTAACTAAATCAACTCTTAATCATAAATTCAAATTCATAAACGCAAACATGCATGGATACACATACGAAATAACATAATTAAAACAAGTTTTTCGAAAACAAACATGAGAAGACACATGCAAATAAGTACTAATTTTAGAAAATGTTTTTATGCTCTAATGAGCTAGGTAGACACACTCTCGTCTCTAATCGTTTCCGGGTGAGTTATCGTTCTCATCTTCATTATCATTGTTGAATCGGTTGAGGCGACGGGTTATGGCATCTAGACGACGATCCATGTAGCTGTAGGTCTCTTCGCGGAGGTTAAAAGCATGAGATCGGCTGAGTTGGTTGTCGGTGAGGAGCTCATCTCGGGCCGCGTTGACGGTAGTGCGGGTAAGTTGGTTATCGACGAGGATGTTATCTCGGGCCGTGTTTACGGTGTTGTGGGTGAATTCATTATCCGCGAGAATGGTTTCTCGAGTTAGTGCATTGTCCGCGAGGATTTGATCGCGCAAATTTTCGGAATGTAGATTGGATGCCTCGAAAAGGGAACGAATCTCGTCAAGAGTGAGCGAAGGTTGGGTTCCCGAGCCGGAACTTTCACCCGGTTCTCCTATGGCTTGGCGTTTCCTTGGTCGCGATTGGTCCGGTGCGTTATTTGCGTCTTGGGCCGGTGGATCGAAACGAACCCACTCGGCGGGGATCTCCGGAAAGAAGTAAGGTCCGGCTCGGCGATCGTTAACGATATAGTAATCCGAGCGACCTCCGGATCTACTCTTGCGAGTGAGTCCGAGACTTTCGAGTCGATCCGGGTGCGCAAGGTTCTCGGTAGGAGTGACTCCGAGCGGCCATTCCGTGTCCGGTATGACTATACCCAATTGCACGCATGCCAATGAAATGATATGGCCATAGGGAAGAGAGGAGGTGTTTACCCGTAGGGCGTACTCCATGTGCCGAATGATGAGGTACGGGACATTAATGGTGGGCGAATCTTGATACCAAAGGTTGTATATCTCAAGACCTTGTTTCGGCCGTCTAGATTGGTCTTGAGTTTGACGACGGGAGCGAGGATGTTATTCCCGATTTGCCACGTGAATCGGAGGTTAGGTTCATACTTGGTGGAGTACTCGTACTCGCGATCGTTGGTGGTAATCTTCTCGAGTTCGTCCGAGTCGTTGCCATGGTATGAGTCGCCGCGACTAATATAAAACTTTTCCCCACTATTTGACAAGCCCAACCATTCACGCAAATTTTCTTCGGAAATAACGATTTCCTTACCGAAGAGATAGCTCCGAATGAGATTGTTGTCGTGATCATGGGTTGCGTGAGCATAGAATAGGCGAACTACTTCTTTGTAGTATGGGTATTGAAGATCACATAAACCTTGAATGCTCCAATTTGTGATTCGAGGTTGGACGGCCTCGCGTAGAGAGATGGCTTCGGTCGGAAAGTCGATGTAGAAGCATGCACCTACCGCGCGATTGGCGAAGTCGTTTTGATATCTCCTAGCTTTAGTGATCGATTCATAGAGATAGTGATTCTCCGTGTTGTGAAACTCGAACCGACGGGCACCGGTGGGCATCGGACGTTTGCTCCTACTCTTTGTAGCCATTGGATTGGAAAAAAAAAAGGATTTTAGGATTTTTGGAGAGAAATGGAGAAGAGAGGAGAGGTTTTATAGATTAGATTTTCGGTTTTTAGAGGAGTAGAGGTTGAGATTAATGGTTATTGGGAAGTTTTTCGGTTTTAGGAGGTGTTTAGACTGTTTTTGGAAGAGAAAACGAAATTTTTACGAAAGAGGGAAGTGGAGAAAGTGGAGAGAGAACCAACGGTCGGGGGTTTTTTATGCAGTTTCATCGAGAGTCCGTTACAACGGAAGTAAAGTTCCGTTATAATGCAGTACTGCTAGGGTTTCAGGGAACTGATATTCTCTATAGTCCGTTATAACGCTACATAGTCCGTTGTAACGGAACTCTGATTTGGGCGAACTCTGACTTGTCCTGCAGAAGTACGTTGCAACGGAGATATTCCGTTATAACGAACATGTACGTTATAACGCTTTGGTTTATGCGTTGTAACGGAGTTATATGTTTGGAGAGGAGTCTCAGTGTTATCTATTCCGTTGTAACGCAGGGACATCCGTTATAACGGAGAGGGCATGTCCGTTGCAATGGATTGGTTGATCCGTTGTAACGGAACTTATGAGTGTGCAGGTTTTGGCTTGCCTTCTTAGTTCCGTTGTAACGAACATTGGTGCGTTATAACGGACTATCTTCTGAGATGAAGAGTCAAAATTTTGATTTGGGAGAGTTTTTGTGTGTCATAAATTCCAAAAATATATGTTTTATTTAAAATAGGTTTTATGGATGTGAACAAAAGTTTTATAACAATGAGCATGCGAGTATTCAAGACAATCGATGATATTTGTATAACTACAAATAGCTTTAATGCTTAAGTTATTTATAGAGAGATTATACCTTTGCTCCGGTCATGGACCCGAGAACCAAGCTTACGAAGGAGAACTCTTGATCGATTTATAGAGCTTACTTTTCCTCTACGATAGATAGTGAAGTTTTGTATACGATGAGCTTTTCGACTTCTCTCTTCGTTCTTGTGTGCCTACATGGAAACAAGAATACCTTTCTCGCCCTTTTTGTTAGTGTGTAGATAATTATAAAAATAGGGAATTCATATTGAAGGTTAATCTAATATGAATTCTTGTACTCATACTCCCCCTCAATGTTTGGCTTATGGTAGTGTGGTGAGGGAGTGAGTCTTTCACACGTGATTTAGGTCCTTGGTGGTCCAACACCCTTTGAGGTGGAGGGGCCCATGGTGTGTCTATCTTTACGCATCCATACACAATTTGGAGTGGATTTTGGGTAGCGAAGATCACAACTAATGGATATGTGTCCTAACTTACAACAATAATTGCAAAAAGCAATTGTTGGTTTGTTGATGGTTTCGGAACTCTTGACAAAGTAATTCGAGAGTTGGTTTGTTAGGGGTTTCTTTTGAGGTATCGGTTTGGTTGATTTGACAATATTGTTTTTCGGTTGAAAAGGTTTGCGCGTATGGTTGTAAGGTCTAGGAGCCCTCGGTTGATATGGACGGTTGGCGGGGTAATTCACCTCATAAAAATACCCATTTGATCCTCGTTGAAACCAACACTCGGGTCGTCCCAAATCGGTACGTCTATGGTATGATGGTTGTGTAAAGTGGTTATCCCTATGATAGAACCGATTATGTGTAGGGTGTTCCATTCTAACATTTTTACCTTTGTTTTGATCACGGTATATGAATGCATTTCCGCGATTGTTTCGTTGATTGTTCTCCCGTTTACCTTTTTGATCATTGGATTTTGAGAGGTCGGGTTTACTCTCCTTTTTGAACCCGAGACCCGACTTGTCGTTTGGCTTCAGTCCCACTAACGCCCCTTTCAATATTTGATCCAATGAAGGGGTGATTGGTGCACGTGATGCACAAGCCTTCTTCAAGGATTCATTTTCTACTTTGGAGTTTTGGAGTTCTAATCTTAGGTGTGATATCTCAAGGTTGAGGGTTTTGCATTCACACTTTGAGAAGCCTTGGAATTCCTTTAATTGTGCTTGGTATGCTTTGACTGATAGTTCTAGGGAAGCTACCTTTGCATTTAGAGCTAGAATTGTGCTCTTGTCTTTTCTCTCCTTTGAACATGGTTCATCAACGTCTCTTAAGAGGTCGTCGAATGATTCAAGTTCGAGTTTTGTGTTGAATTTTGGTGAGGAACATGAACTCGAGATTGGACTAATTGAATGGAATATAGGGTTGAGAATTACCTCATTACCTCGGTTATGTGGTGAACTAGATGAGGATGCGTGAGAGGTGAAGCTCATAGATTTCGGTGTACATGGTTTCGGTATTGAAGCTCGTTGGAGAATCATAGCTTGAATTGCTCTTTCTACCACATCATCCATCGATGTTACCATTAAGGCCTTGATCGTTATACAACTTGTCACCTTTACTCAAAGAGACGGTTAGTATTTTGCTCTGATACCAATTGTTGGTTAATTCTAACCTAGAGGGGGGGTAAATTTGGTAATCTAACTTACACTTAGTTTAGATTTAAACCTAATTTACGGTGCGGAATAAATAATAATTTAGATGATAGAGATGATACCGTACAAACACTTTGACACAAGATGTTTGTTTACGAAGTTCGGTAGGTGGTTGCTTTGTAGCTTTAACTCACCCTTTACTCGCTTAATTGACCGATTCAATTATTTGCGAGTACCTACGTCTCCGGGAATGCCTTGTGCCTCTTTTTGGCTTTCGATTCAATTATGATATTTTTTAAAAAAATGTTAAAATTGAAGTGCAACACAAGCAAAATACTCAATTTTAATGTCGTACTGAAAATACTCCGTAATTGAAGACTAACACACACAAATTTCATTTTTTTCAAAACTTTCTTCAAAATACAAAAGCAGAACTCTAACACCTTTGAAAAATTCAATCAAGATATTTTTTTAAAAAATGTTAAAATTGAAGTGTAAGAAAAGAAAAATACTCAATTTTTATTTCGTACTCAAAATACCTCGTAATTGAAGACTAACATACACATTTTTCAATTTTTTTTCAAAAAATTCTTAAAAAACCAAAAAACAGAAGTCTATCTCCTTCAAAAAAATTCAATTATGATATTTTTTAAAAAAATGTTAAAATTGAAGTGCAACACAAGCAAAGTACTCAATTTTCATGTCGTACTCAAAATACTCCGTCATTGAAGACTAACACACACAAATTTAATTTTTTTAAATAATTTGTTAAAAATGCAAAAACCGAAGTCTAACACCTTCGAAAAATTCAATAAATATATATTTTTTTAAAATGGTAAAATTCAAGTGTAACAGAAGCAAAATACTAAATTTTCATGTCGTACTCAAAATACTCCGTAATCTAAGACTAACACACACAAATTTCAATTTTTTCAAAAAATTCTTCAAAATACAAAAACAGAAGTCTAACACCTTCGGTAAATTCAATCAATATATTTTTTCAAAAAATTTCAAAATTGAAGTGCAACAAAAGAAAAATACTCAATTTTCATTTCGTACTGAAAATACCCCGTAATTGAAGACTAACATACACAAATTTCATTTTTTTAAAAAATTTGTTAAAAATGCAAAAACTGAAGTCTAACACCTTCGAAAAATTCAATAACGATACTTTTTTTAAAAATGGTAAAATTTAAGTGTAATAGAAGCTAAATACTCAATTTTCATGTCGTACTCAAAATACTCCGTAATCTAAGACTAACACACACAATTATCAATTTTTCCAAAAATTTCTTCAAAATACGAAAAAAGAAGTCTAACACCATCGTAAAATTCAATCAAGATATTTTTTTTAAAAAATGTTAAAATTGAAGCGTAACAAAAGCAAAATACTCAATTTTCATGTCGTACTCAAAATACTCCTTAATTGAAGACAAGCACACAGACAAATTTAATTTTTTTAAATTTTTTTTAAAAAATGCAAAAACAGAAGTGTAACACCTTCGAAAATTTCAATCAAGATATTTTTTTAAAAATGGTAAAATTTAAGCGTAACACAAGCAAAATTCTCAATTTTTTTTAAAAAATGCAAAAATTGAAGTGTAACACGTTCGAAAAATTCAATCAAGACATTTTTTTTAAAAATGTTAAAATTGAAGTGTAACAGAAGCAAAATATCCAATTTTCATTTCGTACTTAAAATACTCCGTAATTGAAGACTAACACACACAAATTTCATTTTTTTAAAAAATTTCTTAAAAATGCAAAAACTGAAGTGCAACAACACCTTCGAAAAATTCAATCAAGACATTTTTTTAAAAAATGTAAAAATTCAAGTGTAACAAAAGCAAAGTACTCAATTTTCATTTCGTACTCAAAATACTCCGTAATTGGAGACTACCATACACAAATTTTAATTTTTTAAATTTTTTTTTAAAAATACTAAAACAGAAGTCTAACACCTTCAAAAAATTCAATTATGATATTTTTTAAAAAAATGTTAAAATTGAAGTGCAACACAAGCAAAATACTCAATTTTAATGTCGTACTCAAAATACTCCGTAATTGAAGACTAACACACACAAATTTCATTTTTTTTCAAAACTTTCTTCAAAATACAAAAACAGAACTCTAACACCTTTGAAAAATTCAATCAAGATATTTTTTTAAAAAATGTTAAAATTGAAGTGTAAGAAAAGAAAAATACTCAATTTTTATTTCGTACTCAAAATACCCCGTAATTGAAGACTAACATACACATTTTTCAATTTTTTTTCGAAAAATTGTTAAAAATGCAAAAACAGAAGTCTAACTCCTTCAAAAAAAATTCAATTATGATATTTTTTAAAAAAATGTTAAAATTGAAGTGCAACACAAGCAAAATACTCAATTTTCATGTCGTACTCAAAATACTCCGTCATTGAAGACTAACACACACAAATTTAATTTTTTTAAATAATTTGTTAAAAATGCAAAAACCGAAGTCTAACACCTTCGAAAAATTCAATAAATATATATTTTTTAAAAATGGTAAAATTTAAGTGTAACATAAGCTAAATACTCAATTTTCATGTCGTACTCAAAATACTCCGTAATCTAAGACTAACACACACAAATATCAATTTTTTCAAAAATTTCTTCACAATACAAAAACAGAAGTCTAACACCTTCGAAAAATTCAATCAAGATATTTTTAAAAAAAAATGTTTAAATTGATTTTTAAAAAAATGATTAAATTGAAGCGTAATAAAAGTAAAATACTCAATTTTCGTGTCGTATTCAAAATACTCCGTAATTGAAGACGTTATTCACAAGTTTAAATTTTTTCAAACAATTCTTAAAAATGTAAAAATAGAACTCTAACACCTAAAAAAAAAAATTCAATTATGATATTTTTAAAAAAAATGTTAAAATTGAAGTGCAACACAAGCAAAATAATCAATTTTCATGTCGTACTCAAAATACTCCTTAATTGAAGCCAAACATACAGAAATTTCATTTTTTTAAAAAAATTCTTAAAAATGCAAAAACTGAAGTGCAACACCTTCGAAAAATTCAATCAAGACATTTTTTTAAAAAATGTTCAAATTGAAGTGTAACAAAAGCAAAGTACTCAATTTTCATTTCGTACTCAAAATACTCCGTAATTGAAGACTACCATACACAAATTTTAATTTTTTCAAAATATTTTTAAAAATACGAAAACAGAAGTCTAACACCTTCAAAAAAATTCAATTATGATATTTTTTAAAAAAATGTTAAAATTGAAGTGCAACTCAAGCAAAATACTCAATTTTAATGTCGTACTGAAAATACTCCGTAATTGAAGACTAACACACACAAATTTCATTTTTTTCAAAACTTTCTTCAAAATACAAAAGCAGAACTCTAACACCTTTGAAAAATTCAATCAAGATATTTTTTTAAAAAATGTTAAAATTGAAGTGTAAGAAAAGAAAAATACTCAATTTTTATTTCGTACTCAAAATACCCCGTAATTGAAGACTAACATACACATTTTTCAATTTTTTTTCAAAAAATTCTTAAAAATGCAAAAAACAGATGTCTAACTCCTTCAAAAAAATTCAATTATGATATTTTTTAAAAAAATGTTAAAATTGAAGTGCAACACAAGCAAAGTACTCAATTTTCATGTCGTACTCAAAATACTCCGTCATTGAAGACTAACACACACAAATTTAATTTTTTTAAATAATTTGTTAAAAATGCAAAAACCGAAGTCTAACACCTTCGAAAAATTCAATAAATATATATTTTTTAAAAATGGTAAAATTTAAGTGTAACATAAGCTAAATACCAAATTTTCATGTCGTACTCAAAATACTCCGTAATCTAAGACTAACACACACAAATATCAATTTTTTCAAAAATTTCTTCAAAATACAAAAACAGAAGTCTAACACCTTCGAAAAATTCAATCAAGATATTTTTTAAAAAAATGTTTAAATTGATTTTTCAAAAAATGATTAAATTGAAGCGGAATAAAAGTAAAATACTCAATTTTCGTGTCGTATTCAAAATACTCCGTAATTGAAGATGTTATTCACAAGTTTAAATTTTTTCAAAAAATTCTTAAAAATGCAAAAATAGAAGTATAACACCTAAAAAAAATTCAATTATGATATTTTTAAAAAAAATGTTAAAATTGAAGTGCAACACAAGCAAAATACTCAATTTGCATGTCGTACTCAAAATACTCCTTAATTGAAGACTAACACACAAAATTTTTTTTTTTAAAAAAATATTAAAAATGCAAAACTGAAGTCGAACACCTTCGAAAAATTCAATAAAGAATTTTTTTTTAAAAATTGTCAAATTTAAGTGTAACAGAAGCAAAATACTCAATTTTCATGTCGTACTCAAAATACTCCATAATCTAAGACTAACACACACAAATATCAATTTTTTCAAAAATTTCATCAAAATTCGAAAACAGAAGTCTAACACCTTCGAAAAATTCAATCCAGATACTTTTATAAAAAATGTTATAATTGAAGTGTAACAAAAGCGAAAAACTCAATTTTCATTTCGTACTCAAAATACTCCGTAATTGAAGACTAACATACACATTTTTCAATTTTTTCAAAAAATTCTTAAAAATGCAAAAACAGAAGTCTAACACCTTCAAAAAATTCAATTATGATATTTTTTAAAAAAATGTTAAAATTGAAGTGCAACACAAGCAGAATACTCAATTTTCATGTCGTACCCAAAATACTCCGTTATTGAAGACTAACACACACAAATTTCATTGTTTTAAAAAATTTGTTAAAAATGAAAAAACTGAAGTCGAACACCTTCAAAAATTTCAATCGAGATATTTTTTTTAAAACTGGTAAAATTTAAGCGTAACACTAGAAAAATACTCAATTTTCATGTCGTACTCAAAATACTCCGTAATCTAAGACTAACACACACAAATTTCAATGTTTTCAAAAATTACTTCAAAATGCAAAAACTGAAGTGTAACACCTTCGAAAAATTCAATCAAGATATTTTTTTTAAAAATGTTAAAATTGAAGTGTAAGAAAAGAAAAATACTCAATTTTCATTTCGTACTCAAAATACTTCGTAATCAAAGACTAACATACACAAATTTCAATTTTATCAAAAAATTCTTAAAAATACAAAAACCGAAGTCTTAACCTTCAAAAAATTCAATTATGATATTTTTTAAAAAATTGTTAAAATTGAAGTGCAACATAAGAAAAATACTCAATTTTCATGTCGTACTCAAAATACTCCGTAATTGAAGACTAACACAAACAAATATTTTTTTTTTTTAAAATTTATTAAAAATGCAAAAATTGAAGTCTAACACCTTCGAAAAATTCAATAAAGATATTTTTTAAAAAATGGTAAAATTTAAGCATAACATAAGCAAAATACTCAATTTTCTTGTCGTACTCAAAATACTCCGTAATCTAAGACTAACACACACAAATTTCAATTTTTTCAAAAATTTCTTAAAAATACAAAAACAGAATTCTAACACCTTCGAAAAATTCAATTGAGATATTTTTTTAAAAAATGTTAAAATTAAAGTGTAACAAAATAAATATACTCCATTTTCATTTCGTACAAAAAATACTCCGCAATCTAAGACTAACACACACAAAACTTTCATTTTTTTTCAAAAATTTCTTCAAAATACAAAAACAGAAGTCTAACACCGTTGAAAAATTCAATCGAGATATTTTTTTAAAAAATGTTAAAATTGAAGTGTAACAAAAGAAAAATACTCAATTTTTATTTCGTACTCAAAATACTCCGTAGTTGAAGACTAACATACACAAATTTCAATTTTATCAAAAAATTCTTAAAAATACAAAAACAGAAGTCTAACACCTTCAATAAATTCAATTATGATATTTTTTTAAAAAATGTTAAAATTGAAGTGCAACACAAGCAAAATACTCAATTTTCATGTCGTTCTCAAAATACTCCGTAATTGAAGACTAACACACACAAATTTAATTTTTTTCAAATTTTTTTAAAAAATGCAAAATCTGAAGTCTAACGCCTTCGAAAAATTCAATCAAGATATTTTTTCAAAAAGTGTTAAAATTGAAGTGTAACAAAAGAAAAATACTCAATTTTTGTGTCGTACTCAGAATACTCCGTAATCTAAGACTAACACACACAAATTTCAATTTTTTCTAAAATTTCTTCAAAATACAGAAACAGAAGTCTAACACCTTCGAAAAATTCAATCGAGATATTTTTTTAAAAAATGTTAAAATTGAAGTGTAACAAAAGAAAAATACTCCATTTTCATTTCGTACTCAAAATACTCCGTAATCTCAGACTAACACACACAAGTTTCAATTTTTTCAAAAATTTCTTCAAAATACAAAAACTGAAGTGTAACACCTTCGAAAAAGTCAATCAAGATATTTTTTTAAAAAATGTTAAAATTGAAGTGTAACAAAAGAAAAATACTCAATTTTTATTTCATACTCGAAATACTCCGTAATTGAAGACTAACATACACTACAACACATCTGATTTTTAGGGTCGGGCCGCCCCTAAAATGTGCTCTTTATTGGGTCGGGCCGCCCCAATAACGCTTTTGGGTCGGTCAGAACAGGGTCAGCCCGCCCCTATAGTTCAAAATGTTGGGTCAGCCCGCCCGAATAATTATTGGGTCTGCCACGACCGCCCCTGTAACGCTGTTGGGTCGTCATTTTTTTGGGTCGGCCCGCCCCTAACTGCAGGGTCCGCCCGCCCCAACCTTGCTGACCGCCCCAATAGCATTAGGGTCGGCCCGCCCCAACTCCCTGACCGCCCCAATAGTATTAGGGTCGGCCCGCCCCAACCCCCTGACCGCCCCAATAGTATTAGGGTCGGCCCGCCCCAACCTCCTGACCGCCCTAATAGCTGCAATGTACAGCCTCTTGTCCCCTCTCTCTCTCTCTATCTCTCTAGAACGCGCTCTCTCTCTCTCTCTCTCTCTCTCTCTCTCTCTCTCTCTCTCTCTCTCTCTCTCTCTCTCTCTCCCATTCGAACATCCTTCTCTCTCTCACTCTGCTAGGGTTAGCCAGAGCCGCCTCGTGCTCTCCTCCTTCTCGTGCTCTCTCCCTCTCTCGTGCTCTCTACTCTCTCTCGGCTATCAGCAGCGGCCGCCAGCAGCCCCAACACATTTTTCCCCCCCGCACCTCTCAGCAGGAGCCCGCAGCCAGCAGCCAAGCCTACCCTCCCAGACTTTCGATCTGAAGATGGCGAATGAAGTAAGAAGAAGGATTTTTCTTTGAAGGTTTGGATCTATTTTGTTAGTTTCTTTTTTTTGTTCAATTTTGTTTATTTTTTGTTCTAGAAAACTCCTTGATTTCCTGAAAACTACTTGATTTTAATTTGTTTGGGAGAGTTTTCAATCTATTTTTGCTTTCTTTTTTTCGAATTTTCAAAAAATTTAGTTGGCTACTCAATCTATTTTTTAATTCTGTTTTATTGCAATATCAGAATTTATTTTGAATAATATTCTTTTTTTCAAAGAAATTTTCAGAAATTTTTTTTTAATTCTGTTCAATCTATTTTTCAGAATTTTTTTTTAATTCTGTAAATCTATTTTCAGAAAATTTTAATTGTTTTCAAAATTTTTTTTTGCAGAATATTTTTTTTTATCATTTCCCTCTTTTCCTATTAATCTCACTCTACCATTTCGTCGAACACCTTGTGTGCAGACTTTTTTTTGTTTGTTTCTCTCAAGTTTTGCATATATGAAGTATATATGAAGAAGTTACTATAATTTCGATGGTATTTTTGGTTTAAATTTGTAGTTATTATCCAGTTTGGTACTCAAAATTGTTCATCTATTTCTTTTTTTGTTAATTTCCAGTTAAAATCCAATTTGGTACTCAAAATATTAATTTCATGAGTTTACAGGGTTTTTTCTATTTAAATTTCTGTTTTTTGGTTTTATTTTAGGGTTTGTTTTCTTTTTTTACTGTTTTTGTCAATATTATTTGTTACTATATTTATATTTATTATTCATTAAATGATGTTTCATATTTAAATATTTAAATCATTTTTATATTATTAATTTTGCGATAAATTTGCAAAACAAGGAGTGTCGCAAGAGGAGAAATGCAAGAGCTGAGCTAGCCAGAGAATGTAGGAAGAAGATGATTCGAGTGCACCGCCTTGGTTCTCTTGTTTTTCGAGGGCAAAACATCTTCTTGGCACCACTTCGAAGGACTTGATGGTAATTTGTTTTATTATTTATTAGATATTTTATATCTTCATTAATGGTTGGTAAATTTTCTGTAATTTTTTATTTTTAAATTTTTTCCAAATGATAAATATAATATTTTAGAAGGGTAAATATGTAAATCCTACTTTTTCCAAATGATCGAGGAAGATGGAGCGACGAGGTGGCTCCATCGAAATTCTGAAGATTTTGCAATTTAGAGGAAGATTTTCCAAATGATCGAGGAAGATTTTCCAAATGATAAATATAATATTCTAGAGAGACGAGGTATCATTCTAATTTATTTATGTGATAAATATTTAGTCAATTTTATTTTGTTTGTTTGTTTGTATGTTACATTAATTATTTTTTGTTAGTAGATGCTGGTACTCGATGCTGGAGAGAGAAGAACTTCGATTCTGCAATGGTGCTCATGCCTAGTTTGAATCAGCATGGTTTGTCTTCGATCAGAAAAGACCCCAAGTATAAATTCATATCTTATTTAATTACCTAAACCTTACATTTATTATTTCATAATTTTTTTCTGTTTTTTTTACTTTTCGTTTATTTCAGTGTTAAATAATTCAAAATATATTATTAATTATTATTTCATAATTTTTTAATTTAAATATTTCTCTGTTTTTAAAAAAAATGTAATTTTCAATGATTATTATACCCTTTGAATATATTTATACATTTCTGAAAAATCTGGTATATATGTTTATAATTGAAAACATACATTTAATTCTTATCTTTTTTTCGTAATTAGGTTAAACAATGTGATTAGCGTCAAAAAACAAGTGGAGGAAGTCGAGAAGAGAGTTGTCCTCTCAAGATGGTTAATTTTTCTGGATCTATTCGTACTATTTTTAAATCTGTCAAAAAATTAATATTATAATAATTTGGCCTCTTAATTATTATTATTTTGTTTAAGTTTTAAAAATTCATTTTCACCATCTATTTATGCGTAGGATCTATGTTTGTTTGTTTGCGTAATTGGTTGTTTGTTGAATTTTTGTGTTTTGTGTATTTTCTAGGATTTCAGATTGTCGTTTTCAATTTGTGCGTAGGATTTATCTCTTTCCGTGTTGAATTTGTGTGTTTGTGTATTTAATAATTAGAAATAATATATAATTAGTATAATTTACAATTAATATAATCTATAATTAATACAGTTTACAATTAATATAATATGTAATATATAATATATAATTAATATCGAGGTGTTGGGTCGGCCTGCCCCAATATGGTGACAGTGTTAGGGTCGGCCGGCCCCCCTTTAATCCCTGCCACTCGTACACTGTCATCTGTACCGTTGTCATTCGCTGACACCCATATAGGGTCGGCCCGCCCCTTTAACCCCCGCCCCAAAACCCTTATAGGGTCGGCCCGCCCCAGACAGGGACGCAGCTTTTAGGGACACCCATTTAGGGTCGCCTGACCGACCCAATAACCTATAGGGGCGGTTTTGAGGCTTTATTGGGTCCGTTTTGGCTGCCCCAATAGTCCATATGTGTTGTAGTGATACACAAATTTCAATTTTATCAAAAAATTCTTAAAAATACAAAAACATAAGTCTAACACCTTCGAAAAATTCAATTATGATATTTTTTTAAAAATTGTTAAAATTGAAGTGCAACATAAGCAAAATACTCAATTTTCATGTCGTACTCAAAATACTCCTCAATTGAAGACTAACACAAACAAATTTCTTTTTTTTTTTAAATTTATTTAAAATGCAAAAACTGAAGTCCAACACCTTCGAAAAATTTAATAAAGATATTTTTTTAGAAAATGGTAAAATTTATGTGTAACAAAAGCAAGATACTCAATTTTCATGTCGTACTCAAAATACTCCGTACTCTAAGACTAACACACACAAATTTCATTTTTTTAAAAAATTTCTTAAAAATGCAAAAATTGAAGTCTAACGCCTTCGAAAAATTCAATCGTGATATTTTTTCAAAAACAGTTAAAATTGAAGTGTAACAAAAGAAAAATACTCCGTAATCTAAGACTAACCCACACAAATTTCAATTTTTTCAAAAATTTTTTCAAAATACAAAAACAGAAGTCTAACACCTTCGAAAAATTCAATCGAGATATCTTTTTAAAAAAATGTTAAAATTGAAATGTAACAAAAGAAAAATACTCAATTTTCATTTCTTACTCAAAATACTCCGTAATCTAAGACTAACACACACAAGTTTCAATGTTTTCAAAAATTTCTTCAAAATACAAAAACAGAAGTTTAACACCATTGAAAAATTCAATCAAGATATTTTTTTAAAAAATGTTAAAATTGAAGTGTAAGAAATGAAAAATACTCAATTTTCATTTCGTACTCAAAATACCCCGTAATCGAAGACTAACATACATATTTTTCAATTTTTTCTAAAAATTCTTAAAAATACAAAAACAGAAGTCTAACACCTTCAAAAAAATTCAATTATGATATTTGAAAAAAAAATGTTAAAATTGAAGTGCAACACAAGCAAAATACTCAATTTTCATGTCGTACTCAAAATACTCCGTTATTGAAAACTAACACACACAAATTTCATTTTTTTAAAAAATTTGTTAAAAATGCAAAAAATGAAGTCTAACACCTTTGAAAAATTCTATAAAGATATTTTTTAAAAAATGCTAAAATTGAAGTGCAACACAAGCAGAATACTCAATTTTCATGTCGTACTCAAAATACTCCGTAATTGAAGACTATCACAAACAAATTTTTTTTTTTTTAAAAATTTATTAAAAATGCAAAAACTGAAGTCTAACACCTTAAAAAAATTCAATTATAATATTTTTTAAAAAAATGGTAAAATTTAAGTGTAACAGAACCTAAATACTCAATTTTCATGTTGTTCTCAAAATACACCGTAATCTAAGACTAACACACAAAAATTTCCATTTTTTCAAAAATTGCTTGAAAATACAAAAATAGAATTCTAACACCTTCGAAAAATTCAATCGAGATATTTTTTTAAAAAATGTTGAAATTGATGTGCAACAAACGCAAAATACTCAATTTTCATGTCGTACTCAAAATACTCCGTTATTGAAGACTAACACACACAAATTTTATTTTTTTTAAAAAAATTGTTAAAAATGCAAAAATTGAAGTCTAACACCTTAAAAAAAAATTCAATTATAATATTTTTTAAAAAAATGGTAAAATTTAATTGTAACAGAAGCTAAATACTCAATTTTCATGTTGTTCTCAAAATACACCATAATCAGACTAACACACACAAATTTCAATTTTTTCAAAAATTTCTTCAAAATACAAAAACAGAAGTCTAACACCTTCGAAAAATTCAATCGAGATATCTTTTTAAAAAAATGTTAAAATTGAAGTGTAACAAAAGAAAAATACACAATTTTCATTTCGTACTCAAAATACTCCGTAATCTAAGACTAAAACACACAAGTTTCAATGTTTTCAAAAATTTCTTCAAAATACAAAAACAGAAGTATAACACCTTTGAAAAATTCAATCAAGATATTTTTCTAAAAAATGTTAAAATTGAAGTGTAAAGAAAAATACTCAATATTCATTTCGTACTCAAAATACCCCGTAATCGAAGACTAACATACATATTTTTCAATTTTTTCAAAAAATTCTTAAAAATGCAAAAACAGAAGTCTAACACCTTCAAAAAATTCAATTATGATATTTTAAAAAAAAATGTTAAAATTGAAGTGCAACACAAGCAGAATACTCAATTTTCATGTCGTATTCAAAATACTCCGTAATTGAAGACTAACACACAAAAATTTCATTTTTTTTAAAAAAATATTAAAAATGCAAAACTGAAGTCGAACACCTTCGAAAAATTCAATAAAGAATTTTTTTTTAAAAATGGTAAAATTTAAGAGTAACACAAGAAAAATACTCAATTTTCATGTCGTACTCAAAATACACCGTAATCTAAGACTAACACACACAAATTTCCATGTTTTCAAAAATTTCTTCAAAATGCAAAAACTGAAGTGTAACCTTCGAAAAATTCAATCAAGATATTTTTATTAAAAATGTTAAAATTGAAGTGTAACAAAAGAAAAATACTCAATTTTCATTTCGTACTCAAAATACCCCGTAATCTAAGACTAACTCACACACAACTTTCATTTTTTTCAAAAATTTCTTCAAAATACAAAAACAGAATTCTAACACCGTTGAAAAATTCAATCCAGATATTTTTTTAAAAAATGTTAAAATTTAAGTGTAACAAAAGAAAAATACTCAATTTTCATTTCGTACACAAAATACTCCGTAGTTGAAGACTAACATACACAAATTTCAATTTTATCAAAAAATTCTTAAAAATACAAAAACAGAAGTCTAACACCTTCAATAAATTCAATTATGATATTTTTTTTAAAAATGTTAAAATTGAAGTGCAACACAAGCAAAATACTCAATTTTCGTGTCGTTCTCAAAATACTCAGTAATTGAAGACTAACACACACGAGTTTCAATTTTTTCAAAAATTTCTTAAAAATGCAAAAAACAGAAGTCTCACACCTTCAAAATATTCAATTATGATAATTTTTTTAAAAATGTTCAAATTGGAATGTACTACAAACAAAATACTTAATTTTGATGTCATACTCAAAATACTCCGTAATTGAAGACTAACATACACAAATTACAATTTTTTCCAAAATTTCTTAAAAATGCAAAAAACAGAAGTCCAAGACCTTAAAAAAATTCAATTATGATATTTTTTAAAATAATGCTAAAATTGAAGCATAACACAAATTCGTGTCTTACTCAAAATACTCCATAATTGAAGACTAACACACACACCAATTTCATTTTTTACAAAAATTTCTTAAAAATGCAAAAATTGAAGTCCAACACTTTAGAAAACTTCAATGAAGATATTTTTTCGAAAAATGTTAAAATTGAAGTGTAACAAAAGAAAAATACTCAATTTTCGTGTCTTACTCAAAATACTAAGTAATTGAGGACTAACACACACAAGTTTCAATTTTTTCAAAAATTTCTCAAAAATGCCAAAAACAGAAGTCTAACACCTTCAAAATATTCAATTATGATAATTTTTTTTAAAATGTTCAAATTGAAATGTAATACAAGCAAAATACTCAATTTTGATGTCATACTCAAAATACTCCGTAATTGAAGACTAACATACACAAATTTCAATTTTTTCTAAAATTTCTTAAAAATGCAAAAACAGAAGTCTAACACCTTCAAAAAATTCAATCATGATATTTTTAAAAAAAATGTTAAAATTGAAGCGTAACACAAGCAAAATACTCAATTTTCATGGCGTACTCAAAATACTCCTTAATTGAAGACTAACACACACCAATTTCATTTTTTGAAAAATTTCTCAAAAATGCAAAAATTGAAGTCCAACACCTTCGAAAAATTCGATCTAGATATTTTTTAAACAAAATGTTAAAATTGAAGTGTAACAAAAGAAAAATACTCAATTTTCGTGTCATACTCAAAATACTCCGTAATTGAAGACTAACACACACAAGTTTCAATTTTTTCCAAAAATTCTTAAAAATGCAAAAACAGAAGTCTAGCACCTTCAAAAAATTGAATTTGATATATTTTTTTTAAAAGTGTTAAAATTGAAATGTTATACAAGCAAAATACTCAATTTCGATCTCCAACTCAAAATACTCCGTAATTGAAGACTAACATACACAAATTTCAATTTTTTCCAAAATTTCTGTAAAATGCAAAAATTGAAGTCCAACACCTTCGAAAAATTTAATCAAGATATTTTTTCAAAAATTGTTAAAATGGAAGTGTAACAAAAGAAAAATACTCAATTTTTGTGTCCTACTCAAAATATTCAGTAATTGAAGACTGACACACACAAGTATATATTTTTTCAAAAAATTCTAAAAAATGCCAAAACAGAAGTCTAACACCATCAAAATATTGAATTATGATATTTTTTTTTTAAATGTTAAATTTGAAATGTAATACAAGCAAAATACTCAATTTTCATGTCATACTCAAAATACTCCGTAATTGAAGACTAACATACACAAATTACAATTTTTTCCAAAATTTCTTAAAAATGCAAAAACAGAAGTCTAGCACCTTCAAAAAATTGAATTTGATATATTTTTTTTAAAAGTGTTAAAATTGAAATGTTATACAAGCAAAATACTCAATTTCGATCTCCAACTCAAAATACTCCGTAATTGAAGACTAACATACACAAATTTCAATTTTTTCCAAAATTTCTGTAAAATGCAAAAATTGAAGTCCAACACCTTCGAAAAATTTAATCAAGATATTTTTTCAAAAATTGTTAAAATGGAAGTGTAACAAAAGAAAAATACTCAATTTTCATGACTTACTCAAAATACTCAGTAATTGAAGACTAACACACACAAGTGTCAATTTTTTCATAAAATTCTTAAAAATGCAAAAATAGAAGTCTAACACCTTAAAAAAATTCAATTATGATAAATTTTTTTAAAATGTAAAAATGGAAATGTAATACAAGCAAAGTACTCAATTTTCATGTCATACTCAAAATACTCCGTAATTGAAGACTAACATACACAAATTACAATTTTTTCCAAAATTTTTGAAAAATGCAAAAACAAAAGTCTAACACCTTCAAAAATTCAATTATGATATTTTTTAAAAAAATGTTAAAATTGAAGCGTAACACAAGAAAAATACTCAATTTTCGTGTCTTACTCGAAATAATCAATAATTCAAGACTGACACACACAAGTTTCAATTTTTTCAAAAAATTCTAAAAATGCAAAAACAGAAGTCTAACACCTTCCAAATATTCAATTATGATAATTTTTTTTAAATGTCAAAATTGAAATGTAATACAAGCAAAATACTCAATTTTCATGTCATACTCAAAATACTCCGTAATTGAAGACTAACATACACAAATTACAATTTTTTCCAACATTTCTGAAAAATGCAAAAACAGAAGTCTAACACCTTCAAAAAATTCAATTAAGATATTTTTAAAAAAAAAAGTTAAAATTGAAGCGTAACACAAGAAAAATACTCAATTTTCATGTCGTACTAAAAATACTCCGTAATTGAAGACTAACACACACCAATTTCATTTTTTTTCAAAAATTTCATAAGAATGCAAAAATTGAAGTCCCACACCTTCGAAAAATTCAATCAAGATATTTTTTCGAAAAATGTTAAAATTGAAGTGTAACAAAAGAAAAATACTCAATTTTCGTGTCTTACTCAAAATACTCAGTAATTGAAGACTAACACACACAAGTTTCAATTTTTTAAAAAATTTCTTAAAAATGCAAAAAACAGAAGTCTAACACCTTCCAAATATTTAATTATGATAATTTTTTAAAAAATCTGAAAATTGAAATGTAATACAAGTAAAATACTGAATTTTGATGTCATACTCAAAATACTCCGCAATTGAAGACTAACATACACAAATTTCAATTTTTTCAAAAAATTCTTAAAAATGCAAAAACAGAAGTCTAGCACCTTCAAAAAATTAATTTGATATATTTTTTTTAAAAGTGTTAAAATTGAAATGTTATACAAGCAAAATACTCAATTTCCATCTCCTACTCAAAACACTCCGTAATTGAAGACTAACATACAGAAATTTCAATTTTTTCAAAAAATTCTTAAAAATGCAAAAACAGAAGTCTAGCAACTTCAAAAAATTCAATTTGATATTTTTTTTTTAAAAGTGTTAAAATTGAAATGTTATACAAGCAAAATACTCAATTTCCATCTCCTACTCAAAATACTCCGTAATTGAAGACTAACATACACAAATTTCAATTTTTTCCAAAATTTTTGTAAAATCCAAAAATCGAAGTCCAACAGCTTCGAAAAATTTAATCAAGATATTTTTTCAAAAATTGTTAAAATGGAAGTGTAACAAAAGAAAAATACTCAATTTTTGTGTCGTACTCAAAATATTCAGTAATTGAAGACTGACACACAGAAGTATATATTTTTTCAAAAAATTCTAAAAATTGCCAAAACAGAAGTCTAACACCTTCAAAATATTGAATTATGATATTTATTTTTTAAATGTTAAATTTGAAATGTAGTACAAGCAAAATACTCAATTTTCATGTCATACTCAAAATACTCCGTAATTGAAGACTAACATACACAAATTACAATTTTTTCCAAAATTTCTGAAAAATGCAAAAACAGAAGTCTAACACCTTCAAAAAATTCAATTATGATATTTTTAAAAAAATGTTAAAATTGAAGCGTAACACAAGAAAAATACTCAATTTTCATGTCGTACTCAAAATACTCCGTAATTGAAGACTAACACACACCAATTTTATTTTTTTCAAAAATTTATTAAAAATGCAAAAATTGAAGTCCAACACCTTCGAAAAATTCAATCAAAATATTTTGTCGATAAATGTTAAAATTGAAGTGTAACAAATGAAAAATACTCAATTTTCATGACTTACTCAAAATACTCAGTAATTGAAGACTAACACACACAAGTTTCAATTTTTTCATAAAATTCTTAAAAATGCAAAAATAGAAGTCTAACACCTTAAAAAAATTCAATTAGGACAAATTTTTTTAAAATGTAAAAATGGAAATGTAATACAAGCAAAGTACTCAATTTTCATGTCATACTCAAAATACTCCGTAATTGAAGACTAACATACACAAATTACAATTTTTTCTAAAATTTTTGAAAAATGCAAAAACAGAAGTCTAACACCTTAAAAAATTCAATTATGATATTTTTTAAAAAAATGTTAAAATTGAAGCGTAACACAAGAAAAATACTCAATTTTCGTGTCTTACTCAAAATACTCAATAATTCAAGACTGACACACACAAGTTTCAATTTTTTCAAAAAATTCTAAAAATGCAAAAACAGAAGTCTAACACCTTCCAAATATTCAATTATGATAATTTTTTTTTAAATGTCCAAATTGAAATGTAATACAAGCAAAATACTCATTTTCATGTCATACTCAAAATACTCCGTAATTGAAGACTAACATACACAAATTTCAATTTTTTTTAAAATTTCTGAAAAATGCAAAAACAGAAGTCTAACAACATAAAAAAATTCAATTATGATATTTTTTTAAAAAATGTTGAAATTGAAGCGTAACACAAGCAAAATACTAAATTTTCATGCCGTACTCAAAATACTCAGTAATTTAAGACTAACACACACGAATTTAATTTTGTTCAAAAATTTCTTAAAAATGCAAAAACAGAAGTCTAACACCTTCAAAATATTCAATTATGATATATTTTTTTAAAATGTTAAAATTGAAATGTAATACAAAGAAAATACTCAATTTTCATGTCATACTCAAAATACTCCGTAATTGAAGACTAACATACACAAATTACAATTTTTTCCAAAATTTCTGAAAAATGAAAAAACAGAAGTCTAACACCTTCAAAAAATTCAATTAAGATATTTTTTAAAAAAAAAGTTAAAATTGAAGCGTAACACAAGAAAAATACTCAATTTTCATGTCGTACTAAAAATACTCCGTAATTGAAGACTAACACACACCAGTTTCATTTTTTTTCAAAAATTTCATAAGAATGCAAAAATTGAAGTCCCACACCTTCGAGAAATTCAATCAAGATATTTTTTCGAAAAATGTTAAAATTGAAGTGTAACAAAAGAAAAATACTCAATTTTCGTGTCTTACTCAAAATACTCAGTAATTGAAGACTAACACACACAAGTTTCAATTTTTTAAAAAATTTCTTAAAAATGCAAAAAACAGAAGTCTAACACCTTTCCAATATTTAATTATGATAATTTTTTTTAAAATCATAAAATTGAAATGTAATACAAGTAAAATACTCAATTTTGATGTCATACTCAAAATACTCCGTAATTGAAGACTAACATACACAAATTTCAATTTTTTCAAAAAATTCTTAAAAATGCAAAAACAGAAGTCTAGCACCTTCAAAAAATTCAATTTGATATATTTTTTTAAAAGTGTTAAAATTGAAATGTTATACAAGCAAAATACTCAATTTCCATCTCCTACTCAAAATACTCCGTAATTGAAGACTAACATACACAAATTTCAATTTTTTCAAAAAAATTCTTAAAAATGCAAAAACAGAAGTCTAGCACCTTATAAAAATTCAATTTGATATTTTTTTTTAAAAGTGTAAAAATTGAAATGTTATAAAAGCAAAATACTCAATTTCCATCTCCTACTCAAAATACTCCGTAATTGAAGACTAACATACACAAATTTCAATTTTTTTAAAATTTCTGAAAAATGCAAAAACAGAAGTCTAACAACATAAAAAAATTCAATTATGATATTTTTTTAAAAAATGTTGAAATTGAAGCGTAACACAAGAAAAATACTCAATTTTCATGCCGTACTCAAAATACTCAGTAATTTAAGACTAACACACACCAATTTAATTTTGTTCAAAAATTTCTTAAAAATGCAAAAACAGAAGTCTAACACCTTCAAAATATTCAATTATGATATTTTTTTTTAAAATGTCAAAATTGAAATGTAATACAAAGAAAATACTCAATTTTCATGTCATACTCAAAATACTCCGTAATTGAAGACTAACATACACAAATTACAATTTTTTCCAAAATTTCTGAAAAATGCAAAAACAGAAGTCTAACACCTTCAAAAAATTCAATTAAGATATTTTTTTAAAAAAAAGTTAAAATTGAAGCGTAACACAAGAAAAATACTCAATTTTCATGTCGTACTAAAAATACTCCGTAATTGAAGACTAACACACACCAGTTTCATTTTTTTTCAAAAATTTCATAAGAATGCAAAAATTGAAGTCCCACACCTTCGAGAAATTCCATCAAGATATTTTTTCGAAAAATGTTAAAATTAAAGTGTAACAAAAGAAAAATACTCAATTTTCGTGTCTTACTCAAAATACTAAGTAATTGAGGACTAACACACACAAGTTTCAATTTTTTCAAAAATTTCTTAAAAATGCCAAAAACAGAAGTCTAACACCTTCAAAATATTCAATTATGATAATTTTTTTTAAAATGTTCAAATTGAAATGTAATACAAGCAAAATACTCAATTTTGATGTCATACTCAAAATACTCGTAATTGAAGACTAACATACACAAATTTCAATTTTTTCTAAAATTTCTTAAAAATGCAAAAACAGAAGTCTAACACCTTCAAAAAATTCAATCATGATATTTTTAAAAAAAATGTTAAAATTGAAGCGTAACACAAGCAAAATACTCAATTTTCATGGCGTACTCAAAATACTCCTTAATTGAAGACTAACACACACCAATTTCATTTTTTGAAAAATTTCTCAAAAATGCAAAAATTGAAGTCCAACACCTTCGAAAAATTCGATCTAGATATTTTTTAAACAAAATGTTAAAATTGAAGTGTAACAAAAGAAAAATACTCAATTTTCGTGTCATACTCAAAATACTCCGTAATTGAAGACTAACACACACAAATTTCAATTTTTTCCAAAAATTCTTAAAAATGCAAAAACAGAAGTCTAGCACCTTCAAAAAATTGAATTTGATATATTTTTTTAAAAGTGTTAAAATTGAAATGTTATACAAGCAAAATACTCAATTTCCATCTCCAACTCAAAATACTCCGTAATTGAAGACTAACATACACAAATTTCAATTTTTTCCAAAATTTCTGTAAAATGCAAAAATTGAAGTCCAACACCTTCGAAAAATTTAATCAAGATATTTTTTCCAAAATTGTTAAAATGGAAGTGTAACAAAAGAAAAATACTCAATTTTTGTGTCCTACTCAAAATATTCAGTAATTGAAGACTGACACACACAAGTATATATTTTTTCAAAAAATTCTAAAAAATGCCAAAACAGAAGTTTAACACCATCAAAATATTGAATTATGATATTTTTTTTTAAATGTTAAATTTGAAATGTAATACAAGCAAAATACTCAATTTTCATGTCATACTCAAGATACTCCGTAATTGAAGACTAACATACACAAATTACAATTTTTTCCAAAATTTCTGAAAAATGCAAAAACAGAAGTCTAACACCTTCAAAAAATTCAATTATGATATTTTTAAAAAAATGTTAAAATTGAAGCGTAACACAAGAAAAATACTCAATTATCATGTCGTACTCAAAATACTCCGTAATTGAAGACTAACACACACCAATTTCATTTTTTTCAAAATTTTTTTAAAAATGCAAAAATTGAAGTCCAACACCTTCGAAAAATTCAATCAAGATATTTTTTCGATAAATGTTAAAATTGAAGTGTAACAAAAGAAAAATACTCAATTTTCATGACTTACTCAAAATACTCAGTAATTGAAGACTAACACACACAAGTGTCAATTTTTCATAAAATTCTTAAAAATGCAAAAATAGAAGTCTAACACCTTAAAAAAATTCAATTATGATAAATTTTTTTAAAATGTAAAAATGGAAATGTAATACAAGCAAAGTACTCAATTTTCATGTCATACTCAAAATACTCCGTAATTGAAGACTAACATACACAAATTACAATTTTTTCCAAAATTTTTGAAAAATTCAAAAACAAAAGTCTAACACCTTCAAAAATTCAATTATGATATTTTTTAAAAAAATGTTAAAATTGAAGCGTAACACAAGAAAAATACTCAATTTTCGTGTCTTACTCAAAATACTCAATAATTCAAGACTGACACACACAAGTTTCAATTTTTTCAAAAAATTCTAAAAATGCAAAAACAGAAGTCTAACACCTTCCAAATATTCAATTATGATAATTTTTTTTAAATGTCAAAATTGAAATGTAATACAAGCAAAATACTCAATTTTCATGTCATACTCAAAATACTCCGTAATTGAAGACTAACATACACAAATTTCAATTTTTTTAAAATTTCTAAAAAATGTAAAAACAGAAGTCTAACAACATAAAAAAATTCAATTATTATATATTTTTAAAAAATGTTGAAATTGAAGCGTAACACAAGCAAAATACTCAATTTTCATGCCGTACTCAAAATACTCAGTAATTTAAGACTAACACACACCAATTTAATTTTGTTCAAAAATTTCTTAAAAATGCAAAAACAGAAGTCTAACACCTTCAAAATATTCAATTATGATATTTTTTTTTAAAATGTTAAAATTGAAACGTAATACAAAGAAAATACTCAATTTTCATGTCATACTCAAAATACTCCGTAATTGAAGACTAACATACACAAATTACAATTTTTTCCAACATTTCTGAAAAATGCAAAAACAGAAGTCTAACACCTTCAAAAAATTCAATTAAGATATTTTAAAAAAAAAAAGTTAAAATTGAAGCGTAACACAAGAAAAATACTCAATTTTCATGTCGTACTAAAAATACTCCGTAATTGAAGACTAACACACACCAATTTCATTTTTTTTCAAAAATTTCATAAGAATGCAAAAATTGAAGTCCCACACCTTCGAAAAATTCAATCAAGATATTTTTTCGAAAAATGTTAAAATTGAAGTGTAATAAAAGAAAAATACTCAATTTTCGTGTCTTACTCAAAATACTCAGTAATTGAAGACTAACACACACAAGTTTCAATTTTTTAAAAAATTTCTTAAAAATGCAAAAAACAGAAGTCTAACACCTTCCGAATATTTAATTATGATAATTTTTTAAAAAATCTTAAAAACGAAATATAATACAAGTAAAATACTCAATTTTGATGTCATACTCAAAATACTCCGCAATTGAAGACTAACATACACAAATTTCAATTTTTTCAAAAAATTCTTAAAAATGCAAAAACAGAAGTCTAGCACCTTCAAAAAATTCAATTTGATATTTTTTTTTTAAAAGTGTTAAAATTGAAATGTTATACAGGCAAAATACTCAATTTCCATCTCCTACTCAAAATACTCCGTAATTGAAGACTAACATACAGAAATTTCAATTTTTTCAAAAAATTCTTAAAAATGCAAAAACAGAAGTCTAGCAACTTCAAAAAATTCAATTTGATATTTTTTTTTAAAAGTGTTAAAATTGAAATGTTATACAAGCAAAATACTCAATTTCCATCTCCTACTCAAAATACTCCGTAATTGAAGACTAACATACACAAATTTCAATTTTTTCCAAAATTTCTGTAAAATCCAAAAATCGAAGTCCAACACCTTCGAAAAATTTAATCAAGATATTTTTTCAAAAATTGTTAAAATGGAAGTGTAACAAAAGAAAAATACTCAATTTTTGTGTCGTACTCAAAATATTCAGTAATTGAAGACTGACACACAGAAGTATATATTTTTTCAAAAAATTCTAAAAATTGCCAAAACAGAAGTCTAACACCTTCAAAATATTGAATTATGATATTTATTTTTTAAATGTTAAATTTGAAATGTAGTACAAGCAAAATACTCAATTTTCATGTCATACTCAAAATACTCCGTAATTGAAGACTAACATACACAAATTACAATTTTTTTCCAAAATTTCTGAAAAATGCAAAAACAGAAGTCTAACACCTTCAAAAAATTCAATTATGATATTTTTAAAAAAATGTTAAAATTGAAGCGTAACACAAGAAAAATACTCAATTTTCATGTCGTACTCAAAATACTCCGTAATTGAAGACTAACACACACCAATTTCATTTTTTTCAAAAATTTCTTAAAAATGCAAAAATTGAAGTCCAACACCTTCGAAAAATTCAATCAAGATATTTTTTCGATAAATGTTAAAATTGAAGTGTAACAAAAGAAAAATACTCAATTTTCGTGTCTTACTCAAAATACTCAGTAATTGAAGACTAACACACACAAGTTTCAATTTTTTAAAAAATTTCTTTAAAATGCAAAAAACAGAAGTCTAACACCTTTCCAATATTTAATTATGATAATTTTTTTAAAAATCATAAAATTGAAATGTAATACAAGTAAAATACTCAATTTTGATGTCATACTCAAAATACTCCGTAATTGAAGACTAACATACACAAATTTCAATTTTTTCAAAAAATTCTTAAAAATGCAAAAACAGAAGTCTAGCACCTTCAAAAAATTCAATTTGATATATTTTTTTAAAAGTGTTAAAATTGAAATGTTATACAAGCAAAATACTCAATTTCCATCTCCTACTCAAAATACTCCGTAATTGAAGACTAACATACACAAATTTCAATTTTTTCAAAAAATTCTTAAAAATGCAAAAACAGAAGTCTAGCACCTTATAAAAATTCAATTTGATATTTTTTTTTAAAAGTGTTAAAATTGAAATGTTATACAAGCAAAATACTCAATTTCCATCTCCTACTCAAAATACTCCGTAATTGAAGACTAACATACACAAATTTCAATTTTTTCCAAAATTTCTGTAAAATCCAAAAATCGAAGTCCAACACCTTCGAAAAATTTAATCAAGATATTTTTTCAAAAATTGTTAAAATGGAAGTGTAACAAAAGAAAAATACTCAATTTTTGTGTCGTACTCGAAATATGCTGTAATTGAAGACTGACACACAGAAGTATATATTTTTTCAAAAAATTCTAAAAATTGCCAAAACAGAAGTCTAACACCTTCAAAATATTGAATTATGATATATTTTTTTTAAATGTTAAATTTGAAATGTAGTACAAGCAAAATACTCAATTTTCATGTCATACTCAAAATACTCCGTAATTGAAGACTAACATACACAAATTACAATTTTTTCCAAAATTTCTGAAAAATGCAAAAACAGAAGTCTAACACCTTCAAAAAATTCAATTATGATATTTTAAAAAAAATGTTAAAATTGAAGCGTAACACAAGAAAAATACTCAATTTTCATGTCGTACTCAAAATACTCCGTAATTGAAGACTAACACACACCAATTTCATTTTTTTCAAAAATTTCTTAAAAATGCAAAAATTGAAGTCCAACACCTTCGAAAAATTCAATCAAGATATTTTTTCGATAAATGTTAAAATTGAAGTGTAACAAAAGAAAAATACTCAATTTTCATGACTTACTCAAAATACTCAGTAATTGAAGACTAACACACACAAGTTTCAATTTTTTCATAAAATTCTTAAAAATGCAAAAATAGAAGTCTAACACCTTAAAAAAAATTCAATTATGATAAATTTTTTTAAAATGTAAAAATGGAAATGAAATACAAGCAAAGTGCTCAATTTTTATGTCATACTCAAAATACTCCGTAATTGAAGACTAACATACACAAATTACAATTTTTTCCAAAATATTTGAAAAATGCAAAAACAGAAGTCTCACACCTTCAAAAATTCAATTATGATATTTTTTAAAAAATTGTTAAAATTGAAGCGTAACACAAGAAAAATACTCAATTTTCGTGTCTTACTAAAACTACTCAATAATTCAAGACTGACACACACAAGTTTCAATTTTTTCAAAAAATTCTAAGCATGCAAAAACAGAAGTCTAACACCTTCCAAATATTCAATTATGATAATTTTTTTTAAATGTCCAAATTGAAATGTAATACAAGCAAAATACTCAATTTTCTTGTCATACTCAAAATACTCCGTAATTGAAGACTAACATACACAAATTTCAATTTTTTTAAAATTTCTGAAAAATGCAAAAACAGAAGTCTAACAACATAAAAAAATTCAATTATGATATTTTTTTAAAAAATGTTGAAATTGAAGCGTAACACAAGCAAAATACTCAATTTTCATGCCGTACTCAAAATACTCAGTAATTTAAGACTAACACACACCAATTTAATTTTGTTCAAAAATTTCTTAAAAATGCAAAAACAGAAGTCTAACACCTTCAAAATATTCAATTATGATATTTTTTTTAAAATGTTAAAATTGAAATGTAATACAAAGAAAATACTCAATTTTCATGTCATACTCAAAATACTTCGTAATTGAAGACTAACATACACAAATTACAATTTTTTCCAAAATTTCTGAAAAATGCAAAAACAGAAGTCTAACACCTTCAAAAAATTCATTTAAGATATTTTTCAAAAAAAAGTTAAAATTGAAGCGTAACACAAGAAAAATACTCAATTTTCATGTCGTACTAAAAATACTCCGTAATTGAAGACTAACACACACCAATTTCATTTTTTTTCAAAAATTTCATAAGAATGCAAAAATTGAAGTCCCACACCTTCGAAAAATTCAATCAAGATATTTTTTCGAAAAATGTTATAATTGAAGTGTAACAAAAGAAAAATACTCAATTTTCGTGTCTTACTCAAAATACTCAGTAATTGAAGACTAACACACACAAGTTTCAATTTTTTAAAAAATTTCTTAAAAATGCAAAAAACAGAAGTCTAACATCTTCCGAATATTTAATTATGATAATTTTTTAAAAATCTTAAAATTGAAATGTAATACAAGCAAAATACTCAATTTTGATGTCATACTCAAAATACTCCGTAATTGAAGACTAACATACACAAATTTCAATTTTTTCAAAAAATTCTTAAAAATGCAAAAACAGAAGTCTAGCACCTTCAAAAAATTCAATTTGATATTTTTTTTTTAAAAGTGTTAAAATTGAAATGTTATACAAGCAAAATACTCAATTTCCATCTCCTACTCAAAATACTCCGTAATTTAAGACTAACATACACAAATTTCAATTTTTTCAAAAAATTCTTAAAAATGCAAAAACAGAAGTCTAGCACCTTCAAAAAATTCAATTTGATATATTTTTTTAAAAGTGTTAAAATTGAAATGTTATACAAGCAAAATACTCAATTTCCATCTCCTACTCAAAATACTCCGTAATTGAAGACTAACATACACAAATTTCAATTTTTTGAAAAAATTCTTAAAAATGCAAAAACAGAAGTCTAGCACCTTCAAAAAATTCAATTTGATATATTTTTTTTAAAAGTGTTAAAATTGAAATGTTATACAAGCAAAATACTCAATTTCCATCTCCTACTCAAAATACTCCGTAATTGAAGACTAACACACACAAGTTTCAATTTTTTCAAAAATTTCTTAAAAATGCAAAAAACAGAAGTCTGACACCTTCAAAATATTCAATTATGATAATTTTTTTAAAAATGTTCAAATTGGAATGTACTACATGCAAAATACTCAATTTTGATGTCATACTCAAAATACTCCGTAATTGAAGACTAACATACACAAATTACAATTTTTTTTCCAAAATTTCTTAAAAATGCAAAAAACAGAAGTCTAAGACCTTAAAAAAAATTCAATTATGATATTTTTTAAAATAATGCTAAAATTGAAGCGTAACACAAGAAAAATACACAATTTTCATGTCGTACTAAAAATACTCCGTAATTGAAGACTAACACACACACCAATTTAATTTTTTTCAAAAATTTCTTAAAAATGCAAAAATTGAAGTCCAACACTTTAGAAACATTCAAAGAAGATATTTTTTCGAAAAATGTTAAACTTGAAGTGTAACAAAAGAAAAATACTCAATTTTCATGTCTTACTCAAAATACACAGTAATTGAGGACTAACACACACAAGTTTCAATTTTTTCAAAAATTTCCTATAAATGCCAAAAACAGAAGTATATCACCTTCAAAATATTCAATTCTGATAATTTTTTTTAAAATATTCAAATTGAAATGTAATACAAGCAAAATACTCAATTTTGATGTCATACTCAAAATACTCCGTAATTGAAGACTAACATACACAAATTTCAATTTTTCTAAAATTTCTTAAAAATGCAAAAACAGAAGTCTAACACCTTCAAAAAATTCAATCATGATATTTTAAAAAAAAAATCTTAAAATTGAAGCGTAACACAAGCAAAATACTCAATTTTCATGGCGTACTCAAAATACTCCTTAATTGAAGACTAACACACACCAATTTCATTTTTTTCAAAAATTTCTTAAAAATGCAAAAATTGAAGTCCAACACCTTCAAAAAATTCAATCAAGATATTTTTTAAACAAAATGTTACAATTGAAGTGTAACAAAAGAAAAATACTCAATTTTCGTGTCATACTCAAAATACTCCGTAATTGAAGACTAACACACACAAGTTTCAATTTTTTCAAAAAATTCTTAAAAATGCAAAAACAGAAGTCTAGCACCTTCAAAAAATTCAATTTGATATATTTTTTTAAAAGTGTTAAAATTGAAATGTTATACAAGCAAAATACTCAATTTCCATCTCCTACTCAAAATACTCCGTAATTGAAGTAACATACACAAATTTCAAATTTTTCCAAAATTTCTGTTAAATGCAAAAATTGAAGTCCAACACCTTCGAAAAATTTAATCAAGATATTTTTTCAAAAATTGTTAAAATGGAAGTGTAACAAAATAAAAGTACACAATTTTTGTGTCGTACTCAAAATATTCAGTAATTGAAGACTGACACACACAAGTATATATTTTATCAAAAAATTCTAAAAAATGCCAAAACAGAAGTCTAACACCTTCAAAATATTGAATTATGATATATTTTTTTTAAATGTTAAATTTGAAATGTAATACAAGCAAAATACTCAATTTTCATGTCATTCTCAAAATACTCCGTAATTGAAGACTAACATACACAAATTACAATTTTTTCCCAAATTTCTGAAAAATGCAAAAACAGAAGTCTGACACCTTCAAAAATTCAATTATGATATTTTTTAAAAAAATGTTAAAATTGAAGCGTAACACAAGAAAAATACTCAATTTTCGTATCTTACTCAATATACTCAATAATTGAAGACTGACACACACAAGTTTCAATTTTTTCAAAAAATTCAAAAAATTCAAAAATAGAAGTCTAACACCTTCCAAATATTCAATTATGATAATTTTTTTTAAATGTCCAAATTGAAATGTAATACAAGCAAAATACTCAATTTTCATGTCATACTCAAAATACTCAGTAATTGAAGATTAACATACACAAATTTCAATTTTTTTAAAATTTCTGAAAAATGCAAAAACAGAAGTCTAACAACATAAAAAAATTCAATTATGATATTTTTTTTAAAAATGTTGAAATTGAAGCGTAACACAAGCAAAATAATCAATTTTCATGCCGTACTCAAAATACTCGGTAATTTAAGACTAACACACACCAATTTAATTTTGTTCAAAAATTTCTTAAATATGCAAAAATTGAAGTCCAACACCTTCGAAAACATCAATCAAGATATTTTTTCGAAAATTGCTAAAATTGTAGTGTAACAAAAGAAAAATACTGAATTTTCGTATCGTACTCAAAATACTCTGTAAATGAAGACTAACACATACAAGTTTCAATTTTTTCAAAAAATTCTTAAAAATGCAAAAACATAAGTCTAACACCTTCAAAATATTCGATTATGATATTTTTAAAAAAAAATGTTAAAATTGAAATGTAATACAAGCTAAATACTCAATTTGCATGTCCTAGTCAAAATACTCCGTAATTGAAGACTAACATACACAAATTTCAATTTTTTCCAAAATTTCTGAAAAATGCAAAAACAGAAGACTAACACCTTCAAAAAAATTCAATACTGATATTTTTTAGAAAAATGTTAAAATAGAAGCGTAACACAAGCAAAATACTCAATTTTCATGTCGTACTCAAAATACTCCGTAATTGAAGACTAACACACACAAAATTCATTTTTTTGAAAAATTTCTCAAAAATGCAAAAATTGAAGTCCAACACATTCGAAAAGTTCAATCAAGATATTTTTTCGAAAAATGTTAAAATTGAAGTGTGACAAAAGAAAAATACTCAATTTTCGTGCCGTACTCAAAATAATCAGTAATTGAAGACTAACACACACAAGTTTCAATTATGATATTTTTGTAAAAAAATGTTAAAATTGAATTGTAAAACAAGCAAAATACTCAATTTCCATGTCCTACTCAAAATACTCCGGAATTGAACATTAACATACACAAATTTCAATTTTTTCCAAAATTTCTGAAAAATGCAAAAAATTGAAGTCCAACACCTTCGAAAAATTTAATCAAGATATTTTTTCAAATATTGTTAAAATTGAAGTGTAACAAAAGAAAAAGACTCAATTTTTGTGTCGTACTCAAAATATTCAGTAAATGAAGACTGACACACACAAGTTTATATTTTTTCAAAAAAAAATTTTAAATGCAAAAACAGAAGTCTAATACCTTCAAAATATTCAATTAAGATATTTTTTTTAAAAATGTTAAAATTGAAGCGTAACACAAGAAAAATACTCAATTTTTATGTCGTACTCAAAATACTCCGTAATTGAAGACTCACACACACCAATTTCATTTTTTGCTAAAATTTCTTAAAAATGCAAAAATTGAAGTCCAACAACTTCGAAAAATTCAATCAAGATATTTTTTCGAAATTTTTTAAAATTGAAGTGTAACAAAAGAAAAATACTCAATTTTCGTGTCTTCCTCAAAATACTCAGTAATTGAAGACTAACGCACACAAGTTTCAATTTTTTCAAAAAATTCTTAAAAATATAAAAACCGACGTCTAGCACCTTCAAAAAATTCAATTTGATATTTTTTCAAAAAAGTGTTAAAATTGAAATGTAATACAAGCAAAATACTCAATTTGCATGTCCTACTCAAAATACTCTGTAATTGAAGACTAACACACACCAATTTAATTTTGTTCAAAAATTTCTAAAAAATGCAAAAGTTGAAGTCCAACACCTTCGAAAACTTCAATCAAGATATTTTTAAGAAAAATGTTAAAATTGAAGTATAACAAAAGAAAAATACTCAATTTTCGTGTCGTACTCAAAATACTCTGTAATTGAAGACTAACACACATATGTTTCAATTTTTTCAAAAAAGTCTTAAAAATGCAAAAACAAAAGTCTAACACCTTCAAAATATTCGATTGTGATATTTTTTTTAAAAATGTTAAAATTGAAATGAAATACAAGCAAAATACTCAAATTGCATGTCCTACTCAAAATACTCCATAATTGAAGACTAACATATACAAATTTCAATTTTTTCCAAAATTTCTGAAAAATGCAAAAATTGAAGTCCAACACCTTCGAAAAATTTAATCAAGATATTTTTTTTAAAAAATTGTTAAAATTGAAGTGTAACAAAAGAAAAATACTCAATTTTGTGTCGTACTCAAAATATTCGGTAATTGAAGACTGACACACACAAGTTTATATTTTTTCATAAAATTCTTAAAAATGCAAAAACAGAAGTCTAACACCGTCAAATTATTCAATAATGATATTTTTTTTTAAAAAGTTGAAATTGAAAAGTAATACAAGCAAAATACTCAACTTTCATGTCATACCCAAAATACTCCGTAATTGAAGACTAACATACACAAATTACAATTTTTTCAAAAAATTCTTAAAAATGCAAAAACAGAAGTCTAACACCTTCAAAATATTCAATTATGATATTTTTTATAAAAAATGTTAAAATTGAAATGTAATACAAGAAAAATACTCAATTTGCATGTCGTACTCAAAATACTCCGTAATTGAAGGCTAACATACACAAATTTCAATTTTTTCCAAATTTTCTGAAAAATGTAAAAGCTGAAGTCCAACACCTTCGAAAAATTTAATCAAGATATTTTTTTCAAATATTTTTAAAATTGAAGTGTAACAAAAGAAAAATACTCAATTTTTTTGTCGTACTCAAAATATTCAGTAATTGAAGACTGACACACGCAAGTTTATATTTTTTCAAAAAATTCTTAAAAATGCAAAAAAAGAAGTCTAACACCTGCAAAATATTCAATTACGATATTTTTTTAAAAAAATGTTAAAATTGAAGTGTAACACAAGCAAAATACTCAAAATACTCCGTAATTGAAGACTAACATAGACAAATTTCAATTTTTTCCAAAATTTTTGAAAAATGCAAAAATTGAAGTGTAACACCTTCAAAAAATTCCATGATGATATTTTTTTTAAAAATGTTAAAATTGAAGCTTAACACAAGAAAAATACTCAATTTGCATGACGTACTCAAAATACTCCGTAATTAAAGACTAACACACACCAATTTCAATTTTTTCAAAAATTTCTTAAAAATGCAAAAATTGAAGTCCAACACCTTCGAAAAATTCAATCAAGATATTTTTTCGAAAAATGTTAAAATTGAAGTGTAACAAAAGAAAATACTCAATTTTCGTGTCTCACTCAAAATACTGAATAATTGAAGACTGACACACATAAGTTTCAATTTTTTCAAAAAATTCTAAAAATGCAAAAACAGAAGTCGAACACCTTCAAAATATTCAATTATGATAAAAAAAATTTAAATGTCAAAATTGAAACGTATACAAGAAAAATACTCAATTGTCATGTCATACTCAAAATACTCCGTAATTGAAGGCTAACATACACAAATTACAATTTTTTCCAAAATTTCTGAAAAATGCAAAAACAGAAGTCTAACAAACATAAAAAATTAAATTATGATATTTTTTTTAAAAATGTTGAAATTGAAGCGTAACACAAGCAAAATACTCAATTTTCATGTCGTACTCAAAATACTCAGTAATTTAAGACTAACACACACCAATTTAATTTTGTTCAAAAATTTCTTAAAAATGCGAAAATTGAAGTCCAACACCTTCGAAAACTTCAATCAAGATATTTTTTCGAAAAATATTAAAATTGTAGTGTTACAAAAGAAAAATACTCAATTTTCGCGTCGTACTCAAAATACTCTGTAATTGAAGACTGACACACACAAGTTTCAATTTTTTCAAAAAAATCATAAAAATGCAAAAGCAGAAGTCTAACACCTTCAAAATATTCGATTATGAAATTTTTTTTTAAAAATGTTAAAATTGAAATGTAATACAAGCAAAATACTCAATTTTCATGTCATACTCAAAATACTCCGTAATTGAAGACTAACACACACAAAATTCATTTTTTTAAAAAATCGAATTATGATATTATTTAAAAAAATGTTAAAATTGAAGCTTATCACAAGAAAAATACTCAATTTTCATGTCGTACTCAAAATACTCAATAATTGAAGACTGGCACACACAAGTTTCAATTTTTTCAAAAAATTCTAAAAATAGAAATACAGAAGTCTAACACCTTCAAAATATTCAATTATGATAATTTTTTTTTTAATATCAAAATTGAAATGTAATACAAGCAAAATACTCAATTTTCATGTCATACTCAGAATACTCCGTAATAGAAGACTAACATACACAAATTACAATTTTGTCCAAAATTTCTGAAAAATGGAAAAACAGATGACTAACACCTTCAAAAATTCAATTATGATATTATTCGAAAAATGTTAAAATTGAAGTGTAACAAAAGAAAAATACTCAATTTTCGTGTCTTACTCAAAATACTCAGTAATTGAAGACTGACACACATAAGTTTCAATTTTTTCAAAAAATTCTAAAAATGCAAAAACAGAAGTCTAACACCTTCAATATATTCAATTATGATAAAAAAAAATTTAAATGTCAAAATTGAAAGGTAATACAGGAAAAATACTCAATTTTCATGTCATACTCAAAATACTCCGTAATTGAAGACTAACATACATCAATTACAATTTTTTCCAAAATTTCTGAAAAATGCAAAAACAGAAGTCCAACAACATAAAAAAAATTCAATTATGATATTTTTTTTAAAATGTTGAAATTGAAGCGTATCACAAGCAAAATACTCAATTTTCATGCCGTACTCAAAATACTCAGTAATTTAAGACTAACACACACCAATTTAATTTTGTTCAAAAATTTCTTAAAAATGCAAAAATTGAAGACCAACACCTTCGAAATCTTCAATCAAGATATTTTTTCGAAAAATGTTAAAATTGTAGCGTAACAAAAGAAAAATACTCAATTTTCGTGTCGTACTCAAAATACTCTATAATTGAAGACTAACACACACAAGTTTCAATTTTTTCAAAAAAATCTTAAAAATGCAAAAACAGAAGTCTAACACCTTGAAAATATTTGATTATGATATTTTTTTTAAAAATGTGAAAATTGAAATGTAATACAAAGAAAATACTCAATTTGCATGTCCTACTCAAAATACTCCGTAATTGAAGACTAACATACACAAATTACAATTTTTTCCAAAATTTCTTAAATATGCAAAAACAGAAGTCTAACACCTTCAAAAAATTCAATCGTAATATTTTTTAAAAAAATGTTAAAATTGAAGTGTGACACAAGAAAAATACTCAATTTTCATATCGTACTCAAAATACTCCGTAATTGAAGACTAACATACACAAATTTTGATTTTTTCCAAAATTTACGAAAAATGCAAAAATTGAAGTCTAACACCTTCAAAAAATTCAATTATGATATTTTTTAAAGAAATGTTAAAATTGAAGCTTCTCACAAGAAAAATACTCAATTTTCTTGTCGTACTCAAAATACTCCGTAATTGATGACTAACACACACCAATTTCATTTTTTTTCAAAAATTTCTTAAAAATGCAAAAATTGAAGTCCAACACCTTCGAAAAATTCAATCAAGATATTTTTTCGAAAAATGTTAAAATTCAAGTGTAACAAAAGAAAAAATACCCAATTTTCATGTCATACTCAAAATACTCAATAATTGAAGACTGGCACACACAAGTTTCATTTTTTTCAAAAAATTCTAAAAATAGAAATACAGAAGTCTAACACCTTCAAAATATTCAATTATGATAAAATTTTTTTTAATGTCAAAATTGAAATGTAATACAAGCAAAATACTCAATTTTCATGTCATACTCAGAATACTCCGTAATAGAAGACTAACATACACAAATTACAATTTTTTCCAAAATTTCTGAAAAATGCAAAAACAGATGTCTAACACCTTAAAAAATTCAATTATGAAATTTTTTTGAAAAATGTTAAAATTGAAGTGTAACAAAAGAAAAATACTCAATTTTCGTGTCTTACTCAAAATACTCAGTAATTGAAGACTAACACACACAAGTTTCAATTTTTTCAAAAAATTCATATAAATGCAAAAATAGAAGTCTAACACTTTCAAAATATTCAATTATGACAAAAAAAAATTTAATGTTAAAATTGAAGCGTAACACAAGCAAAATACTTAATTTTCATGTCGTACTCAAAATACTCAGTAATTGAAGACTAACACACACCAATTTCATTTTTTTTTTAAATTCTTAAAAATGCAAAAACAGACGTCTAGCACCTTCCAAAAGTTCAATTTTATATATTTTTTAAAAAAGTGTTCAAATTGAAATGTAATACAAGCAAAATACTCCATTTCCATGTCCTACTCAAAATACTCCGGAATTGAAGACTAACATACACAAATTTCAATTTTTTCCAAAATTTCTGAAAAATGCAAAAATTGAAGTCCAAGACCTTCGAAAAATTTCATCAAGATATTTTTTCAAAAATTGTTAAAATTGAAGTGTAACAAAAGAAAAAGACTCAATTTTTGTGTCATACTCAAAATATTCAGTAATTGAACACTGACAAACACAAGTTTATATTTTTTCAAAAAAAATTTTAAAATGCAAAAACAAAAGTCTAATACCTTCAAAATATTCAACTATGATATGTTTTTTTTAAATGTTAAAATTGAAGCGTAACACAAGAAAAATACTCAATTTTCATGTCGTACTCAAAATAATCCGTAATTGAAGACTCACACACACCAATTTCATTTTTTGCTAAAATTTCTTAAAAATACAAAAATTGAAGTCCAACACCTTCGAAAAATTCAATCGAGATATTTTTTAGAAAAATGTTAAAATTGAAGTGTAACAAAAGAAAAATACTCAATTTTCGTGTCTTACTCAAAATACTCAGTAATTGAAGACTAACGCACACAAGTTTCATTTTTTTCAAAAAATTCTTAAAAATATAAAAACAGATGTCTAGCACCTTCAAATAATTGAATTTGATATTTTTTTTAAAAATGTTAAAATTGAAGCGTAACACAAGAAAATACTCAATTTTCATGTGTTACTCAAAATACTCCGTAATTGAAGACTAACACACACCAATTTCATTTTTTTCAAAAGTTTCTGAAAAATGCAAAAATTGAAGTCCAACACCTTCCAAAAATTCAATGAAGATATTTGTTTGAGAAATGTTAAAATTGAAGTGTAACAAAATAAAAATACTCAATTTTTGTGTGGTACTCAAAATATTCAGTAATTGAAAACTGACACACACAAGTTTATATTTTTTCAAAATTTCTTAAAAATGAAAAAACAGAAGTCTAACACCTTCAAAATATTCAATTATGATATATTTTTTTTAAATGTTAAAATTGAAATGTAATACAAGAAAAATATTCAATTTTCGTGTCATACTCAAAATACTCCGTAATTGAAGACTGACATACACGAATTTAATTTTTTTCCCAAATTTCCGAAAAATGCAAGAACAGAAGTCTAACACCTTCAAAAAATTCGATTATGATATTTTTTTTAAAAATGTTAAAATTGAAGTATAACATAAGCAAAATACTCAATTTTCATGTCGTACTCTAAATTCTCCGTAATTGAAGACTAACACACTATTTTCATTTTTTTCAAAAATTTCTTTAAAATACAAAAATTGTAGTCTAAGACCTTCGAAAAATTCCATCGAGATATTTTGTCAAAAAATGTTAAAATTGAAGTGTAACAAAAGCAAAATACCCAATTTTCGTGTCGTACTCAAAATACTCCGTAATTTAAGAAAAACACACACAAGTTTCAATTTTTTCAAAAAATTCTTAAAAATGCAAAAACAGAAGTCTAACACCTTAAAAAAATTCAATTATGATATTTTTTCAAAAATTGTTAAAATTGAAATGTAACAAAAGAAAAATACCCAATTTTCATGTCGTACTCAAAATACTCCGTAATTAAAGACGAACATACAAAAATTTCAATTTTTTACAAAAAATTCTTAAAAATGCAAAAACAGAAGTCTAACACATTCAAAAAACTCAATTATGATATTTTTTAAAAAAATGCTCAAATTGAAGTGTAAGACATGCAAAATACTCAATTTTCATTTCGTACTAAAAATACTCCGTCATTGAAGACTAACACACACAAATTTCATTTTTAAAAAAATTTCTTAAAAATGCAAAAATTGAAGTCTAACACCTTCGAAAAATTCAATCAAGATATTTTTTCCAAAAAGGTTAATATTGAAGTTTAACTAAAGAAAAATACTCAATTTTCGTGTCGTACTCAAAATACTCAGTAATTGAAGACTAAAACGCACAAGTTTCAATTTTTTAAAAAAATTCTTATAAATGCAAAAACAGAAGTCTAACACCTTCAAAAAGAAATTCAATTATGATATTTTTTAAAAAATTTGTAAAATTGAAATATAATACAAGCAAAATACTCAATTTTTATGTCGTACTCGAAATACTCCGTAATTGAAGACTAACAAACACAAATTTCACTTTTTTTAAAAATTTCTTAAAAATGCCAAAATTGAAGTCTAACACCTTTGACAAATTCAATCAAGATATTTTTTAAAAAATGTTAATAATGAAGTTTAACAAAAGAAAAATACTCAATTTTTGTGTCGTACTCGAAATACTCAGTAATAGAAGACTAACACACACAAGTTTCAATTTTTTCAAAAAATTCGTAAAAATGCAAAAACAGAAGTCTAACACCTTCAAATTATTCGATTATGATATTTTTTTAAAAAAATGTTAAAATTGAAATGTAATACAAGCAAAATACTCAATTTGCATGTCCTTCTAAAAATACTCCGTAATTGAAGACAAACATACACAAATTTCAATTTTTTCCAAAATTTCTGAAAAATGCAAAAATGGATGTCCAACACCTTCGAAAAATTTCATCATGATATTTTTTCAAAAATTGTTAAAATTGAAGTGTAACAAATGAAAAATACTCAATTTTGTGTCGTACTCAAAATATTCCGTAATTGAAGACTGACACACACAAGTTTATATTTTTTCATAAAATTCTTAAAAATGCAAAAACAGTAGTCTAACACCTTCAATTTATTCAATTATGATATTTTTATTTAAAATGTTAAAATTGAAATGTAATACAAGAAAAATACTCAATTTTCATGTCATACTCAAAATACTCCGTAATTGAAGACTAACATAAAAACATTACAATTTTTTTCCAAAATTTCTAAAAAATGCAAAAACAAAAGTCTAACACCTTCAAAAAATTCAATCCGGATATTTTTAAGAAAAATGTTAAAATAGAAGCGTAACACAAGCAAAATACACAATTTTCATGTCGTACTCAAAATACTCCGTAATTGAAGACTAACACACACAAAATTCATTTTTTTGAAAAATTTCTCAAAAATGCAAAAATTGAAGTCCAACACCTTCGAAAACTTCAATCAAGATATTTTTTAGAAAAATGTTAAAATTGAAGTGTGACAAAAGAAAAATACTCAATTTTCGTGTCGTACTCAAAATACTCAGTAATTGAAGACTAACACACAGAAGTTTCAATTTTTTGAAAAAATTCTTAAAAATGCAAAAACAGAAGTCTAACACATTCAAAATATTCAATTATGATATTTTTTTTTCAAATGTTAAAATTGAAATGTAATACATGCAAAATACACAATTTGCATGTCCTACTCAAAATACTCCGTAATTGAAGGCTAACATACACAAATTTCAATTTTTTCCAAAATTTCTGATAAATGCAAAAATTGAAGTCCCACACCTTCGAAAAATTTAATCAAGATATTTTTTCAAAAATTGTTAAAATTGAAGTGTAACAAAAGAAAAATACTCAATTTTTGTGTCGTACTCAAAATATTCAGTATTTGAAGACTGACACACGCAAGTTCATATTTTTTCCAAAATTTCTTAAAAATGCAAAAACAGAAGTCTAACACCTTCAAAAAATTCAATCGTAATATTTTTTAAAAAAATGTTAAAATTGAAGTGTGACACAAGAAAAATACTCAACTTTCATATCGTACTCAAAATACTCCGTAATTGAAGACTAACATACACAAATTTCGATTTTTTCCAAAATTTACGAAAAATGCAAAAATTGAAGTCTAACACCTTCAAAAAAATTCAATTATGATATTTTTTAAAGAAATGTAAAAATTGAAGCTTCACACAAGAAAAATACTCAATTTTCTTGTCGTACTCAAAATACTCCGTAATTGATGACTAACACACACCAATTTCATTTTTTTTCAAAAATTTCTTAAAAATGCAAAAATTGAAGTCCAACACCTTCGAAAAATTCAATCAAGATATTTTTTCGAAAAATGTTAAAATTGAAGTGTAACAAAAGAAAGAATACCCAATTTTCATGTCATACTCAAAATACTCAATAATTGAAGACTAACACACATAAGTTTCAATCTTTTCAAAAAATTCTAAAAATGCAAAAACAGAAGTCTAACACCTTCAAAATATTCAATTATGATAAAAAAAATTTAAATGTCAAAATTGAAATGTAAAACAGGCAAAATACTCAATTTTCATATCATTCTCAAAATACTCCGTAATTGAAGACTAACATACACAAATTACAATTTTTTCCTAAATTTCTGAAAAATGCAAAAACAGAAGTCCAACAACATAAAAAAATTCAATTATGATATTTTTTTAAAAATGTTGAAATTGCAGCGTAACACAAGCAAAATACTCAATTTTCATGCCGTACTCAAAATACTCAGAAATTTAAGACTAACACACACCAATTTAATTTTGTTCAAAAATTTCTTAAAAATGCAAAAATTGAAGACCAACACCTCCGAAAACTTCAATCAAGATATTTTTTCGAAAAATGTTAAAATTGTAGCGTAACAAAAGAAAAATACTCAATTTTCGTGTCGTACTCAAAATACTCTGTAATTGAAGACAAACACACACAAGTTTCAATTTTTTCAAAAAATTCTTAAAAAAGCAAAAACAGAAGTCTAACACCTTCAAATTATTCGATTATGATATTTTTTTTAAAAATGATAAAATTGAAATGTAATACAAGGAAAATACTCAATTTGCATGTCCTACTCAAAATACTCCGTAATTGAAGACTAACATACACAAATTACAATTTTTACCAAAATTTCTTAAAAATGCAAAAACAGAAGTCGAACACCTTCAAAAAATTCAATCCAAATATTTTTTAAAAAAATTGTTAAAATTGAAGTGTGACACAAAAAAAATACTCAATTTTCATATCGTACTCAAAATACTCCGTAATTGAAGACTAACATACACAAATTTCGATTTTTTTCGAAAATTTCTGAAAAATGCAAAAATTGAAGTCTAACACCTTCAAAAAATTCAATTATGATATATTTTTTTAAAATGTTAAAATTGAAGCTTAACACAAGAAAAATACTCAATTATCATGTCGTACTCAAAATACTCCGTAATTGAAGACTAACAGACACCAATTTCAATTTTTTCCAAAAATTTCTTAAAAATGCAAAAATTGAAGTCCAACACCTTCGAAAAATTCAATCAAGATATTTTTTCGAAAAATGTTAAAATTGAAGTGTAACAAAAGAATAATACTCAATTTTCGTGTCTTACTCAAAATACTCAATAATTGAAGACTGGCACACACAAGTTTCAATTTTTTGAAAAAATTCTAAAAATACAAATACAGAAGTCCACCACCTTCAAAATATTCAATTATGATAATTCTTTTTTTAATGTCAAAATTGAAATGTAATACAAGCAAAATACTCAAATTTCATGTCATACTCAGAATACTCCGTAATAGAAGACTAACATACACAAGTTTCAATTTTTTCAAAAAATTCTTATAAATGCAAAAATAGAAGTCTAACACTTTCAAAATAGTCAATTATGACAATTTTTTTTTAAATGTTAAAATTGAAATGTAACACAAGCAAAATATTCCGTAATTGAAGACTAACATACAAAAATTTAAATTTTTTCCAACAATTCTGAAAAATGCAAAAACAGAAGTCTAACCGCTTCTAAAAATTCAATTATGATATATTTTTTTAAAATGTTAAAATTGAAGTGTAACACAAGCAGAATACTCAATTTTCATGTCGTACTCCAAATACTCCGTAATTGAAGATTAACACACACAAATTTCATTTTTTTCAAAAAATTCTTAAAAATGCAAAAACAGAATCACCTTCAAAAAAATTCAACTATGATATTTTTTTAAAAATGTTAAAATGGAAATGTAATACAATCAAAATACTCAATTTTCATGTCATACTCAAAATACTCCGTAATTGAAGACTAACATACACCAATTTCATTTTTTTCAAAAATTTCTACAAAATGCAAAAATTGAAGTCCAACACCTCCGAAAAATTCAATCAAGATATTTTTTCGAAAAATGTTAAAATTGAAGTGTAACAAAAGAAAAATACTCAATTTTCATATCTTACTCAAAATACTCAGTAATTGAAGACTAACACACACAAGTTTCAATTTTATCAAAAAATTCTTAAAAATGCAAAAACAGAAGTCTAACACCTTCAAAATATTTAATTATGATTATTTTTTTAAAAATGTTAAAATTGAAATGTAATACAAGCAAAATACTAAATTTTCGTGTCATACTCAAAATACTCTTTAATTGAAGACTAACATACACAAATTACAATTTTTTCCAAAATTTCTGAAAAATGCAAAAACAGAAGTCTAACACCTTAAAAAAATTCAATTATGATATTTTTTTTTTAAAATGTTAAAATTGAAGCGTAACACAAGAAAAATACTCAATTCTCATGTCGTACTCAAAATACTCCGTTATTGAAGACAAACACACACCAATTTCATTTTTTTCAAAAATTTCTTAAAACTGCAAAAATTGAAGTCCAACACCTTCGAAAAATTCAATCAAGTTATTTTTTCGAAAAATGTTAAAATTGAAGTGTAACAAAAGAAAAATACTCAATTTTCATGTCTTACTCAAAATACTCAGTAATTGAAGACTAACGCACACAAGTTTCAATTTTTTCAAAAAATTCATAAAAATGAAAAAATAGAAGTTTGACACCTTCAAAATATTCAATTATGATATTTTTTTTAAAAATGTTAAAATTGAAATGTAATACAAGCAAAATACTCAATTTTCATGTCGTACTCAAAATACTCCGTAATTGAAGACTAACACACACCAATTTCATTTTTTTCAAAAATTTCTGAAAAATGCAAAAACAGAAGTCCAACACCTTCAAAAAATTCAATTATGATATTTTTTAAAAAAATGTTAAAATTGAAGCGTAACACAAGAAAAATACACAATTTTCATGTCGTGCTCAAAATACTCCGTAATTGAAGACTAACACACACCAATTTCATTTTTTCAAAAATTTCTTAAAAATGCAAAAATTGAAGTCCAACACCTTCGAAAAATTCAATCTAGATATTTTTTCGAAAAATGTTAAAATTGAAGTGTAACAAAATAAAAATACTCAATTTTTGTGTCGTACTCAAAATATTCAGTAATTGAAGACTGACACACACAAGTTTATATTTTTTCAAAAAATTCTTAAAAATGAAGAAACAGAAGTCTAACCACCTTCAAAATATTCAATTATGATATTTTTTTTGAAATGTTAAAATTGAAATTTAATAAAAGCAAAATACTCAATTTTCATGCCATACTCAAAATACTCCGTAATTGAAGACTAACATACACAAATTACAATTTTTTCCAAAATTTCTGAAAAATGCAAAAACAGAAGTCTAACACCTTTAAAAAATTCAATTATGATATTTTTTTAATTTTTTTTAAAATTGAAGCATAACACAACCAAAATACTAAATTTTCATGTCGTACTCAAAATACTCCGTAATTGAAGACTAACACACCAATTTCATTTTTTTCAAAAATTTCCTAAAAATAAAAAAATTGAAGTCCAACACCTTCGAAAAATTCAATCAAGATATTTTTCAAAAAATGCTAAAATGGAAGTGTAACAAAAAGAAAAATACTGAATTTTCGTGTCGTGCTCAAAATACTCAGTAATTGAAGACTATCACACATAAGTTTCAATTTTTTCAAAATATTCTTAAATATGCAAAAACAAAAGTCTAACACATTCAAAAAATTCAATTATGATATTTTTTTAATAAATGTTAAAATTGAAGTGTAACACAAGCAAAATACTCATTTTCATGTCCTACTCCAAATACTCTGTAATTAAAGACCAACACACACAAATTTCATTTTTTTCAACAATTTCTGAAAAATGCAAAAATTGAAGTCTGACACCTTCGAAAAGTTCAATCAAAATATTTTTTCATAAAATGTTAAAATCGAAGGGTAACAAAAGCAAAATACCCAATTTTCGTGTCGTACTCAAAATACTCCGTAATTTAAGACTAACACACAGTAGTTTCAATTTTTTCAAAAAATTATTAAAAATGCCAAAACAGAAGTCAGACACCTTCAAAAAAATTAAATTGTGATATTTATTAAAAAAATGGTAAAATTGAAGCATAAGACAAGCAAAATACTCAATTTTCTTGTCGTACTCAAAATACTCCGTAATTGAAGACTTAACATATACAAATTTAAATTTTTTCCAACATTTCAGAAAAATGCAACTACAGAAGTCTAACACCTTCAAAAAATTCAATTATGATATTTTTTTTTAAATATTAAAATTGAAGTGTAACACAAGCAAAATACTCAATTTTCATGTCGTACTCCAAATACTCCGTAATTGAAGACTAACACACACAAATTTCATTTTTTTCAAAAATTTCATAAAAATGCAAAATCTGAAGTCTAACACCTTCGAAAAATTCAATTATGATATTTTTTTAAAAAATTGTAAAATTTAACTGTAACAGAAGAAAAATACTCAATTTTCATGGCGTACTCAAAATACTCCGTAATTGAAGACTAAGACACATAAGTTTCAAATTTGTCCAAAATTTCTGAAAAATTCAAAAACATAAGTCTAACACCTTGAAAAAATTCAATTAAGATATTTTTTTTTAAAATGTTCAAATTGAAGCGTAACACAAGCAAAATACTCAATTTTCATGTCATACTCAAAATACTCCGTAATTGAAGACTAACACACACAAATTTCATTTTTTTTAAAAAAATCCTTAAAAATGCAAAAATTGAAATATAACACCTTCGAAAAATTCAATCAAGATATTTTAAAAAAAAACGTTAATATTGAATTTTAACAAAAGAAAAATACTCAATTTTCGAGTCGTACCCGAAATACTCAGTAATTTAAGACTAAAACACACAAGTTTTAATTTTTCCAAAAAATTCTAAAAAATGGAAAAACAGAAGTCTAACACCTTCGAAAAAATTAAATTATGATATTTTTTTTAAATGGTAAGATTGAAATGTAATACAAACAAAATACTAAATTTTCGTGTCATACTCAAAATACTCCGTAATTGAAGACTAGCATACACAAATTTCAATTTTTTCCAATATTTCTTAAAAATGCAAAAACATTAGTCTAACAACTTAAAAAAATGCAATTATGATATTTTTTTAAATTTTTTTCAAAATTGAAGCGTAACACAAGAAAAATACTCAATTTTCATGTCTTACTCAAAATACTCCGTAAATGAAGACTAACACACACAAATTTCATTTTTTTCAAAAATTTCTTACAAATGCAAAAACAGAAGTCTAACACCTTCGAAAAATTCCATTATCATATTTTTTTTTAAAATTGTAAAATTCAAGTGTAACAGAAGCAAAATACTCAATTTTCATGTCGTACTCAAAATACTCTGTAATATAAGACTAAAACTCGCATTTCAATTTTTCCAAAAATTTCTTCCAAATATAAAAACCGAAGTCTAACACCTTCGAAAAATTCAATAATGATATTTTATTAAAAAATGATAAAATTAAAGTGTAACAAAAGCAAAATACTCAATCTTCATTTCGTAATCAAAATACTCAGCAATTGAAGACTATAACACACAAGTTTCAATTTTATCAAAAAATTCTTAAAAATTCAAAAACAGAAGTCCAACACCTTCAAAAAATTAAATTATGATATTTTTTTAAAAAAAATGCTTAAATTGAAGCGTAACACAAGCAAAATATTCAATTTTCATGTCGTACTCAACATACTCCGTAATTGAAGACTAACACACACACCAATTCCAATTTTTTCAAAAAATTCTTAAAAATTCAAAAACAGCAGTCCAACACCTTCGAAAAATTAAATTATGATATTTTTTTTAAAAAATGTTAAAATTGAAGCGTAACACAAGCAAAATATTCAATTTTCATATCGTACTCAAAATACTCCATAATTGAAGACTAACACACACACGAATTTCATTTTGTTCAAAAATTTCATAAAAATGCAAAAATTGAAGTCCAACACCTTCGAAAAATTCAATCAAGATATTTTTTTTAAAAATGTCCAAATTGAAGTGTAACAAAAGAAAAATACTATATTTTTCGTGTTGTAATCAAAATACACAGTAATTGAAGACTAACACACACAAGTTTCAATTTTTTCGAAAAATTCTTAAACATGCAAAAACAGAAGTCTAACACCTTCAAAAAATTCAATTATGATATTTTTTTTTTAAATGTTAAAATTGAAGTGTAACACAAGCAAAATACTCATTTTCATGTCGTACTCCAAATACTCTGTAATTTAAGACTAACACACACAAATTTCAATTTTTTCAAAAAATTTCTGAAAAATGCAAAAATAAAAGTCTAACACCTTCAAAAAATTCCTTCAAGATATTTTTTCAAAAAATATTAAAATTGAATGGTAACAAAAGCAAAATACCCAATTTTCGTGTCGTACTCAAAATACTCCGTAATTTAAGACTAACACACACAAGTTTCAATTTTTTCAAAAAATTCTTAAAAATGCAAAAACAAAAGTTTAACACCTTCAAAAAAATTCAATTATAATATTTATTAAAAAAATTGTAAAATTGAAGCATAACACAAGCAAAATACTCAATTTTCATGTGGTACTCAAGTTACTCCGTAATTGAAGACTTAACATACACAAATTTAAATTTTTTCCAACATTTTTGAAAAATGCAACAACAGAAGTCTAACACCTTCAAAAAATTCAATTATGATTTTTTTTTTTAAAATATTAAAATTGAAGTGTAACACAAGCAAAATACTCAATTTTCATGTCGTACTCCAAATACTCCGTAATTGAAGACTAACACACACAAATTTCATTTTTTTCAAAAATTTCATAAAAATGCAAAATCTGAAGTCTAACACCTTCGAAAAATTCAATTATGATATTTTTTAAAAAAATTGTAAAATTTAACTGTAACAGAAGAAAAATACTCAATTTTTAGGGCGTACTCAAAATACACCGCAATTGAAGACTAAGACACACAAGTTTCAAATTTGTCCAAAATTTCTGAAAAATTCAAAAACATAAGTCTAGCACCTTCAAAAAATTCAATTATGATATTTTTTTTTTAAAATGTTAAAATTGAAGCGTAACACAAGAAAAATACTCAATTCTCATGTCGTACTCAAAATACTCCGTTATTGAAGACAAACACACACCAATTTCATTTTTTTCAAAAATTTCTTAAAACTGCAAAAATTGAAGTCCAACACCTTCGAAAAATTCAATCAAGTTATTTTTTCGAAAAATGTTAAAATTGAAGTGTAACAAAAGAAAAATACTCAATTTTCATGTCTTACTCAAAATACTCAGTAATTGAAGACTAACGCACACAAGTTTCAATTTTTTCAAAAAATTCATAAAAATGAAAAAATAGAAGTTTGACACCTTCAAAATATTCAATTATGATATTTTTTTTAAAAATGTTAAAATTGAAATGTAATACAAGCAAAATACTCAATTTTCATGTCGTACTCAAAATACTCCGTAATTGAAGACTAACACACACCAATTTCATTTTTTTCAAAAATTTCTGAAAAATGCAAAAACAGAAGTCCAACACCTTCAAAAAATTCAATTATGATATTTTTTAAAAAAATGTTAAAATTGAAGCGTAACACAAGAAAAATACACAATTTTCATGTCGTGCTCAAAATACTCCGTAATTGAAGACTAACACACACCAATTTCATTTTTTCAAAAATTTCTTAAAAATGCAAAAATTGAAGTCCAACACCTTCGAAAAATTCAATCTAGATATTTTTTCGAAAAATGTTAAAATTGAAGTGTAACAAAATAAAAATACTCAATTTTTGTGTCGTACTCAAAATATTCAGTAATTGAAGACTGACACACACAAGTTTATATTTTTTCAAAAAATTCTTAAAAATGAAGAAACAGAAGTCTAACCACCTTCAAAATATTCAATTATGATATTTTTTTTGAAATGTTAAAATTGAAATTTAATAAAAGCAAAATACTCAATTTTCATGCCATACTCAAAATACTCCGTAATTGAAGACTAACATACACAAATTACAATTTTTTCCAAAATTTCTGAAAAATGCAAAAACAGAAGTCTAACACCTTTAAAAAATTCAATTATGATATTTTTTTAATTTTTTTTAAAATTGAAGCATAACACAACCAAAATACTAAATTTTCATGTCGTACTCAAAATACTCCGTAATTGAAGACTAACACACCAATTTCATTTTTTTCAAAAATTTCCTAAAAATAAAAAAATTGAAGTCCAACACCTTCGAAAAATTCAATCAAGATATTTTTTAAAAAAATGCTAAAATGGAAGTGTAACAAAAAGAAAAATACTGAATTTTCGTGTCGTGCTCAAAATACTCAGTAATTGAAGACTATCACACATAAGTTTCAATTTTTTCAAAATATTCTTAAATATGCAAAAACAAAAGTCTAACACCTTCAAAAAATTCAATTATGATATTTTTTTAATAAATGTAAAAATTGAAGTGTAACACAAGCAAAATACTCATTTTCATGTCCTACTCCAAATACTCTGTAATTAAAGACCAACACACACAAATTTCATTTTTTTCAACAATTTCTGAAAAATGCAAAAATTGAAGTCTGACACCTTCGAAAAGTTCAATCAAAATATTTTTTCATAAAATGTTAAAATCGAAGGGTAACAAAAGCAAAATACCCAATTTTCGTGTCGTACTCAAAATACTCCGTAATTTAAGACTAACACACAGTAGTTTCAATTTTTTCAAAAAATTATTAAAAATGCCAAAACAGAAGTCAGACACCTTCAAAAAAATTAAATTGTGATATTTATTAAAAAAATGGTAAAATTGAAGCATAAGACAAGCAAAATACTCAATTTTCTTGTCGTACTCAAAATACTCCGTAATTGAAGACTTAACATATACAAATTTAAATTTTTTCCAACATTTCAGAAAAATGCAACTACAGAAGTCTAACACCTTCAAAAAATTCAATTATGATATTTTTTTTTAAATATTAAAATTGAAGTGTAACACAAGCAAAATACTCAATTTTCATGTCGTACTCCAAATACTCCGTAATTGAAGACTAACACACACAAATTTCATTTTTTTCAAAAATTTCATAAAAATGCAAAATCTGAAGTCTAACACCTTCGAAAAATTCAATTATGATATTTTTTTTAAAAATTGTAAAATTTAACTATAACAGAAGAAAAATACTCAATTTTCATGGCGTACTCAAAATACTCCGTAATTGAAGACTAAGACACATAAGTTTCAAATTTGTCCAAAATTTCTGAAAAATTCAAAAACATAAGTCTAACACCTTCAAAAAATTCAATTAAGATATTTTTTTTTAAAATGTTCAAATTGAAGCGTAACACAAGCAAAATACTCAATTTTCATGTCATACTCAAAATACTCCGTAATTGAAGACTAACACACACAAATTTCATTTTTTTTAAAAAAATCCTTAAAAATGCAAAAATTGAAATATAACACCTTCGAAAAATTCAATCAAGATATTTTAAAAAAAAACGTTAATATTGAATTTTAACAAAAGAAAAATACTCAATTTTCGAGTCGTACCCGAAATACTCAGTAATTTAAGACTAAAACACACAAGTTTTAATTTTTCCAAAAAATTCTAAAAAATGGAAAAACAGAAGTCTAACACCTTCGAAAAAATTAAATTATGATATTTTTTTTAAATGGTAAGATTGAAATGTAATACAAACAAAATACTAAATTTTCGTGTCATACTCAAAATACTCCGTAATTGAAGACTAGCATACACAAATTTCAATTTTTTCCAATATTTCTTAAAAATGCAAAAACATTAGTCTAACAACTTAAAAAAATGCAATTATGATATTTTTTTAAATTTTTTTCAAAATTGAAGCGTAACACAAGAAAAATACTCAATTTTCATGTCTTACTCAAAATACTCCGTAAATGAAGACTAACACACACAAATTTCATTTTTTTCAAAAATTTCTTACAAATGCAAAAACAGAAGTCTAACACCTTCGAAAAATTCCATTATCATATTTTTTTTTAAAATTGTAAAATTCAAGTGTAACAGAAGCAAAATACTCAATTTTCATGTCGTACTCAAAATACTCTGTAATATAAGACTAAAACTCGCATTTCAATTTTTCCAAAAATTTCTTCCAAATATAAAAACCGAAGTCTAACACCTTCGAAAAATTCAATAATGATATTTTATTAAAAAATGATAAAATTAAAGTGTAACAAAAGCAAAATACTCAATCTTCATTTCGTAATCAAAATACTCAGCAATTGAAGACTATAACACACAAGTTTCAATTTTATCAAAAAATTCTTAAAAATTCAAAAACAGAAGTCCAACACCTTCAAAAAATTAAATTATGATATTTTTTTAAAAAAAATGCTTAAATTGAAGCGTAACACAAGCAAAATATTCAATTTTCATGTCGTACTCAACATACTCCGTAATTGAAGACTAACACACACACCAATTCCAATTTTTTCAAAAAATTCTTAAAAATTCAAAAACAACAGTCCAACACCTTCGAAAAATTAAATTATGATATTTTTTTTTAAAAATGTTAAAATTGAAGCGTAACACAAGCAAAATATTCAATTTTCATATCGTACTCAAAATACTCCATAATTGAAGACTAACACACACACGAATTTCATTTTGTTCAAAAATTTCATAAAAATGCAAAAATTGAAGTCCAACACCTTCGAAAAATTCAATCAAGATATTTTTTTTAAAAATGTCCAAATTGAAGTGTAACAAAAGAAAAATACTATATTTTTCGTGTTGTAATCAAAATACACAGTAATTGAAGACTAACACACACAAGTTTCAATTTTTTCGAAAAATTCTTAAACATGCAAAAACAGAAGTCTAACACCTTCAAAAAATTCAATTATGATATTTTTTTTTTAAATGTTAAAATTGAAGTGTAACACAAGCAAAATACTCATTTTCATGTCGTACTCCAAATACTCTGTAATTTAAGACTAACACACACAAATTTCAATTTTTTCAAAAAATTTCTGAAAAATGCAAAAATAAAAGTCTAACACCTTCAAAAAATTCCTTCAAGATATTTTTTCAAAAAATATTAAAATTGAATGGTAACAAAAGCAAAATACCCAATTTTCGTGTCGTACTCAAAATACTCCGTAATTTAAGACTAACACACACAAGTTTCAATTTTTTCAAAAAATTCTTAAAAATGCAAAAACAAAAGTTTAACACCTTCAAAAAAATTCAATTATAATATTTATCAAAAAAATTGTAAAATTGAAGCATAACACAAGCAAAATACTCAATTTTCATGTGGTACTCAAGTTACTCCGTAATTGAAGACTTAACATACACAAATTTAAATTTTTTCCAACATTTTTGAAAAATGCAACAACAGAAGTCTAACACCTTCAAAAAATTCAATTATGATTTTTTTTTTTTAAATATTAAAATTGAAGTGTAACACAAGCAAAATACTCAATTTTCATGTCGTACTCCAAATACTCCGTAATTGAAGACTAACACACACAAATTTCATTTTTTTCAAAAATTTCATAAAAATGCAAAATCTGAAGTCTAACACCTTCGAAAAATTCAATTATGATATTTTTTTAAAAAATTGTAAAATTTAACTGTAACAGAAGAAAAATACTCAATTTTTATGGCGTACTCAAAATACACCGCAATTGAAGACTAAGACACACAAGTTTCAAATTTGTCCAAAATTTCTGAAAAATTCAAAAACATAAGTCTAGCACCTTCAAAAAATTCAATTATGATATTTTTTTTTTAAATGTTCAAATTGAAGCGTAACACAAGCAAAATACTCAATTTTCATGTCATACTCAAAATACTCCGTAATTGAAGACTAACACACACAAATTTCATTTTTTTTAAAAAAATCCTTAAAAATGCAAAAATTGAAATCTAACACCTTCGAAAAATTCAGTCAAGATATTTTTGAAAAAAATGTTAATATTGAAATTTAACAAAAGAAAAATATTCAATTTTCGTGTCGTACCCGAAATACTCAGTAATTTAAGACTAAAACACACAAGTATTAATTTTTCCAAAAAATTCTAAAAAATGGAAAAACAGAAGTCTAACACCTTCAAAAAAATTCAATTATGATATTTTTTTTTAAATGGTAAAATTGAAATGTAATACAAACAAAATACTCAATTTTCGTGTCATACTCAAAATACTCCGTAATTGAGGACTAACATGCACAAATTTCAATTTTTTTCCAAAATTTCTTAAAAATGCAAAAACATTAGTCTAACAACTTAAAAAAATGCAATTATGACATTTTTTAAATTTTTTTAAAAATTGAAGCGTAACACAAGAAATATACTCAATTTTCATGTCTTACTCAAAATACTCCGTAAATGAGGACTAACACACACAAATTTCATTTTTTTCAAAAATTTCTAACAAATGCAAAATCTGAAGTCTAACACCTTCGGAAAACTCAATTATGATATTTTTAAAAAAATGTTAAAATTGAAGTTTAACACAAGAAAAATACTCAATTTTCAAGTCGTACTAAAAATACTCCGTAATTAAGGACTAACACACACTAATTTCATTTTTTTTTTAAATTTCCTGAAAATTCAAAAGATCAAGTCAAACACCTTCAAAAAATTCAATTATGATGTATTTTTTAAATTTTAAAATTTAATTGTAACACAAGCAAAACGCTCAATTTTCATGTCGTACTCAAAATACTCTATAATTGAAGACTAACACACACAAGTTTCAATTTTTTCCAAAATTCTTAAAAATGCAAAAACAGAAGTCTAACACCTTCAAAAAATTCAATTATGATATTTTTTTTAATAAATGTTAAAATTGAAGTGTAACACAAGGAAAATACTCAATTTTCATATCCTACTCAAAATACTCCGTAATTAAAGACTAACATACACAAATTTCAATTTTTTCCAAAATTCCTGAAAAATGCAAAAACAGAAATCTTACACCTTCCAAAAATTCAATTATGATATTTTTTAAAAAAAAAATGTTAAAATTGAAGCGTAACACAAGCAAAATATATAATTTTCTAGTCATACTAAAAATACACCGTAATTGAAAACTAGCACACACCAATTTCATTTTTTTCAAAAATTTCTTAAAAATGCAATAATTGAAGTCCACCACCTTCGAAAAATTCAATCAAGATATTTTTTCTAAAAAGGTTAAAATTGAAGTGTAACAAAAGAAAATTACTATATTTTTCGTGTCGTACTAAAAATACTCAGTAATCGAAGACTAACCTACACAAGTTTCAATTTTTTCAAAAAATACTTAAAAATGAAAAAATAGAAGTTTAACACCTTCAAAAAATTCAATTATGATATTTATTTAAAAATGTTAAAATTGAAATGTAATACAAGCAAAATACTCAATTTTCATGTCATACTCAAAATACTCCGTAATTGAAGACTAACATACACAAATTTAAATTTTTTCCCACATTTCTGAAAAATGCAAAAACAGAAGTCTAACACCTTCGAAAAATTCCATTATCATATTTTTTTTTTAATTGTAAAATTCAAGTGTAACAGAAGCAAAATACTCAATTTTCATGTCGTACTCAAAATACTCTGTAATATAAGACTAACACACGCATTTCAATTTTTTCAAAAATTTCTTCCAAATGCAAAAACCGAAGTCTAACACCTTCGAAAAATTCAATAATGATATTTTATTAAAAAATGTTAAAATTAAAGTGTAACAAAAGCAAAATACTTAATCTTCATTTCGTACTCAAAATACTCAGCAATTGAAGACTATAACACACAAGTTTCAATTTTTTCAAAAAATTCTTAAAAATTCAAAAACAGAAGTCCAACACCTTCAAAAAATTAAATTATGATATTTTTTTAAAAAAAATGCTAAAATTGAAGCGTAACACTTGCAAAATATTCAATTTTCATGTCGTACTCAAAATACTCCGTAATTGAAGACTAACACACACACCAATTCCAATTTTTTCAAAAAATTCTTAAAAATTCAAAAACAGAAGTCCAACACCTTCGAAAAATTAAATTATGATATTTTTTTTAAAAAATGTTAAAATTGAAGCGTAACACAAGCAAAATATTCAATTTTCATGTCGTACTCAAAATACTCCGTAATTGAAGACTAACACACACACGAATTTCATTTTGTTCAAATATTTCATAAAAATGCAAAAATTGAAGTCTAACACCTTCGAAAAATTCAAATCAAGATATTTTTTTTAAAAATGTTCAAATTGAAGTGTAACAAAAGAAAAATACTATATTTTTCGTATTGTACTCAAAATACACAGTAATTGAAGACTAACACACACAAGTTTCAATTTTTTCGAAAAATTCTTAAACATGCAAAAACAGAAGTCTAACACCTTCAAAAAATTCAATTATGATATTTTTTTTTAAAAATGTTAAAATTGATGTGTAACACAAGCAAAATACTCATTTTCATGTCGTACTCCAAATACTCCGTAATTTAAGACTAACACACACAAATTTCAATTTTTTCAAAACATTTCTGAAAAATGCAAAAATAGAAGTCACCTTCAAAAAATTCCATCTAGATATTTTTTCAAAAAATATTAAAATTGAATTGTAACAAAAGCAAAATACCCAATTTTGGTGTCGTACTCAAAATACTCCGTAATTTAAGACTAACACACACAAGTTTCAATTTTTTCAAAAAATTCTTAAAAATGCAAAAACATAAGTCTAACACCTTCAAAAAATTCAATTATAATATTTATTAAAAAAATTGTAAAATTGAAGCATAACACTAGTAAAATACTCAATTTTAATGTCGTACTCAAAATACTCCGCAATTGAAAACTAACACACACCAATTTCATTTTTTTCAAAAATAAAAATGCAAAAATTGAAGTCCAACACCTTCGAAAAATTCAATCAAGATATTTTTTCAAAAATTTTTAAAATTGAAGTGTAACAAAAGAAAATTACTATAATTTTCGTGCTGTACTCAAAATACTCAGTAATCGAAGACTAACATACACAAGTTTCAATTTTTTCAAAAAATTCTTAAAAATAAAAAATAGAAGTTTAACACATTCAAAAAATTCAATTATGATATTTTTTTATAAATGTTAAAATTGAAATGTAATACAAGCAAAATACTCAATTTTCATGTCATACTCAAAATACTCCGTAATTGAAGACTAACATACACAAATTTAAAAATTTTCCAACATTTCTGAAAAATGCAAAAACAGAAGTCTAACACCTTCGAAAAATTCAATTATCATATTTTTTTTTAAATTGTAAAATTCAAGTGTAACAGAAGCCAAATACTCAATTTTGATGTCGTACTCAAAATACTCTGTAATCTAAGACTAACACACACATTTCAATTTTTTCAAAAATTTCTTCCAAATGCAAAAACCGAAGTCTCACACCTTCGAAAAATTCCATAAAAATATTTTATTAAAAAATTATAAAATTAAAGTGTAACAAAAGCAAAATACTCAATCTTCATTTCGTACTAAAAATACTCAGCAATTGAAGACCAAAACACACAAGTTTCAATTTTTTCAAAAAATTCTTAAAAATTCAAAAACAGAAGTCCAACACCTTCAAAGAATTAAATTATGATATTTTTTTTAAAAAAACTTAAAATTGAAGCGTAACACAAGCAAAATATTCAATTTTCATGTCGTACTCAAAATACTCTGTAATTGAAGACTAACACACACAACAATTCCATTTTTTTCAAAAATGTCTTAAAATTTTAAAAATTGAAGTCCAACTCGTTCGAAAAATTCAATCAAGATATTGTTTAAAAAATGTTAAAATTGAAGTGTAACAAAAGAAAAATACTATATTTTTCGTGTTGTACTCAAAATACACAGTAATTGAAGACTAACACACACAAGTTTCATTTTTTTCGAAAAATTCTTAAACATGCAAAAACAGATGTCTAACACCTTCAAAAAAATTCAATTATGATATATTTTTTTAAAATGTTAAAATTGAAGTGTAACTCAAGCAAAATACTCATTTTCATGTCGTACTCAAAATACTTCGTAATTGAAGACTAACACACACAAATTTCATTTTTTTCAAAATTTCTGAAAAATACAAAAATAGAAGTCTAACACCTTCAAAAAAATCAATGATGATATTTTTTTAATAAATGTTAAAATTGAAATGTAATACAAGCAAAATACTCAATTTTCATGTCCTACTCAAAATACTCCGTAATTGAAGACTAACATACACAAATTTCAATTTTTTTCCAAAATTTTTGAAAAATGCAAAAACATAAGTCTAAAACCTTCAAAAAATTCAATTATGATATTTTTTTGTTTTAAAATGTTCAAATTGAAGCGTAACACAAGCAAAATATTCAATTTTCATGTCGTAGTCAAAATACTCCGTAATTGAAAACTAACACACACCAATTTCATTTTTTTCAAAAATTTCTTAAAAATGCAAAAATTGAAGTCCAACACCTTCGAAAAATTCAGTGAAGATATTTTTTTAAAAAATGTTAAAATTGAAGTATAACAAAAGAAAATTACTATATTTTTCGTGTCGTACTCAAAATACACAGAAATCGAACACTAACATACACAAGTTTCAATTTTTTCAAAAAATCTTCAAAATGAAAAAACAGAAGTTTAACACCTTCAAAAAATTCAATTATGATATTTTTTTAAAAATGTTAAAATTGAAATGTAAAACAAGCAAAATACTCATTTTTCGTGTCACACCTAAAATACTCGGTAATTGAAAACTAAAACACACAAATTTCAATTTTTAAAAAAAATTCTTAAAAATGCAAAAACATAAGTCTAACACCTTAAAAAAATTCAATTATGATATATTTTTTTAATATGTTAAAACTGAAATGTAATACAAGAAAAATACTCAATTTTCATGTCATACTAAAAATACTCCGTATTTGAAGACTAAGATACACAAATTTTAATTTTTTCCAAAATTTCTTAAAAATGCAAAAAATAGAAGTCTAACACCTTACAAAAATGTAATTATGATATTTTAAAAAAAAAATGTTAAAATTGAAGGGTAACACAAGCAAAATACTCAATTTACATGTCGTACTCAAAATACTCCGTAATTGAAGACTAACACACACAAATTTCATTTTTTTCAAAAATTTCTTATTAATGCAAAATCTGAAGTTTAACACCTTTGAAAAATTCAATTATGATATTTTTTTATAAAATGGTAAAATTTAAGTGTAATAGAAGGAAAATACTCAATTTTCATGTCGTACTCAAAATACTCCGTAATCTAAGACCAACACACACAAATTTCAATTTTTTTAAAAATTTCTGAAAAATGCAAAAACAGAAGTCTAACACCTTCAAAAAAATCAATTATGATATTTTTTTAATAAATATTAAAATTGAAGTGTAACACAAGGACAATACTCAATTTTCATGCCGTACTCAAAATACTCCGTAATTGGAGACTAACACACACAAATTTCAATTTTTTCAAAAATTTCTGAAAAATGCAAAAACAGAAGTCTAACACCTTCAAAAAAATCAATTATGATATATTTTTAATAAATGTTAAAACTGAAGTGTAACACAATCAAAATACTCAATTTTCATGCCGTACTCAAAATACTCGGTAATTGAAGACTAACACACACAATTTTTTTTTTTTTTTTAAATTCTTAAAAATGCAAAAATTGAAGTCTATCACCTTCGAAAAATTCAATAAAGACATTTTTTCAAGAAATGTTAAAATTGAAGTGTAACAAAAGCAAAATACTCAATTTATATCCCGTACTCAAAATACTACATAATTGAAGACTAGTACACACAAATTTCAATTTTTTCAAAATTTTTTGAAAAATACAAAAACAAAAGTCTAACACCTTCAAAAAAATCAATTATGATATTTTTTTAATAAATTTTAAAATTGAAATGTAATAATAGCAAAATACACGATTTTCATGTCATACTCAAAATACTCCGTAATTGAAGACTAACATACACAAATTTCAATTTTTTCCAAAATTCCTTAAAAATGCAAAAACAGAAGTCTATCACCTTCAAAAAATGCAATTATGATATTCTTTTAAAAAAATGTTAAAATTGAAGTGTAATACAATCAAAATACTCAATTTTCATGTCGTACTCAAAAACTATGTAATTGAAGACTAACACTAAAAAATTTCATTTTTTTCATCAATTTCTTAAAAATGCAAAATCTGAAGTCTAGCACCTTCAAAAAATTCAATTTGATATTTTTTTTAAAAAGTGTTAAAATTGAAATGTAATTCAAGCAAAATACTCATTTTTGATGTCCTACTCAAAATACTCCACAATTGAAGACTAACTTACACAAATTTCAATTTTTTTCAAAATTTCTGAAAAATGCAAAAACAGAAGTCTAACACCTTCAAAAAAATCAATTATGATATTTTTTTAATAAATGTTAAAATTGAAGTGTAACACAATGTTCAATTTTCATGTCGTACTCAAAATACTCCGTAATTGAAGACTAACACACACAAATTTCAATTTTTTTCCAAAATTCGTAAAAATGCAAAATCAAAAGTCTAGCACCTTCAAAAAATTCAATTTGATATTTTTTTTAAAAAGTGTTAAAATTGAAATGTAATTCAAGCAAAATACTCAATTTTGATGTCCTACTCAAAATACTCCGCAATTGAAGACTAACTTACACAAATTTCAATTTTTTCCAAAATTTCTGAAAAATGCAAAAACAGAAGTCTAACACCTTCAAAAAAATCAATTATGATATTTTTTTAATAATTGTTAAAATTGAAGTATAACACAATCAAAATACGCAATTTTCATGCCGTACTCAAAATACTCCGTAATTGAAGACTAACACACACATTTTTTTTTTTTTTTAAATTCTTAAAAATGCAAAATTTGAAGTCTAACACCTTCAAAAAATGCAAAAATACTCCGTAATTGAAGACTAACATACACAAATTTCAATTAGATATTTTTTTAAAAAAGTGTTAAAATTGAAATGTAATACAAGCAAAATACTCAATTTTCATGTCATACTCAAAATACTCCTTAATTGAAGACTAACATACACAAATTTCAATTTTTTCCAAAATTCCTTAAAAATGCAAAAACAGAAGTCTGACACCTTCAAAAAAATACAATTATGATATTTTTTAAAAAAAATGTTAAAATTGAAGCGTAACACAAGCAAAATTCTCAATTTTCATGTCGTACTCAAAATACTATGTAATTGAAGACTAACACACACAAATTTCATTTTTTCCATAAATTTCTTAAAAATGCAAAATCTGAAGTCTTACACCTTTGAAAAATTCAGTTATGATGTTTTTTTGAAAAATTGTACAATTTAAATGTAAGAGAAGCAAAAAACTCAATTTTCATGTCGTACTCAAAGTACTCCGTAATCTAAGACTAACACACACAAATTTAATCAATACTACGTAATTGAAGACTAACATACACAAATTTCAAATTTTTCCTAAATTTCTCAAAAATGCAAAAACAGAAGTCTAACACCTTCGAAAAATCCAATCATGATATTTTTTAAAAAATGTTAAAATTGAAATGTAACAAAATTAAAATACTCAAATTTCATTTCGTACTCAAAATACAACGTATTTGAAGACTAGCACACACAAATTTCAATTTTTTCAAAAATTTCTGAAAAACTACAAAAATAGAAGTCTAACACCTTAAAAAAAATCAATTATGATATTTAATTAATAAATGTTAAAATTAAAGTGTATCACAAGAAAAATACTCAATTTTCATGTCGTACTCAAAATACTCCGTAATTGAAGACTAACACACACAAATTTCATATTTTTTAAAAATTTCATAAACTTGCAAAAAAAATGAAGTCTAACACCTTCGAAAAATTCAATCAAGATATTTTTTCAAAAAATGTTAAAATTGAAGCGTAACAAAAGCAAAATACTCAATTTTCGTGTCGTACTAAAAATACTCAGTAATTGAAGACTAAAACACACAAGTTTCAATTTTTTGAAAAAATTCTTAAAAATGCAAAAACAGAAGTCTAACACCTTCAAAAAATTCATTTATGATATTTTTTTTTTTAAATGGTCAAATTGAAATGTAATACAAGCAAAATAATCAATTTTCTTGTCATACTCAAAATACTCCGTAATTGAAGACTAACATACAAAAATTTCAATTTTTTCCAAAATTTCTTAAAAATGCAAAAACAGAAATCTAACACCTTAAAAAAATGCAATTATTTTTTTTTTTTAAATGTTAAAATTGAAGCGTAACACAAGCAAAATACTCAATTTTCATGTCGTACTCAAAATACAACGTAATTGAAGACTAACACACACAAAATTCATTTTTTCAAAACTTTCTTAAAAATGCAAAATCTTAAGTCTGACACCTTCGAAAAATTCAGTTATGATATTTTTTGAAAAATGGTAAAATTTAAGTGTAACAGAAGCAAAATACTCAATTTTCATGTCGTACTCAAAGTACTCCGTAATCTAAGACTAACACACACAAATTTCAATTTTTTCAAAACCTTCTTCAAAATGCAAAAACAGAAGTCTAACACCTTCAAAAAATTCAATCCTTATATATTTTTTTAAATGTTATAATTGAAGTGTAACAAAAGCAAAATACTCAACTTTCATTTCGTACTCAAAATACTAAGTAATTGAAGACTAGCACACACAAATTTCAATTTGTTTCAAAAATTTCTGAAAAATGCAAAAACAGATGTCTAACACCATAAAAAAATCAATTATGAAATTTTACAAAAAATGTTCAAATTGAAGTGTAACACAAGAAAAATACTCAATTTTCAAGTCGTAATAAAAATATCCCGTAATTACAGACTAACGCACACAAATTTCCTTTTTTTATAAAATTTCTTAAAAATGCAAAAGCTGAAGTCTAACACTGTCGAAAAATGAATTTTTTTTTTAATTTTAAGATTGAAATGTAACACAAGCAAAATGCTCAATTTTCATGTCGTACTCAAAATACTCCGTAATTGAAGACTAACATACACAAATTTCAATTTTTTCAAAAAGTTCTGAAAAATGTAGAAACAGAAGTCTAACACCTTCGAAAAATCCAATCATGATATTTTTTTTAAAATGTTAAAATTGAAGTGTAGCGAAAGCAAAATACTCAATTTTTATTTCGTACTCAAAATACTACATAATTGAAGACTAGCACAAACAAATTTCAATTTTTTCAAAAATTTATGAAAAATGCAAAAACAGAAGTCTAACACCTTCAAAAAAATCAGATTTGATATGTTCTTAATAAATGTTAAAATAGAAGTGTAACACAAGCAAAATACTCAATTTTCATATCGTACTCAAAATACTCCGTAATTGAAGACTAACACATGCGAATTTCATTGTTTTTAAAAATTTCTTAAAAATGCAATAATTGAAGTCTAACACCTTCGAAAAATTCAATCAAGATATTTTTTTAAAAAATATAAAAATTGAAGTGTAACAAAAACAAAATACTCAATTTTCGTGTCGTACTCAAAATACTCAGTAATTGAAGACTAAAACACACAAGTTTCAATTTTTTGAAACAATTCTTAAAAATCAAAAACTGAAGTCTAACACCTTCAAAAAATTCAATTATGATATTTTTTTTTAAATGTTAAAATTTAAAGGTAATACAACCAAAGTACTCAATTTTCAAGTCATACTCAAAATACTCCGTATTTGAAGACTAACATACACAAATTTCAATTTTTTCCAAAATTTCTTAGAAAAGCAAAAAACAGAAGTCTCACACCTTCATAAAAATGCAATTATGATATTTTTATAAAAAAATGTTAAAATTGAAGTGTAACAACAGCAAAATACTCAATTTTCATGTCGTACTCAAAATACTCCGTAATCGAAGACTAACACACAAATTTCATTTTTTTCAAAAATTTCTTAATAATGCAAAATCTGAAGTCTAACACCTTCAAAAAATTCAATTATGATATTTATTTATAAAATGGTAAAATTTAAGTATAATAGAAAAAAAAATACTCAATTTTCATGTCGTACTCAAAATACTCCGTAATTGAAGACTAACACACACAAATTTCAATTTTTTCAAAAATTTCTTCAAAATGCAAAAACAGAAGTCTAACACATTCGAAAAATTCAATCAAGATATTTTTTAAAAAATGTTTAAATTGAAGTGTAACAAAAGAAAAATACTCAATTTTCATTTCGTACTCAAAATACTATGTATTTGAAGACTAGTACACACAAATTTCAATTTTTTCAAAAATTTCTGAAAAATGCAAAAACAAAAGCCTAACACCTTCAAAAAAATCAATTATGATATGTTTTTAGTAAATATTAAAATTGAAGTGTAACACAAGCAAAATACTCAATTTTCATGCCGTACTCAAAATACTCCGTAATTGAAGACAAACACACACAAGCAAAAATTTCATAAAAATGCAAAAATTGAAGTCAAACACCTTCGAAAAATTCAATAAAGATAATTTTTCAATAAATGTTAAAATTGAAGCGTAACAAAAGCAAAAAACTCAATTTTCGTGTTGTACTCAAAATACTCGGTAATTGAAGACTAAAACACACGAGTTTCAATTTTTTGAAAATATTCTTAAAAATGCAAAAATAGAAGTCTAACACCTTCAAAAAATTCAATTATGATATTTTTTTTAAATGTTAAAATTGAAATGTAATACAAGCAACATACTCAATTTTCATGTCATACTCAAAATACTCCGTAATTGAAGACTAACATACACAAATTTCAATTTTTTCAAAAATTTCTGAAAAATTCAAAAACAGAAGTCTAACACCTTCAAAAAATGCAATTATGATATTTTTTTTAAAAAATATTAAAATCAAAGCTTAACACAAGCACAATACTCAATTTTCATGTCGTACTCAAAATACAACGTAATTGAAGATTAACACACACAAATTTCAATTTTTGAAAAAATTTCTGAAAAAATGCTAAAACAGAAGACTACCACGTTCAAAAAAATCAATTATGATGTTTTTTTAAAAATATATTAAAATTGAAGCATAACACAAACCAAATACTCAATTTTGATGTCGTACTCAAAATACTCCGTAATTGAAGACTAACATACACAAATTTCATTTTTTTCAAAAATTTCTTAAAAATGCAAAATCTGAAGTCTAACACCTTCGAAAAATTCAATTTTGATATATTTTTTAAAATGGTAAAATTTAAGTGTAACAGAAGCAAAATACTCAATTTTCGTGTCGTACTCAAAATACTCCGTAATCTAAGACTAACACAAACAAATTTCAATTTTTTCAAAAATTTCTTAAAAATGCAAAAACAGAAGTCCAACACCTTCGAAAAATTGAATCAAGATATTTTTTTTATAAATGTTAAAATTGAAGTGTGACAAAAGCAATATACTCAATTTTCATTTCGTACTCAAAATACTCAGTAATTGAAGACTGACATACACAAATTTCATTAATTTTTCAAAATTTCTTAGAAATGCAAAAACAGAAGTCTAACACCTTCGAAAAATTCAATTATCATATTTTTTTTAATAAATGTAAAAATTGAAGTGTAACACAAGCAAAATACTCAATTTTCATGTCATTCTCAAAATATTCCGTAATTGAAGACTAACATACACAAATTTCATTTTTTTTTCAAAATTTCTTAAGAATGCAAAAATAGAATTCTAACACCTTCAAAAAATGTAATTATGATATATTTTTTCAAAAATGTTAAAATTGAAGCTTAACATAAGCAAAATACTCAATTTTCATGTCGTACTCAAAATACTCTGAAATTTAAGACTAACACACACAAATTTCATTTTTTTCAAAAATTTCATAAAAATGCAAAATCTGAAGTCTAACACCTTCGAAAAATTCAATTATCATATTTTTTTAATAAATGTAAAAATTGAAGTGTAACACAAGCAAAATACTCAATTTTCATGTCATACTCAAAATACTCCGTAATTGAAGACTAACATACACAAATTTCATTTTTTTTCAAAATTTCTTAAAAATAAAAAAACAGAAGTCTAACACCTTCGAAAAATTCAATTATCATATTTTTTTTAATAAATGTAAAAATTGAAGTGTAACACAAGCAAAATACTCAATTTTCATGTCATACTCAAAATACTCCGTAATTGAAGACTAACATACACAAATTTCATTTTTTTCAAAATTTCTTAAAAATGCAAAAACAGAAGACTAACACCATCGAAAAAATAAATTATCAAATTTTTTTAATAAATGTAAAAATTTAAGTGTAACACAAGCAAAATACTCAATTTTCATGTCAAACTCAAAATACTCCGTAATTGAAGACTAACATACACAAATTTCATTTTTTTTTCAAAATTTCAAAAAAATGCAAAAACATAAGTCTAACACCTTCGAAATATCCAATTATGATATTTTTTTTTTTAAATGTTCAAATTGAAGGGTAACACAAGCAAAATACTCAATTTTCATGTAGTACTCAGAATACTCCGTAATTGAAGACTAACACAAACAAATTTCATTTTTTTTAAATATTTATTAAAAATGCAAAATCTTAAGTCTGACACCTTCGAAAAATTCAATTATCATATTTTTTTAATAAATGTAAAAATTGAAGTGTAACACATGGAAAATACTCAATTTTCATGCCATACACAAAATACTCCGTAATTGAAGACTAACATACACAAATTTCATTTTTTTTTTCAAAATTACTTAAAAATGAAAAAACGTAAGTCTAACACCTCAAAAAAATGCAATTATGATATATATATATATATTAAAAAATATTCAAATTGAAGGGTCACACAAGCAAAATACTCAATTTTCATGTCGTACTCAGAATACTCCTTAATTAAAGACTAACACAAAGAAATTTCATTTTTTTGAAAAATTCCTTAAAAATGCAAAACCTGAATTCTAACACCTTCGAACAATTCAATTATATTTTATGAAAAAAATGGTAAAATTTACGTGTAACTGAAGCAAAATACTCAATTTTCATGTCGTAGTCAAAATACTCCGTAATCTAAGTCTAACACACACAAATTTCATTTATTTTAAAAATTTCTTAAAAATGCAAAAACAGAAGTCTAACACCTTCGAAAAATTCAATTATCATATTTTTTTAATAAATGTAAAAATTGAAGTGTAACACATGCAAAATACTCAATTTTCATGTCATACTCAAAATACTCCGTAATTGAAGACTAGCATACACAAATTTCATTTTTTTTCAAAATTTCTTAAAAATGCAAAAACAGAATTCTAACACCTTCAAAAAATGTAATTATGATATATTTTTTTAAAAATGTTAAAATTGAAGCTTAACATAAGCAAAATACTCAATTTTCATGTCGTACTCAAAATACTCTGAAATTTAAGACTAACACACACAAATTTCATTTTTTTCAAAAATTTCATAAAAATGCAAAATATGAAGTCTAACACCTTCGAAAAATTCAATTATCATATTTTTTTTAATAAATGTAAAAATTGAAGTGTAACACAAGCAAAATACTCAATTTTCATGTCATACTCAAAATACTCCGTAATTGAAGACTAACATACACAAATTTCATTTTTTTTCAAAATTTCTTAAAAATGCAAAAACAGAAGTCTAACACCTTCGAAAAATTCAATTATCATATTTTTTTAATAAATGTAAAAATTGAAGTGTAACACAAGCAAAATACTCAATTTTCATGTCATACTCAAAATACTCCGTAATTGAAGACTAACATACACAAATTTCATTTTTTTCAAAATTTCTTAAAAATGCAAAAACAGAATTCTAACACCTTCAAAAAAATGTAATTATGATATATTTTTTTAAAAATGTTAAAATTGAAGCTTAACATAAGCAAAATACTCAATTTTCATGTCGTACTCAAAATACTCTGAAATTTAAGACTAACACACACAAATTTCATTTTTTTCAAAAATTTCATAAAAATGGAAAATATGAAGTCTAACACCTTCGAAAAATTCAATTATCATATTTTTTTAATAAATGTAAAAATTGAAGTGTAACACAAGCAAAATACTCAATTTTCATGTCATACTCAAAATACTCCGTAATTGAAGACTAACATACACAAATTTCATATTTTTTCAAAATTTCTTAAAAATGTAAAAACAGAAGTCTAACACCTTCGAAAAATTCAATTATCATATTTTTTTAATAAATGTAATAATTGAAGTGTAACACAAACAAAATAATCAATTTTCTTGTCATACTCAAAATACTCCGTAATTGAAGACTAACATACACAACTTTCATTTTTTTTTCAAAATTTCTCAAAAATGCAAAAACAGAATTCTAACACCTTCAAAAAATGTAATTATGATATATTTTTTTAAAAACGTTAAAGTTGAAGCTTAACATAAGCAAAATACTCAATTTTCATGTCGTACTCAAAATACTCCGAAATTTAAGACTAACACACACAAATTTCATAAAAATGGAAAATCTGAATTTCTAACTCCTTCGAAAAATTCAATTATCATATTTTTTTAATAAATGTAAAAATTGAAGTGTAATACAAGCAAAATACTCAATTTTCATGTCATACTCAAAATACTCCTTAATTGAAGACTAACATACACAAATTTCATATTTTTCAAAAATTTCTTAAAACTTCAAACACAGAAGTCTAACACCATCAATAAAATCAATTATCATATTTTTTTAATAAATGTAAAAATTTAAGTGTAACACAAGCAAAATACTCAATTTTCATGTCATACTCAAAATACTCCGTAATTGAAGACTAACATACAGAAATTTCATTTTTTTTTCAAAATTTCATAAAAATGCAAAAACATAAGTCTAACACCTTCGAAATATCCAATTATGATATTTATTTTTAAATGTTCAAATTGAAGCGTAACACAAGCAAAATACTCAATTTTCATGTAGTACTCAGAATACTCCGTAATTGAAGACTAACACAAACAAATTTCATTTTTTTTAAATATTTATTAAAAATGCAAAATCTTAAGTCTGACACCTTCGAAAAATTCAATTATCATATTTTTTTAATAAATGTAAAAATTGAAGTGTAACACAAGGAAAATACTCAATTTTCATGCCATACACAAAATACTCCGTAATTGAAGACTAACATACACAAATTTCATTTTTTTTTCAAAATTACATAAAAATGAAAAAACATCAGTCTAACACCTTCAAAAAATGTAATTATGATTTATTTTTTTTAAAATGTTAAAATTGAAGCTTAACATAAGCAAAATACTCAATTTTCATATCGTACTCAAAATACTCCGAAATTTAAGACTAACACACATACATTTCATTTTTTTCAAAAACTTTCATAAAAATGCAAAATCTGAAGTCTAACACCTTCGAAAAATTCAATTATCATATTTTTTTAATAAATGTAAAAATTGAAGTGTAATACAAGCAAAATACTCAATTTTCATGTCATACTCAAAATACTCCTTAATTGAAGACTAACATACACAAATTTCATATTTTTCAAAAATTTCTTAAAAATGCAAAAACAGAAGTCTAACACCATCGAAAAAATAAATTATCATATTTTTTTAATAAATGTAAACATTTAAGTGTAACACAAGCAAAATACTCAATTTTCATGTCAAACTCAAAATACTCCGTAATTGACGACTAACATACACAAATTTCATTTTTTTTTCAAAATTTCAAAAAAAATGCAAAAACATAAGTCTAACACCTTCGAAATATCCAATTATGATATTTTTTTTTTAAATGTTCAAATTGATGGGTAACACAAGCAAAATACTCAATTTTCATGTCGTACTCAGAATACTCCGTAATTGAAGACTAACACAAACAAATTTCATTTTTTTTAAATATTTATTAAAAATGCAAAATCTTAAGTCTGACACCTTCGAAAAATTCAATTATCATATTTTTTTAATAAATGTAAAAATTGAAGTGTAACACATGGAAAATACTCAATTTTCATGCCATACACAAAATACTACGTAATTGAAGACTAACATACACAAATTTCATTTTTTTTTTCAAAATTACTTAAAAATGAAAAAACGTAAGTCTAACACCTTAAAAAAATGCAATTATGATATATATATATATATATATATATTAAAAAATATTCAAATTGAAGGGTCACACAAGCAAAATACTCAATTTTCATGTCGTACTCAGAATACTCCTTAATTAAAGACTAACACAAAGAAATTTCATTTTTTTCAAAAATTCCTTAAAAATGCAAAACCTGAATTCTAACACCTTCGAACAATTCAATTATATTTTATGAAAAAAATGGTAAAATTTACGTGTAACTGAAGCAAAATACTCAATTTTCATGTCGTAGTCAAAATACTCCGTAATCTAAGACTGACACACACAAATTTCATTTATTTTAAAAATTCCTTAAAAATGCAAAAACAGAAGTCTAACACCTTCGAAAAATTCAATTATCATATTTTTTTAATAAATGTAAAAATTGAAGTGTAACACATGCAAAATACTCAATTTTCATGTCATACTCAAATTACTCCGTAATTGAAGACTAGCATACAAAAATTTCATTTTTTTTCAAAATTTCTTAAAAATGCAAAAACAGAATTCTAACACCTTCAAAAAATGTAATTATGATATATTTTTTTAAAAATGTTAAAATTGAAGCTTAACATAAGCAAAATACTCAATTTTCATGTCGTACTCAAAATACTCTGAAATTTAAGACTAACACACACAAATTTCATTTTTTTCAAAAATTTCATAAAAATGCAAAATATGAAGTCTAACACCTTCGAAAAATTCAATTATCATATTTTTTTAATAAATGTAAAAATTGAAGTGTAACACAAGCAAAATACTCAATTTTCATGTCATACTCAAAATACTCCGTAATTGAAGACTAACATACACAAATTTCATTTTTTTTCAAAATTTCTTAAAAATGCAAAAACAGAAGTCTAACACCTTCGAAAAATTCAATTATCATATTTTTTTAATAAATGTAAAAATTGAAGTGTAACACAAGCAAAATACTCAATTTTCATGTCATACACAAAATACTCCGTAATTGAAGACTAACATACACAAATTTCATTTTTTTCAAAATTTCTTAAAAATGCAAAAACAGAATTCTAACACCTTCAAAAAATTTAATTATGATATATTTTTTTTAAAATGTTAAAATTGAAGCTTAACATAAGCAAAATACTCAATTTTCATGTCGTACTCAAAATACTCTGAAATTTAAGACTAACACACACAAATTTCATTTTTTTCAAAAATTTCATAAAAATGCAAAATATGAAGTCTAACACCTTCGAAAAATTCAATTATCATATTTTTTTAATAAATGTAAAAATTGAAGTGTAACACAAGCAAAATACTCAATTTTCATGTCATACTCAAAATACTCCGTAATTGAAGACTAACATACACAAATTTCATATTTTTTCAAAATTTCTTAAAAATGCAAAAACAGAAGTCTAACACCTTCGAAAAATTCAATTATCATATTTTTTTAATAAATGTAATAATTGAAGTGTAACACAAACAAAATACTCAATTTTCTTGTCATACTCAAAATACTCCGTAATTGAAGACTAACATACACAAATTTCATTTTTTTTTCAAAATTTCTTAAAAATGCAAAAACAGAATTCTAACACCTTCAAAAAATGTAATTATGATATATTTTTTTAAAAACGTTAAAATTGAAGCTTAACATAAGCAAAATACTCAATTTTCATGTCGTACTCAAAATACTCCGAAATTTAAGACTAACACACACAAATTTCATTTTTTTCAAAAAATTTCATAAAAATGCAAAATCTGAATTTCTAACTCCTTCGAAAAATTCAATTATCATATTTTTTTAATAAATGTAAAAATTGAAGTGTAGTACGAGCAAAATACTCAATTTTCATGTCATACTCAAAATACTCCTTAATTGAAGACTAACATACACAAATTTCATATTTTTCAAAAATTTCTTAAAACTGCAAACACAGAAGTCTAACACCATCGATAAAATCAATTATCATATTTTTTTAATAAATGTAAAAATTTAAGTGTAACACAAGCAAAATACTCAATTTTCTTGTCATACTCAAAATACTCCGTAATTGAAGACTAACATACAGAAATTTCATTTTTTTTTCAAAATCTCATAAAAATGCAAAAACATAAGTCTAACACCTTCGAAATATCCAATTATGATATTTATTTTTAAATGTTCAAATTGAAGCGTAACACAAGCAAAATACTCAATTTTCATGTAGTACTCAGAATACTCCGTAATTGAAGACTAACACAAACAAATTTCATTTTTTTTAAATATTTATTAAAAATGCAAAATCTTAAGTCTGACACCTTTGAAAAATTCAATTATCATATTTTTTTAATAAATGTAAAAATTGAAGTGTAACACAAGGAAAATACTCAATTTTCATGCCATACACAAAATACTCCGTAATTGAAGACTAACATACACAAATTTAAAAAATATTCAAATTGAAGGGTCACACAAGCAAAATACTCAATTTTCATGTCGTACTCAGAATACTCTTTAATTAAAGACTAACACAAACAAATTTCATTTTTTTCAAAAATTTCTTAAAAATGGAAAATCTGAATTCTAACACCTTCGAACAATTCAATTATATTTTATGAAAAAAATGGTAAAATTTACGTGTAACTGAAGCAAAATACTCAATTTTCATGTCGTAGTCAAAATACTCCGTAATCTAAGACTAACACACACAAATTTCATTTATTTTAAAATTTTCTTAAAAATGAAAAAACAGAAGTCTAACACCTTCGAAAAATTCAATTATCATATTTTTTTAATAAATGTAAAAATTGAAGTGTAACACAATCAAAATACTCAATGTTCTTGTCATACTCAAAATACTCCGTAATTGAAGACTAACATACACAAATTTCATTTTTTTTTCAAAATTTCTTAAGAATACAAAAAGAGAATTCTAACACCTTCAAAAAATGTAATTATGATATATTTTTTTTAAAATGTTAAAATTGATGCTTAACATAAGCAAAATACTCAATTTTCATGTCGTACTCAAAATACTCTGAAATTTAAGACTAACACACACAAATTTCATTTTTTTCCAAAATTTCATAAAAATGCAAAATATGAAGTCTAACACCTTCGAAAAATTCAATTATCATATTTTTTTAATAAATGTAAAAATTGAAGTGTAACACAAGCAAAATACTCAATTTTCATGTCATACTCAAAATACTCCGTAATTGAAGACTAACATACACAAATTTCATTTTTTTTCAAAATTTCTTAAAAATGCAAAAACAGAAGTCTAACACCTTCGAAAAATTCAATTATCATATTTTTTTAATAAATGTAAAAATTGAAGTGTAACACAAGCAAAATACTCAATTTTCATGTCATACTCAAAATACTCCGTAATTGAAGACAAACATACACAAATTTCATTTTTTTTTCAAAATTTCTTAAAAATGCAAAAACAGAATTCTAACACCTTCAAAAAATGTAATTATGATATATTTTTTTTAAAATGTTAAAATTCAAGCTTAACATAAGCAAAATACCCAATTTTCATGTCGTACTGAAAATACTCCGAAATTTAAGACTAACATACACAAATTTCATTTTTTTCAAAAAATTTCATAAAAATGCAAAATCTGAAGTCTGACACCTTCGAAAAATTCAATTATCATATTTTTTTAAAAAATGTAAAATTTGAAGTGTAATACAAGCAAAATACTCAATTTTCATGTCATACTCAAAATACTCCTTAATTGAAGACTAACATACACAAATTTCACATTTTTCAAAAATTTCTTAAAAATGCAAACACAGAAGTCTAACACCATCGATAAAATCAATTATCATATTTTTTTAATAAATGTAAAAATTTAAGTGTAACACAAGCAAAATACTCAATTTTCATGTCATACTCAAAATAATCCGTAATTGAAGACTAACATACACAAATTTCATTTTTTTTTCAAAATTTCATAAAAATGCAAAAACATAAGTCTAACACCTTCGAAATATCCAATTATGATATTTTTTTTTAAATGTTCAAATTGAAACGTAACACAAGCAAAATACTCAATTTTCATGTAGTACTCAGAATACTCCGTAATTGAAGACTAACATACACAAATTTAAAAAATATTCAAATTGAAGGGTCACACAAGCAAAATACTCAATTTTCATGTCGTACTCAGAATACTCTTTAATTAAAGACTAACACAAACAAATTTCATTTTTTTCAAAAATTTCTTAAAAATGCAAAATCTGAATTCTAACACCTTCGAACAATTCAATTATATTTTATGAAAAAAATCGTAAAATTTACGTGTAACTGAAGCAAAATACTCAATTTTCATGTCGTAGTCAAAATACTCCGTAATCTAAGACTAACACACACAAATTTCATTTATTTTAAAATTTTCTTAAAAATGCAAAAACAGAAGTCTAACACCTTCGAAAAATTCAATTATCATATTTTTTTAATAAATGTAAAAATTGAAGTGTAACACAATCAAAATACTCAATTTTCTTGTCATACTCAAAATACTCCTTAATTGAAGACTAACATACACAAATTTCATTTTTTTTTCAAAATTTCTAAAGAATACAAAAACATAATTCTAACACCTTCAAAAAATGTAATTATGATATATTTTTTTTAAAATGTTAAAATTGATGCTTAACATAAGCAAAATACTCAATTTTCATGTCGTACTCAAAATACTCTGAAATTTAAGACTAACACACACAAATTTCATTTTTTTCAAAAATTTCATAAAAATGCAAAATATGAAGTCTAACACCTTCGAAAAATTCAATTATCATATTTTTTTAATAAATGTAAAAATTGAAGTGTAACACAAGCAAAATACTCAATTTTCATGTCATACTCAAAATACTCCGTAATTGAAGACTAACATACACAAATTTCATTCTTTTTCAAAATTTCTTAAAAATGCAAAAACAGAAGTCTAACACCTTCGAAAAATTCAATTATCATATTTTTTTAATAAATGTAAAAATTGAAGTGTAACACAAGCAAAATACTCAATTTTCATGTCATACTCAAAATACTCCGTAATTGAAGACAAACATACACAAATTTCATTTTTTTTTCAAAATTTCTTAAAAATGCAAAAACAGAATTCTAACACCTTCAAAAAATGTAATTATGATATATTTTTTTTAAAATGTTAAAATTCAAGCTTAACATAAGCAAAATACCCAATTTTCATGTCGTACTGAAAATACTCCGAAATTTAAGACTAACATACACATATTTCATTTTTTTCAAAAAATTTCATAAAAATGCAAAATCTGAAGTCTAACACCTTCGAAAAATTCAATTATCATATTTTTTTAATAAATGTAAAAATTGAAGTGTAATACAAGCAAAATACTCAATTTTCATGTCATACTCAAAATACTCCTTAATTGAAGACTAACATACACAAATTTCACATTTTTCAAAAATTTCTTAAAAATGCAAACACAGAAGTCTAACACCATCGATAAAATCAATTATCATATTTTTTTAATAAATGTAAAAATTTAAGTGTAACACAAGCAAAATACTCAATTTTCATGTCATACTCAAAATAATCCGTAATTGAAGACTAACATACACAAATTTCATTTTTTTTTCAAAATTTCATAAAAATGCAAAAACATAAGTCTAACACCTTCGAAATATCCAATTATGATATTTTTTTTTAAATGTTCAAATTGAAACGTAACACAAGCAAAATACTCAATTTTCATGTAGTACTCAGAATACTCCGTAATTGAAGACTAACACAAACAAATTTCATTTTTTTTAAATATTTATTAAAAATGCAAAATCTTAAGTCTGACACCTTCGAAAAATTCAATTATCCTATTTTTTTAATAAATGTAAAAATTGAAGTGTAACACAAGGAAAATACTCAATTTTCATGCCATACACAAAATACTCCGTAATTGAAGACTAACATACACAAATTTCATTTTTTTTTTCAAAATTACTTAAAAATGAAAAAACGTAAGTCTAACACCTTAAAAAAATGCAATTATGATATATATATATATATATATATATATATATATATATATATATATATATATATATATATATATATATATATATATATATATATATATATATATATATATACATATATATATTAAAAAATATTCAAATTGAAGGGTCACACAAGCAAAATACTCAATTTTCATGTCGTACTCAGAATACTCCTTAATTAAAGACTAACACAAAGAAATTTCATTTTTTTCAAAAATTCCTTAAAAATGCAAAACCTGAATTCTAACATCTTCGAACAATTCAATTATATTTTATGAAAAAAATGGTAAAATTTATGTGTAACTGAAGCAAAATACTCAATTTTCATGTCGTAGTCAAAATACTCCATAATCTAAGACTAACACACACAAATTTCATTTATTTTAAAAATTTCTTAAAAATGCAAAAACAGAAGTCTAACACCTTTGAAAAATTCAATTATCATATTTTTTTAATAAATGTAAAAATTGAAGTGTAACACAAGCAAAATACTCAATTTTCATGTCATACTCAAAATACTCCGTAATTGAAGACTAACATACACAAATTTCATTTTTTTTCAAAATTTCTTAAAAATGCAAAAACAGAATTCTAACACCTTCAAAAAATGTAATTATGATATATTTTTTTAAAAATGTTAAAATTGAAGCTTAACATAAGCAAAATTCTCAATTTTCATGTCGTACACAAAATACTCTGAAATTTAAGACTAACACACACAAATTTCATTTTTTTCAAAAATTTCAAAAAAATGCAAAATATGAAGTCTAACACCTTCGAAAAATTCAATTATCGTATTTTTTTAATAAATGTAAAAATTGAAGTGTAACACAAGCAAAATACTCAATTTTCATGTCATACTCAAAATACTCCGTAATTGAAGACTAACATACACAAATTTCATTTTTTTTCAAAATTTCTTAAAAATGCAAAAACAGAAGTCTAACACCTTCGAAAAATTCAATTATCATATTTTTTTAATAAATGTAAAAATTTAAGTGTAACACAAGCAAAATACTCAATTTTCATTTCATACTCAAAATACTCCGTAATTGAAGACTAACATACACAAATTTCATTTTTTTTTCAAAATTTCTTAAAAATGCAAAAACAGAATTCTAACACCTTCAAAAAATGTGATTATGATATATTTTTTTAAAAATGTTAAAATTGAAGCTTAACATAAGCAAAACACTCAATTTTCATGTCGTACTCAAAATACTCCGAAATTTAAGACTAACACACACAAATTTCATTTTTTTCAAAAAATTTCATAAAAATGCAAAATCTGAAGTCTAACACCTTTGAAAAATTCAATTATCATATTTTTTTAATAAATGTAAAAATTGAATTGTAATACATGCAAAATACTCAATTTTCATGTCATACTCAAAACACTCCTTAATTGAAGACTAACATACACAAATTTCATATTTTTCAAAAATTTCTTAAAAATGAAAACACAGAAGTCTAACACCATCGATAAAATCAATTATCATATTTTTTTAATAAATGTAAAAATTTAAGTGTAACACAAGCAAAATACTCAATTTTCATGTCATACTCAAAATACTCCGTAATTGAAGACTAACATACACAAATTTCATTTTTTTTTCAAAATTTCATAAAAATGCAAAAACATAAGTCTAACACCTTCGAAATATCCAATTATGATATTTATTTTTAAATGTTCAAATTGAAGCGTAACACAAGCAAAATACTCAATTTTCATGTCGTACTCAGAATACTCCGTAATTGAAGACTAACACAAACAAATTTCATTTTTTTTAAATATTTATTAAAAATGCAAAATCTTAAGTCTGACACCTTCGAAAAATTCAATTATCATATTTTTTTAATAAATGTAAAAATTGAAGTGTAACACAAGGAAAATACTCAATTTTCATGCCATACACAAAATACTCCGTAATTGAAGACTAACATACACAAATTTCATTTTTTTTTTCAAAATTACTTAAAAATGAAAAAACATCAGTCTAACACCTTAAAAAAATGCAATTATGACATATATATCTTAAAAAATATTCAAATTGAAGGGTCACACAAGCAAAATACTCAATTTTCATGTCGTACTCAGAATACTCCTTAATTAAAGACTAACACAAACAAATTTCATTTTTTTCAAAAATTTCTTAAAAATGCAAAATCTGAATTCTAACACCTTCGAACAATTCAATTATATTTTATGAAAAAAATGGTAAAATTTACGTGTAACTGAAGCAAAATACTCAATTTTCATGTCATAGTCAAAATACTCCGTAAACTAAGACTAACACACACAAATTTCATTTCTTTTAAAATTTTCTTAAAAATGCAGAAACAGAAGTCTAACACCTTCGAAAAATTCAATTATCATATTTTTTTAATAAATGTAAAAATTGAAGTGTAACACAATCAAAATACTCAATTTTCATGTCATACTCAAAATACTCCGTAATTGAAGACTAACATACACAAATTTCATTTTTTTTTCAAAATTTCTTAAGAATGCAAAAACAGAATTCTAACACCTTCAAAAAATGTAATTATGATATATTTTTTTTAAAATGTTAAAATTGAAGCTTAACATAAGCAAAATACTAAATTTTCATGTCGTACTCAAAATACTCTGAAATTTAAGACTAACACACACAAATTTCATTTTTTTCAAAAATTTCATAAAAATGCAAAATATGAAGTCTAACACCTTCGAAAAATTCAATTATCATATTTTTTTAATAAATGTAAAAATTGAAGTGTAACACAAGCAAAATACTCAATTTTCATGTCATACTCAAAATACTCCGTAATTGAAGACTAACATACACAAATTTCATTTTTTTTTCCAAATTTCTTAAAAATGCAAAAACAGAATTCTAACACCTTAAAAAAATGTAATTATGATATATTTTTTTTAAAATGTTAAAATTGAAGCTTAACATAAGAAAAATACTCAATTTTCATGTCGTACGCAAAATACTCCGAAATTTAAGACTAACACACACAAATTTCATTTTTTTCCAAAAAATTTCATAAAAATGCAAAATCTGAAGTCTAACACCTTCGAAAAATTCAATTATCTTATTTTTTTAATAAATGTAAAAATTGAAGTGTAATACAAGCAAAATACTCAATTTTCATGTCATACTCAAAATACTCCTTAATTGAAGACTAACATACACAAATTTCTCATTTTTCAAAAATTTCTTAAAAATGCAAACACAGAAGTCTAACACCATCGATAAAATCAATTATCATATTTTTTTAATAAATGAAAAAATTTAAGTGTAACACAAGCAAAATACTCAATTTTCATGTCATACTCAAAATACTCCGTAATTGAAGACTAACATACACAAATTTCATTTTTTTTTCAAAATTTCATAAAAATGCAAAAACATAAGTCTAACACCTTCGAAATATCCAATTATGATATTTTTTTAATAAATGTAAACATTTAAGTGTAACACAAGCAAAATACTCAATTTTCATGTCAAACTCAAAATACTCCGTAATTGACGACTAACATACACGAATTTCATTTTTTTTTCAAAATTTCATAAAAATGCAAAAACGTAAGTCTAACACCTTCGAAATATCCAATTATGATATTTATTTTGAATGTTCAAATTGAAGCGTAACACAAGCAAAATACTCAATTTTCATGTAGTACTCAGAATACTCCGTAATTGAAGACTAACACAAACAAATTTCATTTTTTTTAAATATTTATTAAAAATGCAAAATCTTAAGTCTGACACCTTCGAAAAATTCAATTATCATATTTTTTTAATAAATGTAAAAATTGAAGTGTAACATAAGGAAAATACTCAATTTTCATGCCATACACAAAATACTCCGTAATTAAAGACTAACACAAACAAATTTCATTTTTTTCAAAAATTTCTTAAAAATGCAAAATCTGAATTCTAACACCTTCGAACAATTCAATTATATTTTATGAAAAAAATGGTAAAATTTACGTGTAACTGAAGCAAAATACTCAATTTTCATGTCGTAGTCAAAATACTCCGTAATCTAAGACTAACACACACCAATTTCATTTATTTTAAAATTTTCATAAAAATGCAAAATCTGAAGTCTAACACCTTCGAAAAATTCAAATATCATATTTTTTTAATAAATGTAAAAATTGAAGTGTAACACAAGCAAAATACTCAATTTTCATGTCATACTCAAAATACTCCGTAATTGAAGACTAACATACACAAATTTCATTTTTTTTCAAAATTTCTTAAAAATGCAAAAACAGAAGTCTAACACCTTCGAAAAATTCAATTATCATTTTTTTTAATAAATGTAAAAATTGAAGTGTAAAACAAGCAAAATACTCAATTTTCATGTCATACTCAAAATACTCCGTAATTGAAGACTAACATACACAAATTTCATTTTTTTTCAAAATTTCTTAAAAATGCAAAAACAGAAGTCTGACACCTTCGAAAAATTCAATTATCATATTTTTTTAATAAATGTAAAAATTGAAGTGTAACACAACCAAAATACACAATTTTCATGTCATTCTAAAAATACTCCGTAATTGAAGACTAACATACAGAAATTTCATTTTTTTTTCAAAATTTCTTAAGAATGCAAAAACAGAATTCTAACACCTTCAAAAATTGTAATTATGATATATTTTTTTAAAAATGTTAAAATTGAAGCTTAACATAAGCAAAATACTCAATTTTCATGTCGTACTCAAAATACTCCGTAATTGAAGACTAACATACACAAATTTCATTTTTTTTTTCAAAATTACTTAAAAATGAAAAAACATCAGTCTAACACCTTAAAAAAATGCAATTATGATATATATATCTTAAAAAATATTCAAATTGAAGGGTCACACAAGCAAAATACTCAATTTTCATGTCGTACTCAGAATACTCCTTAATTAAAGACTAACACAAACAAATTTCATTTTTTTCAAAAATTTCTTAAAAATGCAAAATCTGAATTCTAACACCTTCGAACAATTCAATTATATTTTATTAAAAAAATGGTAAAATTTACGTGTAACTGAAGCAAAATACTCAATTTTCATGTCGTAGTCAAAATACTCCGTAATCTAAGACTAACACACACAAATTTCATTTATTTTAAAATTTTCTTAAAAATGCAAAAACAGAAGTCTAACACCTTCGAAAAATTCAATTATCATATTTTTTTAATAAATGTAAAAATTGAAGTGTAACACAAGCAAAATACTCAATTTTCATGTCATACTCAAAATACTCCGTAATTGAAGACTAACATACACAAATTTCATTTTTTTTTCAAAATTTCTTAAGAATGCAAAAACAGAATTCTAACACCTTCAAAAAATGTAATTATGATATATTTTTTTAAAAATGTTAAAATTGAAGCTTAACATAAGCAAAATACTCAATTTTCATGTCGTACTCAAAATACTCTGAAATTTAAGACTAACACACACAAATTTCTTTTTTTTCAAAAATTTCTTAAAAATGCAAAATCTGAAGTCTATCACCTTCGAAAAATTCAAATATCATATTTTTTTAATAAATGTAAAAATTGAAGTGTAACACAAGCAAAATACTCAATTTTCATGTCATACTCAAAATACTCCGTAATTGAAGACTAACACACACAAATTTCATTTTTTTTCAAAATTTCTTAAAAATGCAAAAACAGAAGTCTAACACCTTCGAAAAATTCAATTATCATATTTTTTTAATAAATGTAAAAATTGAAGTGTAACACAAGCAAAATACTCAATTTTCATGTCATACTCAAAATACTCCGTAATTGAAGACTATCATACACAAATTTCATTTTTTTTTCTAAATTTCTTAAAAATGCAAAAACAGAATTCTAACACCTTAAAAAAATGTAATTATGATATATTTTTTTAAAAATGTTAAAATTAAAGCTTAACATAAGAAAAATACTCAATTTTCATGTCGTACTCAAAATACTCCGAAATTTAAGACTAACACATACAAATTTCATTTTTTTCCAAAAAATTTCATAAAAATGCAAAATCTGAAGTCTAACACCTTCGAAAAATTCAATTATCTTATTTTTTTAATAAATGTAAAAATTGAAGTGTAATACAAGCAAAATACTCAATTTTCATGTCATACTCAAAATACTCCTTAATTGAAGACTAACATACACAAATTTCTCATTTTTCAAAAATTTCTTTAAAATTCAAACACAGAAGTCTAACACCATCGATAAAATCAATTATCATATTTTTTTAATAAATGAAAAAATTTAAGTGTAACACAAGCAAAATACTCAATTTTCATGTCATACTCAAAATACTCCGTAATTGAAGACTAACATACACAAATTTCATTTTTGTTTCAAAATTTCATAAAAATGCAAAAACATAAGTCTAACACCTTCGAAATATCCAATTATGATATTTATTTTTAAATGTTCAAATTGAAGCGTAACACAAGCAAAATACTCAATTTTCATGTAGTACTCAGAATACTCCGTAATTGAAGACTAACACAAACAAATTTCATTTTTTTTAAATATTTATTAAAAATGCAAAATCTTAAGTCTGACACCTTCGAAAAATTCAATTATCATATTTTTTTAATAAATGTAAAAATTGAAGTGTAACACAAGGAAAATACTCAATTTTCATGCCATACACAAAATACTCCGTAATTGAAGACTAACATACACAAATTTCATTTTTTTTTCAAAATTACTTAAAAATGAAAAAACATCAGTCTAACACCTTAAAAAAATGCAATTATGATATATATATCTTAAAAAATATTCAAATTGAAGGGTCACACAAGCAAAATACTCAATTTTCATGTCGTACTCAGAATACTCCTTAATTAAAGACTAACACAAACAAATTTCATTTTTTTCAAAAATTTCTTAAAAATGCAAAATCTGAATTCTAACACCTTCGAACAATTCAATTATATTTTACGAAAAAAAATGGTAAAATTTACGTGTAACTGAAGCAAAATACTCAATTTTCATGTCGTAGTCAAAATACTCCGTAATCTAAGACTAACACACACCAATTTCATTTATTTTAAAATTTTCTTAAAAATGCAAAAACAGAAGTCTAACACCTTCGAAAAATTCAATTATCATATTTTTTTAATAAATGTAAAAATTGAAGAGTAACACAAGCAAAATACTCAATTTTCATGTCATACTCAAAATACTCCGTAATTGAAGACTAACATACACAAATTTCATTTTTTTTTCAAAATTTCTTAGGAATGCAAAAACAGAATTCTAACACCTTCAAAAAATGTAATTATGATATATTTTTTTAAAAATGTTAAAATTTTAGCTTAACATAAGCAAAATACTCAATTTTCATGTCGTACTCAAAATACTCTGAAATTTAAGACTAACACACACAAATTTCATTTTTTTCAAAAATTTCATAAAAATGCAAAATCTGAAGTCTAACACCTTCGAAAAATTCAAATATCATATTTTTTTAATAAATGTAAAAATTGAAGTGTAACACAAGCAAAATACTCAATTTTCATGTCATACTCAAAATACTCCGTAATTGAAGACTAACATACACAAATTTCATTTTTTTTCAAAATTTCTTAAAAATGCAAAAACAGAAGTCTAACACCTTCGAAAAATTCAATTATCATATTTTTTTAATAAATGTAAAAATTGAAGTGTAAAACAAGCAAAATACTCAATTTTCATGTCATACTCAAAATACTCCGTAATTGAAGACTAACATACACAAATTTCATTTTTTTTCAAAATTTCTTAAAAATGCAAAAACAGAAGTCTGACACCTTCGAAAAATGCAATTATCATATTTTTTTAATAAATGTAAAAATTGAAGTGTAACACAACCAAAATACACAATTTTCATGTCATTCTCAAAATACTCCGTAATTGAAGACTAACATACACAAATTTCATTTTTTTTTCAAAATTTCTTAAGAATGCAAAAACAGAATTCTAACACCTTCAAAAATTGTAATTATGATATATTTTTTTAAAAATGTTAAAATTGAAGCTTAACATAAGCAAAATACTCAATTTTCATGTCGTACTCAAAATACTCCGTAATTGAAGACTAACATACACAAATTTCATTTTTTTTTTCAAAATTACTTAAAAATGAAAAAACATCAGTCTAACACCTTAAAAAAATGCAATTATGATATATATATATCTTAAAAAATATTCAAATTGAAGGGTCACACAAGCAAAATACTCAATTTTCATGTCGTACTCAGAATACTCCTTAATTAAAGACTAACACAAACAAATTTCATTTTTTTCAAAAATTTCTTAAAAATGCAAAATCTGAATTCTAACACCTTCGAACAATTCAATTATATTTTATTAAAAAAATGGTAAAATTTACGTGTAACTGAAGCAAAATACTCAATTTTCATGTCGTAGTCAAAATACTCCGTAATCTAAGACTAACACACACAAATTTCATTTATTTTAAAATTTTCTTAAAAATGCAAAAACAGAAGTCTAACACCTTCGAAAAATTCAATTATCATATTTTTTTAATAAATGTAAAAATTGAAGTGTAACACAAGCAAAATACTCAATTTTCATGTCATACTCAAAATACTCCGTAATTGAAGACTAACATACACAAATTTCATTTTTTTTCAAAATTTCTTAAGAATGCAAAAACAGAATTCTAACACCTTCAAAAATGTAATTATGATATATTTTTTTAAAAATGTTAAAATTGAAGCTTAACATAAGCAAAATACTCAATTTTCATGTCGTACTCAAAATACTCTGAAATTTAAGACTAACACACACAAATTTCTTAAAAATGCAAAATCTGAAGTCTATCACCTTCGAAAAATTCAAATATCATATTTTTTTAATAAATGTAAAAATTGAAGTGTAACACAAGCAAAATACTCAATTTTCATGTCATACTCAAAATACTCCGTAATTGAAGACTAACATACACAAATTTCATTTTTTTTCAAAATTTCTTAAAAATGCAAAAACAGAAGTCTAACACCTTCGAAAAATTCAATTATCATATTTTTTTAATAAATGTAAAAATTGAAGTGTAACACAAGCAAAATACTCAATTTTAATGTCATACTCAAAATACTCCGTAATTGAAGACTATCATACACAAATTTCATTTTTTTTTCAAAATTTCTTAAAAATGCAAAAACAGAATTCTAACACCTTCAAAAAATGTAATTATGATATATTTTTTTGAAAATGTTAAAATTGAAGCTTAACATAAGCAAAATACTCAATTTTCATGTCGTACACAAAATACTCCGAAATTTAAAACTAACACACACAAATTTCATTTTTTTCAAAAAATTTGATAAAAATGCAAAATCTGAAGTCTAACACCTTCGAAAAATTCAATTATCATATTTTTTTAATAAATGTAAAAATTGAAGTGTAATACAAGCAAAATACTCAATTTTCATGTCATACTCAAAATACTCCTTAATTGAAGACTAACATACACAAATTTCATATTTTTCAAAAATTTCTTAAAAATGCAAACACAGAAGTCTAACACCACCGAAAAAATGAATTTTCATATTTTTTTAATAAATGTAAAAATTTAAGTGTAACACAAGCAAAATACTCAATTTTCATGTCATACTCAAAATACTCCGTAATTGAAGACTAACATACACAAATTTCATTTTTTTTTCAACATTTCATAAAAATGCAAAAACATAAGTTTAACACCTTCGAAATATCCAATTATGATTTTTTTTTTAAATGTTCAAATTGAAGCGTAACACAAGCAAAATACTCAATTTTCATGTAGTACTCAGAATACTCCGTAATTGAAGACTAACACAAACAAATTTCATTTTTTTTAAATTTTTATTAAAAATCCAACATCTTAAGTCTTACACCTTCGAAAAATTCAATTATCATATTTTTTTAATAAATGTAAAAATTGAAGTGTAACACAAGGAAAATACTCAATTTTCAGGCCATACATAAAATACTCCGTAATTGAAGACTAACATACACAAATTTCATTTTTTTTTCAAAATTACTTAAAAATGAAAAATCATCAGTCTAACACCTTAAAAAAAATGCAATTATGATATATATAGATTAAAAAATATTCAAATTGAAGGGTCACACAAGCAAAATACTCAATTTTCATGTCGTACTCAGAATACTCCTTAATTAAAGACTAACACAAACAAATTTCATTTTTTTCAAAAATTTCTTAAAAATGCAAAATCTGAATTCTAACACCTTCGAACATTTCAATTATATTTTACGAAAAAAAATGGTAAAATTTACGTGTAACTGAAGCAAAATACTCAATTTTCATGTCGTAGTCAAACTACTCCGTAATCTAAGACTAACACTCACAAATTTCATTTATTTTAAAAATTTCTTAAAAATGCAAAAACAGAAGTCTAACACCTTCGAAAAATTCAAATATCATATTTTTTTAACAAATGTAAAAATTGAAGTGTAACACAACCAAAATACTCAATTTTCATGTCGTTCTCAAAATACTCCGTAATTGAAGACTAACATACACAAATTTCATTTTTTTTTCAAAATTTCTTAAGAATGCAAAAACAGAATTCTAACACCTTCAAAAATTGTAATTATGATATATTTTTTTAAAAATGTTAAAATTGAAGATTAACATAAGCAAAATACTCAATTTTCAAGTCGTACTCAAAATACTCAGAAATTTAAGAGTAACACACACAAATTTCATTTTTTTAAAAAATTTCATAAAAATGCAAAATCTGAAGTCTAACACCTTCGAAAATTTCAATTATCATATTTTTTTAATAAATGTAAAAATTGAAGTCTAACACAACCAAAATACTCAATTTTCATGTCATACTCAAAATACTCCGTAATTGAAGACTAACATACAAAAATTTCATTTTTTTCAAAATTTATTAAAAATGCAAAAACAGAAGTCAAACACCATTGAAACAATCAATTATCATATTTTTTTAATAAATGTAAAAATTTAAGTGTAACACAAGCAAAATACTCAATTTTCATATCATACTCAAATTACTCCGTAATTGAAGACTAACATACACAAATTTCAATTTTTTTCAAAATTTCATAAAAATGCAAAAACATAAGTCTAACACCTTCGAAAAATCCAATTATGATATTTTTTTTTTAAAAAGTTCAAATTGAAGCGTAACACAAGCAAAATACTCAATTTTCATGTTGTACTCAGTATACTCCATAATTGAAGACTAATACACACCAATTTCATTTTTTTCAAAAATTTCTTAAAAATGCAAAATGTGAAGTCTAACACCTTCGAAAAATTCAATTATATTTTTTGAAAAAATGGTAAAATTTAAGTGTAACAGAAGCAAAATACTCAATTTTCATGCCGCACTCAAAAAACTCCGTAATCTAAGACTAACACACACAAATTTAATTTTTTTCCAAAATTTCTTAAAAATACAAAAACAGAATTCTAACACCTTCAAAAAATGCAATTATGATATTTTTTTTAAAAATGTTCAAATTGAAGCGTAACACAAGCAAAATACTCAATTTTCATGTCGTACTCAGAATACTCCGTAATTGAAGACTAACACAAACAAATTTCATTTTTTTAAAATATTTATTAAAAATGCAAAATCTTAAGTCTGACACCTTCGATAAATTCGATTATCATATTTTTTTAATAAATGTAAAAATTGAAGTGTAACACAAGGAAAATACTCAATTTTCATGCCATACACAAAATACTCCGTAATTGAAGACTAACATACATAAATTTCATTTTTTTTTCAAAATTACTTAAAAATGAAAAAACATCAGTCTAACACCTTAAAAAAATGCAATTATGATATATATATCTTAAAAAATATTCAAATTGAAGGGTCACACAACCAAAATACTCAATTTCCATGTCGTACTCAGAATACTCCTTAATTAAAGACTAACACAAACAAATTTCATTTTTTTCAAAAATTTCTTAAAAATGCAAAATCTGAATTCTAACACCTTCGAACAATTCAATTATATTTTATGAAAAAAATGGTAAAATTTACGTGTAACTGAAGCAAAATACTCAATTTTCATGTCGTAGTCAAAATACTCCGTAATCTAAGACTAACACACACAAATTTCATTTATTTTAAAATTTTCTTAAAAATGCAAAAACAGAAGTCTAACACCTTCGAAAAATTCAATTATCATATTTTTTTTAATAAATGTAAAAATTGAAGTGTAACACAAGCAAAATACTCAATTTTCATGTCATACTCAAAATACTCCGTAATTTAAGACTAACATACACAAATTTCATTTTTTTTTCAAAATTTCTTAAGATTGCAAAAACAGAATTCTAACACCTTCAAAAAATGTAATTATGATATATTTTTTTAAAAATGTTAAAATTGAAGCTTAACATAAGCAAAATACTCAATTTTCATGTCGTACTCAAAATACTCTGAAATTTAAGACTAACACACACAAATTTCATTTTTTTCAAAAGTTTCATAAAAATGCAAAATCTGAAGTCTAACACCTTCGAAAAATTCAAATATCATATTTTTTTAATAAATGTAAAAATTGAAGTGTAACACAAGCAAAATACTCAATTTTCATGTCATACTCAAAATACTCCGTAATTGAAGACTAACATACACAAATTTCATTTTTTTTCAAAATTTCTTAAAAATGCAAAAACAGAAGTCTAACACCTTCGAAAAATTCAATTATCATATTTTTTTAATAAATGTAAAAATTGAAGTGTAACACAAGCAAAATACTCAATTTTCATGTCATACTCCAAATACTCCGTAATTGAAGACTATCATACACAAATTTCATTTTTTTTTCAAAATTTCTTAAAAATGCAAAAACAGAATTCTAACACCTTCAAAAAATGTAATTATGATATATTTTTTTAAAAATGTTAAAATTGAAGCTTAACATAAGCAAAATACTCAATTTTCATATCGTACTCAAAATACTCCGAAATTTAAGACTAACACACACAAATTTCATTTTTTTCAAAAAATTTGATAAAAATGCAAAATCTGAAGTCTAACACCTTCGAAAAATTCAATTATCATATTTTTTTTAATAAATGTCAAAATTGAAGTGTAATACAAGCAAAATACTCAATTTTCATGTCATACTCAAAATACTCCTTAATTGAAGACTAACATACACAAATTTCATATTTTTCAAAAATTTCTTAAAAATGCAAACACAGAAGTCTAACACCACCGAAAAAATCAATTTTCATATTTTTTTAATAAATGTAAAAATTTGAGTGTAACACAAGCAAAATACTCAATTTTCATGTCATACTCAAAATACTCCGTAATTGAAGACTAACATACACAATTTCATTTTTTTTTCAAAATTTCATAAAAATGCAAAAACATAAGTCTAACACCTTCGAAATATCCAATTATGATATTTTTTTTAAAATGTTCAAATTGAAGCGTAACACAAGCAAAATACTCAATTTTCATGTAGTACTCAGAATACTCTGTAATTGAAGACTAACACAAACAAATTTCATTTTTTTTAAATATTTATTAAAAATGCAAAATCTTAAGTCTGACACCTTCGAAAAATTCAATTATCATATTTTTTTAATAAATGTAAAAATTGAAGTGTAACACAAGGAAAATACTAAATTTTCATGCCATACACAAAATACTCCGTAATTGAAGACTAACATACACAAATTTCATTTTTTTTTCAAAATTACTTAAAAATGAAAAAACATCAGTCTAACACCTTAAAAAAATGCAATTATGATATATATATATAAAAAAATATTCAAATTGAAGGGTCACACAAGCAAAATACTCAATTTTCATGTCGTACTCAGAATACTCCTTAATTAAAGACAAACACAAACAAATTTCATTTTTTTCAAAAATTTCTTAAAAATGCAAAATCTGAATTCTAACACCTTCGAACAATTCAATTATATTTTATGAAAAAAATGGTAAAATTTACGTGTAACTGAAGCAAAATACTCAATTTTCATGTCGTAGTCAAAATACTCCGTAATCTAAGACTAACACACAAATTTCATTTATTTTAAAAATTTCTTAAAAATGCAAAAACAGAAGTCTAACACCTTCGAAAAATTCAATTATCATATTTTTTTAATAAATGTAAAAATTGAAGTGTAACACAACCAAAATACTCAATTTTCATGTCATACTCAAATTACTCCGTAATTGAACACTAACATACACAAATTTCATTTTTTTTCAAAATTTCATAAAAATGCAAAAACATAAGTCTAACACCTTCGAAAAATCCAATTATGATATTTTTTTTTTAAAAAGTTCAAATTGAAGCGTAACACAAGCAAAATACTCAATTTTCATGTTGTACTCAGTATACTCCATAATTGAAGACTAATACACACCAATTTCATTTTTTTCAAAAATTTCTTAAAAATGCAAAATGTGAAGTCTAACACCTTCGAAAAATTTAAGTGTAACAAAAGCAAGATACTCAATTTTCATGTCATACTCAAATTACTCCGTAATTGAAGACTAACATACACAAATTTCATTTTTTTTCAAAATTTCATAAAAATGCAAAAAACATGAGTATAACACCTTCGAAAAATCCAATTATGATATTTTTTTTTTAAATGTTCAAATTGAAGCGTAACACAAGCAAAATACTCAATTTTCATGTCGTACTCAGAATACTCCGTAATTGAAGACTAACACAAACAAATTTCATTTTTTCAAAAATTTCTTAAAAATGCAAAATCTTAAGTCTAACACCTTAGAAAAATTCAATTATCATATTTTTTTAATAAATGTAAAAATTGAAGTTTAACACAAGGAAAATACTCAATTTTCATGTCATACTCAAAATACACCGTAATTGAAGACTAACATACACAAATTTCATTTTTTTTTTCAAAATTTCATAAAACTGCAAAAACATAAGTCTAACACCTAAAAAAAATGCAATTATGATATATATATTTTGAAAAATGTAAAAATTGAAGTGTAATACAAGCAAAATACTCAATTTTCATGTCATACTCAAAATACTCCGTAATTGAAGACTAACATAGACAAATTTCATTTTTTTTCAAAATTTCTTAAAAATGCAAAAACAGAATTCTAACACCTTCGAAAAATTCAATTATGAAATATTTTTTTAAAAATGTTAAAATTGGAGCTTGACATAAACAAAATACTCAATTTTCATGTCGTACTCAAAATACTCTGAAATTTAAGACTAACACACACAAATTTCATTTTTTCAAAAATTTTATAAAAATGCAAAATCTGAAGTCTAACACCTTCCAAAAATTCAATTATCATATTTTTTTAATAAATGTAAAAATTTAAGTGTAACACAAGCAAAATACTCAATTTTCATGTTATACTCAAATTACTCCGTAAAAGAGGACTAACATACACAAATTTAATTTTTTTTCAAAATTTCATAAAAATGCAAAAACATAAGTCTAACACCTTCAAAAAATCCAATTATGATATTTTTTTTTTAAATGTTCAAATTGAAGCGTAACACAAGCAAAATACTCAATTTTCATGTCGTACTCAGAATACTCCGTAATTGAAGACTAACACAAACAAATTTCATTTTTTTCAAAAATTTATTAAAAATGCAAAATCTTAAGTCTAACACCTTCGAAAAATTCAATTATCAAATTTTTTTAATAAATGTAAAAATTGAAGTGTAACACAAGGAAAAGACTCAATTTTCATCTCATACTCAAAATACCCTGTAATTGAAGACTAACATACACAAATTTCATTTTTTTTTCAAAATTTCTAAAAAATGCAAAAACATAAGTCTAACACATTAAAAAAATGCAATTATGATATATGTATTTTCTAAAATTTTCAAATTGAAGTGTTACAACATGCAAAATACTAAATTTTCATGTCGTACTCAGAATACTCCGTAATTAAAGACTAACACAAACAAATTTCATTTTTTTCCAAAATTTCTTAAAAATGCCAAATCTGAATTCTAACACCTTAGAAAAATTCAATTATATTTTATGAAAAAAAAAATGGTAAAATTTACGTGTAACTGAAGCAAAATACTCAATTTTCATGTCGTAGTCAAAATACACCGTAATATAAGACTAACACACGCAAATTTCATTTATTTAGAAAATTTATTAAAAATGCCAAAATTGAAGTCTAACACCTTCCAAAAATTCAATCAAGATATTTTTTCAAAAAATGTTAAAATTGATGTGTAACGAAAGAAAAATACTCAATTTTCGTGTCGTACTCAAAATACTCAGTAATTGAAGACTAAAACTGAAAAGTTTCAATTTTTTCAAAAATTTAATGTAAAATCGGAAGTCTAACACCTTAAAAAAATTTAATTATCATATTTTTTTAATAAATGTAAAAATAGAAGTGTAATACAAGCAAAATACTCAATTTTCATGTCATACTCAAAATCTTCCGTAATTGAAGACTTAACATACACAAATTTCATTTTTTGTTCAAAATTTCTGAAAAATGCAAAAACAGAATTCTAACACCTTAAAAAAAATGTAATTATGATATATTTTTTATAAAATGTTAAAATTGAAGCTTAACATAAGCAAAATACTCAATTTTCATGTCGTACTAAAAATACTCCGAAATTTAAGCCTAACACACACAAATTTCATTTTTTTCAAAAATTTCATAAAAATACAAAATCTGAAGTCCAACACCTTCGAAAAATTCAATTATCATATTTTTTTAATAAATGTAAATATTAAAGTGTAATACAAGCAAAATACTCAATTTTCATGTCATACTCAAAATACTCCTTAATTGAAGACTAACATACACAAATTTCATTTTTTTCAAAATTTCTTAAAAATGCAAAAACAGAAGTCTAACACTATCTAAAAAATCAATTATCATATTTTTTTAATAAATGTAAAAATTTAAGTGTAACACAAGCAAAATAATCAATTTTCATGTCATACTCAAAATACTCCGTAATTGAAGAATAACATTCACAAATTTCATTTTTTTTTCAAAATTTCTTAAAAATGCAAAAACAGAAGTCTAACACCCTCGAAAAATTCAATTATCATATTTTTTTAATAAATGTAAAAATTGAAGTGTAACACAAGCAAAATACACAATTTTCATGTCATACTCAAAATACTCCGTAATTGAAGACTAACATACACAAATTTCATTTTTTTTCAAAATTTCTTAAAAATGCAAAAACAGAAGTCTAACACCTTCGAAAAATTCAATTATCATATTTTTTTAATAAATGTAAAAATTGAAGTGTAACACAAGCAAAATACTCAATTTTCATGTCATACTCAAAATACTCCGTAATTGAAGACTATCATACACAAATTTCATTTTTTTTCAAAATTTCTTAAAAATGCAAAAACAGAATTCTAACACCTTCAAAAAATGTAATTATGATATATTTTTTAAAAAATGTTAAAATTGAAGCTTAACATAAGCAAAATACTAAATTTTCATGTCGTACTCGGAATACTCCGTAATTGATGTCTAACAGACACAAATTTCATTTTTTTATAAATTTCATAAAAATGCAAAATCTGAAGTCGTTAACCTCCGAAAAATTCAATTATCATATTTTTTTAATAAACATAAACATTGAAGTGTAATACAGGAAAAATACTCAATTTTCATGTCATACTCAAAATACTCCGTAATTGAAGACTAACATACACAAATATCATTTTTTTCAAAATTTCATAAAAATGCAAAAACATAAGTCTAACACCTTCGAAAAATGTAATTATGATATTTTTTTTTTAAATGTTCAAATTGAAGCATAACACAAGCAAAATACTCAATTTTCATATCATACTCAAAATACTCCGTAATTGAAGACTAACACACATAAATATCATTTTTTCAAAAATTTATTAAAAATGCAAAATCTTATGTCTAACACCTTCGAAAAATTCAATTATCATATTTTTTTAATAAATGTAAAAATTGAAGTGTAACACAAGCAAAATACTCAATTTTCATGTCGTACTCAGAATAATCCGTAATTGAAGACTAACACACACAAATTTCATTTTTTTCAAAAATTTCATAAAAATGCAAAAACATAAGTCTAACACCTTCGAAAAATGCAATTATGATATTTTTTTTTAAATGTTCAAATTGAAGCGTAACACAAGCAAAATACTCAATTTTCATATCATACTCAAAATACTCCGTAATTGAAGACTAACACACATAAATATCATTTTTTCAAAAATTTATTAAAAATGCAAAATCTTATGTCTAACACCTTCGAAAAATTCAATTATCATATTTTTTTAATAAATGTAAAAATTGAAGTGTAACACAAGCAAAATACTCAATTTTCATGTCGTACTCAGAATACTCCGTAATTGAAGACTAATACACACAAATTTCATTTTTTTCAAAAATTTCATAAAAATGCAAAAACATAAGTCTAACACCTTCGAAAAATGCAATTATGATATTTTTTTTTTAAATGTTAAAATTGAAGCGTAACACAAGCAAAATACTCAATTTTCATATCATACTCAAAATACTCCGTAATTGAAGACTAACACACATAAATATCATTTTTTTCAAAAATTTATTAAAAATACAAAATCTTATGTCTAACACCTTCGAAAAATTCAATTATCATATTTTTTTAATAAATGTAAAAATTGAAGTGTAACACAAGCAAAATACTCAAATTTCATGTCATACTCAAAATACTCCGTAATTGAAGACTAACGCACACAAATTTTATTTTTTTTTAAAATTTCTTTAAAATGCAAAAATTAAAGTCTAACACCTTCGAAAAATTCAATCAAGATTTTTTTTCAAAAAATGTGAAAATTGAAATGTAACAAAATCAAAATACTCAATTTTCGTGTCGTACTCAAAATACTCAGTAATTGAAGACTAAAACACACAAGTTACAATTTTTTCAAAAAATTCTTAAAAATGCAAAAACAAAAGTCTGACACGTTCAAAAAATTCAGTTATGATAATTTTTTTTTAAATTTTAAAATTGAAATGTAATACAAGCAAAATTCTCAATTTTCATGTCATACTCAAAATACTCCGTAATTGAAGAATAACATACACATATTTCATTTTTTTCCAAAATTTCTTAAAAATGCAAAAACAGAAGTCCAACACCTTCAAAAAATGCAATTATGATATTTTTTTTTAAATGTTAAAATTGAAGCGTAACACAAGCAAAATACTCAATTTTCATGTCGTACTCAGAATACTCCGTAATTGAAGACTAACACACACAAATTTCATTTTTTCAAAAATTTCTTAAAAATGCGAAATTTGAATTCTAACACCTTCGAAAAATTCAATTATATTTTATGAAAAAAATGGTAAAATTTAAGTGTAACAGAAGCAAAATACTCAATTTTCATGTCGTACTAAAAAAACTCCGTAATCTAAGACTAACACACACAAATTCAAAAATTTTCCAAAATTTCTGAAAAATGCAAGAACAGAATTCTAACACCCTCAAAAAATGCAATTATGATATATTTTTTAAAAAATGTTAAAGTTGAAGCATAACATAAGCAAAATACTCAATTTTCATGTCGTACTCAAAATACTCCGTAATTGAAGACTAACACACATAAATTTTATTTGTTTCAAAAATTTGTTAAAAATGATAAATCTTAAGTCTAACACCTTCGAAAAATTCAATTATCATATTTTTTTAATAAATGCAAAAATTGATGTGTAACACAAGCAAAATACTCAATTTTCATGTCATACTAAAAATACTCCGTAATTGAAGACTTACTTACACAAATTTCATTTTTTTCAAAATTTCTTAAAAATGCAAAAACAGAAGTCCGACACCTTCAAAAAATGCAATTATGATATTTTTTTTTAAAAAATGTTAAAATTGAAGCGTAACCCAAGCAAAATACTCAATTTTCATGTCGCACTCAGAATACTCCGTAATTGAAAATTAACACACACAAATTTCATTCTTTTCAAAAATTTCTTAAAAATGCAAAAATTAAAATCGAACACCTTCTAAAAATTCAATCAAGATATTTTTTCAAAAAATGTTAAAATTGAAGTGTAACACAAGCAAAATTCTCAATTTTCGTGTCGTACTCAAAATACTCCGTAATTGAAGACTAACACACACAAATATCAATTTTTTCGAAAATTTTTAAAAATGCAAAAACAAAAGTCTAGCACCTTCAAAAAATTCAATTTGATATTTTTTTGAAAAAGTGTTAAAATTGAAATGTAATACAAGCAAAATACTCAATTTTCATGTCCTACTCAAAATACTCCGTAATTGAAGACTAACATACACAAATTTCAATTTTTTCCAAAATTTCTGAAAAATGCAAAAACAGAAGTCTAAAACCTTCAAAAAATTAAATTATGATATTTTTTTTAAAAGTGTTAAAAATTAAGCGTAACACAAGCAAAATACTCAATTTTCATGTCGTACTCAAAATACTCCGTAATTGAAAACTAACACACACCAATTTCATTTTTTTTCAAAAATTTCTTACAAATGCAAAAATTGAAGTCCAACACCTTCAAAAAATTCAATCAAGATATTTTTTCAAAAAATATTAAAAATGAAGTGTAACAAAAGAAAAATACTCAATTTCCATGTGGTACTCAAAATACTCCGTAATTGAAGACTAACACACACAAATTTCATTTTTTAAAAAATTTCTTAAAAATGCAAAAATAAAAATCTAACACCTTCGAAAAATTAAATCAAGATATTTTTTTCAAAAAATGTTAAAATTGAAGTGTAACAAAAGAAAAATACGCAATTTTCGTGTCGTACTTACAATACTCCGTAATTGAAGACTAACACACACAAATTTCAATTTTTTTAAAAAATTCTTAAAAATGCAAAAACTGAAGTCTAACACCATCGAAAAATTCAATCAAGATATTTTTTTAAAAAATGGTAAAATTTAAGTGTAACAGAAGCAAAATACTCAATTTTCATGTCGTACTCAAAGTACTCCGTAATCTAAGACTAACACACACAAATTTCAATTTTTTCAAAAATTTCTTCAAAATGTAAAAACCGAAGTCTAACACCTTCGAAAAATTCAATCAGGATATTTTTTTAAAAAATGTTAAAATTTAAGTGTAACAAAAGCAGAATACTCAATTTTCATTTCGTACTCAAAATACTAAGTAATTGAAGACTAGAACACACATATTTCAATTTTTTCAAAAATTTCTGAAAAATGCAAAAACAGAAGTATAACACCTTCAAAAAAATCAATTATGATATTTTATAGAAAAAATGTTAAAATTGAAGTGTAACACAAGAAAAATACTCAATTTTCAAGACGTACTCAAAATACTCCGTAATTAAAGACTAACACACACAAATTTCATTTTTTTCAAAACTTTCTTAAAAATGCAAAAACAGAAGTCTGACACCTTCAAAAAATTCAATTATGAAAAAAAAAAATTTAATTTTAAAATTTAAATGTAATACAAACAAAGTACTCAATTTTCATGTCATACTCAAAATACTTCGTAATTGAAGACTAAAATACACAAATTTCAATTTTTTCCAAAATTTCAAAAAAATACAAAAACTTCTAACACCTTCAAAAAATTCAATTATGATATTTTTTTAAAAAATGATAAAATTGAAGCGTAACACAAACATAATACTCAATTTTCATGTCGTACTCAAAATACTCCGTAATTGAACACTAACACACACAAATTTCATATTTTTTAAAAATTTCTTAAAAATACAAAATTTAAAATCTAACACCTTCGAAAAATTCAATTAGGATATTTTTTTAAAAAATGTTAAAATTGAAGCGTAACACAAGAAAAATACTCAATTTTATAGTCGTACTCAAAATACTCCGTAATTAAAGACTAACACACACAAATTTCATTTTTTTCAAAAATTTCTTAAAAATGTAAAAACTGAGGTCTCACACCATCGAAAAATTCAATCAAGATATTTTTTAAAAAATTGTAAAATTTAAGTGTAACAGAAGCAAAATACTCAATTTTCATGTCGTACTCAAAATACTCCGTAATCTAAGACTAACACACACAAATTTCAATTTTTTCAAAAATTTCTTCGAAATGTAAAAACAGAAGTCTAACACCTTGGAAAAATTCAATCAAGATATTTTTTAAAAAAATGTTAAAATTGAAGTGCAACAAAAGCAAAATACTCAATTCTCATTTCGTACTCAAAATACTCAGTAATTGAAGACTAGCACACACAAATTTCAATTTTTTCAAAAATTTCTTAACAATACAAAAACAGAAGTCTAACACCTTCGAAAAAATCAATTATGATATTTTTTTTAAAAATGTTAAAATTGACATGTAATACAAGCAAAATACTCAATTTTCATGTCCTACTCAAAATACTCCGTAATTGAAGACAAACTTACACAAATTTCAATTTTTTCCAAAATTTCTGAAAAATGCAAAAACAGAAGTCTAACACCTTCAAAAAATTCAATTATGATATTTTTTTTAAAAATGTAAAAATTGAAGCGTAACACAAGCGAAATACTCAATTTTCATGTCGTACTCAATATACTCCGTAATTAAAGACTAACACACACCAATTTCATTTTTTTCAAAAATCTCTTAAAAATGCAAAAATTGAAATCCAACACCTTCGAAAAACAAACAAGATATTTTGTCAAAAAATGTTAAAAATGAAGTGTAACAAAAGAAAAATACTCAATTTTCGTGTCGTACTAAAAATACTCAGTAATTGAAGACTAACACACACATGTTTCAATTTTATCAAAAAATTCTTAAAAATGCAAAAACAGAAGTTAACACCTTCAAAAAATTCAACATTGATATTTTTTTTTAAAATATTAAAATTGAAATGTAATACCAACAAAATACTCAATTTTCAAGTCATACTCGAAATACTCCGTAATTGAAGACCAACGTATACAAATTTCTGTTTTTTCAAAAATTTCTACAAAATGTAAAAACAGAAGAAATTTAATTAGGATATTTTTTAAAAAAATGTTAAAATTGAAGTGTAGAAAAAGCAAAATACTCAATTTTCATTCCGTACTCATAATAATACGTAATTGAAGACTAGCACATACAAATTTCAATTTTTTTCAAAAAATTCTGAAAAATGCAAAAACAGAAGTCTAATACCTTCAAAAAAATCAATGATGATATTTTTTTTTTAAATGTTCAAATTGTAGCGTAACAAAAAAAAATACTCAATTTTCAAGTCGTACTCAAAATACTCCGTAATTAAAGACTAACACACACACAAATTTCATTTTTTTCAAAAATTTCTTAAAAATGCAAAAACTGAAGTCTAACACCTTCGAAAAATTCAATTATGATATTTTTTTTAAAAAATGTTAAAATTGAAATGTAATGTAATACAAGCAAAATACTCAATTTTCATGTCCTACTCAAAATACTCCGTAATTGAAGACAAACATTAACAAATTTCAATTTTTTCCAAAATTTCTGAAAAATGCAAAAACAGAAGTCCAACACCTTCGAAAAACAAACAAGATATTTTTTCAAAAAATGTTAAAAATGAAGTGTAAAAAAAGAAAAATACTCAATTTTCGTGTCGTACTAAAAATACTCAGTAATTCAAGACTAACACACATATGTTTCAATTTTTTCAAAAAATTCTTAAAAATGCAAAAACAGAAGTTTAACACCTTCAAAAAATTCAATTATGACATTTTTTTTTAAAAATATTAAAATTGAAATGTAATACAAGCAAAATACTCAATTTTCATGTCATACTCAAAATACTCCGTAATTGAAGACTAACGTAAACAAATTTCAACTTTTTCCAAAATTTCTAAAAAATGTAAAACCAGAAGAAATTTAATTGGGATATTTTTTTAAAAAAATGTTAAAATTGAAGTGTAGCAAAAGCAAAATACTCAATTTTCATCTCATACTCAAAATAATACGTAATTGATGACTAGCACATAGAAATTTCAATTTTTTTTCAAAAATTCCTGAAAAATGCAAAAATAGAAGTCTAACTCCTTCAAAAGAATCAAAGATGATATTTTTTTTTAAATGTTCAAATTGAAGCGTAACACAAGAAAAATACTCAATTTTCAAGTCGTACTCAAAATACTCCGTAATTAAAGACTAACACACACAAATTTCATTTTTTTCAAAAATTTCTTAAAAATACAAAAACTGAAGTCTAACACCTTCGAAAAATTCAACTATGATATTTTTTTTAAATTTTAAAATTGAAAAGTAACACAAGCAAAATACTCAATTTTCATGTCCTGCACAAAATACTCCGTAATTGCAGACTAACATTCACAAATTTCAATTTTTGCCAAAATTTCTAAAAAATGCAAAAACTTCTAACACCTTCGAAAAATTCAATTCAGATATTTTTTCAAAAAATGTTAAAATTGAAGCGTAACAAAAGCATATAACTCAATTTTCATGTCGTACTCAAAATACTCCTTAATTGAAGACTAACACACACCAATTTCATTTTTTTCAAAAATTTCTTAAAAATGCAAAAATTGAAGTCCAACACCTTCGAAAAATTCAATCAAGATATTTTTTCAAAAAATGTTAAAATGGAAGTGTAACAAAAGAAAAATACTCAATTTTCGTGTCGTACTAAAAATACTCAGTAATTGAAGACTCACACATACAAGTTTCAATTTTTTCAAAAAATTCTTAAAAATGCAAAAACAGAAGTCTAACACCTTCAAAAAATTCAGTTACGATATTTTTTAAAAAAATGTTAAAATTGAAGCGTAACACAAGGAAAATACACAATTTTCATGACATACTCAAAATACTCCGTAATTGAAGACTAACATACACAAATTTCAACTTTTTCCAAAATTTCTAAAAAATGCAAAAACTTCTAACACCTTCAAAAAATTCAATTATGATATTTTTTTAAAAAAATGTTAAAATTAAAGCGTAACACAAGCAAAATACTCAATTTTCATGTCGTACTCAAAATACTCCGTAATCTAAGACTAACGCACACAAGTTTCAATTTTTTCAAAAAAATCTTAAAAAAGCAAAAACTGAAGTCTAACACCTTCAAAAAATTCAATTATGATATTTTTTTTTAACTGTTAAAATTGAAATGTAATACAAGCAAAAGACTCAATTTTCATGTCATACTCAAAATACTCCGTAATTGGATACTAACTTACACAAATTTCAATTTTTTCCAAAATTTCTTAAAAATGCAAAAATTAAAGTCGAACACCTTCGAAAAATTCAATCAAGATATTTTTTCAAAAAATGTTAAAAATGAAGTGTAACAAAAGAAAAATACTCAATTTTCGTGTCGTACTAAAAATACTCAGTAATTGAAGACTTAACACACACAAGTTTCAATTTTTTAAAAAATTTCTTAAAAATGGGAAAACAGAAGTCTAACACCTTCAAAAAATTCAATTATGATATTTTTTTTTTAAATGTTAAAATTGAAATGTAATACAAGCAAAATATTCAATTTTCATGTAATACTCAAAATACTCCGTAATTGAAGACTAACATATACAAATTTCAATTTTTTCCAAAATTCCTTAAAAATGCAAAAACAGAAGTCTAACACCTTCAAAAAATTCAATTATGATATTTTTTTTTTAAAATGTCAAAATTGAAGCGTAACACAAGAAAAATACTCAATTTTCATGTCGTACTCAAAATACTCCGTAATTGAAGACTAACACACACAAATTTCATTTTTTCAAACATTTCTCAAAAATGCAAAAATTAAAATCTAAAACCATCAAAAAATTCAATCAAGATATTTTTTCAAAAAATATTAAAATTGAAGTGTAACAAAAGCAAAATACTCAATTTTCGTGTCGTACTCAAAATACTCCGTAATCTAAGACTAACACACACAAATTTCATTTTTTTCAAAAATTTCTTCAAAATGTAAAAACAGAAGTCTATCACCTTCGAAAAATTTCATCAGGATATTTTTTTTAAAATGTTTAAATTGAAGTGTAACAAAAGCAAAATACTCAATTTTCATTTCGTACTCAAAATACTACGTAATTGAAGACTAGCACACATAAATTTCAAATTTTTCAAAAATTTCTGAAAAATGCAAAAACAGAAGTCTAACACCTTCAAAGAAATCAATTATGATATTTCTTTTTAAAAATGTTCTAATTGAAGTGTAACACAAGAAAAATACTCAATTTTCAAGTCGTACTCAAAATACTCCGTAATTAAAGACTAACACACACAAATTTCATTTTTTTCAAAAATTTCTTAAAAAAATGCAAAAACTGAAACCTTCGTAAAAACTGTCAATGGGTCCATAGCCTAGTTGGTTGAGTGTGTGACACAAAAAATCATATGTTGTGAGAGGTTGTGGGTTCGATCCCCATTGACATCAATGGATGGAGGACATATGAGCCTTCTCCATTATAATCAAAAAAAAAACACCGTCGAAAAATTCAATTATGATATTTTTTTATAATTTTAAAATTGAAATGCAACACAAGCAAAATGCTCGATTTTCATGTCGTACTCAAAATAATCCGTAATTGAAGACTAACACACACAAATTTCATTTTTTTCAAAAAATTCATAAAAATGCAAAAAGAAGAAGTCTAACACCTTCAAAATATTCAATTATTATATTTTTTTTTAAATGTTAAAATTGAAATGTAATACAAGGAAAATACTCAATTTTCATGTCATACTCAAAATACTCCGTAATTGAAGACTAGCATACAACATATACATGCAACGTATACTCTTCTAGAGTATTTTGTTTCCAACGTTAATATTATTATACTTATCAATTAATATCATATTTCTGGTATTATATAATTACGTTTATTTCATTAGTATCATGCCTCTGGCATTAATACTGCTTAATATTTTAAATTTTAATATGCATGATATTTAAAATATACTTCCAACTACTGGTGCTTAACTAATTAAAATTAAATGTGCGGAAATTATTGTACGAGAGAAAAAATAACCGTACGAAAAATAAGAGTGCATTAAATAAATGTACGAAAATAAATGAATAAACGTACAATAAATACATGTGAATATACTTGCAACTTCTGGTGCATAATTTAAAATGAGCAAATTCGGGTGCATTAATAAAATGAGCAACTTCGAGTTGTATATAAATAAGAATAGACAATCTGGTTTACGAATATACAACTTCTGGTGTATATTTTTCTTTTTCAATATATAACTTATGCTTGCTGGTTGTCCAGTATTATATAAATAAATAGAGCTCAAAAACTAAACGATTTTGTATAACTTCTGGTTATATACTATGTGTGTCCCGTGTTTATTTTCAGAATTTTCGGCTCCAATCGAACAACTTCTGGTTGTCCATTACAAATACAATTATGTACAAAATTGGTAACATATAATATCTAATATCTTATACAACTATGTACTATATAACTTATGTTCATATTAGACTACGAAATTGATTTAAAATAACAAAAGCAAATAATCAACGGAGGACATGGAATACAATATAATCAACGGAGGACATGGAATACAATATACTAATCAAACTATAAAGTGATATAGAACAGACAAATTATAACCACTAATAAAAGACTATGAAGTAAGTTGGACTTTAAGTACTGAACATTATATGAAATAAGTAATCACGAAATTATATTAAATATATGACATAGACAAATTGTAACAGAGGCAAATTATAGTTTTTCATTGAGCAAGAGAAAAAATACAGATCTACAAACTAGCAGAGAAATACTTTTCACTGAAATTTCGATAGTGTCTTCTAATTGAAAGATCTCGGTTGGCTAGAGTCTCGTACTGATAACGTGTTATAAAATAAAGAACAAATAGAAGAGAGAATGGGAGGAGACAATATTTCTTATTGAATGGTTGGGACAATACAATAGTCACTACCTTCTTTATACAGTAGAGGGTGATTGCAGGTCAAGAAATCTCTTGCCATATAAAATGCTGCAATACAAGAAAATAATACAATATCAAATATATTAAATATCCTATAATTAATGTCTCAATCTTCACAAGATTTGTTGCTTGACATCCATATTATTATATTCATAACAATTTTTGTTATTTTTATGTAATGAAGTGATTTCATAACCGACGTGTATTATTATACGTTGTAATTCAACTTTGATAGTAATAATTGATAATTAAATTGAAAGAGAACGTCGTAAAATTGGACACAGCTCGTGATAAAAAAAAATGGAATCATTAATAATAATCATATTAATTAATGAGTGTGTGAATTGTTTTTTTTTTATTTCTCCTCTGATTGTTACTTGGTTGCATTCATGGTCTAATTTACTATCATATTGTTCCCGTTGTAAATATTTTTCTGTCCAATAATTTACCATTTTGCAATTATCAAATAACAAATTTATCACTACTGTAAAAAGCCATTGTCCTAATAGGTCGCATGATTTTCAATTGTGGTCATTTCAAAGTGATTCATCAAGAAGTTATAATATTTTTACAAATATAAGTTAATTATCCATAATTAGTTAATTACAGAAAACTTACAAATTTTGATAATTTCAGTTTAGTGATTGTCTTAGGTGTTAATCCGTATGAAATAAGGTGTGAACTACTGATGGTAAATGATCAATTTGAATTATCCACAATTCTACACCACCTTAAAAATTCAAATAAGTACAACTATAATCCGTATTGAAGCCCTCGTCATGTTTAATACATCCGGTGTTGTGCAACTCCAAAAGTCACGAGACACATTTTTTTTTCATTGTGATCACTTCGCGCACTTCAGACGCACGTCGACAATAAATGTACAAATTGTTACCTAAAAATATATAAATTTTAATCCAAAATATATAGGAAATTTTTCAAATATAACCAAGTATAAAAAGTTAATTATCAAAATAACCAAGTTTTGAAAAATATTCCAAATTTGTTTTTTGCGGAGTTCCATACCTCGCCAGACGAGCTATCATTGTGCGCCTTCACTAATCAGGAGTAATTAATGTGGACAAATAAAGGCGCTGAATGAAACAGTGCTAGGCTCTAAATGAAACAGCGCCTGCAATTTGTTTTGTTATTTTCTGATTTTTTTATGTTAAATTTATTCATACCTCCTCCAAAATGTATCCACCGAATTCTCCATTATTTAGTTATTATGTTTAATTATATTGATAATTAAAATATATAATTAAATATTCATTAAAACTTATTCGAATTTATGAATTCGAATAATTATTAATTACGTATTAAGTTAACAACTAACATGTACTGGTTATCGTTTGTTGAATCTTTTCATTCCATTGAAGTTTTTTACATTTATTTGGTCGTGTACTCAAAAAACAACAATCCAACATTTTCTTTATATGCCACAACATGGCGATCTAGTTATTTGTCTATGAATAGTCGATATCGCCACACTTACAGATGAGTGTGTTCTTACTGCTACACAAATTATTTCCAAAATTGAAAGACATCTATATTTCCGACATGAATTTGTTCGTTACATATCAAGGCTAACCACCTCAGTATACATGGATCCGTCAAGAGAATAATTATGGAAATATGTTGATTTTTTAGGATCCGAATTTCCTAAAAAATCAACATATTTCTCACATTATAATCCTCCATTTTTTTAATACATCATTGGTGGGTAAGTAATCAAGTATGCGTGTGGGTCTTTGTTTATATATCACGACCAAATAAAATAAAATATTTTTTTCCCATTTTTGCAGTATCAGCGAATAATCAGATATTTTCCTTGTGTATTTCGAGTTTATACTTAATTTACTTTGTCCATGAAAATTTCATCTTGCCAATAGAAAACATAAGAACTGAAATTCAAACAATAAGTCAAAGCATTGTACAACAATGATAGATCAAGCACAGACCAAAATATTTACAGTTCCCAAACAAATAAGAATCTAAGTTACATGAGTTTTCCAAAAATTTGAAAAGCAGAAGAGAGGATTTATGCTCATATACAGCCGAGCATGATGCAAAATATGCAAAACCCATACAACTACAACCTCAGTTAAGAAGACAAATCACAAAGAAGAATGCATGCGACTAAAAAGAAAAACAAAGGAAATTAGGCGGCCTAAATGAAACAAAAAGGACATAAGCACTCATATACTGTCAAAAAGCACCAATAATAACAGCTCGTGACCTTTTTGTTAATCAAATACACAAAGGGGGAAAGAAAAACAGGAGCCAAACTAAAAAAAGGCAATTTTTTTTGAAAAAAAAAAACACATGTATGTCACTGTAAATGAAAAATCGAGTAGAAATACATCTATGCTACAGCAAACGAAAATGAATTCGATACCGACTGGCACAAATGTTGAACGATATACGAAATAATAAGAATAAAGATTCGAAACCTGGCGGAGAAACAGCAAGAAAGAAATGGGGAAGACGAAACGGCAATTACAATGTCACAGAGAGAGAGAGAAAAATGGAGAAGCTTATATACACCCAGCTACACCTCAAACACCGATAAGAACCCAACATTAAGGTTCACAACACCTAGAGCAAATAGGAAATATAGAGCACCGACTCACTATTCACCACACAATCCACAACTATCATGGGATAAAAATCACACGGGTAGTGGCAAAATTAAACCAACAATGCAAGATCGGCGTGCAGAAGGATTGTAGGGTATAAATTTCAGAAGAAGCAAAACATAAGTAAGATTTTACCAAATGGTGACGTGGCTTGCTGTAATTACAGAAATTTACTTAGAAATAGAGATATAAAAAAAATCAAAAAAGTAAACATTAATTAACAGACTATGGCATTAATCAAACCACCGAATGATTATGAAATTGTAATTTTGTAAGGTAGTTTTCTGTCGGTGTTTTTATATTCGACAATCCGGGACCCATCATTTTATCGATATGCATGAAATATGAAATGTGGATTTGACATTGTTGTATTTTGCATGTCTTTTTTGAGGTTGAATTGATCTATCCACGTGACACGTATGAGGTTGGGTGCTTTATTTATTATTTATAATTCAAGAAAGATTTAATTTAATTTATTGCTATCTTGGTTGTGCGTGTGCAAGCACATATTATTTTATTCAAACTGCCATGCCACCGTCGACTTTATTCAACAAAATAAAATAAATGTATGAAAGTATACATTATATTTGAAATTTGAAATATTAACTTCTTATAATCATGGTGATTTCATCTGAATAGCTTATTTCGGAATAGGAATAGGAATAGAAGATGATTAAATTTGAAATATTAAATTGTTAATGATTAAATCTGAATAGGAATATAAAATGAATCATGAAATATTTATGCATCTGACACTAATAAACTAATATATAATATAATATAATGATATTTTAAAAATATTTTCAAATATTTCGGAAGATATATATCATTTACACAACTTCAAATAAGTTTTTTTTTTTTTTTTGTAACCAGGAATTCATTCTTTTAATTCACTTGTAATAATAGGTCTTAATACCTGGCTAATTAGTTTTATCCTTTTTTGTATTTGTATTTTTGGTTGGTATGATCATGATATACGTGACTAAATTCCATATGTATCCCTACAAAATCCCATAATTTCACGTATACCCCTGTAAAACGTTGAATATCATGAATATCCTTACAAAACTACTAAAATGTCACATATGTCCTTTTGTTAGATTACGGTTACATGTTCCTTAAGATTTTCACTGACTGGTGTTTTTTTTATTTTTCCAACATAAATATTATTTCATATTTACACAGGGGAGTAAAATCGAACCAATCAAAAATTAGAGATAATCTTAAATATTTTTTAGATGCTCAATATATATTTTTCTACAGAAACTCTTAATAATGAATTTTTGGTATATGGATCTCACCGAAACCTATATGTAAAAAATTATCTCAAAATAATTTTTATGATCAAATTGAGCCGTTTTATTTAAAAATTATATATTTTTTATAAAAACAAATCCATATTAAAATTTTCCTATTATATATACTTTACTTGTACGCAGTTTTTAAATAACACTATTTTAAATACCATATAGATTTGTATTAAAAATATAATTTGTGTTCAAGTAAATTTTTGAACTGGAATGAGACAATTTAAACATAGAATTTAGCTCATGGCCATTATAGGAATGTATATTGTGTTTAATCCATTAATTAAATTAATGTAGAACTTTGAACCTATTTCATTAGTTTTAGAAGAATTTAAACATGGAATATTTCCTAGTTCCTTTGAATTGAACATGTGTTTTAAAATATGTGTCCCAATTATTGCAGCACATAAATCATAATAATTGCCTTCGTTTTGAATGAATGAGAACCACACAAATCACCAAGATCTAACAAAAGAAATGGAATAATATCATTCTTATAAGTTTAATTTGGAAACTATATTCCCCAATTACACGGCAAAATGTACTTGTTCGTTCATAAAATCTGGAAACTATATTCCCCAATTATCATTCTTATAAGTTTAATTTATTAAATGCGGGGTAAATAAGGAAATATAAATGTTTAAATTGATGAGTATGGCATTGATTTTGAATCAAATAAATTTTCGTTAATTTTCATAATTGAATATAAATGTTTAAATTGATAAAATAAATTTGTATTTTTTTGTACACGGTAAATTTCACTTGCGGAGGTTGAAACTAAATTGTGGCTTAAATTAACATTTTAATGATGATGTATATTTTGAAAGTTTCAGCATATTCATAATATTGCTCCTTTAGACTCGATTCAAAATTTCTAACATTTCGGTACTTACACTTTACTTCCAAGCTATTATATTTTTTGACTTAACACAAGTTTCAGTAACTACTAATTAAACTTAATTAATTGAAGAAAACGAGATTTAAAAACCCGGTTAGGAAAAAGCCAAATTAAGGAATCGGAATTTTAAAGATTAAAGGAATCATGGTGATAATAAAACGCGGTACCCCCCGAAGGAGGCCGGGCCGGAATTTTTATAATTTTTATTATTATATTATTGTTATTATTAATTAAATTATATAATCTATTAGTTTTTTTTTTAAAAGGGGGGTGGGGTCGGACCCGAAGGAGGCCGGGCTGGAATCCCCCAAACGAGGGCCCGGCTCCTTTATCGGGCCGGACCCCCCCCCCCCCCCCCTCCCCCGAGGCCCTGCCCCCTTCGGGCCGAACCCCCCCCCCCCCCCGAGGGACCTGCCCCCCCCCCCCCCCCTCCCCGAGGGCCCCCCCCCCCCAGGGCCGGACCCCCACCCCGAGGGTCCGGCCCACCTTCGGACCGGACCCCCCCCCCCCCCCCCACGAGGGGCCCACCTTCGGACCGAAACCCCCCCCCCCCACCCCCCACCCCCCACACGAGGGCCCGGACCCCCCCCCCCCCCCCCACCCGAGGGCCCAGCCCACTTTCGGGACGGAACCCCCCCCCCCCCCCCCCCCCCGAGGGCCCGGCCCACTTTCGGGCCGGACCACCCCTCCCGAGGGCCCGGCCCACTTTCGGGCCGAAACCCCCTCCCTCCACACACACACACACACACACACTTATACATACATGTCCACACACACACACACACACACACACACACACAAACACTTATACATACATGTCCACACACACACACACACACACACACACACACAAACACTTATACATACATGTCCACACACACACACACACACACACACACACACACACTGCACACACACACACACACACACACACACACACACATTACTTGTTACACATTCACACTTCACACACATTTCGTCATAAAAAAGCAACTGGTAAATATATCCATCTCTGAGTGCTCCTCTCGTCCATATGTGCTGCTAAATATTTGATGATTGAGTGCTCTGATTCCTTGCCACTGATAACACCTAATCAACAAAAGAAATAAAAAAATTAGCACATCTAGAGAATTTAATCAAACTTGCTAAGTGCATTAACTACTTATACACATATCTGGTGTAAACATACAAATATATAGTAATGTTTGATCCAACTTATTCAGAGAATTTAATCAAGCTTCCTAAACTTGCAAGTTTTACAAAAACTGCAAGTTATATCCCTAAAAAAAATGAAAAAAGTGTTGAACGAATATATTAAAAAATGTTGTAGTCTTTTATGGGCCTTATGAATGAACAAGAGTAAGTATAACACAGAATGAAGGTTTTGAAAAAAAAATTATTATTTATTATTATTATTATATTATTTTCAAAAAAAAATATTATTATTATTATATAGTATAGTTAAAAGCATGCCGGTTTGGAATTTTCTGAATTGTTTAAAAAAAGAACAGAAAAAAATGCACAAACACAAATGATAAAAAAGCATTTAGTTACAACAGAGTGGAAGTTTGGAATTTTCTTCATCGTTTTCATCGTTTCAAAAAAGAAAAGAAAAGAATGCACAAGCATAAAAGCAACGAAGACCAGAAGAACACGAGAAAACACGAATGATGAGAAATTACGGAGAGGAAACCTACGGAGAGAGAAATTACAGAGAGGTAACTCCATTGCTTCATTGTCTCTGGTCTCTGGTCAGCTCGTCATCATCATTGAATCCATCGAGGGATTAAATTCTTACGGAGAAATTAGATAACTCCATTGCTTTTCTTACGGAGAGGAAGAAGTTTCTTTCATTAATTAGATCTCTCTCTCTCTCTCTCTCTCTCTCTCTCTCGCTCTCGCTCTTGAATCTTGATTGAATCCATCTCGTTGTTGTCAAGACTCTCTCTCTCTCTCTCTCTCTCTCTCTCTCTCTCTCTCTCTCGCTCTCGCTCAATTAGATCTGAAAAATGGAATTGGCGAGAGAGAATGAAAGGGGTTGCTTATATAAAGAGGAGCGGATATATCGTACTCATGCGTCTAACGGTCGGAAATATGTCGTACTCATGCGTCTAATGGAATTGGCGAGAATATTCGGATCCAGCTGTCCCGATCCCAACGTTCGAATTCCGAAATCTGGATTTGACCGTTGCAGAACATTCGGATCTCGCATCCCACTACCAATAGCAAATTAGCAATAGAATCCATTATAAAGGGAGCCGATCTCTCCGGATAGTTCTGTCTTTTGCTCCTAAAAGGTTTCTCCAGCTAAACAAATTGCTCATAAGGCCTCTATATGCAATTAATGCTCAGGGAATTCAAAATTTCGATTACATTAACACAATTTTGCTCATAAGGTCGATCGAATATATTCACAAATGCTTAATTTTCTCATGATTCATGTACAATCATTAGGTCTCTCTATGCAATTAATGCTCAGAGAATTCAAAATTTCCATCAATTCAATCAAGGGAATTATTGTTCAGAATGGCCGTTAAGGTATTGTTTTTACAATTTTTTGTTTTTACCAAATTAATTAAAATTTAATTATGGACTTGCATGCAAAAGTAATGGTAAAGGGTATTATATATTCGAAAATCTAGCAAGCCAAAACCAGATCCATCAATTCAATCAAGTCTCGAAAAGGTTCTCTTCGACTTCAATCTGGAAGGGTTCTCTTGGACTAAATTTTTGCTTAAATAGCCCTAAAATTTTGTGCTATTTGTTTATATGTCTTGTTAAAACTGAAATTTCAAAAATGTACCGGCCTTCCCACGCAAACGCAATCTTTGATTACAAATACGGTATTCGAGCCGTACAGGTACCATCGTACTAGTCAATACTAACTTGATATCATCATCATAAACACATAATTAAATTATTTAATTCATTTCATCTATTTAATTAGGGGGGAAGGAGATCATCGGCGAGAGAAACAATCGGTGGAGTCGCTGCTGGAGCCGCTGCAAAGAAAATCCTCAAACATCACGGCACTAAGGTGAGGGGCCTTTTTGCAATTTTGAGATAATACAGGGGCCTTTTTGTAAATTTGCTGAAAAAATAATTTTACCAGCTGTTGGCTTATGTGTTGCAACTGCATAAGGTGGTCATGCCTCGAGGGACTGTAGATCATGACGCTCTTGCTACGCACCAGGTCCATTTTAATATTATTATTAATTTTATTAATAATATTATTAATATGATTAAATAGATAGAGAGTAATATTGTGAGGTGTCCAGATCAAGAATATGCGAAAAAATGATAGAAGCAATATATTATATAAGAGTGAGAGACTATTCTATTGGTGTATGTTTGTATAAGTATAAATTTAATTACTTCATTTTTCTACTTTTTGTTACAATTTAATTACAAAAGAGGATTAATTAATTAATTATTAATGCAGAAAAAGGAACACACTGTAATAAGAGAGAAGGAAGACACTGATCGTGTTGTTCCTCAAGTATAAAACAAATGAAATTTTGTAAAAAGACCCTGGATTATTGATAATTTTGCAAAAAAGCCCTTGAAATAGTATAAAAAGACACTGACGAATCGATTAATGGCGCGAAAAGGACAAAATGGGCTTCTTCCATTTTCGTCTAATTTTCAAGAGCCTCTTCCAATTAGTTCATCGACCATTTATTTTTGCCTTCTTTTTTTGTAATTTATGTTTTTTTTTTAATATTTTATCTTGGGACTTGTTTTGATATTCATATGTGAGCTTGACTATTTATGGTACACCACTAGTTTCTACAGTATCTGTAGTTGAATTTCCAATTTCGATTTGTGCTAAAAATATATATTGTGATAAATTATATTGGGTTATATATGAATTATATATACATATGTATCCAAATTAAAATTTAGAACATGAATTTAACTTGCCATTTCAGAAATAATATTTACAATTTGTCAAAATATCTGGAAATTAAATCATGTGAAATTAGCAAAAGTAAAATAATTATTTGTCTAATTATGTTAATGTTTATTTTTTATTATATATGTATATAAGATTTATACCATATGGTATATTGTATTTCTGATCAATGTTTCAGCACAAAAAAACAGAATATTATACTTTGAGCCATTAATTTTTAAAAAAGTAAAAAAAAAGGGACGGAAAATACATGAAAATACTAAACTAAATAAAAAGAAAAAGAAAAAGAAAATCCAATCCAATCCAATAATAAGATTCATTGAATTTTTTTTAATTATGTAGAAAATAGTAACGATATATAGAAAGGGACTTAACGACCAATATCATTGTATGGTCGACACGACTAACGACGCCTATTTCTACAAAAATGTACCATTGAGATATCATCAAGAGTATTTACAAATGGGATATATTATTGAACAAATTTTGTTTAGTTTAGATATACATCACGTTTCAATGACATAACAAATTCATTATGTATTCATATGTGAGCCAAGTTTATTCTATAAAATATCTCTAGATTATGTTATCGTTAATTGTATTTTGTTATAATTAGTCGCTGGATTGTAGATTATGTAATGATTAGTTCTAGAATTTCTGGATGTTTTTTACCGTTAGAATCAATTCAATCTGGAAATTGATTATTTTGTCTTTATTAGGTAAGTTAAAAGATAGTATCTAATTAGAATGTTCTTAATTTAGTATATGATTAATTCTAAGTCTAATCTACTAATTTAGAATATGTTGTATTTAGGATGATTGACTCAAAATTAATGAATGCTAAATGTTCCGAAAAATCTAATTAAAAAATCTAATTGAACTTGGATAATTATTCGAATTTGCTTTTAACAAGGATCAATGATGATTATAATTTGAAAGATTGAAGTTTTTTGTTTGGTCCATATGCGAACAAAATGCAAACATTAATAGAACAATAATAAATAAGATTCAATATAATCTATTTTTAACACGTCGCGATGTTCTATTTCGGTTGAACTAAAAAACAAAACCTACATTTTCTCAAATCAAACCACAATCCTCTCATTATTACTACTCAAATCCAAACACGATCTCCCAATCAAAGATGCGAATCTATCTTGCCACATCAGCAAGGGGCACTTCTCGACCAATCTCGACTCTTCGTAAGCCTCTTTCAAGAAAACCGTGCTTCTCATTCCTTTATTTGTGATGTAAAAAACACCGTGATTTTTAACCAAACATAGCAAAAGCCTGCAAGGCAATTGATACTTGTTATGAAACGCATCGATCTTCTCAGAACTCAACAATTTTTCTCTCGTCAAACTTAAAAGTTAGTGAAGTACCGAAACTGCCCTTTTTCTCGCTTGCGGAGAGGCGGGACCCACTTGTCTGGAATTTAAATACGGCGAAGGAAAAGGCAAATTTTGCCACCTCATCACTTCTTCAAAGTATTTTTTATTCGGTCTGAATCCAGCTGGAAATTTGATTGCGAACCGGCCGGTGAAGTTACCGTCTCTCGGTACGATTCAAGGGTTTTTGTAAGGGGTATTTTCGTAATTTTCAAAATTTAGTTTTTCTTCGCGAGTGGTGATTGCGGTCGAGGAATCCCAGTTCTCGAGGCAGAGATGGTCTGCATTTTTAACTTTTTTTATAGAGAAAAATTCAGGGTATTTGGGGATGAGGGTATTTTGTAATTCAAATCTAGGCCTAGTTCGGTTTGGATCAAGTCGATTTTTTCTAGAGGGATTTGACAATCCATTGACATCATGAGTAATTTTTTTAGGTTTTTTATTAATATCGGCTCCATTAATTTTATTGCTTAGAATTCGTCATCTGATACCTGATATAAGTTTGTGAGTTAATCTCTGTCAGACGTCAGTACCTGGTACGGCTCCATTAATTTTGTTCTAATTGGCTTCGAAATCTAAAATTAGCAATACTTCAGCAATGTACGAACCTTCTCGACTTTCTCAGTGAGTCTGACAGAAATGGGCCCACCACTGGACCCTCCAGTGACTCTGAACACGGTAGGATATCTCCTTATAAGATCAACGAAGTTCCATTTCTGAACGAAACCCACTTCCTTTTCGAGGTCGCGGAGAAGGATGGATCGGGTCTTGCTGGCGATGATGATGGAGCGAAGGCGGAGCAGTAGCTGAGGCTTCTTCCGTAAGTCCATCGCTTTGTCTAGGCCTGGCTCGCGGTGGTACACCTTCTTCTTCGGCCGACGACCGGTGGCCCGGGC